>OZ035823.1:19318311-20518311 GCA_964034765.1 Knipowitschia caucasica
TGGGGGGTTGGTAAGGGGGGTGTGGGGGGGGGGGGGGGGGGGGGGGGGGGGGTATGTATATTTTTTGGGGGGGGGGGGGGGGGGGGGTTTTTTGGGGGGGGGGGGGGGGGGGGGGGGGGTGGGGGGTTGGGGGTGGGGGGGGGTGGGTGTTGGGTGTTGGGGGGTGTTGTTTGTGGGGGGTGGTGTTTGTGTTATGTGGGATGGGTATGGTTTATGTGGTTTTTTGGTTTGTTAGGGGTTTGTTTTTTTAGTTGGGGTTTTTTTATTTTTTTATTAGCACTAGTTTTTGAAAAGCCGCACCAGCCAGTTTTGGTGCCTGTGGTGGCGCTAGTCGATGACTAACTCCCCCAGCAGGCTCTGTTAATGCAGATGCACTAACGCAACAGCTCCACCATACACACCCTAATTACCCCATAGCGCTGCATGATGGGAAGGGGAAGTTGTGGGTCCAAGGCGTGCATCGCTCATGATCATTGTGACAGATGTGATCACTCTGGCTGCACACTCGCCTCTCACCACTACTCCATAAGCACCTTTCATCCCCGAGCAGCCAGCGCAGAGAGGCGAGCTATAGCTGCAGAAGTGCACTAATTAAACAGGAAACAAACTACGCATATCCATCATCATCCTTCTTATTAAGCATGCGCCGTCATCGCAGCTGGCTGATACAGGAAGATATTACTACCTTAAAAAAAATGCAACTCTCTGGAGATGATGTATTCGCCGGTAATCACATCAGTCCTGGGAGTAACGTTTCAGGTAGACGCAAAGATATAGTTGATCTGCTTTTAATTGGATAAATGCTTTTATCGTTTTTGGTTTATTTGCTTATAGAAATAATATTGTTTCTTTCAAATGATTTTGGATCTAGGCAATCTGTGTGGTCCAAAACAAATAAATAAACTGCAGCTTTAGTTTGTAAGTGTTAAAACGTGAGTTGTTCGAGGGCATCTTCATCTAGAGTCCCTCAAGTTGTGTACTTCGAAGCAATCTGGATGGCTTTTTTAGTCAATTATTTCAGATCCATCCTATTCACTCAATTTATGACAGCACTTCACACATGGATTTGCAAACACGTCGATGGGGAAATCATAGAGAAAGAGAACTATAAAAAGCAATAGGTTTCAGTAACACTGATGTGGTCAGTGCCGAGCAGCTGAAGAGGATGTTCATCTTGTTAAATTATTACTGACTCTAGAGGAGCAACAACTTCAAACTTGTAAACTAGTCAACCCTTTCTATGATGCTGGTTTTCATAACTTTGCAATACAATGGTGTCAAAGCAGAATGGTGGCAAGTGATGCCCCTGGACAGCCCACTTCAAATAATAAAATGATTAAATGTCATCTTTACCGGACCTTTTGAACTGTATTTGTGGATATTCCTTTCATGTACAGTATTGAAGACAAATGCATGAAGAATCTTTAATGTCTACTTTGGCACAAAATTGTCGATTGTTGCAGTTTTTTGGTTTCGGAATGCTAAAAAATAATTGCTATTGAGAGATATGAGTGTCGTCTACATATTGTGATCGGACCAAGAAAAAACGCATTTGCACATGCGTCAGCCGGCACGAGCCCAATTCATTTAAACAAGTGACTTCAAAAATTCACAGCGAGTAAACTAGACTGGTCCAAAAAAAATTCACTTCCCTCAGCATTGACACACATGTGGAACGGAGCTTTGGGCCAAGAGCCAACTTTTGGACCATCCTGTTGAACGTTTTTGAGAGGTAAGACGATGCTATATGTTAGCATTGGCTAATTCTTATTCAAGGTCCACCCCCATCGGCCCGGGGTGGTATTGCAAGCATGTCAGCGCAAGTCATTTTAGCCACTTTTGAGCCGGGACCCGCCCCCCCCCTGGATTGGACACATGTTACCTGACCTAACGGCAGCACGTATAGATCAAACAGAATGATAGCGCTTCTCCTCTTCTTTCCTTCTTTTACTAGTCTCTATCGACACATCATTTATCCATATTTATTAACATCAGGAAAGGTTCACAGAATAAAGACCGTGTATAAGACTTTAGTTTAGTGCCAACGCAAATAAGAAAAGATAACATCGAGCATAAATAAATCATGTAAATATGATGCTGCTGGTTTTCTCTGATTTTATCTTTTTAAACACGCTTCATGAAGGCGACTGCTGTTACATTCAGGTTCCCTTTCTTATGTATGTATTTATAAATTATATATCTTACCTCCAATTATCTAGGCACGGCACAGGAACCATATTTATTCTCAACATTCTTCCTCAACAGTCTTTCCTTCCTGCTGCTGTCAGACTGTACAACAAACAATGAGGACTAACGAACACTGCCAACTTGATCTCACGTGTCATGCGCCGGTGCAATATCCTCAACTAATATCAGAATGTGCAATAACATGTCACTGTCACTTTACTGAGTCACTGTCCCAGAGCCTCATGTACAGGTGTAAACATACTGCTGCTAATGTACAGGTGTAAACATACTGCTGCTAATGTACAGGTGTAATCATACTGCTGCTAATGTACAGGTGTAATCATACTGCTGCTAATGTACAGGTGTAAACATACTGCTGCTAATGTACAGGTGTAAACATACTGCTGCTAATGTACAGGTGTAAACATACTGCTGCTAATGTACAGATGTTAACATACTGCTTCTAATGTACAGGTGTAAACATACTGCTGCTAATGTACAGATGTAAACATACTGCTGCTAATGTACAGGTGTAAACATACTGCTGCTAATGTACAGGTGTAAACATACTGCTGCTAATGTACAGGTGTAAACATACTGCTGCTAATGTACAGGTGTAAACATACTGCTGCTAATGTACAGGTGTGAACAAACTGCTGCTAATGTACAGGTGTAAACATACTGCTGCTAATGTACAGGTGTAAACATACTGCTGCTAATGTACAGGTGTAAACATACTGCTGCTAATGTACAGGTGTGAACATACTGCTGCTAATGTACAGGTGTAAACATACTGCTTCTAATGTACAGATGTTAACATACTGCTTCTAATGTACAGGTGTAAACATACTGCTGCTAATGTACAGATGTAAACATACTGCTGCTAATGTACAGATGTAAACATACTGCTGCTAATGTACAGGTGTAAACATACTGCTGCTAATGTACAGGTGTAAACATACTGCTGCTAATGTACAGGTGTAAACATACTGCTGCTAATGTACAGGTGTAAACATACTGCTGCTAATGTACAGATACTAACATATAACTACATATTGCTTGCACTGGAAAACACAGTACTTTATACTTGCTGCTTATTTTTTCCCAATTTAGAGATGTTTTACTTGTTTCTTTGATGGTAGAGTTAGAGATTTTATTTCATTTTAATTAGTTATTGTTCTTTTATTTTGTGCCGTGTGCTCCTCATTCCTTCTCTTCTGTAACTTGTGATGCAACACTGACATTCCCCCACAGTGGCACGAATAAAGGATCTCTTAATTTCTTAACATAATATTTATCTTTATTGATATACTATATCCAACAGGCATCAAAGCAGTAGCAACACTCAAGAGGTAATAGATTATTATAGACATGCATCATTGGGGCTGGTTTTGTGCCTGAATCACCTCCGTGGATCCTGAACCTGCACGGCTTCAGCTGTCTCCCGTGCAGTGTCTATAACAAGCTCAGTATATTTTAGGAGTGAAGACGTATGACAGGGCACACGCTATTATGCGAGCTACTCGGGATCTGTGGGGCTATTTAAAGACTTAAATTCTGCTTTGAACTGGACTTCATGGGATGCAATGTGACGGACAGTTGAGGAACTCTTTCTGCTTGAGGAGTGGTGATTAGGCATTAGATTTGCACACAAAATGAGAATGCTGATGGGTCCCTGGCACACAGACATGTGTGCCTTGACAGCCCATTCTTACTAAGCTGTATTGTTATAGCGGCTGCCATGAATTCAGGTCAGCAGCCAGAGTTTCAAACTTTTAACCACATTATGACACTAAACTTTTCCTAATTGCATTGACCCATGTTTTAGTTTTTGTATGTGATTTATTACCATGGATTGTTGGCCAAAATGGGTTTGTATGGACTTCTTTAAAAAGGCAGAGTGCAGCTACAACGTTGTGTAAACTTTTGTCTTCTCACCTCCACTGTTCCTGGAGCACATTCTTGTTACATCAGCACATAGGCCTCCTCCAGGGGTCTCCTGATAAACTGCCAGGTGCAATATCCAATGTGGTACAACATGTTTAGTATTGTGGGATAAGACTCTGTGCTTCCAGTTCTGTAGTTCTGAAGCTTTCAGAAGTTTGAGCTGTGAGAAAACATAGGAGTGCACAGTCATTGTGCCATAACGTTTCGATATGAAACACTCTTTCAGTGCAACAATTAGGTCGGTCTTATGCAATTTCACTTCCATACTGACCTCATACTCATTTGCATATTTGAGGCATTCTGGTGATTTACAGCACAGAGGCAATTAAACTAAAGGATGTCTCGAGGGCTTCCACCTGGGCTGAACCTATGCAACCCCCTTTGATCTCTATAAATGGCTGCATTTACTCTGCAGACCTTATCTGAATGAAATTCAATTATTTCTGAATTCAGCATCACCACCAAAAGAGTGGGGAAAAGCCTTTATCACAGCATGATCTGCTGCTGTAGCAGTGATGAACATGTGTGTAGTTTCACTGCCCCCTCATGGTCAGACAGTGACAAATACTTTGTGTCGGTCACGTCCTGAGGGTCATGACTGTATTTTTGTTGAGCTGTGGACTCAAGGGCATGGGGACCTACTAAAATCTATGATAGCCTTTGTTCAAAACCATCTGGGTGTTAATGGCATCCTCCATTCTTGGAAATCATTTAACAATAAATAAACATCTGTTCTAAACAAGTGCCATGCCACATATGGTCGCCAAGAATGATACCTTCGTAAATTTACAGCTCTTTAATCTTGACTGTGACCTGACAAACACAATCCTGTTTGGTTCTCTTTTAAGGACTTTTCAATGTGGCTACGTTCAAAATACAGTTTCAACATGAAACCGATTGGGAGGCGGCAAAGAGCTAGAGGTTGTTGGATGCTATTTATTCCAAATACATTCAGTGCAAACACTCAGTGGTCTAGTGGCTCCACTCTCCACAGACGTGGCTGGTACTTTAATTTAGCAGCAACCATAAGTAAAGGATGATTAAAATGGATGACCTGGTGCAGAGTGATATATTGCATGAAAAGTTTAAAGTTGTGTCCATGGCATATTTTATCTTCAGGAGCAGCAGCACTTGTCTCTTCCTGTGATTGAATGTTGTGACTAGACTTCTTGATGGGGATGTGTTGGACAAAGGGGAATATTGTGGTTATAAAAGTAGCGGCTTAACATTGAAAAACAGCAGATAAGCGGGCACCCATCCGACATTGTTTCTTCTTCCAGTTTGACAGGGCCGAGCGAGCATTGTTGCAGCTTTGCATACTGAAAATAAAATGTAGGCAACCCTTTGTCATTACATTTATGAACCACATTTTAAGATTTTGACACAAATGTATAAATAACTCAAAGGAAAAACACACACAGACAATGTATCGTCTTTTTTTCCCTCCATCCAGTCTGATATTATGTAACCAGCTTGTGAAACCCTGATCTCGTCAGAAGCAAGTTGGGGCTTGATCAGCACTTGTCTGGGAAACTTCTCTGGGGGAAACCAGGTGCCACAGTGGGACAAATGTGGTTCTAAACAGTAGGTGGTTTTTGACTGGTTTTCCCAGCGTTAAATACAGTATGTTGATGTAGAAGTTCAATCCATCAAGGACGAGAGAGTAAATGATGCAATAATGTAAAGCATCCAAATAATTGATCCCCAGGGTTCTCGTATACTGTTTATACAATGTAAAAGTGATTACACTTTGGTGGTGATTTAGATCATTTGTTTACGGAATATGTTTGTGCTTTGTCCACCTGCTGGCTCTGAAGAGCGAGTCTTAAGCATGGAAGAAGGGAGGACATGCAATCCAAGGAAAGTGGAACTTTAGCGACACCTGAGATGGACCATGGGTTTTTAATTCCAAACGTAACTGGTCATTACATTTATACGGACGTGTGGATTGGATGACTTTATTAAATTCAATGTATTCTTGTACAGGCCTCAATCACAACAGCAGTTATCTTGGAGGGCTCGGAGGACTTGGCGAAGTAACAGAAAATCGTAGCTTCTCCAACACAGATTAGAGAATCGAAAACAAGAAATCCAATTATTAAAAAACACATAAAGGGCAGAGACAAATGTTCATAAATGTTGATAAAGGTCCATAGATGTCGTTGAATGTCGAGTGTCCTTGATCATCACTGCTGTCCATAGACCCTCCTGGATCTAATGCCACTTTTCCACAGTAAGCTCCCTCATCAAGAAGGCCCAGCAGAGGATGTACTTCCTGCGGCAGCTCAGGAAAGCCAAGCTGCCTGCACAGATGTTAGTGCAGTTCTACACGGCCATCATCGAGTCCATCCTCACCTCCTCCATCACCGTGTGGTTCGCTGGAGCCACAGTCAGGGACAAACAGAGACTACAGCGCATTGTGCGCTCTGCAGAGGAAGTGATCGGCCGCAGCCTTCCATCGCTGCAGGACCTGTACGTCACCCGAGCTCGAGGCCGGCCTGGTCATATTACAGCCGACCCCTCTCACCCTGCACATGGACTATTCCAACCACTCCCCTCAGGCAGGGGACTGCAGTCCATCAGGACTAGAAGCTCCTGCCATAAGAGCAGTTTCTTCCCCTCTGCTGTTGGACTCTTGAACACTTCTTAACCTGTCCATCAGCCCTCTAGAGGTCATCTTTCGGCCCCCTATAAAGTCACTTTACTGCCCCTTATTAAGTCTCTTTAATGCCATCATAACGTCACTTTACTGCTTGTCACCCTATTGCACTGCCTATTGCATATTGTGTGCACCATGTGCACTTGTATATTGTACATAGTGACTGTAATTGTAATTGTAATAATTCTATTTTAATTTTTTATACCGTGGGAGTGTATGCAAAAAAAAATTCTTTCTTATGATGCCTTACTCTATTCTCTATTCTTTACCTCTCTTCTTTGACTGTTGCACTGAGCCAAAGCAATTTCCAAGTCTGTTACTTCCTGTTACTTCCTGTTACTTACGTGGCAATAAAAATGATTCTGATTCTGATTCTAACAGTACGGTACGGTACGACACTACACGTTACGGCACGGCCGAGGTTGCATGGTTTTTCATCAAAAATAGTACCTCCTAGTATCCTCAGCATTTCAGACCACGTCATTTACGCGCAACGTGTAACCAGTAACATTGGTGCGGTGCATGGATTTATTATCGGTGATAGCTGGTTATTACCTCCGAGGGGACTCTGCTTACCCCCTGCAGAACTGGCTCCTAAAACCTTTTCAGGACACCGAGTGACAGACGAACATCAAGTATTTAATAATAATAATAATAATAATAATGCATCGGTTTTATATAGCGCTTTTTTGGACACTCAAAGACGCTTCACATGTGTCATTATTCATTCACTCCATACACGGTGGTGATAAACTACTACTGTATCCACAGCTGCCCTGGGGCACACTGACAGAAGCGAGGCAACCAGTATGTGCCATCGGTCCCTCCGACCACCACCAACCATTCACACACACACCAGACTCATTCTAGGCAATGGGGGTGAAGTGTCTTGCCTAAGGACACAACGGCAGTTTGGCACTTTACAGCCGCAGCCGCCCCACTGTGGCTGGTGTTCCCAGAGGTTAAGTGTCTTGCCAAGGACACAACGACAGTAGTCAGTGGGAGTCGATGGTGAAAGTCTTGAGCGGG
The DNA here is from genome assembly GCA_964034765.1 of Knipowitschia caucasica. Lineage (NCBI taxonomy): Eukaryota > Metazoa > Chordata > Actinopteri > Gobiiformes > Gobiidae > Knipowitschia > Knipowitschia caucasica. The sequence continues at coordinate 19,326,134 of OZ035823.1, forward strand.
GCTTGAACCCACGACCTTCTGGCTCAAAGGCCAACGCTCTACCAACTGAGCTACTGCCGCCCATATTATATTAATATATATATTTAATAGCAAATTCAGCACAGCGCGAGTGGTTTTTGAAAAGGCTTTCTGTTGTTTTTACAAAAGGATCGAACGTCGCTTCCGGTGACGACACTCGTTGACCAATCAATGTAAGGCAGTCGGCCCGACGTCACGGTATCGGTACGGTGTGGATGGAACCACAGTTGAAGTGGTAAGAAAAAAGTACGCAAACTCCGATTCCAAACACTAGTGGAAATGCACAATAACCGCGCCGTACCGTACCAGATCTTTCAAGGCCCCATTGTCACCAAACACATTTCAAACCAGGTTTGAAGAAATGTTTGTGGCATGTGTTATTGTTCTAAATGTTGAATTAAGCGTCACCTCTCTCGTAAAGCGCTGACAGTGCCCGTGGCCTGCCGTCTGTGTCAGCAATCTTTACTTTTGCTGGTGCTGTTTTTTGTCAGGCTTTTGGGGGAAATGGTTGACAAAGCAGGCACAGGAAAACAGCTTCCAAGGCAAGAGGAGAAACCCCAGAATCTCAACTTAAGCAAATAGGAAATTGTTAAACTACCAACAATAACTGCCTCATTTTCCTCATTAATCATTGCCAACACATACCTCTTCGTTTTCACCCCATCCTTGCTTTTTTGTTTACGATACTTCTTTATTATCTCTTGTCTTTTTACTAGGGCTGTATATAACGTTTATCTTTTATTTTATTGATGTTGGTGATCATCAGCACATTCCCTGACAGCTTTTAGTCTCCCATAACAAAGTGATTGATGCTTTGTGAGCGTTTTAATCACAAAGTTCTTTTCAGGACTTTCTTTACTATCAAATGGACGGAAATTTAACGCAAGATATCCTAAATGGCAAGATTCACCGCTAAGTTAAAGAAAGAAAATGGAGTTGTTGTACTTTTTTGCATATGTTGTATTCACCTACTGATTAGTGATCAAAACATTATGACCATATTGATCATATTTTTATTTCCCCCCCCCCCCCCCCCCCAGCAGAAATGCATGAAAGGGGAAGAAGATGGATTCATGGATAACATTTACCTCCTTTATAGCACGTAAAGTGATCAGTTTGCACACCTGGTGTGCAAACCATGAATCTCTTTATTCAAGGCTAGGTTTAAAACAGTCCTCTTTAGTTTAGCATATGGTTAGGAAGGTAAGACTCGGGGAAGTCTTTATCCTACTTTATCTACTTTATCTGTTTAGCACTTTTAGGATTCGGACTGTAGTTTGTTCATTGCTATTCACCCGTTGTCCCATTGTCTGTTTCATGGTACGATGACGGGATCTCTGAGCCTGGCCTCTTCCATCTACACCTGCGGACTGCCCCGCCCGACCTGCCTGGGAGTGCTTCATCCTGCACCGGACCTGTCCACGTTCAGCGGCCACTGGTCCATGTTCTGTAGCTAGCTTAGGTCCTAGATCATTAGCCTGTCCGTCCGGAGGAGCGGATCCCTTTCTCATATGGGTCTCCCTCCCTGTGGGTTTCCCTAGTGCTCCCCAAGGTTTCTCACTTTTTCCCACTGGGTTTTTTAAGAGTTTTTCCTTGTCGATGCAGGAGGGTCTTGTTGGACAGTTAGTGTCCAACAGAAAGGATTGGTGATGATCAGGACACTTTAGCATTCTACAACATGTATGGACATTTTCTTCTGTGTGTGCTTTATATTCTTCATGTGTTTTAACTGTTGATTCTCTGACCTGTGTTGGTGATTTCAATGGTTTTGTTAAAGTCCTCTGAGATGACTTCTGTTGTGACCTAGGGCTATACAAGAATAAATTGTATTGTATTGTATTAAAGCTGTTCTGTTTTGTACAGGTTTTGGAATAGACATTTTGACAATATGCAAAATGATGGTTTGATAGTTTTTTGTGACAGCATTTTTAAAACATTGCTCCCTCATCAGAATAAGACCTGGAGTTGTTTATAAATCCAAACATGCTAATATCAGGAATCTCTTGGTGCTTGGTGTAACTCTGCCCCTAATGTCTAAAAGCCCTATCTTACTCCTTTAATAGTATGATGTTACCAAGCAACCATGTAATAAAGTGGGGGAAAAACTATTAAAACTATAAAAACAATATATTTATAAATTCTTGTTAAATTACAAGATTCTTTTTTTTTTTTTGGGTGAATCAAAAAAAAAGAAACATTTTGTGTGCCTCGAGTTTAATGTCAACTTTGCTCTCATGCAAATGTCCATGTTTTCCCCCTGTTTTGATGGAAAAACTATAATTTATGTTTTTAGTCAGGTGCTGTTCCACCAAAGTACACGACTAAATAATAAAATAATAAATACCTGTCAAACCAACTTTTCAAATTTGAAGTGTGTAAAAATATTCTGACGTGGTATTTCAATTAATCATGAGACAAAAAAAACAATCCATTCTGGACATGTGTCTTCCACACCAGCCTGATTTTGACACTCCACTCCATTGTTTCTACTGTCATTTATCTGGCACTCAGACCGATACTGCCATTTAGCCTGTTAGTTAGAGGACTCACTTCCAAACTGAACCACCCATCACACAAACGGAGGTGTCAGCCAGTGGCTCAGAGAATGTCCAGGAAAGAGCCAAAGCAGCTCTGCCCAAAAATCCTGATGATTTCCAGATGAGAGGCCAGACGGACACTCTGAGAATGGGAGGATGGACATTGACAGAATTACTGCAAAGAAGAGACACTAAATTACAGTGTTTGAGTGCCTTTTTTTTAGACTTTTTTCATTATTTTTTTTTACCTTGAACAGAAAATTGGAGCATCCGGGAAGGCCATAATGAACGTTTACGTATGGCTCCTTGTGCACTCTTTAATGTGTCCGACGGTGGCTCAGCGCTTTGCAAGAGGTATGTGGGATCTATCAGATTAAACTCTTGTTAGTTTGAACCATTCAACAGCCATTTTTACAAACACAGTTGCATGATTACAGAGTTGGATGGTTTACAAGTGTGCTTATTAGAGAGAAAATCTGTTTGGCGGCAAAAAATGGGATAATAGCAGCATCTCATTTTCCTATGAAAGACTTTTGGTCTGCTGTTACTGGAGCCATTCAGTTAGAAAATTTCTTTCTCAACACAGCTTCAAATTTTAACGGTGAAAAATCCGTTTCAGATACAGAGAATTCAAATCCAAGGCTGTCAGTTAGTGTGCTATTGTGTTATTAAGCCAATATAGAAATGAGACTATTAACAGTTTTATGAAAATTGACGCATTTCAGAGGATTACCTTCATTATTTCAGGAGATTAAAATGAAATGAAATGAAAGGTGCTTCCCCGTTAACCACTCTAAAAGGCTGTTTCTTTGAATGACAAAATGTCTTTAGAGAAAAACATGTTTTGATACTTAATTCTATTAAATCTTTTAGTTTTGGTTTGTTATACATTTTCTACAGTTTTTCTTATCAATTAAAAACAATTATATGCAACTATCTATAAGACATTACAACCTAACCATGATGCCTCTTTTACCATAAATAAAAACCTTCCATCTCTGCATGTCAATTGTTACTCTCACCATCTGCAAGAAACCTATAAAACATTTCACATCCTGAATCCTAAATCATGAGCCCCCGTACTGTCTGTCAGACACGACTGGCAGAGCAATGTCGCACTAAAGTAGCTGCAAATGACAGTCTCCAAAATGCATTTGAAAATAGAGCTCCAAGAGAGGAGCTCTGGGCCGGGCTGGCACTTCTATCATCACTATTATACCACACATGACATCTGTAGACATGCATTTCAAATTGATATATGTTTGTGTGTTCTGCGGTCTTAACTTGTGCCCTTGTGTAATAAGTAATCATTCCCTTCAAGGTTAACTAGTATACTCTATGTTAATGTCTTCACTTCATTGTATGTTGTGCATAAATCACCAGTGACCAACACATTATGGGTTATTGGCGGCACAGTGGCTGGGTGGATAGCACTCTAGCTTCTCAGTTACGAAGATCCTGGGTTCGAATCCCAGACGGAACAGGGCCTTTCTGAGTGGAGTTTGCATGTTCTCCCCGTGTCTGCGTAGGTTTCCTCCAGGTACTCCGGTTTCCCCAACCCCTAAAAACATGTACAAAAGGTCTGGCATGCGCATCCTGTACTGGCGACCCCGCTCCCATCTCTGTGTGGAGTGAGAGACAAATGCCAAAAAATAACTATTGTAAACCGCTTTGTGACTCTGGTCTGTGGATGGTATATAAATAAAGATTGCCGCATGTCCACATGTAGTGCGCAGGTAAACAGGGTCACAGACAATCCTGCTGCTAATCCAAAATCAACATATTTGAAATATAGATTACATCAAGTTTTATGAGAATGAATGAGTTCGAAAGATGTCAAAATGGAATCAACCCCATACCTTGACAACATAATTTAAAATGAAGGAAATTCTGCCCAGCCTATAATCAATGTGGTAAAAGTGTTTGCCGTTATTGTAAATGACTGCATTTTGATATCGATACGTTTTATTGTTTTCAGTCAATTTTTATGAATGATGAACAGTGAAGGAGAGGTCAGTCAATATTGGGGACAAGCACGGCTGCACGGTGTCTACAGTGGACTTCTCCCCTGCTACATCATGAAAACACCTACCCTTATAATTAATGGATGTTTGTTGCTCCCTCGTCTCCTTTGAGCTGTTACTCAGAGATTACAAGTTCCCTGGCTGACCAAACGACAATAGAAAAGAAAGCCATTGAGCTCATCCAAAAGCTTAGCGTCCGGAGTGCTCAGGTAGGATAAGACCAGCTTTTCCTGCAGTGATAGGCCTTACACAGGACTTACTGAGGACATATTTCAAAAACGTGAAAAAGGGCAATTTGGCTGATGTCACCTTGGGTTTATTGCACGGAGGGATGGCATTGTTAACACTCTATAGTATACACACATTACATTATAGCGTTGTACAAGGAAGTGTTTGCCTAATTGGACAAGCAAATAAGCAAGAAGCATGTGTGTTTCATGTCAAAATGCTAATTCAGAATTGCTTGCTTTTATACACATTTTATCTTTCCTTTCTCTCTCTTTGCCTGGAAAAAAAACAATCACGTCTCTCGGCATCAGGTTCTGCGTTATGATTATGTTACGTCTAGATTTCTTTGATAATAATGATGATACATTGAACTTATATAGCGCTTTTTTGGACACTCAAAGACGCCTTACAAAACATATGAAATAAACATAGAACAGCAAAGTTAAGGAAAGATAAGCCGAAAAAAGTGGGTTTTGAGAAGTGATTTAAAGTTCTGTAGTGAGTCAGAGTTACTGATGGATTGTGGGAGTGAGTTCCAGAGAGTGGGGGTAGCTGCAGCGAAGGCTCGGTCCCCCAAGGGTCGGTGTTTAGTCCTTTCTTTCTTCCCAGTGCAATCAAAACACTTACACATTCTACTTTTCCACTGACGCCAAGGCAGATTTCAAATAGTTATTTCAATCAATTGGCTTGCTTCTCCATGAAAGTCCTCTGTCCAAGTACAATATATATATTTTATAACCCATCATGAACCACCTGTACTAGTACTGCACGTATGCATCCTGTTTAATCTGCATTGTAGCACCGTCGTAAACCTCATGGCTTGTTGCTCCGTTTACCACTGCGCCAGGTGGACCGTAAACCAACCGCAATATTTATGTTGCAGCCCACAATAAACATGTTACACATCAGCAGAGCTACACTCATATTGTTGCGTGCTCCAGCATAATTTCTCTTTGTAATTGCTGGTAATAAATTGTACATGTAAATCAGGCTGGTGCTTCCGAGCCATAAGCTTCCATACCCGAGTCTGTTCTCCCGTGTGGTTCATTGATCTGACGAGCTTACGTGGAATTTACTTGATGGATAAAATGGTGGCAGCCTGATGCACACCTGTGGCGGCAGGTTTCCAGGAGATAAACCTGAAGAGCTGGCCACGTCACGCCCTTAACCAAAAAGTTACTAACAATTGTGAAATTCAGTTCAATTCAGTTCATTTTTGCATAGCCCTAAATCACAGAAGTAGTTATCAGAGGATGTTACAAAACTGTTTTGCCTACACTGATCAGAAAATCAAACACAAGAAATGCAATGATAAACAACACACAGAGCGATTGTGTCGAATGAAAGCAGACGTATACATTTCTTTCACTTTTTTTATCAAAAAAATAAAAAGTACTTCTGGACTAAAAGCCACTACTTTTTTTAATCCATTCTATGAGGCACATGTATGTATTTTTTGTTTTGTTGTTATAGAAACAGATCTTGCACAGCTCTATCAGCTGTCGACCTCCAGAGCTGATGACAGTGACACACATTCCTGTTTATGTGAACAGCAAAGAGCATGGCATGAATTGTCCTTGACAGTACAGTTCATGGCAGTTCATTATTTTGACTCCATTGAGTTTTAGTAGGAATTTTATTGGTGAAATAGATTGGATTTACCAGAGTTCTTTGAACATAATAATTGTAATCATGTTGCGATCAGTCTCTCAGTGTTGATTTGCTCTATTGATCACGGGTGAGTAGCTGTCCACCCGCTGTTGGTTAAGTGTTACAGTACAACAAGCTGAAAATCTGCGGCTCATAAACAAGAAAGGTCTTTTCTATGTGAAAAAAAAATATGTATTTACAGTTTATATACAGGTGCACTTAATGATCCTACAAGGACTGCAATCATACAGAATGATGATTCATGCTGCAGTCTTTTGGAGTATGACTCTACAGGCTTTGCACATGTTCATCTTTACAACAACAGCAAACTCTTTGATTTGACTCCAATAACGAGGATAAAAGTTTTAACAGTAGATGCCTCCAGATTGTCTTCATGGAGATGTGACTTTGTGTCTCAAGTCACTTTAAATGCTGTGATCTATTAAAAGACGACGATTTGATAAAAATGTGATTGGAGATTAGAACTTGGATGAGGTTTTGCTCTACTTTAAAGCACTAAGGTGGACATACAGAGAAAAGATAGTCATTTCACGTAAGGTTTTCTGAATGAGGATTATAAAATAATGATAATAATACATTTCAAAAGATGGCCCAATTCTGTGCACTAAAGGTTGCCTTACAAAAAGTACAAAGAATAAAAGTTTAAAGGGAAAAACCTGTTTCACATCAAAACTGAAGCATAACGTTCAAGAGTAGCTCACTCGTGCAATACTTTCCCTTTTGGCAGCTCTATACTTTCCAACGGACCTACCAAGTAGCATCCTTTAGCTGTTGACAGGGAGTTAATGAGCAGAGTAAATTTCAGGATGCTCTGTGTTTATGTGACAGTAATAGACAGAGGCATATTTTCACCTGGAATTATCTTTGCTTTCAGAAGACGCACCATGACAACCAGGAGAAACACAAAGGAATGCTCTCTTGTGTTGTTTGGGAGGTGAACTTCCGACCTCATTTGAAGTATTTAAGGGCTTCCTGGCAGGTTGCAATGGTAGTGATAGAGACTGATGTCTGAAATTTACCTAGAATTGCATCTTATTTTTCATTTTTTTCTAGAAAGAGCTCATAATGTAGGCCACCATGAAAAGTATAATGCATTAAAAAAAACACAGGATGAAATACAATATTTATATATATTTTTTTTTAAAGGTACTTTTAAAATTGCACTTCCTGTTTGTTGGTACAGTAACAGTCACCTCAAAGCAGATTAGAAAATCAAACACTTAAGATGAGGATCATAACATAACATCCACAGTAATTCTTTTTTGCATTGTTAGGCTGCATGAGTAATTGCATATTCTTAGACGCAATTAGCAAATTGCAAAGACGGCGATTATTGAAGTTCTTTCGTGCAGCCGTATTGGATAGACTTACCTGATTTCCAAATGGTGTCTGGACTGGAGGCAAAAGCAGTGCTCTGGCTGCCAAGCGTAGAGCAGGTATACAGAAACAGGCCGGTTCGTTCTGGTCTTGGTTGACTGCACAAATGTCATAAAGCTAAATGTATCGGCTCTGGGAGGAGGCGAGGGTTTGGTCATTACTTGAAAGCCGGCCAGTGTAATGTGGACACAGCAGTATGCTCAAGTAACTGTATCCAAATTCAGCTGTTTACATAGCACAGCTCATTAAGATCTGTGTGTGTATGATCCGCCCGCTGCACAGTCCCTTGGCCAGCGAGAAGCAGGGGAAAAACTGTGTACGAGAGATTTTATTTATCTTTATTATTCATAAATTTCCAGTCAGCTCTTGTTTCTTACCTTACGCTCCCAAGCACCGCCACCAAATTAGTCTGGAAACATGCACAATTTCACGTTGTCTACAGGCAGGTTTTCATAGTGTACCTCTGCTTTCACGGTGCAGTTGTGTGCCGCGGTAGAGCCTTACATGAAAGAGCCACTCATGCATAATGTTGGGATATTCCTCCACCCACAGTTACTCTGTCAATAGCAATATGTCTTACCGTTTCCTGTCGGGGCTGTAGAGGGAGGTTTCAGGCACCAATAAGTGATCTAAACTCTGGAAATTACTGAAAACATTATGAAAACAACAAATAACTCTCTGTTTCTCTGCATGGCAGTTTGATTGTACATAATTCAATTTTGGCGTCTCTCTTGCTGAACAAGTTTGCTGAACACATTCCAAATTATGTTGCATTAGGGGACAATGTGAGTCAGTAAATTCAAATTAAATTCCTGTCTCTCAAGGCATTGTGGTAAAACTTAAACTTTAGTTTCGGTACACACTACTCAGACTTGGGAGACTGGTCCTTTACGCCTCCCCAAAGAGTTTTTAATTACACTGGTGTTTGAAAGAAAGTACAATTCTGAGAACGAACTAAAAGTATGCAGCCTTGAAGAAGCCTTAACATTTCCAAATGATCAATAAATCGGAACGGGAATTATTCTCAAATTACTTCTGCACAACTGTGTGTAAAATTGTACATGCATTCTGCTCGTAGCCCGTAATACCAATGTGTGTCCGTGTGGAATTGCCTGCAGCATTGCCCTGGTAAATATGGATGCTGTGAGATTGTATCATTAAAAGGAGTTGACAGCCTCGGCTCAGTGTGGTCCGACGCGATGGCTTTCAATCCACGTGTGGGAACTCATGTCCTGCTCTGCCGCTCAATCAGCCTCAAGTCTGACCATTGTGCATCTATACCTCCACAGCACGCATCGCACATGTGTGTTCAAAGTATCTGAGGTCAAACTACTATTGCCCTGCACAAACCTGAGCCACATTCAATCAAAGATAAAGAATATTTGATCAGTAATCTATCCATGTTGACTCGACCCCGGCCCACCCACAAGAGGGCTGACTAATGCGCAGCTCGGTAAAAATGTGTGTGTGGCCGTTCAATTACATTTTCTGTTCTTGTGTGTCCAGCGCTGTATCCCTCGGCATACAGAATAAAGAGGGGGACGTATTCACCGCTCAAGTCGACATTTCAGCGCTCTCAGAAGGACGTAGATCTCCTGTTTGAGGTCAGATTAGATTTGCATTGATTCCACTTCTTTTGTGATAGATCTTTGTTATATGATGAGAGCAGGAAGCCTGTTATGAAGCGAATATGCATGGGCTGCAGAAAGCAAATTAGTCTTTCCTGGTTTTCTGTCACTTGTATCAAAATTAATTAACTGTGAATACAATGAAAAAATAGAAGCCATACAGCAAACTGTCTCACTTTGAAAGTGCCAGTTTGTGACATATACACTATACTTCAGCTGTTCTACTAATAATCATATTATTAATAAAGCACAATTCATTCAGTGTAACCCAAAGTGCTGCACAAGCACTTAAAAAACAGACAATAAAACATAAAAACAGTGCATATACATATAAAACATAAATACATACATAATTATAAAACATGATTTTAACTAATTAAAGAAAGAGTTAAAAAGATAAAACTCAAAACAATTTTAAAAATATGTGCTTCAAATCAGTCATATGCATTGCTAAATAAAACCATTTTCAGCCTGGACATAAACATTACCAAGGACGAGGCTTGTCAAACAAACTCATGGAGACGTTTCCCGATTCTGGCCGCATAAAGTGCCAACATGTCTAGGATGTACTTCAGTGTGAGGCCATGGAGAGACTTACACACAAGCAAAGCTTGAGAATCTTTAGGAGTTATATAAAAAAAAGACATTTTAAAATGTTCTTTTAAGATTATGGAATTTGTTTAAGAATATGATATTTTAAGAGATCATATTATTTCAAGAACATACGTTTATTGTAACATAATATTTGTTTAGTACATAGTTATGGCTTTTGACTAATATATGAACTTATTTTGTGTAGTAGAAGAGGGCACCTCTTTAATAGCCTTGTGTTCTCTTAGCTATCCTAGTTACTAGTATGAATCTGCATATAAATATAAATATAGCATTGACGTATATATATAATATATATTTACGTCAATGCTTCCCTGTAACACCGTCCCTCCAGGTCCTGTTGGCTGGGACTCAAATTGACAGCGGAGAGCATCGCTTGCTGGTCCCTGATGAGGAGCTGGCATCCCTCAGACAGGTGAAGTATCTGGAGGTGATCTGTGAGGATGTTCTGCCCAAGACCCTGTCAGAGGTGAGGCGTCTGGTGGACCAGCTCTCCCGCCGGAGTGCCCCCCTGCACTGGGACGACCACCAGAGGACAGTGCTCACGCTGGTCTACATCAGTCAGACTGTGGCTCGTCTGCACTCTGAGCACTCCCAACAGGCCTGGGGGGATGTGCTCATGCAGCTATTTAATGCTCTCCACAAGGACCTCAACTTCAACTGAAAAGTCACACTTTTAGCAACTAATAAAATCAAGTCATATCGGCTTAATCACATGTAAAGCTCTAACGTTAAAGGAACACTATAGTTCCTTCTATGCAGATAGTGTTTTGAGATGTTCAGTCAATTCCATATAAAGTATAAGGAGTGGACAAAGCGGGCTTGAACAGGCTCCAAGAGCGGGAATCTGGAGTCAGATGACGCAGGTAGCGACAGCCTAGCAACCAAAGAGCCAATCAGGAATGCCGCTGGTCCGTTCTTGCATGCTCGCTATTTGAAGCCGAATTCAAGGACAGAAGGCACTCAGTTGGTCAGTTGTTAGTGCTCATACCTGTTTTTATAAAGACATTATCAAAATAAAAACATGACAAACATGCAGAGTGTGAAGGCCAAAGTGATGTTTACTTTTCATGAACCACCAGAAAAGTGTAGGTATGTCTCTAAGTCTCTCAAGTCACTAATTTGAAACAGTTCTGTGAAAAACTTTCAGTCAATAAAGTGTTTTTTTTATTTTTAATGGGTCATTTTTATTGGAGCACCTGGAGTCATTTTATTTACAGTTGATCGAAATTTTAGCACAATAACATATGGCATCAATTGTTTCCTTTAATGGTGTTCAAAATAAATAAACACATTATTTTGACTTTCCCTGATGTGCCGTACCCGCTCCCCATGTGGACAAAGCTCTGTACCCTGTGACTGTACCCTGTGACTGAGAGGCTGAGCAGCCACAGGCCAATATAGGGTTTTTGTTTCATGCGTCTAAAAGCACAAAACATTTTAAAACATTACACCGGATTTTAAAGCATCATACAAAAAGTAAAAATGTATTGCAAAAATTAAGTTTTTAATAGCGCTTTCTACGGGATTGGCAATTACGTATCAATTCCTGGTCGGAAAAAAAAAAAAAAATCTTCTTGCTTTGCGCCTGCAGCCTTCCTTCAACAATGTCACAGCTGATTATCATAAACAGACACTACATTCATGATTAAAATATTGTTGAGTATAAATTATGAATATGTCTCATACATTAACGTATATCATTCATGAGGACCTGTCACCTTTAATTTGGTCAGGTTAATGAAGAGTTAAATCTGGAGTTATACTTTGGCTTATGTAAACACAAGTGAAACTCCAACAAACTCTGTGCCGTGTGTTTGATTTCAGTAATTTCACCATTATCTCCAGTGCTGTAAGAAGTTCTGCTCATTTGTAGAGCTGTGTACTAAAGACTGTGTGTACATCAATATGGCTGATTGCTCATTTAGATAAACTATAACGTGTCTGAAAGATTACCACTTTCCCAGTCGACTCAGAGAGAGCTCTTTTTGTATAATGAGCTGAAAAGTAATTTCCTGGAAGATCTGAATGTATATCAAAGCTGTTGTTTTTGATTTTTCTACCTTTATCTTCAAGAGAAAGTCAGTAGATTGGCTGAGATGTCTTTCTATGCCCTGGTTTTACATGCTCTTACTGTGATATAAAGCATTGACTGTGTGTAAATCAGCGAGTTTCTTCCTCCGCATGGCCAGTCCCCGCTCTGACAGCAGACAGGACATGCTGATGAGTGTGGAGGAAAGCCCACCATGACAGCTGTCGCTTTGGGCAAAACTTTAACACTAATAATAATGAGATTGTACCATCTTTAAGCTTTGGAGATGTTTTCAAAGACTTGACATAAATACTGAACTGTATTTCAATCATATGTGACTTATTAATGATTATTACATTAGTTCAATACATGCGTTTTTTTGTTTTGTTTTTTCTACTTGTGTTCTCCTCAATCGTGGGTGTCACATGCCTCAGGTTCACATTTTCTGATGGGTGACAATGAATCCTTCAGCTGTGGTCGAAAATACTACTCCTAATGAATAATATACAAATAATCCATACGTTTATTTTGCCTGCCCGGTCATAATTTAAGAAGAGTCTTTTGTTCACTTTTAGATGCACTCAACCATGGGGATCCAACCTTTTTCCTTAGATAGCTACAATGGTACAACCAGCTTTTGTCTTTTTTCCAGCCCATCCATCCATCCATTTTCTTCCCCTTAATCCATTTCTGGGTTGGGGGGGTGGCAGTACTGAGCTGCTCCCAGTACACTTAGCACCAGCCCCTCACTGATCCTCCTGCAGGTGGTGAGTCCACAGGAGCTGCGATCTTTCAGCGGGAACTTCAGGCAAAGTGGGGTTAAGTGTCTTGCCCAAGGACACAACGACAGCAGACATCAGTGGGAGACATGAAGTAGATCTTACGGTGGGCTTGAACCCACAACCTTCAGGCTCAAAAGCCAATTCTCTACCAACTGAGCCACTGTTGCCCCCTTTTTTCCAGCCCTGATATAGTACCTAAGTTCTTTTGGCAAATATTGTTTTAAGACCATGTTCTCTAATAAATTTTTTCTCATCAAAGAATCTATCAATCATTTTCATATTTACTTACTGTACTTTACTTTATTATGAAATTATTCTTTAGGGAGCTACTTTGAAGAGGGTGGCGAGCTACTGGTAGCTCCTGAGCTACAGGTTGGACACCCATGCACTAAATACTGGAGCACACTCGTGCAACTTTTAAACAATAGAAGAGGCAGAGAGCTACTCCTTTTTGCAGTCGTAGTTCAAATCTATGTAATAATTACGTCAAACCATGGACAACACAATTCGAATATACAGTACCATAGTACTTATAAAACATATGCAATGACTCAAAATATATTCATTCAAGATCATGTGTTCAATTCTAAATCCTTTGGAGAGCTACCTGAAAGGGGGTGGCGAGCTACTGGTAGCTGGTTGGAGACCCCTGATTTACAGGGATCTTAAAGGGTGAAAGCTGGTGCTCTTTTCAATCTCCCTCTGAGAACAGCGAGAAGGTGCAGTTCCAGAATATGAGGTATAAGGCACAAGCACACAGGAAATACACCGAGGTGCCAGATTGTGACGGGCTTTATAGGAACACACAGTATGTCAATGTCAATGTAAACATTTATTTGTATTGCACATACAACAATTCCAGCTGCCCAAAGTGCTTCACATGCACAAAGGATAAAATAAAACAGAATTAGATGTAAAAGACAGTATGAACGATATATATATTTGAATCCATTGTAGATCTAATTTTATGGGAGAACCTAAACTAAGCCGTGAGGCCTTTGTGGCCATTGAGCAATTCACAATTATTGACAAAGTATGGCAACAGAATCTGCCAGACTCCTTCATTGGTTTCTTGGTTGCACTTGCAGCATGTTTGTGTGGGTGCTATTAGTATGCATTGCTGCTTTTACTCGCAGAACATTACACAGAGGCAATAAAAGTCCCAAGCGTGTTCACAGATGTCGTGCATGCTACCATCTTTATGCCACCTGACTTTCACAATATGTTAAAGCAATTGACAGATCAAAAAGTACTCCTCGGCTCTAACTCCTTGGATATGCCACCACAGTAACTCAGTTTTAATTGCTCAGTTTTCCTTCCTCAGTATCAGTTGTTTATTCTTATCCTCAGCTCACTTGGTGTGACTTTGGCACTTAAGAAAAATGAGCCTTTTACCTGGGTTATTGACTTTCATTGCACAACGCTTGGAAAATGGTTGCATGATATTTTATTCATTCAGCGTTTCCAGGTAAGTGCGAGGAGAGACGAATACTGTGGTGTTGGAAGAGCATCACCAAGTGGAGAAAGAAAGAACTGCACGAGACAAGACCTGGAAAGAGAAACCATCAAAATGATCCTGATTTTTGATTGTCTGATTAGTTTTATTGTTATACAAATTTTCTTCATCATCTAGTTTTGACATAATCAAAAGTTTGAGAAAGAATTGTCACCAATAGACAACTTCAAAATAATAGCTACCAGAAAAATGAGATGCAATGTGGTAGAAACGCCATGATTTAAAACATAACAATATATTATAATTATTCTATAACGTGGCCAACTATATTACAATTTTTGATTATCCAAGTCAAGTTTACATTACCAAAGAATAGATTTTTAGGAGTTTGAGGACTAGGCTAAATTTTGCATTGAAATGAGCTACTGCGACTTGCATAATCATGATTTTGGATGAACTTATGGGAATTGCTACAGTCACTAGATGGCAGCCTTTTCCAACATGATTTACCCTTTTGTGGGGTCACCTTAAGTTTTCTCTAAAGCAGCAAATCTACAAGCCGCAAACGAATGCTGAGCCAGTATGTTGGATGCATTGAGTCACATAAGCGCATAAAGCAAAGTGGAATTTCAAATGGCATTGGAAAACGGAGCGTGTTTGTCTACAGCTTAATTAGACCATACACATCCTGTCAGAATAGAAGAATGTCTTTTAAAAAGGCGACGAAAAGGCCTGCTGCTTCTCCTCAAGCTCACAGCTGCATATGTTTTCTGCACAGCTGTCAGACATATTTCTAAGCCTCAAATCTCTCCGTGCACGACAACCCGGGGCCAATGAGGCGTAGCACTGCATCACAATTCAATAATACCATTGTAGCTTCACTAATAATAAAATGCAGTAATGAACTCTCTGAAGATGGAGGCGATATACTTGGTCTGCCACTCAGATATAACTAGCTGTTTTCCATTGAGATTAATGCTGTTTCAGTTAAGATATTGCAGTGCTTCTGTCTGTCTTTGATGTTTGGAAAGAAATAGTAAATTAGAAAACAAAGAGGAATACTACACTGCAAAATATGAAAGAATATGAGGTAATAATTGCTTAAATCAAGTGGTTTGTATCATTGGCAAATCTTTTCTTAAAACAAGATTTCAAGAACTGATGCATTTTTTCTCCAACTAAGGGAGACATTTCTTGTAATTCTTTAAATTCTTTAGTCTCATCGGCAAATCTTTTTTCAAGGCAGTCAAAATGTCAAAGGTTCAAATTAAGATACATTTTGCCAAATTTCAGCGATATTGGACTTTTTTTTCATCACATGTATGTTTAGTTTTATGTTTCCCCCCACAAGACCTACTCCAACTGCTGTCCTTGGGCAAGACACTTCACTCGGTTTTGCACGGGAACCCACTTGTTGTTGCTCGTCTTGGTCACGACTATCGGAGCTGGAGGATTTTTTACCCGGTGTATATATTTTTAGTGGTAGGGGAAACCGGAGCACTCGCAGGAATCTTACGCAAGCAGAGAGAGAACATGCAAACTCCACTCAGAAAGACCCTGTTCCGACCAGGATTCAAACCCGGGACCTTCTTGCTGAGAAGCCTCCATGCCGCCCCAGAGGTGTGTTCCCAGGGGTCTCCCATCACATCCCATCACGTACTAAACAGGCCCTGCCCTGCTTAGCTTCTGATGCCAGGATCAGGCTGTTGTCAATAAAAAATACTGTTAAAACCTCTCCCCAATACTTTATTCAGAAAGACCGTTTATGTGTGTTGATTTTGTTTCAAACCTACTGAATTCTCCCGTCTGCGTCACTTTCAAACTCGATATACTCCTCATCGAATTATTGCTTATTTCTCTTATTGTTTTTTGAGAAAGAGAACATAACAAAGCCAAACCTCTGAATATTTTGAGCATTCCCAGAAGGCTTACAATGGGAGGTTTTTTCCGATAAACCGATGAAAGAATGTTGTGAGGACAGAAAAACAGGCTTCTCTGAGTCCACACAAACCTTATCTGGGCTTTTCTGGGAGGAGCAGTTTTCACATGGGACTGTGCTGGATCTGCCCTCACAGAAGTCACAGGTGGACAGCTCCCACAAACCCCTGGGACAGAGATTATCTATTGTCTATATGACCCACTCCACGGGACTTTTACTTTTCAGCTGCTCTCGACAAAATACAAGGAGAGGAACTGTGGCGTGACTGGATGTTTTAGATGTATTGATATGCGGAGCCTGAGAAGGAGTATTACCACAAGTGCTTCATAACAAAATAAAGACGTTCTTATAGAGATCTGGCATGCCTCTGACTGAAAAACAGCAATCACAACAAGGTCAACACACATTGCTTGGCTTTAGCAATTAGAGTATATTGCTCAATGTATAATTAGATTGTCATAATTAAAAAATACATATTGTGTTCTCTTGTGCTTACAGGCTCGTCCACGTCTCCCGTGTTTAATTATTGTTTTCAATTATCAAACAACTGCTCTGCTCACAAACACTGCATTCATTTTATAGATAACGTACTCAACCCATTTGGATGTTTAGCATTGTTGTGGCTCAAAGCTGTTTGGTCAGAATGTGTTTGTGTGTGGCCAGCTCCTTATGTGTTTGGTCAAACTGTGAGTGTGGAAATGTAAAAGCGGGATGAAGGGGAGGGTTATTTTCTGTGGAAAAAGATAATGAGACAAATGTCCTTTGCCTTTACAATGTCGTATAGCTTGTGTGCACACAGTGTGGTTTCAACCATGATCAAGATTGAACCAGTTCATTTCCGGGTCTTCACTGAACTCAAACATTGTTGTGTCATCTCAATAACAAATATTGTTTTACTGCTGATCAAAACTTTAGGAGCCACAACTCCAAAACGTGTGCAGTCGCTCCATCAGAGCGCTTCCAATCTACTGTCTGGATCTGCACTTTTGTAAATTTCCCTTGCCATTTATCTCAAAAGGTTTGGGATCAGGGAGTCAGGCCGCTGAGTGCTGGCGTCACATATTCAGAATAATTGTCTAACTGCATCCCCTCTCTGCAGCGCTCTGCTTATGCAGTTCAAAGCTCTATACAAAATATGATTATGTTTTTATTTTTCAAACGGGTTTACAGTTTTGAGAGACAGTATGCCATTGTAAGCAAAGAATGTGAGGCTGCTTTTGAAACATGTTTTACTCTTTGATTAGTTTTAACTTGGTTTGTGATAATTAGCTGGAGCATACAGAGCTTGTGAATGGTGTAACTGTAGCCCTGTGAACGCTTCAGTCATTCACTCACACTGACCACGGACCACATCCTCATCTTGGAAGAACGCCAATTACTCTAGATGACACACAATTTAAAGGAATGCACAAATACAGTGCCTTGTACTGTATTTCTAACACACTTGCTAATCTCAGTTTATTTGCAGGTGTCTTGTGATGGCCTCAGGAGTTTGTTTGGAAAATATTGGTGACGAAACAGCCTCAGAGAAAACAGGGATGAAGTTGGGAAGAATCATGGTTTTGTAGCACAAATATTTCCCGAGCTTCGAAAATTGAGCAGTACTCGATCCCTCATTCTGGAAATGGAAAGATTATGGCACAACTGAAAGCTTCCCAAGTCTACCAAGACTGTGCAAGAGGCCCATGGTTACTCTGGAGGAGCATCAGAAATCCAATCCAAGAGTCTGTACATGGGGCAAACATGAGTCACTACACAAATGTGGCTTTTATAAATGAGTGCCTGATAAAAGCCAGTGTTGAAATACTTCAGTAAGAAACCAACATTGTGGAAGGTAAGTGTGGATGAAATCTAACACCGCTCATCCCTCTAACCACACACCTGGTGGTGGCGTCCGCTTATTTTTAACCACACCTTCCACCAGAACAAGTCTTGTAATATAAACATAAAACCATTTTATGCAATAGCACAATATCAAACAAACCATATTCATGTCAAAGTCTATACCTACTGTATATCCAACCAAAAACACCAAAGATCGAAATACTACTCTTTACAAACATGTAATTTGACAGCTGCTTTGCTGATGAATAGGCTGACTATCCGAAAACGAAGACAACGAAAGGAATACCACGAGAGTGATGATCCATATGTTACAAGTCCAAAACCAGCTGAAAGAAAAATGTGAAGACTTGGAAAGTCGCTCGCGGAGGAACAATTTAAGGATCTATTCAGTGCCAGAAAAAATTGAAGGAAACAACATGATTAAGTTTGTGACGAATCTGTTTGTGGAGCAACTGGAATTGGACGCCGAGCTCCAGATCGAGCGCGCGCATAGGGCACCTGCTTCGAGGCCGCTGGAACAGAGCGAGCGTCCCCGGTCCATTGTGGTACAATTTCGAAGCTATGTCACGAAACAAACCGTGCTAAAGGCAGCGTGGACGAAGAGGAATATTCAAGTGAGTGGTAGCAGGATCTTTTTTGATGAAGACTTCACCCCTGCCGTCTACAAAGAGCGAGGGAAATATAAGGAGGTGCGTAAAATTCTGCGCGAAAGGAAAATAAAGCATCACATCTTATTCCCTGCAAAACTGAAAATCTTTCTCGAAGATGGCAAGGTTAAAGTTTTTGACAACCCAGTCGCTGCTGCGCACGGCCTGCGCGATCTTGGCATAATAATGAAGTCGCCAGCGGAGGAGCCAAACCTAGAAACTATCCTGCGCGCAGCGGGATGGCACACGGTTAGGTAAGATGACATCCACGACCGAGATGATTGATGCCGTAAAATCACTGCTACAGAGTAAAGAACCCGACAATGATCACTTCAGAAGCTATGGAAAGGGACTTAAAGAAGTATCTGAACCCCCGGACAAGATGGCTCAACGAAAACAACGTGAACAGGAGGTATTGTTATTTCTCTCGATTCATAAAGCTCCATGCGTCTCTCTAATTTAATTTCCAGAGGGGACGTTTGAGCGGAGGGAGTTCCACAAAGAATTTCCAGGGGGAATGCATTTGAATGCTTTTCCAAAAAAATTAAAGATCCTCCATTGGCGGTAGTCCTGACTCCTGACCAAGCTTGGTCTATCACAATTATCTGCAATTTGTGCTTGTGAATGTCGAACTGCACAACAACCTGTAAACGTGGGTTGAAATGTTTGCATTGATGTGGGATTTAATCACAAAACTTACGGTAGTTTGTCTATGGATTCACATAAACAAACTACCGTATGGACTACATATTGATTCACCATCCCAAAAGTTCCAGGGTTTGAAGGGAAAGATGGACAGGTTCGCCTGGTTGGATGAGATTGATCATGTACTGTATGTGAGGTAAAACGAGAGAAAACACCAAAAACAAAACAACTATCTGTGAGAGCGGCCCACCCAGATGTCTTGAATGTCGGAGTTACAGTCATGTAACTGCTGTATGCAGAGGAAACCGAAGGTGTGGTGTGCAGAGTTAAAGTAAAAGATCTACAAAGAAGTGACACATTCTCATCAGCTGAAGCAGTGACAACATTTAAAGCAAGTGAAACAGAGAAACCAAAGAACACATTTGTTTCCAGACATTTATGGCAATGCATGTTGCATGTTACAGGATTTATTCTGGAGGGTGAAGTAGAGGAGACCTTCACTTGGGACTAGAGAACACATTGAAATAGGTTTAAGTAAACAGTTTTTTACTTGTTTATTATTATAATTTACATCCCTGCCCTGGTTTGTTGCTCATTTTACATAAACATTGTTCACAATATACACAGTAGGTGGCGATAAATGCCCCTTTATTGAGTGCCTTCTGCCAATACACTTAAAAAAAATCAAGAATAAGAAACAGCTATTGACAATTGTATGGATAAATGTATGTTTTAAAAAATATTCAGTGCTTTGTAATCAAGTTAAATGCATTCTGGACCATTCAATTAAGAGCCAAATGGTCCAATTGATTTAAAGGTAAATCACATCTCAAAAAAACAATATCAGCCTGAGCAGGTACATCTAACATGTCATGGTATAGTTCAATACATACTTCATTATGTGATGAATGCAAAAGACAAAGTTGTCTGCCCCATAGCCCCAGGGACAACAGAAGGCTGTTGAGCCAATCAATCTGTGCTCTGAGTAAGATTACTTTCAGCATGAGAGCAGCATGGATCAGTCACTCAGCTAATTGGCACCATTAATCTATGATCAGTGGTTCAACTCATTAACCTGTTCCTCATGGGTCTATACATGCAAGCCAAAAAGCATTGCCATTACCATTTCTAATGTTAAATAATCCAGCCAAAACTCTTAAACTACACTTTTTATACCTCTTATTAAAGCCATATATGCTACATTCCCTCTCTGTGCTGCTCTGCTCTGCTTTGCAATTCACTTCAGAGCTGATAAAAAAAGTTGGATTTCCCAAGGGTATATATAAAACTCTTATCTTTTTCCCAGACATTCACAAACAGGATTGAAGAATAAAATAGCTTATAAAAAAGCACTGGAAATGTGTATGCTTATCAACCAGGCCATGCAGCCACCACAGTCTCACCTGTAAACATCTCTATAACCAACATGACAAATGTACTTCTGTTTGTGTTATGAACTATCTACGATAATGGCAACAGGGTGGTGTAGTGGTTAGAGCCCTGTATCTTAAAACGCTATACGGTTAATCCTTCCAAACAGACTTTCACACCTCAGTATGAGTGGGTTTAAATGCATTTCATTCAAAAGAATTAAATTGGACAAGGCCAAGGATCTGGTTTTTGCTGTTGCTTTGTGAATGCACTGACTCAGAGCTGCTTTTCTACCTGGCACCCATGCACTTAACCACGCAAAACACACCCACACGTCTCACCAGCGTCCACTCTGGGGCACACGAGTGGTTGGTGGTACCAGCTGTTTGGCGTGAACAGAAAATTATATCAACTTGTAAAGCAATTTGTGTCAGTCATACAAATAAAAAATGAAATATGAATTTATATAAATATTTCAATATGAATTGCTGACTTACTAATAAATAATCCATTTCTATGTTAATCCATTGCCCAAGTTGCAGGAATTTTGAGAGTCACCAACACCACCCGCGACCTGAGTTCCTGTCAAGGTTTTTCCTGTTTCCTTTTTTGTTTATTTATGTTCTTGTTTTTTTCCAAAATTCAAGACTAAACTCTGGTGCCTCAAGAGTTCAGGACACTATTAGTCAACACGCTATAAATCAAGTAACTTGTTCTTCAATGCACTTTTTTACCATGAATTAGAGCTAATCAAATAGTTGCATGCTGGTGACAGAATGCTTTCAGGTGCTGATTTATTTTGTGATTAGTGGTGTTAACCTTTGGCCTCAGGAAACATATAAAACACCATGATGTTTAGACAAGAGCCTGTGGAAGTAACGGCTGACAGAGAGGCTCTGTATGCCGCCTCTCACTCTGATGAACACAGGGCTGTTATTACTTCAGATTTATGTTCCGTGTTGAGAAGTGAACAAGCCATGAGGATCCCACTGTGTAATTCCAATCTTCTAACATTTAAATCCAAGTTAAAATAATAAGTTGTGTATTAAAGGAACAATATGTAAAAATCTGGCCAAAAGTGGTACTGCAGTCACAGTCAATATTTTGTAGTCTTCTCCCACTCTCCCTGACTCAGGTTGCCAGATACACACCAAATCCAGCAGCAAACACAGGGACTTATTTTATCAGATGTTTGTCCGTCTCCATTCACATTGCCATGAGGCATGCTAATGTTGAATGAATGTAAAAAAAAATATTTGTATTTGGACATTTGAGATAAAAAACACAAAACAAAATAAAAGCAATGTAATTATAGATTATCCAAAACAAATAAGCAATTGATGTCCAAAATAGGAGTGGGAAGAATGAATGTTGGAACGTATTTCTTCAGCGTATCAACATCAGGGTTTCTTCCAGAGGATATCACCCTTCAATTTTATTTATTCCCTATTTTTTGGACAAACATGTAAAAGTCCCACATCAAAAAGAGACTAACATTATTTTAATTGGGGTACATGTGGTCTTAAATTATTCTTTTTACAATTAAGCTATAAACCTTTGTCTTTTACCGTTTTTAGAGCAATCTGTCATAGAATGTGATAACATGCAATAAATACAAAAAGACTCTACCCGGAATAGAACCCGGGTTACTGCATCGTGAGCGCACAGTTTTCACCACTAGACCACCGATTCGCGCTGATGGGGCTGCTCTGAAGAACGGAGTCAAACTAGCAAATTTTGCATCACACGTAAACTTTTATCAGCCGTCTCAATTGTTCAAAGGCGTCCCGATATAAATCCTCGTTTTAGTCTTTGTTTTGTCATTAATTATTTGAGAGTCATAACAAGACCTTTTTTAGTTCTGCGCCACATGTTATTTTACCACTGAGATTAGTGAGCCGCGCAGAGTTCTGGCAACCCGATCACGGACTTGCATGACACGGCGGAGGGTAGGACATCAAAATCAAAACAATAACAACTTTTACGGGTCGTAAATCAAATATCTCGGCTGAACTACTGTTATCAGTTAAAGATGTATACAAAAAGAGCATGATTTAATAACGCCTTTTGAAATATGGGGCCATTTAATGATGACTTGACATGTAAATATTACATACTGCTACTTTAAATATGCTCTATTTTTTGTTGATCAAAGTAAAAATTACTGTTAACATAAATTTTGTTGTTCTATAAAGAATTTTCAACTCTATCTTATTTTAGGTGAATTATAAATAAATGTCAACGTAATAGAAAAACTCTATATTTTAAATTCAAATTGTTTTATATACTTTATTGTTAAGCCCGTAAAACATACTAAATGCGCCAATAAATCTTCTTTATTACAGTACAGCGACCTAAGACAGGACATATACTGTGTGATGGTGGGTATGGCGGAGTTATGGATGGGCTTGTGTTCAGCAGCTGAATGAGAAACACGGGTCGTGCTTGGGTTGGCTGCAGCGTCATGGTTCATCTGCTTTTCTGTGATCACAAGTCCACAGGGAAGTTCTATAGACACCTCCCAGTGCACGGGAACTGACTTCATGCATCTTTGTCTAAAACTAGGCTCGAGTAAAGGGATATGGTTCACCTTTGACTCCAGAGTGAAATTCAGTCTTTCGTCACGCATCGTCAGGTCCAGGGCTACATCTCCTGGCACATCTGTTCATAATGCAGGTAATGTTTGGTAATGAGTCTCAAATGTTTGGTCCTACAGAACAAACTCTCAGATGAAAGTCTATCATAAAAACCATTTCCAGTAATAGTTTAAGTTTAATTTATTATTGCAGCTATCTTCATTAAAAAGATGCACCAGATTTAGCACCATAATACTTTACTTTTGGATTAGTATTTAAAGGGACGGCATGGGATATTCTTTTTTGATTTCAAGTAGCTATGTGAGAGTAACTAACACTCTTTGGCTTCTCTATCATCCATGATGTATAAAAGAATTTCCCTTCTGCGTTTTAATGAACACATCGTTAGCATAGGGACAGAGGAAGCTAACCCACGAGCTCTATTAGGGAAGTGCTCTCGGCTCATTTACTGCCTTTGGTTCCCACTCTCTTCCATTGAAAACTATAACCTAAACTCCTCTTACTCATGTTGACACAGTGGACTTTCACATTGTAGCTCCAGTGTACCTCCACTGCAGCTCCAAGTCTTCAGCTTGTGTGCTGCCTGTGTATGGTGTAGTATAAGTTATTAGTTACCTATACCAGAATAAACCAGAATATATTTTTTTCTAGCAACGGCATTTCAATTTAAGTAAAGAGCACACAGGTTCAATCAAGATAAAACTGAGGCAGGTTTTCAGTTAAATATGCTATTTGTTCATAATTGTTGTACATAATAAATAGGCGGCACGGTGACGCAGAGGCTGGAGCTTGTGCTTCTCAGCAAGAAGGTCCTGGGTTTGATTCCACCTCCAGACCACGTTCTTCTATGTCATGCATGTCCAAACTCAGGCCCGCGGACCAATTGCGGCCCTCTGTACCATTTTATGTGGCCCTCTGCTGCTAACACAAAGTCGCTATTGAGGCACATTCACACTCTGGGATCCACTTGTTGACTCTATTGTTATATACTGACACTGACATTGTCTCATTGTGTCATAAAAATCTACATAAAATCCAGTTAACCCTTTAAGCGCCAAAGTCGCAATATTGCGACAAGCAACATTGCTTACTTAAACAGGCTGTATGTAAAAATGTGGTGCTGAATCTTGTTAATACTTTTCACCAGGGGTTAGTGGACATGTGTGCCTGTAATATGAGCAGCATTTGTGGGTATGGTTATATTGAAAGTTTTTGAGTAAATTGAGTTCGTAAAACACCTGCGGCGCAGCAGCGCGGAGGCGAAGCAGCAGCGGTAGAGCTGAGAGGAGCGAGAGCAGAGCAGAGGGAGAGAGTGTTTTTTATTTTACTCACGAGGTCTTCAGTACCAGAGAAGTACTTGGTCTGGTACTGGCTCACTCAGAATCAGATGAGGAAGACACACAGGTGTCCAGTGAAGCAGACACGGACATTATTGGTGACGGGGAGACCGCGCCATATAGTCCACAATCAGCCCCTGTGCAGCGGCTGCTTGTCCTCCGTGTGGCCGCGGTAGAAGCATTCTGTGAATGCCAAGCAGGGGCTGGGGTGGAGGGGACAGGGGCATCATAACACCGGGCATGTGGGAGAAAGTAGCTGGGGGTAGACATCCACGGGGAACACGGGAGACGCGGGAGAAGTTGCGGAGGAGCCGCGGGAAAAAAACACATTGCTAATCGCGTTCACTGTCTTTATCAACAGCGATGATGAGGATGAAGGCAGTTCTTGAGAGAAAATAATCCACAAAAGTGAATCAGAAGTGTTGAAGAGCCTGTTGTATGTTGTTGAGACGATCTGACATGTTCTGTGCCCATTCATTTCATCTCTCTGTTTCTAAACGATAAATCCTGGAGCCTCATTTTCACTGAGAAAAATAATAAGCCCACCACTTCTTTGAAAGGGAAATATTGAAACCAATCTCCAGATTTCATGACTGTAAACTATAAAGAGTGCAGTCTTGATCACCGAAGGTCTTTGAAAATAATACAATTCCATATGGCCTTGAACCAGTGTTAAAACATTATCTATAATCTGGATCAGGGAATTTATTTTGATCCCAAAATCATTTCATACTAAAAATATTTCACATTGACTGTTTATAATATTCCCTGATCTCAAAAAACTCCCAAGCTACAGCTTTTTGAAATCTTTATACAACAATTAACATTTTCCAAAATGGCCGCCACCTTGATGACGTCACAATATGCTAATTATATGACGATTCAACTTCCATCCCAAAATTTGGTTCAAACTGAAGATATTTCTTATTTACAGTATGCCTTTATCTCAAACCATTTTACAGTTATAGCCTTTTGAAATCTTGAAATCAAAATTGTATATTTTCTTGAAAAAACTCGGCGCCTAAAGGGTTAATCCAGCTCAAATCCAATTTTTTAAATCCAGGTTTTTGGCGCCAGGTCAAGTCTGATGAACTTAAGTGGCCCATCCATCCATCCATCCATCCATTTTCTGCCCTTTAATCCATTTCTGGGTCAGGGGGGTGGCAATCAGAGATGCCACCCAAGTCTCATAGCACCAGCCCCTCACTGACCCTCTGCAGGTGGTGAGTCCACAGGAGGACGGCTGCTCTCTGAGTGTGAGCATAGCCTTGATCTTTCAGTGGGGGCTTTTTGGGCAAAGTGGGGTTAAGTGTCTTGCCCAAGGACACAACGACAGCAGTCATCAGTGGGAGTCGATGGAGAAGGTGCAGAGGTGGGAATTGAACCCACGACCTTCTGGCCTTAAGGCCAATGCTCTACCAACTGAGCTACTGTCGCCCCACTTAAGTGGCCCTCTTACTAAAAATGTTTGGACACCCCTGTTCTATGCAGTCTATATATTTTGACTGAAAGCCACGTCACTGCGCTTGTTTCAGGCTGGAAACATCTTGGGTTGACGAAATGGGTGCATTTACATGTGGTCCCGTGCAAAGTGGGCGGTACTTTGGCACGTAGAGCATGGGTAAGCACCAGGTGCTTCAACAGTGAATTAAATAAGTTAATCAAACTTCACAAACCCTGCACGAGCCTTTCACAGACAATCATGAGACTAGCCACGCACCAGTGTAGTTCACATTCACGTTCATGTGCCATGGAAGTGGTTGGTGTAGGACCGTTGTGTAGAGCAACACGTTTTCAGCCGACCTGGGCCAACAGCACCGTTGGCTGTCGGCTCTGGTCTGGTTAGTGTTTTCCCGAGGTCTTTAGCCAACTGCCACAGTTTAAAATGATTTGCATTCCCTCAAATGGATGACTTAACCGGACTTCGTATCCCAGCATGTTGACAACATTCTTCTTTGTCAATGTCTAGTTCATATTTTCCAGGATGTCCACAACTGCAGGATGTTTCAAGTCTGACAGGCTGATCAACGATGGACGGATGACTTCTGCCCTTTTCACAGGTTAAACTAGACAATCATGACAATTGAGGTGAATTGATATTGACATGACCATAGAAAAGGAATTCTTTTTATTCCATCTTGTTAAGCATTTTGTCCAAATGGTAGATATTGAGAGCCCTGTGCTGTCCTCCCCGAGGTGATTTACATTCCTGTGGGCGAGCTGCGTCCCGACAGAGATCCCTCTGACACTCAAATTAGAGGTGGTGGAGATCAAATCAATACATGCTGTTGCTCCTCCATGATGCTCAATGTCATTCTCATCCTTGATAGCTTCTACAACTAAAACAAAGAAATAGGAATTAAGGTTTGTGCAAGATAGAGCTCAACAAATACTGTTGTGGAAACAGTATGATATGTTAGTGAAATATCCAAATCATAATTTCATTTCTATTAGTCCTAGTCATTAATGAAGCCTCTTAATGAACTTTTGTTATACATTTTGTGATTTGACAACACAATTTAGCATGTTCTCATCTGGTCTATAACAAAAACATAAGTAATGAACAACAAAGGACAATGGGAGTAAATTAGCTGTGAAATTCAATGAAATGATGCAGAAATAAAAGAACACAGAGGGGAGTTGTGCTGCTTAATGAACTGTGCTTAGACCGAGCAGCACAAGACTCAAGTTTTTCAAGTTCAATGAGAAAGAGTCCTGAGTGTGACTCCATTCTGATCCTCTGACAGTGATTGTTTACGTATCATAGGCTCCTGTAAAGTCTCCTGAACTGTCTTCCTTCCTGTGCTTGTCAAACAGCGAAAATCAAAGAAGTAATTTTGAAGCAGAATGCAAATAAGAATGCAAATGCAAAGTAAATTGTGGTCTGTAAACCTTCGTTCACTGAGCCACAAGTGCTGCAATAAAAGGCTGTTTAACATCCTCAGACCACATTCATTATGTTTACAGCAGTTACACTTGATTTGTGGTAAGAGGCAGTATTTTAAATGGTGGAATAACCCTGTGATGTACATTACGGTACACTGCACAGAACAATGAAACAGCACTGACTCTTAGGCAGATTCCATTAGTGCAGCTCTACAGCACTGCATCATCCTGCGCAATTTGATATATTAGCTCTTACCGATGTGTATACAAGTGCCACACAGCCCTGTGGAGCTCTGTAAGCACACCACAAAGCATGGTAATGGACTTTTACGAGTAAGAGGATGAATATGGCATTTCATAGACACTCACAAGCTACACATTTGGATAGAATGAGTCTGAACTGGGTGGATGAGCATTAGGGAATAGCTTGAAGATGTACTAAATTCTGACGTTGCTAACTTATGCCGCTTTTCCACAGTATCAGTACGGTACAGTACAGTACAATACAATACAATACAATACAATTTATTCTTGTATAGCCCTAGGTCACAACAGAAGTCATCTCAGAGGACTTAACAAAACCATTGAAATCACCAACACAGGTCAGAGAATCAACAGTTAAAACACATGAAGAATATAAAGCACACACAGAAGAAAATGTCCATACATGTTGTAGAATGCTAAAGTGTCCTGATCATCACCAATCCTTTCTGTTGGACACTAACTGTCCAACAAGACCCTCCTGCATCGACAAGGAAAAACTCTTAAAAAAACTCTTACAGTACGCTTCAGCGCGGTTATTTTGCGTTTCCACTAGTGGATGGTATGGGAGATTTGAGTACTTTTCCGTACTGCCTCAACCGTGGTTCCATCCCCATAGTTCCCGTGCGATGACATGACGTCGGCCCACTGCCTTACACTGATTGGTCAACGAGTGTCGTCACTGGATCTGACCTTTTGGGAAAAACAACTCAACCGCCATCTTTAAAACCGGCTGCTCTGCTCGGCTCTGTAGTATTCACATGTTGTCATTCTGTTTTGTGCTTGTATTTAAGTTGTCGTGTTTATATTTGTATGAGAATCCCTTCCCATAAGTGTGGAGATTACCAATGAGTAATGAGTGACCAGAGTATTCTCCTCATCTGGTCTCTGACATACGTACTTTTGACTTTGTAAACTGTTGGTTTTGCACTTTACTTTTGTTTTCAATAAATCTGTGATTGTATCCCAAGACTGTGTTTCATTCGTTTATTATTATTGTAGCTGAGGTTTGGGTATCGATTGTTTGTCTGGTCTCGGAGTCTGCTGTAGTCATGGATGTATTATATTAACTGGATAGGGTGTTACTAGCTTGTAGCTGAATAACTCATGTGCTCGGGGGATTCTCGCGGTACTGCAGACTAGACCAGACTAAATTCACGTGGGCCACCCAGAAATTTTCCCCATAGAACTCAATGCATATTAAAACAGCTCAACCTCAGCTGACAGAGAACCTACAGCTTTAATAAAGATCGGATTTTGTGGGGATTTTAGTGTCCCTTGTCATCCTGAACTTTTTTTCTTCTTAAATCCTTCGGTTTTGTTTAAATCCACACTTTAGTGGCACAAACTCTGCTCCTCTGGCTCTCGCTCTAACTCCCGCTCTGATGAACTGCTCTGATTGGTCAGAGCGCGGCCGAGCCCCTCTGTGCACGTGCGTGAGACCCGGTGTGAGACCCACACACGCGTGTTTGGCGCAACGCATTATGGGAGATCATCCACTGCGCAGAACCGGGAGGACCAGACGATGCCCAAATACAGGCGAGTTTCCCATAGATCCAGGAGACTTCCGCTAATCTTTCAGCCCCCATGCCGTCACAAAGCGCCACTGAGCACAACCATTCATTTGAATAGGGCGCCATCTTGGATCGGGGCTTGTATCGGGGCTGTAGTCCGGACCCGAGTCCGGACTAGCCTAGCCTAGCTTAGCCTAGCCGCTAACTCGCTACCCCTATGGCTGCCGCTGTCTCTCCCTCGGTCCTTTACTGCTCGAGTTGCCATATGACGAGTTTAAACCCTGGATCCTCCTCTGAGGGCAGTGATAGATGTGTTAAGTGTAGTACTGTTGTAGCTTTGGAATCCAGGGTTAGTGAGTGAGCTGAGTCTCGAGCTAGCGCTAGCATTAGCTATAGCCTAGCAGTATCCTCGGACATACAGCCCTCCTCCTCTGGCTGCTGTTGCTACAGGTATGTCCCATTCAGATTGTACAGAGCAGTCAGCACCATTGACTTCACAGTTTCCAAGTCATTCTTTTAAGACATAAGCATTTTCAAAAACTACTCGTGCTGTGCTGAATTTTCTATTAAACACTTGCTCTGATATTATAATAAATCCATGGACCGCACCAGTAATAGTTACGCGTCACACGTAAATGACGTGGTCTGACAACGCTGAGGACATACTAGGGGGTACTATTTTTGATGGAAAAGCACGCAAACTGGGCCATGGCGCGCCGTGTAGAGTCAAAATGTACCGTACTGGGACTGTGGAAAAGCGGCATTATTGTTTTACTTTTTTTCGTTTTTAGGCCACATTCCACATGCCCTGCCCTGTTCTGATTGAGCCCATGTCTCTTGTGTTCGTCTGATGGCGTGACTGATGTTGAAGTCTTTCTAATATTTAAAAGAGTCATTCTTCGTCTCACTTCCATGCCGGCCTCAGCTTCTACACGCTCCTACAGTAATATATGGATTCCAGACGATGAAGACATTTCTCTCAATATATTTTGACATAGAGCCTGACATGGGAAAATTCCTCACTTCTTTGTTTGCTAAGGTTGCTTAACATATGATTAATCACCTAGTTCAAGGTGAAGGACCTCCACTTGAGATCTGTCTAAAAAGGTTTGCAGCAAATTAACAACTGCCCTATTCACTTCCCTGCATCTATAGTCAACTGGGCTACACTGGCAGAATATGTGGGACTCCCACCTCTCCTGATCAAAAGCAGCATTTACAGCATGACATTGCATTGCTGTCGGTGTGGAGTCTTTGATAATATCACCTTCATCTGACTGTAAATTATGCCAGTAACAGGCTTGAATACCGCTGGTCATTGAATGAACTTGGCAGCCATCAGCACTGTACTAGTGCTTTTGTAGTTCACCTTCATGTAACCAGATAAACAGTGAATTGAAATATAACTTCCAAGGGGGACCTGGCCAAGAAGGCTTCAATGATTATGATAGTAATGCACCGTTTTTTACAGTGGTGTTTTTGGACTCTCAAAGATGCTTCACATGTCATTAGTCATTCACTACTACTATAGCCACAGCTGCCCTGGGGCACACAGAAGTGAGGTAGCCTGTATGTGCCATCGTCTCCTACCACCAACACACAAGATTCATTCAAGGCAATGTGGGTTTAAGTGTCTTGCCTCAGGACACAACAACACTTTGGCACTTTACAGCTGCAGCTGCCCCACTGTGGCACCTGGTGTTCCCAAAGGACTCCCATGACAGCACTAACCAGGCCCTGCCCTGCTTAGCTTCAGAGGTATGACAGGATGGCTGACCCATGGAGGTATGGTCAATGCATGTTCATACCTCTCGACTTAATGGTCATGGGACTAATTAGGAAGTGAGGAATGTGTGAGAGTGAGGGGGAGCTCTGGCCTGTGTAATGTATGAACTAATTATGTAAATGATCAAATTTAAGACAGTAACATGTGGTACAGGGTCATATTATACACTTTTACAAACAGCAGCAACAACAGTATTTAATAAAAAGCTGTAAACTCTTTATGCATTTATAATCTGAACAAAGTAGTCTCGAATGGAAATATTTGATTTAATGTTGCGTGTGCGGCTGACACAGGATGTGTTTTGGTTTGGCTTCCCAATGAGGGCGTTGCATTTGTCACATGGAGAATACATTATTTCTTTGCTGAATAAGTCTTTTCCACTGAATAAATTATATTCAATTAACAGTTTGTTTGCTCCGTCAGGTTCACGTTCTGGTTGAAATGATGCATGCTCCATTCCCTCCGTTTATTTGAGTAAATTGATTGAAGCATGTTACATGTGATTACTTTGCTCCACTTTCATCCTGATGACCAGATCCATCACTGGTTTGGCAAAAGTCTTCTGTACTTTTATCAAGTGTGTGAGAAAGAAGCAATCTTTCAGTTTTCAGACTCAAAATCAAACGCTCAAATTATGTGCGATGCTTAGATATTATTTCCAAAAGTGTTCACAGCACTAATGCAAAATTGTGTCATTTTGCACCTTTGAACCCCGTCCATGTCTGTTCAGTTGTTTGACCGTTTGTTTTGCTTTGTGGTCCCGTTCGTTCAGTTTAAAATAAAACTATCTCAATCCGAGTAGTTTTAATTGTGCTATTTATTGTATTCAATGTGTGCTTTTTATTAAATGTATTGGTTTATTTGTTTGTTTGTGTACTTGATATGATTATCAACTGATATTGATCAACATTGCTTCTTAAACTCTGAGCCATCATTAATTTCTATTTCTTTTATAACCACATAATTTACATGTAATCTCTGACACTCTTAATTTTGTTACAGTACTACCCTCCTCATGTATGACAAAAACCACCCTTGGGCAAAAATGGACCCATCCCAGTTGTTAACCTCATACCGGTCTGTTGCTTATTTAAATAAATAAATATAAATAAAAAATAGTTAATACTCAACAAAGGTTTGTATTAATATGTGCTACCATGTCATGTTACACATTTATCCTGTTCTTATCAATTAATTTAAAATGTTCTCAGAAATAATACAAGTACAATACAATAAAATTTATTCTTAGCCCTAAATCACAACAGAAGTCATCTCAGAGGACTTAACAAAACCATTGAAATCACCAACACAGATCGGATAATCAACAGTTAAGACACATAAAGAATATAGTAACACATATAAAAAAAAATGTCCATACTTGTTGTAGAATGTTAAAGTGTCCTGGACCATCACCACATCCTTGTAGTTGGACACTAACTGTTCAACAAGACCCTCATGCATCGGCAAGGAAAAACCCAGTGGGAAAAAGTGAGAAACCTCGGGGAGACCCACATTGAGAAAGGGCTAATGATCCAGGACCTAAGCTACAGAACGTGGACCAGCGGCCGCAGAACGTGGACAGGTCCGGTGCAGGACTGAAGCACTCCCAGGCGGGTCGGGCAGGGCGGTCCGCAGGTGTAGATGGAGGATCCCAGGCTCAGAGGTCCCGTCATCGCACCATGAAACAGACAATAGGACAACGGGTGAATAGCATAGTGGTAAAATATTGGTAATTAAAAATAGTAAAAGTTGTGATATTAAAGCCCAGTAAGGTTTTTTTGTGTGTTTTGTTTACATTTGAATACAGAGGCAGCTTTGAATAAAAATAAACAAATCTGGATCTGGATCTGGCCCTTCAGGATAGGGCGATCTAATGTGGTCCGCCCGAAGAACACTATATCATAACATCTCTACTCTTTTCTGAAAGGTGCCCTTGACTCATTTACCCCATAAACGCTAAAAGGTGATGGTTTAAGTCCTCTACCATGTGCTCACTGCCTGTCTTTAAGCTCCTTCCCTGGACATTCCTGCTTTCTTGTAGTGGGAGGTCTCCACAGATGTGATGATGACATTAAAGGAGCCCTAGTGTCAGGCCGGAACATTCCCCACCTCTGGGACCGACTTGGGCTTCGGTGTGAATCTCCTCTCTGATGTCGAAGGCCGAACATGTTAAAGCCATCCAGTCGCTGTCTAGTTAACGACGGGTGGGAGGGAGCTGGGAGGAGTGTGTGTGCGTGTGGTGTGTGTGTGTGTGTGTGTGTGTGTGTGTGTGTATGCGTGTGTGTGTGTGTAATAGGAAACCCGCCTTCTGCACTTCTCTGTGCTCTCACTCAGTCCTGTGAGCTCCCCAAAGCACTCAGATGGACTAGCCACTGTTTTATTCTTTATCTGGAAACAGGACGATCCCATTTTGGAATAAGCGGGAGTTGCTTTTATGTACCCTTGATTCTGCAGAGTGGAGGGATTTCATTTAAGGTGAGTTTTGGGGAATATCTTCATTGACAATATCCCCAGAGCTTGCGCAGCAGTCACGGCACACATGTTTGGTGTTTGACAGGTGCACTACAGTACGCTACAGATATTAACTAAATAAATGAGTTTAAAGATGTAGTTACCAAATAAAACAAAGATCCTCAGTGTGTTTCTAGCATCAAAGTATGGCATTTTCATAGTTCAGAAAAAATGTATCACAAGACAATATCTGTGATCACAGGATTCCTCTTTAAATTCCCTAATGAATACTGTTGTGCACGAGAGACGGATAGTGTCCAGCCGCTCATGAACTGAATTACAGAGGTATTTGGACACATGCTGATGAAGTAATTTAACCGTCATAATTTAAAACGATTGCAAATAAAAGAAAACAAATAAGGACTACATTTTAAACGAATAGGAAACGTAGGAAAGAAAACAACTATATTTACTCATAAATGACATGTTAGTGCCATATGAACCAACTCGCTCTGAGGAGCACAGGGACTACAGTCTCCTGCTGGTGCCCAGAGTCCGGACTAAACATGGGGAGGCAGCGTTTAAGATTCATTCTGCTAAAATCTGGAACAGTCTTCCTGAGAATGTGAGACAAGCGTCTACTCTGGCAGTTTTCAAATCTGGTTCTGTTTAGCTGTGCGTACAACTGATCGATTTTGCCTTCGAGTTTATCTTTACTTTCTTAAATGAATCCATGTGTGATTTTATTTTTTGTTTTTGATATTTCTTGTGATTCTAATGTGTGTTTTTAAGGCCCTGTGGGATTTTTATTGAATTCATTGATGTTTTGGTAGATTTTGATGGTTGTGATTTGTGCTTGACCAATCTGCGTCCTCATCATTTTTATATGGTTTGCTTCGATGCTGGAAATGCACCTTCTCTCCCTTTATTATAACATATTGCATGATTAACCTTTAACCTGTATTTCTTGTTTTCTTTTTGAAAAAATAAAAACACATGCTATCAGTAGTAAATTATTTAATTAAATCTAGGGTACCAAAAACTACCAACATCTATCCATCTAGTCTTTGGCCTCAGTCACATCTTTCGATCAGCAGAAAAGTGAAAAGGGGAGTACAGCCTTCACTCAGTCAGCTTTATCGTATTTATACAAAATACATCACGCATTTATCTATGATTTAAGTCTGATTTGTTCACATAGTGTTTCTGTTACAAGGTTACTGGATTATTTCTGTACAAAACAAAGCTTATTTACAGTATGAAAATAAAAGGTTATACCCCAGCTTTAACAGTTTGTAAGAATTGGTCCTGAATTCTCCATAATGAACATACATGGGAAAGTGTAATTTGTTCAGTAAGAGCTGGTGGAAAATGCAGCGTTGTGTTTGTGGCACACACATGATAACAGCCCATGTTGTCATCCATACGACAAACTTGTACTGTATAAACTTGCAACTAATAAACATTTTGAAAACCTATCCTGTGAGAATGCAGACAGAAGCCAGAGCTGGACCCTGGTTACAGGACAGGGTCAGAGGCGGAGGGGGACCTTGAAAGATTCATTTACATCTTGAGCAACAAAAGAACTCAATCCTATTTCAGTGATCTACACCTAAGTTTTAAAATTCCACATCAGTGAAAAAGTTCAAAATAAAATTCAAATTTAAAGTAAAAAACACAAAGAAAAGAACTAGAAATTATAATATCCAAACTTTCCTATTGTTTAGAATACACATTTGAGCCCAACCCACTGAGGAAATGTGTATGTAACAATTATTGTGAATATATTTACTATATATTATTTTTATATTATACAAATTATTATCGTTTCATTTTGCTGGTTGTTGAACCGGCCGTACGCTTGGTGCTTTAAATCGTAATTCATTTGTATTGGGTTTAGCTTCAGTGTGTGTTTTTTCACTACAGCCCAAACCCTTTCAGCCCTTTTGTTTATTCTTTGTTGTCTTTTGTAGTCTGAGTGAGGAGACAGAAATAAATAAACTAACTCACTAAGTTTTAAAAAATGTGTCTCAACTACAATACTTACCATTTTCTTGATCCGTCAATACACAACGTTAGCTAGAAACAAGGGATTTCAAATGAAGTACAATCGTTATCTATGAATCTACTGCAGAAGGCCAAATATATCCTTATAATAAATTGATGACAAAACATACAGCGTCTTAACCCCTTGCTGCATGACTCTCTTTTCAAACTGAGTAAGTCTGAGAACCAATCAGAGCACAAACAAACGGCTGGACTCTCTGAAGCTGAGGTCCTCTCGTTTTCTCATTCACTCTGATTATAAGTGGGAACAATCGCTGCAAGAGAAAGATCAAACTCCAAAATCTGCCTACATTTTCCACGGTAAATATAAAATACAGTATAGCTGGTATCTGGAGTTTGGATCTATTTTACTGTAAAATAACCACATTTGGGGTTTTAACAATCCCCCTTTTCACAGCTGTTTCACTGGAAAATAGATTTAGGGACTCTGTGAGTTTGGAGTTAAAACGGGTTCGTCCCAGAATGTCTCACTTCCAATAAGAGGAACACATATATATTTTAAATTACACATTTTGAGGAGTTTGATGGTTATATTTTATCAATTGACTGATAAAACAAAACAGTCCCTAGAATAAAGTCCTTTTGTATCCTGTTGTTGGGATCCTTTGTTCCTTTCTCCCACAGGGATCAATAAAGTATCTACCTATTTATCTATCTATCTATCTATCTATCTACAGTATCTATCTATCTATCTATCCATCTATCTTTCTATCCGTGCAGGCACATTAGTGTATATGTGTGGTATATGTATTGGTGTAGGTGTATGTGAGGGGCTTTAACAGGACGTTCTGTTTGCCATGTTTGTATAACGCATGAGCAGTGGTCTACCTGCCTCTATCAATTATTGAGCCGCTGTTGTCCTGTATTGGAGCGAAACAAGACGAGGTTTCTGCTGCTCTTTTGTACAGATTTAACTTATTCATTATTGAGAGGCATGTTTCTGCGGGTACTGTACAAGTGAGGTAGGCACATGACATGTTAGCCTGCCATCTGTGACATCACCTTCTCAAATCACTTTACAAATAATATATACCCAGTGGGCCAAATTTAGTTTAGTCATTCTTATTTGGCCTCTTAATTGAGCCATCATTAATTTTCCTGTATGACAAATGTTTAATGCATTGTTGTTGTTTTTCTTGTTTTATGATCATTTTAGGTTCATAATAAGAGACACTTGGAAATCGTACTCATGCTGGCGTCAATCATGTATTGTCCCTGCTTCATACGATGGCAGAATCTATGAAGATTTCCCCCACAATTCTAGTAGATTTGTTTAATTAGATAATGCAACTAATTACTGGATAGTGTTAGTGATCAGGCTAGGAAACCGGAGCACCCAGAGGAAACCCACCCAGACACATGGAGAAACATGCAAACTCCACACATAAAGGCACACATACTGTAAGCCCACAATACCAATATTGTAGCTGAATTGAAAATGATACATTTGTTTTTTATTATAATTTATTTATTATCACGTTATTTCTCTTCCAGCTCTGCCTGACTGCGGCCTGTGGTAGTGCATTATGGGTAGGCTGGAGGGACCCACCATGGCGCTCTCCCTCCTGGCCATATTCTGTCTGTCGTCTGGGGGGGCCAGCGTCCTACTGCCTCAGCCCAGGGTCTTCCTTTCTTTTGAAGGTAAAACGTCACAAAACCACCACATCTGTTCTCCCTAAAATCTATCTTTGTATGCGTGGATGCTGTAACACATGGTTTGCATTTGAACAGAGAGTTTTCATTCAGAACTAACTCAATTCTGATGACACAATTTGCATATCATCAAACTAGTGCCATGTTGCCCGTGCATTAGAATTCACATAGTGCTGTCAGCTGCATCTGATCGCCTACTGACCCAGAACAGAAAGCAGTCAAATCTCAGTTGGACATTGCGGTTGTTCTGAGGAGTAGCCCACCTATTGTTCCTTGTTAAACTTTAATTGCAGCGTAGCGCACGGCTGACGTGAGGGTACTGTTGCCTCTTCTGTTTTAGATTCTCTTGTTTTATTTAATTTGGTGGGCAGAAAGGATTTTATGAAAGTTTAATGCTTTGGTTGCACGAGTGACCTGCTGCTTTGGGAGATTGAACAAAGCTGTTTAACCATTCTCTGTTTCAAATATTAGTCGATAACTAAAAGGATTGAGAAAGACCCGTTTTGTATTTCATTGTATGTATAGTTATGACTTTGCTGGAAATGGAACACCTGTAAAGCAGGCCTGTGTGGTGTTATACGTGACGTGATTGTTTATGAACGGAATCATTTCACCTCATCAGTGAGTACTCTGCTCTCTCTGCAATGCTCTGGCAAGGCTCGAGCATCACTGACTACTATAGTATACAATGCTTACAGTACGTGTCAAACAATGAGAGCGATGCCTATACGCCGCTGCTCTTCAGTGCATACTCAGCCCAGGATCGCCCAAATCCCAGATGAAATAAAGTTTGCAGGATTGATTAATTTGATATGTGTTTTGTAATGAGGGCAGCCTGACAGTGCAAGGAGCCACAAGGGCTTCATTTAGAAAGACCAGGTGCCCAGACCACGAACCAGGCACGAGGGAGCGGATACAGAAGATCCCAGTGCTTCTGTGTGTTTTGCTAGACCTTCATCATGCTTCATTACCTCCACTGTAACAATCATAACATTCATGCACACTTATTTGCTGCTGCTGAGTGTGTCCATGTCAGAGCAGGCCCTTCGAGGCTTTACGCTGTGTGCAGTGCATTCCTTCACTTGATTGCATTTTAGTGGTAACCCTCTTATGCTGAGTCACCCCCAGTGCCATGTGGTTTTCCTTCTATACTTGGCGCCGCAGATTGTACAAGGTTAGATGGATATAGTAGCTGTCCCAGATTAAAAGAATCTTCCATTTAAGGAAGTAATCGTGTATCGCTGTAACCTTGCGCACGCATATTCACAGTACTTGCTTTTGCACCTACAATCTACTCACAAAACAGTTAAAAATAACAGAAAATATATCCAAACACTTTATTGAAAGATTAAGTTAATATACAGTATTACATGGCGTCTGCAGCTAGGTCTCAGCTTCCATTGTCAACAACAAATAGTTACTAATATTTATAGTAATATATTAAACAATTGTCAGAAATATAATATGATAGAAAATAATAGTAACAATAACAGTAATAGTATCTGTATTTTAAGATTTTAAATTAGAGATTTCTGGCAAAGAAAGGCATGGGTTTGTCAAGTCATGTGGTAAATTGCATAGACACACAGAACTATAAATAGATAGCCAAAAAAAGCAATTTGCAAGAAAACTCGAATCATTTCATTTAAAATGCCTGAATTGATTCACTGTTACTTTTAAGAATGTAAAATTTCCTTTGGTTTATACACTCTGCATGCTTCCTGCATTGCTGTATAAGGCAAATGGGAATGGCCATATACAACAATTATTATCCTGGAGCAGTGGGATGAAAATAAGTCAAATGCATATCAATCAAAGACAGAATTTAAGATCAATGAACAATTGTGTACATGCAGTGACTTTACAGTAAACATATTATAACTGAAGAATTAGAACTGTTTGTAAAGCAGGGAAACATAGTATACTATATAAGATATAGTAAGTAAAATTAACTACCATTCTGTAGTCTCCTTGAGTTTCAGTTCATGAGATGATGATGATGACTGTGCTGTCTTTTTTTAAAGGAATAGTTCACCGTTTTTACATACTGACATATGTTCTTACCTTACCTTAGACTAGTTAATACGTACCTGTCTGGTCTTAGTCCGTGCGCTCTGTCATGCAAACGGAGCAAAAACGGGAGCACAAACGCAGCCTCCTCTGTATACTGTATAGTACCCAAAAGGTAGCTCCCGCTAGAAGCTACCAAACTCTTCCAAGTGTTCCCTATTAAATGTATATAGTTACGTGACGTGTTACACTGCAAAGT
This sequence comes from Knipowitschia caucasica, assembly GCA_964034765.1. Classification (NCBI taxonomy): domain Eukaryota; kingdom Metazoa; phylum Chordata; class Actinopteri; order Gobiiformes; family Gobiidae; genus Knipowitschia; species Knipowitschia caucasica. Next base: position 19,365,767 of record OZ035823.1, read on the forward strand.
ATAGTAACACAGAAATGTAACAGTCGATTTTCTCAGCGGATAAAATGGGTACTATATTGTGAGGCGTAGTAATCTGAGGAGCGCTACGTCCGCGCACTAACTTCTCTCCGGAGACTTCTCTCTCGCTGCTACTGTGTGTATTACAAGTCACGCTGCTTCTATTGACGGAAGTGAGCGAGAGAGAAGTCTCCGGAGAGAAGTTAGTGCGCTGACGTAGCGCTCCTCAGATTACTACGCCTCATAATATAGTACCCGTTTTATCCGCTGAGAAAATCGACTGTTACATTTCTGTGTTACTATACTTTGCAGTGTAACACGTCACGTAACTATATACATTTAATAGGGAACACTTGGAAGAGTTTGGTAGCTTCTAGCGGGAGCTACCTTTTGGGTACTATACAGTATACAGAGGAGGCTGCGTTTGTGCTCCCGTTTTTGCTCCGTTTGCATGACAGAGCGCACGGACTAAGACCAGACAGGTACGTATTAACTAGTCTAAGGTAAGGTAAGAACATATGTCAGTATGTAAAAACGGTGAACTATTCCTTTAAAGACATATTGAATTAAACAGTGGTTTAGTCTGCCCCAGGGAAGATGTTCCATGGTGGTGATAGGGCATTTTATTTATGAGTGACTTTCACACTGTTACCTTGCTGTCACCTTGCCTCAGTCTTGGGACGACAGAGGAAATGTACATATGCGAAGGCACAACCCATTACCACTGCATTATCGGCAAAACAAAAATTGGTCAATTTCCATTGATAAAAAAAGTTTAAAAACATCATAAAAGTAGAGATAAGTGTCGGTGGGTGCAAAAGAGGTGCTGGTTTTTAATAAGGTTTTATGTTTTTGTACTTTTATGCATGTCATGTGTGTGTTTTTACAATTTTTTTAATTGCACCCCGGCTCTCCACGTCACAACAGACAATTAAAACACCTGTGCTTTGGGTGGAGCCCCGTGGTCTGGCGGCCCAGGCCGCGAGGGTATTGCAGGGGGTTGCGAGAGGTCATACTTTTTTAGGTTTCATTATATCATTATTGTATGTTAAATTAATAATATTTTGTTTGTAAAATTAAAATATTTGTGTTTATTATTTGACTTGAATAATCAAATTGTAATAATGTTTGTATTTCAAAATGGGGGTGCGTCAGAAAAGCCTATTTTTAACGTTGTCTTCTTGGTTATTATTTCAGGGTGCCGCACAGACCCGTCAGATTTTTAAGGGGGCCGCGGTGTTATTGACTTTGGGAATGGCTGATCTATACTATTACTATCTCAATCTTCAATGTGAAATCACCCTTTCACCTTTTTGATAGACAGCTTATAAAGTGTTTTACAGAGCAGCAGGGGCCTTTAGCCTGTGCTTGATCCTGACAGGCTGAAGTTTTCACACAGTTTTCCTGAAGCCATTCTCTGGTGTCTTGTAAACACATCAAGTTCAAGGCTTGGCCCATATTTCCCCCTGGGCTCTGCAGAACCTAAGAGTCTGCATGGAGCCCCTCTGATGGCAGAGGCTGAGGCGCAGTGACTGTGTGAGTTATCTGGAGGCTCTTGCAGCAGGTGATGGGTCATGGCTGCCTGTACATTTGGGGCATGTGTAATTGCCCTGTGTTTCTTGCTGGTGACATGTGAAGCAGAGGCCAGGTGCTAATTGGGGGAGAGGGAACACAAACTAGCTGGCGGGAGGCCGTGGGTGAATGACAGGTTGTCATCTCCACTTTCAGACCCTAAAGGGAATATTAGCCAACACTTTAGCAGGTCACTCAAGCATTCAAACAAAGCTGACAAGGGTGGTGGTCTGTAAGTTAACAACTCAGCACGTTCACATTCAGATTTTTAAAATCATTGTTTTGTTGTATTCATGTGTTATGCATTTACACATGTGTTATGCATGTACAATGAGACCATGTACTGCTGCGCCACCATGCCGCCCCAAGATAACGTGATTTCTATTATACAGAGTGTATAAATAGAGTCTAATGAGATGCAGTAGAAATGTTCATAGTCAGTGGTTAGATACATAAGCGCGCCATCGCTGGTGAAGCACTCTGCATCAGACTGGGAATGCAGACTATGCCTGCTGGATAGACAATCAGACGACTCTGTCAGTAAGGGTCACCCTGGGTGGTCTATGCCACTATGCGCTTGACTAACACCTTAAATTACCTTCTCCTCACATATAGTTTAAGGTCTATGCCACTGAGCATACTGTACACATACGGCAAGGTGGAAGGTGAGCGTCCTGTTTGGACATTAGCAATTTTTCTCCCTAAATGGGCCGGAGAGTTTCCAGGATTACACATGATATTGGCTGTTATTTGAGAGGGGTCTAGCGCAGTGTTGGTAAAGCGCACTCACCCAGAACTCAGCAGAAAGCCTCTTATATTGTATGAACAGGAGCAAAGTTTGGCACAGAGTCCAAAAGTTCAGGATTGGAGCCAACTCTCCGTTTGTCTAAGAAGACAAGTTGCAGAGAAGCGGTTTTAAGCTCTTGCCTCAATATTTAGTGTGATGGGTGATTATGGAGTCCCCATCGGCTGCCCCTGACAACCACAGGGCAAGCTCCTCTATGGGATTTGTGTAAAGACAAGTCTCATTAGTATAGAGTTAAATTATTCATCACTTCAAGGTCTGGGGCCAGTTGATGAGGTCGTGGATTTACATTGAGACAGAATGCCTGGTGCGTAGTTGATTCTCTGTCCCCTTGTTAAGTGTTAATAGGTGCAGAGACCTTGGCTTGTGTTCAGTCAAAAATATCACCAGCCGTTTGTATATTAAACCTCAACCGTGACACAATAACAACAGCTTTTGTAAGAGTTGTATGTACAAGAACCATGGTGCTCTGTTTAATGCTCAACATGTTTGTCAAAAAGGCTCAGGTTGTAGCAATGTTGGCTTTTACAAATCCAGTGCCACAGACGCACACTTCACCCTGCAGAAATGCATCTATTTTTGACACTTCTTAATTGCTGTCATACACAAGCCACAATTGTAGGGCTATCAAACTTTCACCACAGTCAAATAAAAGAGAGCTATTTTTACTTTTTTTATGTGGTGGAGTGGTTAACCTACAATTGCGCGATATCGAGTGATATAGTACAGGTTCTACAAGTTACTATGTAACTTGTAGCACCTGTAATTTGTAAGTTACAATGTACAAATTGTTCGGAAGGAAAATGTTTTACCGGTCAATCCGAGTTCTGACCCTCGCATCTGGATAATGGTTAAAAGGTCAATACACATGGAATAGACTACTGTGCCATTGTTTCAGCTGCAAAAATTGTGGCTCAACATGTTGCAAGTTTTTACATGAGGTAAGAAGAAAAAACTTGTAGACTGGCATCCCATGAACTCAATTTTAATACATTAATGAATTTAGTTAAGTGGTAGTGAATAAGTATAACTGTAGTCATTAATAATCAAACACATCATGAATATAATAATACATTAGAAAGTGGTAATAATTGATCTGCTTAAGAAGAAAAAAACTACCAAACTATAATCCTTTGAATAATTGTGGTAAAACAATAGACTGCCACCAACAGGACAACCACATACTTCAAATATTCCACTCTGGAGCCCATCATAGCAGTGGAACAGCACAAGTAAAAGTCACAGATGCCTTGATGTTAGCGGTTGATAACAGACCCAGGTCAATACTGGTTCTGTCAGAGGTCAGCGCTGCTTCGCTCAACTGTCCTATATCTATAGCTTGTGAGTCTGGACGATACAAAAATAATGTATTTGATTTGATTTGATAAAGAAAACATCAACTGCTCACATGCTGGAGCAGTTATAGGCGTTGTAGATGCACACTATATCTATCTTGACTGTTTCTTGTTTGTCAGCCACAAAAAGCGTGGATCTCCCAGTCTGGAAAAACATCACGCACACCAGGCTGACATATGCCTAAATTACACAGCCCTTGAGTTGCTCTGACATTATATCCTTAAAGGAAAAAACATAATGATTTCAACAATAAGGAATGCGTACGAGAATGCAGGATTTTTTAACCGCTCGGGGAATTACATGTATTGTATTTTCATCTTCTCAAGTAAAACCGTCTTTATTGACTTGACTTGCATTGAAAGGTTACGTGTTGGAGTTATTGCTTGTGTAAACATGCAGTCGAGGCCCAGAGGTTATATTGAATGACCGCCTCTGATTGTCCAAGCCTGCCTCTCCCGGTCCCTGAAGGAGCAGGTGCACCATCTGGCAGTGTAAATGTTGGGACTATCCGACCTGTGACTCATGTTGTGTGAGTCTGAGGAGATGTGGGAGATGTGCGGGCTTGTGTCGCGCCCCTGCTGGGTCCCATCTCAGCGGCAGACTGAGCAGCACTTCCTCTCCCACAGGGGAAAAGGAAAATATTCTTTTTCAGCCCAAAGACTAAAACAGGGCCCATGATAGTGTGGCCAGCAGGATACTTCTTTACAAGAGGGATGCGTGAAAGGTAAAGAGGACTAAAAGGAATTGGTGAATGTTTTTATACCTCTCCTTTGGCACTTTAACAATAGCCTCTAAAGAGATTAAACAACTCTTCCTGAGGCTGCACCCCCGCAAAGCTCCTGGCCCGGACCACGTGTCTCCGGCCACTCTGAGACACTGCGCCAGTGAGCTTACTCCTGTGTTCACGGACATTTTCAACACCTCTCTGCAGTCCTGCCATGTCCCGGCCTGCTTCAAATCCTCCATCATTGTCCCCGTCCCGAAGAAGCCCAGGATCACAGGACTCAATGACTACAGACCTGTAGCACTTACTTCTGTCGTCATGAAGTCATTTGAACGCCTGGTTCTCTCCCATCTCAAGTCCCTCACCTCCCCCCTCCTGGACCCCCTGCAGTTCGCCTACAGAGCCAACAGATCTGTAGACGACGCCATTAACCTGGCCCTCCACCACATCCTACAGCACCTGGACTCCCCGGGGACCTACGCCAGGGTCCTGTTCGTGGACTTCAGCTCTGCCTTCAACACAATCCTGCCATCCCTGCTCCAGGACAAGCTCTCCCAGCTCAACGTGCCCGATTCCACCTGCAGGTGGATCACTGACTTCCTGACGGACAGGAAGCAGCGAGTGCGTCTGGGGAAGAATGTCTCGGACTCTCGGATTATAAATACAGGAGCCCCACAGGGCTGTGTTCTTTCTCCCCTGCTCTTCTCCCTGTACACCAACCACTGCACCTCCAGCCACGACTCCGTGAAGCTGATCAAGTTCGCGGACGACACCACCCTCATTGGACTCATCTCCAACAACGATGAGTCCGCCTACAGGAGGGAGGTGGACCGGCTGGTGTCCTGGTGCAGTGGTAACAACCTGGAGCTGAACGCCCAGAAGACAGTGGAGATGATTGTGGACTTCAGGAAGAGCACTGTCCCCCCCACCCCCACCCTCCGTGATGGACTCCCCCATCACCTCTGTGGAGTCCTTCCGTTTCCTGGGCACCACCATCACCCAGGACCTCAAGTGGGAGCCGACCATCAGCTCCCTCATCAAGAAGGCCCAGCAGAGGATGTACTTCCTGCGGCAGCTCAGGAAAGCCAAGCTGCCTGCACAGATGTTGGTGCAGTTCTACACGGCCATCATCGAGTCCATCCTCACCTCCTCCGTCACCGTGTGGTTCGCTGGAGCCACAGTCAGGGACAAACAGAGACTACAGCGCATATTGCGCTCTGCAGAGGAAGTGATCGGCCGCAGCCTTCCATCGCTGCAGGACCTGTACGTCGCCCGAGCTCGAGGCCGGGCTGGTCGTATCACAGCCGACCCCTCTCACCCTGCACATGGACTATTCCAACCACTCCCCTCAGGCAGGAGGCTGCGGTCCATCAGGACTAGAACCTCCCGCCACAAGAACAGTTTCTTCCCCTCTGCTGTTGGACTCTTGAACACTTCTTAACCTGTCCCCCCGCCCTTTATAAAGTCACTTTACTGCCCATCATACGTCACTTTACTTCACTGTACTGCTGTCACCTTACATTGTGTGCACCATGTGCACTTGTATATTGTAAATAGTAACTGTAACTCTATTTTAAATTTAAATTTATTCTTTAGAAGTGTTTTTAATTCTTATTTTTATTATCTCTTTTTGACTGTTGCACTGAGCCAAAGCAATTTCCTAGTCTGTGACCTCCTGTTACTTACGTGGCAATAAAAATGATTCTGATTCTGATTCTGAGAATACCGCTGACCATATATATTGTTGTACTGTGTGCTGTAATTAGTGACAAATTTCAGTTCCCTGGTTTGATTAGAACAGAGATGGTGAAGAGAGACATTGATAATACATTTTCCTTTCTCTTATAACGAATAAAATCAGTGTTATTTAAAGGTCAGCAAGCAATAATGAATTATGTAATAGTTAAAATGAAATGCCTATAAAGTTATTTACTTTTCCTTTTTGTAGTTTCTTGGTCTTTTCATAGTAACGGTGAAGGACGCTCTATGATAACTGCTCTTCTCAATGAAAACTGTAATCTTTCCATGATTTTATCATAGTTTGATATTATATGAAGGCAGATTGTCTGTTTTTTTTTATTAAGACTGGTCAGTATCCGTGGGAAAGTACCTTGTCTCTGCAGTGGTTTACATTATTTAAAGATAAACACCCGGAGCATTAAGCTCATACAACTGCCTGTGATCAGTGCCAAGAGTGGCACAAAAGCCACTTCCCTTTTAGATGAAAGAGGCCAGTCTCTAAGCGTATGTCTAACAATAATGAAAATGTGACTTTAGCCTGAAGCGGTAACCCACAAATGAGGACCCTGTTTGTTGATTAGAGGCTGCACACAAAGAGGGTCAATGGAGAAAAGGCATTGTGGTCCTCCCCCTGCTCTTTACATAGATTGGAAAAGTGATAAATATGCATGAGTCTGCCTCGCACTGGAGAGGTCCTTGATGCTATGGCAGAGATGTTTTTCTTTTTGTGAAGAGTTTAAAAAATATCCTTCTTATGTCTGCTCTCCTTGTTGCTGAATTGCAGACCTTTTAAACATGGAACGTTTCCACACCGACTAAGCACCTTTTACAAATTCCAGACAAATCACTTACTCTAAAATACAGGGATTGCTTCCGTCAGGACATATTGACTATGAGTCGATATCATTGATGTACGGGTCCATTGTCCTTGAAGGATAGTGTCGTTCCTCCTCTGGAATTCCGAACAGCAGATACAGTATTTCTAACTTAACAACAAAAGAAGAAGGGGCTGGAGTTCAGATACAAGAGATGTATTTTCACCATCATAGCAGGACCCAGGAAAAGTATATTTTACAGTAACACTGTCTCATCCTGTCAATGTAGTTTCATCGCGTACACTCACACTCACAGCAGGTAAGTGTGAGCGTACAGTATGCAATCTTTCCACACTTTCTACTGTATGACGATTAGGCCTTATCATACTCAAGTGACACAGAACCTTGGTGTGCTATTTCAATATAGAAAGACTCAATGCAAAAATGCATTAGAATGGTCTTTATTCAGTTATGTTTGCATCATTTATTTTTTCACGATTGGGACTTATGCTCGCCAACATATAATGACTGTAGTACCAAAAAATGTTGGATATGATTTTGCAATGCCATATTCAGGAGGAAATGGAATAGAGATTATGAGAACACAATCCGTAATCCATGTTGCTGGAAGTTGAGCCGACAACATGATAATTCCTCTGCTGATGAGGAGGAGGGAGGTTGTTGCATGAACAGCAGCTGCTGAACTGATGCTTGATGAGCTCAGGCACAGGTGTGGGTTAGGGAGGATTTGTGTTGTTCAGTGAGAGAGTGACCATGAGAGATCAGTCATCATTTCCGTCATCGAGGTCACAGGTTTTGTGATATATTTTAAAAAAGTAAAGCCAATCACATGTGTTGTTTTGTCTCTTGCATTTCACAGACCTCGAATCATCAGAGTCCTTTGAACACTACAGTATTTCAGACAAAGCAATGGACTACAGGATCCTGCATATGGACGAGGACCAGGACCGCATGTACGTGGGCTGCAAAGACCATGTTCTGTCAATGGACATTAATAATATCACCAGCGGAACACTCAAGGTTAGCGCTCTGATTACATGCATTATATTTCCAAACGCACTCTAGTCCAGGGATACACATGGACACCCTCAAAGTATTGTGTTTTGCTTCTGTGCACAGTTCTATGCAGATTAGGGTACATTAGTGATAATCAGACAATTTGGGGTGATCCCGGAGAGATGTATAAAAACACTGCAGTGGCTGCTGACTGATTATTTATGCGGTGAAGGAGTTGCGGCTGGTGTAATTGACAGGGATGAAGTGCATAAACAGATGGGGAAGCATTTAGAGCCCACGAGGGAGTGTTGCGCCGCATCCACTTTCAACCAACCCAAATGCTTGATGTGCTGGATGAGCTGGACCTTTGGGCACCCCTTTGTGGTTAAAAAGCACAAACATTTTCCACACATGCTGCCATCAACCTCACACTCATCTGCTTTGTTCCATTTCTGTCCTCTGCAAATAAACGTGATCCAAATCTTTCCACAGATCTGTCACACGTTGTTTTTTGTTTCGTCAGGTATTTTGGCCAGCATCGAACAGTAAAATAGAAGAATGCCAAATGGCCGGAAAAGACCCGACGGTAAGAAGCGTTCACCGTGAATAAACTGCATGGATTACTGTTATAATTCTGTTGTAATAATGTCTTACAAACACACAAATATGAAATAATTAGGTGTAAAAAAAGCTGTCGAGCATTACATGTTTAGATTTCATATATATTTTGAAACCATAAAGAACGTACCAATTAATATTTGATGCCATTTTTATCCACACAATGAAGCGAATCTAACCTTCTCTTTCTGAATAACCCTATACCCATAAACTGACTGTTATTTCCCAACAGCCACTAATGACCATGGGGAAAACTTAAATGAATTGATATTTGAAAATATGAATGAACTATGTCCTGTGGCCTGACGAGAGCCATGTTACTGGAACAGGTCCAAACACATTTACGCTAGAATGGGTTCTAATCAACAACATATAAAACGGCAGAGACAATATTTCACATGTAATATGAATTTTCCAAACGGCCTTTTACATGTGTTGTCCCTGAATAGATGTTGAAAGTGATCCTAAATATCAATTTGTTCTTATTAAAATGTTTAGTGAATTATAAAACTGGAACTTTCTTTCACAAAATGATTCTGTTTAAGGCCACATGCTCAAACTATTTTTACTCTCCTACAGCTGTGCTTCTGTTCAACCAGGCTGTTTCTCCAGCTCAGAGGAGAAGCTCTTTCCATTTAAGAATGTGTTCTGAGTCACTAGTGCAGTTTGAGCCATCCGCCACGGACTTATGATTCATCTTTGATTAATTTAGTTTTTTTAAATGTATTACTCACTATTTCCGTCTGGGGTTTTTTTTCGGTTTTAAATGTACATGTCACATCACATACTATAAAATGCCTTGAAACATCAAAAATATTCATCACAGAGTCGAATACAATCAGAATATATTGTATTAGACAACTGACATCTCTACTGTGTAGCTACAGACAGACAAACACACAAGGTGACTGTAAAAAGGACTTTCAGTACCAAATGCATGTAAATCCAGCTTTTTATTTTTGTAAAAGTTGTGGGGTTATATGACCTTTTTTCATTTTTAAACATACAAAATAGGTCAAAAGAATGAATCTGAATCTGCAAAGTAATGTTTTGAACATCTGAGCGGTGCTAAGTTTAACGAGAAGGATGTTCCCCTTTAAAGCCCCGCTCTGAACAGTGCAGATAAAAGCTTCTACACTGCCCCAGGGTTCACATGTGATCTGAAAACTCAGTATATCATAAACCAAAAAGATGAAATGTGAATGATGACGAGAGATTCAGCCTTTAGTCATCAGGACCAGGAGCTACTGCAGTTCTTCATGTTCCCTCTTCCCCCTGATCCCTGCACCTCTCCTTCCTCCTGCTCTGACTCTGATCTGAACAAAAGGTTGAATCTCTAATCTCTATGGGGTATCTTTAATTTGACAGAAAGTATTTTGCAACTAACCACAATTGTGTGTTTCTGCAGTAACTGTTTGTAGATAGGAGTCATTCTGTAGGTCCATGTGTGCTGCAGGGTGTGATTTATCTTCTCGTGGATACTGACCTTTTGCATATCTGTCTCTTAAATGTTTTTTGCAGCACGGCTGTGGTAACTTCATCCGCGTGGTGCAGCCTTATAACCGGACTCATATGTTTATGTGCGGCAGCGGAGCCTATAGTCCAGTCTGTGTCTACATCAACAGGGGGCGACGACCAGAGGTGGGCGTGGCTTACTTTAAATATCAGGATCAAACCAGGTCCATGTCCAGACTCAACTGGTCTCAAATCAGGACATAACCAAAAAACCCTGACAGAGCACAAAGGCGGCAGAATTTGTACTATTATTTTGACCACCATTAGAGTTTGATGTTTGTTAATGTTGGCGTGAGTGTACCTTCCAACACTTTGCCTATATGTGCAGTTAACTTACAGTTCTGCCGGCACGTGAGGTTGTCAACTGTATGTGAAGGGGTTTTTATGATTTACTATCCTTTTGACTTTTTTTGCAATGAATTTCTTGAACACATCAGATCAGGATATGTTTCATTCTGAACTGTTGCTGTCAAGAAAATGTGTATTTAAAGGAGCAGTATGTAAAAATGTGGCCAAAATGATTCTGCAACCTCTCCCACTCTCCCTGACTCAGGTTGCCAGATGTGCAGACGAATCCAGCTGGGACCATAATATCTGAATAGAGGGCAGGACATCGAAATGAAAACTAACTCATTTTAAAATCATATCTTGGCTGAGCTACTGCTATCAGTTAAAGAAGTGTTTGAAAAGAGCATGTTTTGTTTAAGCCTTTTGACATATTTGGGCCATTTAATGATGACTTGACATGAAAATTGTACATATTCCTACTTTAAAGAAACAATATTTTAAACCAAAGATGTGTTTTCCTTAAAACTCTCCATACTGACATCAGCAATGAGTAGATTTTAGAGGATCAAAACACATATGTATCATCGCTCCGCTATTTTTTGTCCTTTTTCCCTTACTATACAGCCCAATAAAGACAATCTTTTTTTCGTAATGGAACGTTCTTTTTACTGGCCCTTAAGGAGAGTAAAGAAGGTCTTGACCAGGGTTTCCCCGTCTAAAAAGACAGAAAAATTACGATGTGGAAAATCTGAACAGCTTTACCTTAAGGGACATTGGGTTCCCTCCTAACAGCAGTTTTATAGTAGTACATACAAACCTTTCCTGTTAAACTGTCGGCACAATATAACATGCTCTTCTCTCTGCGACAGGAACAAGTATTTCTAATCGACTCCAAGAGTGAATCTGGAAAAGGGAGGTGCTCCTTCAACCCTCAAGTCAACACAGTGTCCGTCATGCTCAGTAGGTGTTTGTGACGCATGGTTCCTTGTACAGTACATGTGTCTTAAATATCTCACAAAGTTATTCTGCAACGTTCAACCAAGAGTAGACATTTAAACTTTCAAGTCGTAATCTTGATGAATCACAATCAACCCTAACGTCACAGAGCTCATTACATCCTCATGTCTTATCTTAAAAAATATGTTTGACCCATACTGGTGGCCTTAACTTTGGAATCCTTTTGCATAAAGTCATCACACCCACAGATCTCTAGTTGAAATCTTCGAAAATAGAACACATGCCGTCTAAATCTCAAGTTTAATCTTGTGCAGGGCTATTTGACTGTTCCCAAGGGCTGAGTTTTTTGGATGGCAATGTGCTCGGGGCCTGATGATTATACAACACAACTGTTTTTGAGGGTTGTGGAGGGACATCTTTGGAAAAGAGATCTCAATGTGATTCTCTTGGTTAAATAAAGGTGAATACATTCTAGGCGGGTGCAATTCTTAAAAATTCTTAATAATAAACCATAACCAGATGAGCCAAACTTAAGTTTTTTGTTTTTTTTACAAAACAAAAATACAAAAATAGTCAAAATGGTTGGAATCAAGGTTATTTGACTTGTTTTAAGTCTTTGCCAAGGGGACAGGCAAAAATGTCTTGCTTTTAAGAGACAACCCATTTCTGACTTTGAATCTTGTTTTTTCTAAATGCACTTCAACAAAGATGGCTCGAATCAAGAATTTCCTTTGATTACTTTTTTGCAGTGATCATGGGCTGAGGGCCAGATAAGATTGTTCGGAGGTCCTGATCTGGCCCCCAGGCTGGAAGTTGAATGAAGTCTTTACTCACTTACATTCAAAGTTTAAATGAAGCCCATTTCAGTCTTTCGCCAAGAGTATGAGATGAGCTCAAGTCATATGGTGTTTGTTTGTAAAATTACCCATAAATAGCTTTGCCGGCGCTATAGTTAAAAGCAGTTGTGGACATCAAACACACTTAATGTCTCCCCCAGGATTGGCTTCCGTGTCTCTTTCCTCTTGATTTCTTTGATCTGTGATTGGAGCAGAGGTGTTGGGTTGCAGTTGGCAGCGTTAGGGGCGACAAGTTGCACCTTGAGCTCCACTTTCTGACACCGGAGCAGAGCGAGTCAGCAGCAGCTCTGCCAACACGTCCAGGAGAGGGGTCAGACTGAACCGTGACATCAGGCGGCAAGAATGAGAGGCGCAGAGGAACAGCAATGATTCAGCCAGTGTGTGGATCAAAAGTGAAAGATCAGATACAAGTGTACAGTCATGTGTCTTCAGAACGAGGTGGTTGGAGCGTCCGTTTATGCTCACAGTATCCTGGGAGACAGTAGCTCTTGGTGTTGTTCAATCAAATCTACAGACTCACAGATAGGATTTGATTACGCCTCCTATAGTGTTGTCCTTTTGCAATACACAGTGTCAAGATGAAGCAATAGTATCAACATGAGACTATTTATACACAAAGATTCTACTCAATTTCAAACTGTGAAGACGTCTCTGTGTTCTTAGGCAAGACACTTCACTGTATATACGTGTATATATATGAAATGTAAGCATATGGGTTATAAATGGTGTGCTAATGTTGCTAATAATTCTTGCTTACGACTTACCCTTACTTTACAAGACTTTTCTGCAGAAATGGTATCACTCAAATGGGCGTGGGTGTTCCCTTCGCCATGAGTAACATGCATGCTTCAGAAACCATAACACAAGCTCACATAAACATGGACTGGACCTGTGGACAATGAAGCAAGACAGATTGCAAAAGACGTCCAGTGAACACAGGGAGGGAACAAGAAGCAAAGGCTGTTTTTAATTGTCTGAAGCATTTTTCATCTGGAAGCTTAAGCACTGCAATCAGCTTAGATTTTGTATTGAATTTTTCAACTGACACGCGTATGCTCATGATTCAACAGATCCATTTTGGTGGTTCTGTTTGGACCTTATTCAATGTTGTGGTTTTTTTTTTTGCACGTATGGACCTGGGTATGTGTTTGTGTGTACTGATGTTTTTCTCAATATCAAATACAGACAGTGTCTCTCAGTAATGTCCTTTCCCCATTTGAAAGCAGATGTAACACGTCAGTGGACTAATGTCTTTGCCTCGGTCCAGACAGGGAGCTGTTCTCTGGCATGTACATTGACTTCATGGGGACAGACGCAGCCATCTTTAGGAGCCTCACCAGCAGAAATGCAGTGCGGACAGACCAACATAACTCCAAGTGGCTCAGTGGTAGGAAACTTGGTGTACAGTAAATATGTTCTGTGGAGTTATTATTTATTAAGTTTGTCATTATCCTTTTCATGTATTTATCCAGAGCCAATCTTCATCGACGCTCACCTGATACCAGATGGGACAGACTCGAATGATGCTAAGCTGTATTTCTTCATAAGAGAGAGACTTACAGACAACAGCGGCATCACAAAGAGTATCCACACTATGGTGGCCCGAGTGTGCCCTGTAAGTCTGTGTTTGGACCATAGACTGTAAATATTCACGCCACGCTACGTGGCGCCTATTTCCTCCGTTGAAATGTATGTGTGATCAACAAGTACCGTTTGAAAATAGCCGTGAGTAGCCCCTTACACAAGAAAATGGGGGGAAAAAGCATGAGACGCTTTAGGAGTGGAGGCTGTATCATCTGCGCATGCGTTAGGTTGGATCCATACTGACACATGGCTGAAAATGCTTTCATTTAAAAGTCCACAGCGGCTAAACTTGGCTGGTCCAAAAAAAGATACTCCCCTCAGCATTGACATGTATCTGAAATGTAGTGTTGAGCCAAGAACAGACTTTTGGACCAGACTGTAAAACCGTTTTCAAGAGGAAAAAAGGCGCCATAAGAATTCAGTGGATAATTTTGTTTCCGGGTACACCACCACCAGCAAGGAGTCAGAAAACAAGCATGTCAGCGCACATGCTCACTGACCTCTTTGAGCCGGGACCCGCCCCCACTGGTTTTGACACCTCCCTGTCACCACTATTAGGATACTGTAGTCAGTAACTGTGATCATTAATATTAGGCACTGTGGATGAAAAATGTGACGGGGAAATAAATGGTCATTCAATGTTGATGTCTCGCCACTAATGGGGATGTCTTGTTCCAAGTCACAAGACGTGATTTTTAGATAATACAATAATGAGGCCTGGAGTGAAACCAAATGTGACTCATCTCTTCTGTTTGTGCAGAACGACATCGGCGGCCAGCGGAGTTTGGTGAACAAATGGACCACGTTCCTCAAAGCTCGGATGGTGTGTTCTGTTTTTGAGGAGGACGGCACCGAGACACACTTTGATGAACTGGGTTAGCTCTTTCAACATTTTTGTTTGACTTGCACGGCTGGTGTGTCAGCTTTCTTTTTTTGGAATCTATCACAAAAATGTGTGTGGCAGCGATACAATCTTTTGTTCTTGAAAGCATGTTATGCCAGTTAATTGAATCCAGCAACTGTTTTCTGCAGACATAATTCACCTAGATGAAATTATTTGCTCTGGTTTGTCATACCTTCAGCACTTCAACCACAACAGCCTTCCTATTTTATTTACTTTATTTACATTTTTAAGCACACCTTTTGGAATATCCCCTTGTAAACAAATCTCTTTTACCAAATAGATGTATTTGATGGTATATCAGTGCATGTGTTTATTGCATTACAGTAAGTACTTCATGTTTCCTCTACAGAAAGTGTGTTTTTGCTGGAAACAGATCAACCCAAAGGTCTTCTGGTTTTCGGAGTCTTCACGTCGACGAGGTAAGCGCCAACTCTAACATTCCTTTATCTGCAGAGAAAATGAGCCGATGAGGAAGGACGCTGCTGTTTTGGCTTGCCATATGTTATATGGCACAGACATGTTTACACAGATTCAAACAACAGCATTTGAGTCTTTTCCAGATGACCTCCATTTGAATGTGCTTTCCATATGTGTCAAAGCTAGAGATCTCTGCCCAGTTCTGTTGCAGTGAACGGAGGTGAAAACTAATCGCACTCAATAAGACACAGTTCCATTTCTTTAATGGAATTCAGATATTGATCTGGAGCATAGGTATAAAACATAATTGTTTTCTCATCAGTTATATGTATTTATTTATTTCATGCTTGTGTCTATTTGGGAAAATGATCAGCAGTGAGACGGTGATAATAGTGAATTTAAAAAGGTAATTTAAAAGGTAGTTAGCTCACTTGCGCTCCTTCTTGCCTCTGACATCACCCACTGCCTGGGAAGTAATCCTCTATAGCGCATCTTAACAGACCAAGGACACCCAAAGCACTCTACAATGTTCAGAGTTCACATATTGTTTCGTTCTCTCCACATGGTGTTGACGGAAGCAAGATGCCAAAAACACTGCCGCATCAAAGATTCCAACCAACACTATCCATTCACTCACTCAGTTTTTCACAAGCTGGTTCTAGGCTTGTGTCTGTCAGGCAGTGAGGGGCCGTGACAACTCACATTCATACCAATTGTGCATGTTTTTAGTGGTAGGGGAAACTAGACCACCTAGAGGAAACCTACACAGACACAGGGAAAACATGCAAACTACACTCAAAAAGGCGCTGTTCCGACCGGGATTCGAACCCAGGACCTTCTTGCTGTGAAGCAAATTGTGAATTTGTGTTGATAACAAGACAGAAGGAAAAACTGGAAAAAAATTGGAAAAACAAAAAAGCTAGAATAAAACTCACCACTTTACAAAAAAACAAAGCTCAAGGCGGACTAGAAGCGCCACATTTCATCCACTACTTTCTGGCCAATCAATTACAGTATCTAGTTAAGTGGACAAAACCATCACACAACAATACATGGATTCAATTGGAACAGTCATACTTCACTCACCTTCCTCTGGCAGATATACCTTCTTTAAATACAACACTGAAAAAACACCCCTGTTTTAAAAGCACAGTCATTTCAACTACTCTGACAGCCTGGTGGAAAACATTAAAACTAACTAACTCCTCCACATCACCCTGTAAATACATTCCCATATGGCACAATCCGGATTTTACAATTAATACAAAACCTCTTCACTACCACATGTGGGAACAAAAGGGCATCACTCACCTACGCCACTTATTCAAAAACAATAAATTCATAACATTCACGCAGCTCAGAGAACAATATCAACTTGACAGCAATAATATTTTTCAATACCTACAAATTAAATCTGTAATTAAAAATAAAATTAACATAAAATATAACACATTAAAGCAAAGGAAGGTTTCTCACCCATCATCTGTACTTCTTAGCAAGTTTTCCCGACGTTTCGTCCTCAACCTGGGGACTTCTTCAGGGAATGAATTCTCAGACCGCGCGTTGGAGATTTATAACCTATGTGTGTGGTTAGCCACACCCTAACCCTGATACTAACTCGTAAACAATCTAAGGTCTGCTTGATGTAGAAGGGAGCAGGTCTAACGACCCTGCTGAGGCTAACGACCCTAACTCCTTAGCATGTCACAGACCTATTGTCTGCTGGGATGCTCAAGTGGAGTGCAGGTCTCACCCCTCCTAACTCATTAGCATGTCACTGACCTTGTCCCAAGGCCAGGGACACAGTCCTACAGACAGAAGAAAGTAGGAGGAGAGGGGTGTCCTTACCGTATGTGGCGGGAGTTTCAGAGAAACTACAAAGAATCTTTAGGCAACACAAAATCCCTGTGTATTTCAAACCTTTCAACACGTTAAGACAGAAATTAGTGCATCCCAAAGACAAAACACCCAGACACAAACAGAGCAATGTGGTGTATTCAATTAAATGTAGTGAAGAGGAGTGCACTGACCACTATATTGGAGAAACCAAACAAACTCTACAGAAACGACTTTACCAACACCGTAGAGAAAACTCTAGTGGGCCACAGTCGGCTGTTCATCTCCACCTCAAGGCCTCCAACCACACGGTGGATGACACAGAGGTTAAAATTCTGGCTCGGGAGAAGAATTGGTTTGAGAGAGGAGTGAAAGAAGCCATTTTTGTGAGGAAACAAAAACCTTCTCTTAACAGAGGAGGAGTGTTAAGATTTGTATTGCCTCGCATCTATATGACGACATCCTAAAAACAACGCCCTAACTTGGGACAAGGTCAGTGACATGCTAATGAGTTAGGAGGGGTGAGACCTGCACTCCACTTGAGCATCCCAGCAGACAATAGGTCTGTGACATGCTAAGGAGTTAGGGTCGTTAGCCTCAGCAGGGTCGTTAGACCTGCTCCCTTCTACATCAAGCAGACCTTAGATTGTTTACGAGTTAGTATCAGGATTAGGGTGTGGCTAACCACACCCATAGGTTATAAATCTCCAACGCGCGGTCTGAGAATTCATTCCCTGAAGAAGTCCCCAGGTTGAGGACGAAACGTCGGGAAAACTTGCTAAGAAGTACAGATGATGGGTGAGAAACCTTCCTTTGCTTTGACTAATCCCTGTACGACTGAGGGCTTACACAAACATAACACATTAAACCCATCCCAACTATTCGAAAACATAAAGAACATTAAAGAAATTAAAAAACTCACCTCAAAATTATACCGACATTTCAACTCTGATACAATACATTTACCTACAGAAAAATGGAACATAGATCTTAATACAGAACTCACACAGGAACACTGGACAGAAGCTTGTAAAAACATCTTTTCTATGACACCCAACACCAATCTGCAATTAATCCAATATAAAGTCATACACAGGTCACACATCACACAACACAGGATGCATAAAATGGGACTAGCAGATACAGCCATCTGTTCACAATGTACTATGGGGGCCACTGATACCTACCTACATGCACTTTGGGAATGCACTCCTGTACAGGCTTTTTGGAACACTATCACACAAGAACTCTCACACATCCTGAGCTGCAGAGTCCCTTTACTTCCCTCGCTTTGTTTACTAGGTCTCACTTCAACAACAACAATACTGCCTAGACATAAGAACAGTCTACTCACATCCCTAACTGTCGCCAAGAAAATAATACTCCAAAACTGGAAAACAAAACACACAATCAACATCAATCATTGGACCAACTCTCTTACTCAATACATAACATCCTCTCAAATAGCAGCTCGCCATGATGATGACATGACTTCCTTTACATACTCCTGGTCACCATTCATTAGTCATTTTGACATCAACCCCAATAATTTCTCAACATCAATTTAATCCCAAAACACAACCACAAATTAATATACCAAAGAGACTAAAAGTGCCACTCACATTCTTATAATCCTTCACATATAAACAGACGTACATACACAACTGCACACACATGCACGCATACATACACTCTCGCACACCCTCTCCAAATAGATAAGTTAAAATCAGTTACTATTACTATTTACATATGAATTTAGGATCATTTATTTCCAAATATTTATTTATTTGTTTACTTACTTCCTCACGTCGCTGTTGTTATTGTCATTATTGTTATTATAATTGTTATTATAATTATTATTATTATTATTATTATTTACATTTCCTCTCTCACTTAAATTGGATATCTGAACAAACTATACACATTATAGCCAAGATTACAATCAGGTACTGGAAAAGAGAGGAAAGAAGGAAAGAAAAAGAATATATATAACGTTGTGTTTATAAAATAAATGGATAAATCAAATATACATAACATAGAGAACAACAGGGCAGACAAGAAGTGGGCCCGATGTGGGGTCGATGTGAGGTATCTCCCACCTCATCGGCCCCACAAATTTCTTGTTTTTTTAATGCACCTCACAGGACTGACAAGAGGACAAGCAGGGCCTGTTGAGTGAGCCCGTCTCGCAGCACGCTCTGCTTTTCATTATTATTATGATTTGTTTGTTCATTTTTGTTAATATTAATTATTGATTTATTATTATTGTCATTTATTCTACTATTATTATTTTTCACCAAAGCCCAGCAAGATAAAATTAGCAATGGGTAATGATTGTGGCAATGACGATGATAATAGTGATAGCGATGATGATGTGTATATATATAAACCCCTCTTTTTTGTTCTTTTTTTTTTTTTTTTAGTAAAATATATAGACTCATTTGACCACATTCGACATAGCACCTATGCACCCCTGCATTGCATACACAATCACATACATATACAGAAACTCCGCAAACCAAGGCAGAACTGAAACAATAAAAAACGCAACCCGAATAATTTTATTTTATTTTTTTTACTCTCCCCCCCCCCCCCCAACCCCTCCCACCTTAACACCTACTGTATTTGTAAACCGTATATATTAGATTTCGAATAAATAAAGGAAAAAGAAAAAAAAAAAAATTAAAAAAAAAAAAAAAAAAAAAGATAACGAAACAGAAGCTGACAAAACACAAATTCATCTCTGCACTCAATGATGTGACGGTATTCGGTTTGATCAAGAAACCAAATACTACAGTTGCGTCTGTACACCGTTTATGAACGCTACTCTTTGCAGTCAAAAAGTTGACATCACTGTGCAGCAAACTTCACTGACTTGTTTGATTGGAAAGTGCATCATCCCTCTGCACGGAGCACCTACAGGAGTCACTTCTCCCCTGCTGTTTTCGTCAGTGTGAGGCTGTCGCATTGATCGTAAATAATGGGGCTCTGTCTGCTCCCCCGGTAAAAAGGACCAGGGAATCTGGCCTCAGACCAGAGTAAGGCCAGATTTTTGTAAATGACCTAAAAAACCAGACATTTGAATTGAATTTTTCTGATTTCTGGTGGGAGCTGCTCTTCTCTCCTGCTCATTGTGCAGCTCCTTTCCTAACTTGCTTTTTGTGCTCTGCAAAACTCCAGCAGAAGTGAGACTCTAGGTCAGTTCATGTTGTGTTGAGTGCTGGCTCTAATCTCACGGTTCTGTACTATGTGAGGAAACACTGAAGTTTCTCCACGGAACAAAGGTTGTTTTTATCTTATTGCAACGTGGTCAAGTTGTTAAAGCAACCATTAGTCGGTGATAGACGGCAGACTATAAAAGTGGTAAAAGTCTACTGTACACTCAAAGCTCATAAATCGGTGAATCAATTTTCCTCGACATTTCAAAACACTAAAGTGGTGCCTCAATTGCAGAGGACACGTAATAAGCCTGAATCCCTTCACTGTTGGGAATGAAATGCATGAGATGTCTGCACTGGCCAGTGGCTGAATAACCATAAACAGGCTGTAGCAGGGCCCTTATCTGGAGCTGGACTCTGGACGACCTGCTTCTTTTGGTTTCATTTTACTGTACCTGAGATATGATGTAACTGAGTTGCTAGCATAGACTGTATATACAGTAAATGGGCAACGCTCATCTATAGACATTTATCTCAATGAAGCACAACAGAGAAGTTCTCAATTTGCTTCACCCATACTCAAACCCATTTGTGTCTGTGGTTTAGCAATGTCTGTGATCCTGGTGTTTTTAGTTTGATATTGTCTTTGTGAAACCAAATATGAGCCATTAGGATTGTCCAATCAGATCCTTCATTTGTAGGGAAACTCCAGCTTGCCTTTGCAACCAACAAATGTCCATGAAAGGAAATTGGCTCAGTTGTTAGAGCATTGGCCTTCGATCACCCCACGAGACCTACTCCCAGACACTTAGCCCCACTTTGCCTGAAGCCCCTGCTAAATGACCAAGGCTGTGTTGTTGCTGACTTTGCAGCCATCTTGCTATAGACTCACCACCTACAGGAGGATCAGGTTTGGGGCTGTGTGAATTGTGTGGCAGCTCTGATTGTCCCTCAATTATGGTAGCTTGTCATGACAGAAGAACTGACAAGCTACCATTTGCATATGTTTGCACAGATGTGCAAAAATATATAAACAAGAAGACCAAATCCCTCTTTCATAACATTCATATTCAGTTATCAACTATTTTATTATTATTATTATTGAAATTAATGTATATATAATGACCACCTTTTGAATAAAAAGTGCTAACTTTTTTATATATATATTTTTTTTATATAATGTTATATACTCGCATAATGTGTTCATGCCATGTTTGATGGAATACCAAGCAAGAGGTGTTTCCCACTGTGAGACGAATAAAGGAACGCTTATCTAAGTCTTATCTAATAGTTTGTGGATCCAGTTTGTCTGAACTTTTGGGCATGTATACAGTGTAAGTGCATGGTCTGCTTGTGTTTCACCCAGTGGGGGCGGGTTCCGGCTCAAAAGTGGCCAAGATGACGTGCGCTGGCATGCCTGCAATACTACCCCGGGCCGATGGGGGTGGACCCAGAAGAAGAATTAGCCAATGCTAACATATAGCATTGGCAGACCTCTCGAAAACGTCTTTACAGGATGGACCAAAAGCTGGCTCTTGGCCCAAAGCTCCGTTCCACATGTGTGTCAATGCTGAGGGGGGTGAATTTTTTTGGACCACTCAAGTTTACTTAATTGCTGTGAATTTTTGAAGTCTCTCGTTCAAATGAATGGAACTCTCGCCGGATGACGCATGCGCAGATGCGTTTTTTCACAATGTTCTTGTGGGTGGGGCCACTCACGGCCATTTTGGATTGCTCCAGTAGAGCACTATTTTTGGCCCATTAGTTTGAACGGCGGAGATAGGCGTGACTACGTCCATTATTTTTTACAGTCTATGTTTTCACCGCAGCCTCCTCAGCAGAATTTGATTATAATCTGTATCATATTTAAAGTATATGCTACAACAACCTTAAAGTTATGATGACCCAATATGATACGATTAATGTTTACTCTACACACTAGGAAAACGTGTTTCTTTCTGAAATCATATCATACATACATACATGAGATAAATCAAAGAGAAAGTAATTTATTGGTTTATTGTTTTTTTCTAGATCGCAAAAGTTGCTTTCCTGATCAAGACAAAATACTTCAATGTTTATTTATCTGGATATGCATATAGCCTATACAATTGCACTATACACTGACATTCAGTCAAATTCCTGTTCCTAATTCAGGATGAAAAATCATGGAAAGGCTTTTACGTCATGTCTATACATAAGTAAAACATTGATAGAACAGGTTAAGTTTGTGGTTACGGTACAAAAGGCCCTCAGTGTGACATGTGGTCTGTGTGTGATAGTAGCTGCCGTGTCGAATTGTAAAGTTTAAAGGAGCGGTCACTTGATCCCTAAATTCTGAAGTCTAATTGAGTTCATCTGGTTAAGCCTCTGGTCCACAGCCCTGGATCCACCATAAACGGAGGATCATAGAACTCCTGCATTAGCGCTCTCCCACTCAGAAAACTCAGCCAAAGCAAACAGCCAGGTCCTCCAGGTCTCCACACTCTGTTATTCTCTGTCTCGGCACAATACGCTTCTGTTCCGTGCTCTACAAAGCTCCTGTTACAGCCAGTTTAAAGCCAAACCACATGAAATCCTCTAAAGGGAAGTCTGCGGACAATGTTTTAACACAGACATCCACAAATGTCTTCTTTTTCATAAACAGAAAGGATGGTGTAAAGGTGTGGGTCTCACGTCTAACAAACTCTGAATTGTGTTTCTCAGCTCCGTGTTTAAAGGGTCGGCGGTGTGTATGTACAACATGGCGGACATCCTCACTGTATTCAATGGGCCCTTCGCTCACAGAGATGGACCCAACTTTCAGTGGGTGGCCTTCCAGGGACGCATTCCCTATCCCAGGCCGGGAACTGTGAGTATATGATGACAATGGTTTGAGTCTGGATTCAAATAAAGCAGCAGTAACCAGTGTTCTGGAAAGTACTTAGATATACTGTATACTGTATAGATATTCAGTTACAACATGGGAAATACCTGCACTTGATTCTGTAACATATTCAGATGTATCGTCCAATCAGAGTGCTGTATTCTGATTACGAATCCCGTCTTATTTGCATTATATTATATAGTCGTGATGTAGCAATGGATTGACACAAAAAAAATGCCGTTTTCTTATTGCATTTTTCCATCACATTATTTCTTCTTTTTCATTTTTTTTTTCAAAGGGGACAATGCAATTTAATAAAACACATGATTAAACATGAGTTTAAAAAGCCAGAATTAGCCAAGGAGGCTATTTTTCATCTGTAGTCCCCTGGCCGTGATGTTAAAAAGCCATTCAAATACAAATTTCAAATGCCCAAATGAAGAAATACAACAATGTTTTCTTAGCATAGTGTTCCATGGCCACCAGCTGACCCTCTGCAGTCTTTTTTAATAAAGCAAAGTCTGTCTCCTGAAAGTGAATTATAAAGACAATCAAACAAGCACAAAAAAAGTCTTTCTAATCACCTCACCTTATTTTCTTTTCAAATGATTTTGACCAAAGAGGTTGTATTGGGTCATTTCAAAAAGCACACCAAACAACATCTCTGCCTTAGTAAATGTATCCTTAAAGTAAAGTTACTGCATTCGGACAAAGGAAAAGTTTTGTATTTAGTTTCTCAAAAATTGTATTACGGAACGCTTCAAGAGATCCTTTGTTCCTCCGGCTGTCAGACTGTACAACAGACCTGCATGAGTCTGCTGCTGGACACCTGAATTTCTCCTACGGGGGATCAATAAAGTATCTATCTATCTATCTGTCTATCTGTCTGTCTGTAGTCATTCACACTGATAGTTGGTTCATGCAGCAAAAACAAAAGTGTATTGAAGCTAGATACAATTCAACCCCAATAGAATCCAAATGTCCTTCAAATAAAATCTGATCTGATGTGCACATAAAAGGATATTTCTGCTAATTGAATTCCCATATGGTCCCCAGCTGGACATTCTCTTAGGGAATTATTGCATTGGTTTTAGTCAAATACTGAAGTCCTAAAACTCATGAGACGTTTAGAGGTTTAAAAATAAAACTTTTAAGCAAGTTCTGTGCCCAGTGTCCAGGGTAACATTCTCTCAGGGGAATCGTTGCATTGGTTTAACTCAAATAGTGAATCCTTGAAATGTATAAGAAATTAATAACAAGTTTTAAAAAACAAATTAAAATGAAAAAAACTCCCATGACATGTACTTTGCTGTGCCCAGTGTCCAGGAGGAGCATTCACCCCGGACATCCACACCACCAAAGACTTTCCAGATGATGTGGTGACCTTTGTGCGTAACCACCCAGTTATGTTCAACTCCATCTACCCCGTGGGAAGGCGCCCCCTAGTGGTGCGCACCGGAGCTGACTACAAGTACACCTCAGTCGTGGTGGATCAGGTCGCAGCAGCCGACGGAAACTATCAAGTGTTATTCCTGGGCACAGGTACAAGTTTACGCCACATGTAACTCAACCCATGGTCATAAGAATATTCATGCTGTTATAATAAATCTGACTCTGAGCATTAGGTCCATACAGAAATATTGTGTCTCGCGCTAAGAGATTTCTGTAAATGTCTAATGATTTTCCCAGTTTAATTTGAATGAATTAGTGTTGAATATAACAT
Source organism: Knipowitschia caucasica (assembly GCA_964034765.1). Classification (NCBI taxonomy): domain Eukaryota; kingdom Metazoa; phylum Chordata; class Actinopteri; order Gobiiformes; family Gobiidae; genus Knipowitschia; species Knipowitschia caucasica. Next base: position 19,390,516 of record OZ035823.1, read on the forward strand.
TATTATCTTTGCCTTTTGTTGAATAATAGTATTGTAAGTACACTAGAATACAGAATGTAGTCTCACCAAACTGTCTCCTACTGCAGACCAATTCACTAAGAAAAATAAAATATGAATTGACTTTTTTTGGCAGTTATCAAATTAATAAATGTGATGAAAATCCTTCCCTCATCTTTCTTTGAACATTTAATACCAGGATATGGGCTGAATGGTTCTCAGTCTCAGTGTTTGAACTTGTATTTAGTAAGTAAGTAAGTAATGTTTATTTATACAGTATAGCGCATTTTACAGACCAAGGTCACCCAAAGCGTTTTACAATGTTCAGAGCCCAGATATTGTTCCAATCATTCCACACACGGTGATGACGGAAGCGAGTCGCCGAACACACTGGACCATCAGCCCCCAATCAACACCATCCATTCACTCTCTCATTAGGCCGAGCCAATACGAAGTATTGGGGAGGCCTATTGTTATTCACCGGTTTCATATTATAATACTTTTTCTTATTTTTTTTCCGCAACTTCAATTCGATTTTTGACCCTGAAGACATGCACGAAAGTCTGCACATGGGGGGTCTAAAACGACCGGTTCGGCGAAACATTTGATAAAATGAACGTTTCCAGATTGTCCGACGCTCGCCGACTCTATAACGCCCCCTAGAAATTTCATTTTTTTTGACCCTCTGGGGAATTTTTTTTCAAATTTTGGAGTAGGTACACGAAATTCGGATGAGTGATAGATCTCTATGAGACGAGCATAAAAGCCGTTCTAAGCACATGTCTGGGACCAACAGGAAGTCGGCCATGAGGGGCCGAAGTTTCGCCACTAATTTGACTTTTCATTTATAAATTCGAACTAGTCCCTGGTTTTTCATCACACAGAGTTCTACCACGTCATTTCCCGCTCTGGACGGATTGAAGTTATATAATCATCAAAAAAAAGTTAGAAAATCTTCACCGTTTTCGTCCCTCGCCATGGCAAATAAGGCCTTCGTTTTGGCCATTTTCGCTGAGCCCTGAGGGCCACAGGCTCAGACCTACAGAGCTGAGACTCACATCAGTAATATTAGGTTATGGCCTGAACGCAATGACACTAAAATCATTCGCCCAATTTGAGCTCTTTAGCGCCACCTGTCGGAAAGTAATAGGGCACTAGTGCTCGGATCGGCCCGAAAATCGCTGAGTGTATTCTCTGGACCGAGACGAGCAAAACATTACATTACGCAAAAGTTGTAAGTCCTACACCTGACCACTGGGGGCGCTGGAAAGTGAATAAATGAGCTTTTTAGGGCAAAATGTTTGTCTGATGAGGCTAAAAATGAATTCAGAAATACAACGTATGACCCTGAACACAACGATATGCAACACACAACTGTGAGTGCAACAGCGCCACCTACAGGCAGTTCAATGTGTTGCATTTTTGGCTTCGTACTAGTCCCTGGATTTTCATCGCATAGACTTCTACCATGTCATTTATCCATCTGGACGGATTGAAGTTATGTAATCATCGCATAAAAGTTAGAATTTTGTTATCGTTTTCATGCAAGGTAGTGGGGAATTTCTCCATGTTTGATGCTCTCCTGACCACAGGCTCAGACCTACAGAGCTGAAACTCACATCGCTAACAGTTGGTAATGACCTGAGAGTAATGGTGTGAAAACACACACCTAATATGACTCTACAGCGCCACCTATGGAAGGCTTCTGACCTAAACTTTTCCGATCTTAACCAAAGTTGCAAAATCAAATCTTTACATCTGTACGAGCAAAGTACTACTCTACGTAGAGGGTGCATGTCCCGGAGGTGACCACTAGGGACGCACTTTATCATATAAATGAGCTTTTATATATGTAATCCTGGTCAGATCGGGCTGCCAATTCGTCTGCGTGACGCTTGTGGGACTGGCGCCCAGGAGGCGGTCGCAAGAGGGGCGAGGCCTTTCATCGCCGCTTGCGGCTTTAATTCACATTCATACCTATTGTGCGTGTTTTTAGTGGTGGGGAAAACCGGAGCACTCAGAGGAAACCTACGCAGACACGGGCAGAACATGCAAACTCCACTCAGAAAGGCCCTGTTCCGACCGGGATTCGAACCCAGGACCTTCTTGCTGAGAAGCGAGAGTGCAATCTCAGCCCTATAATCCTATTTATATTAATTTACTATTATCCATGAGATTTGTATGAAGTCATTATTATTTTCAAACAGCAAATTCTGAATCGGAGCAACTCCAGTCACGCGTCTGTCATCAGCGCAGTGGTTGAAAAGGATATACCCTCACAAAACACTCTCTCTCTCTCTGCTCTCTCCCCGCAGACAAAGGCACGGTCCAAAAGGTCATCGTCCTGCCCACTAACCAGTCCATGCATGAAGACCTGATCCTGGAGGAGCTGGAAGTATTTAAGGTCTCCTCCTTTTTCTCTGATATGAAATCAAAGACAGAGGCGTAGCAGAGTTTGGCCTCGGTGTAAAGGCCAAGAGCAGAGAGAAGCAGAGTGGCACAGTGATGAGAAACACGCGTACATTTGCCGAAGGTGTCTGGTTCGCTCACTTCGCCCTCAGAATTTCTTTTGTACACAGTTTTCTTCGGAGAATTGGATGTGCGATAAGTCTGTGATCGCAGCCAAAGGTCATCCCTCAGCTTTGATCTTCATTGTACTCTGGGCACAGCAGGTTTACAGACAGTTTGATTTATGCTCTAAGGAAACCAAGAGAAGACCGCATACAGTATGGCCAAAAGCTGATGGAAACACATTATATGCCCCTTGAAAACTAAAATGGTTATCTATACCTTCTGGGCTGGTTGTTTTGGTTATTAACACTACTTCCATGACTTTTGTTTGCTTATTTTGAGCTTCAGTTCAAGTAAATCAATCAATCTATCTTTATTGGTAGAGCGCTTTTCCACACAAGGCAGAAATGACATAAAACAAACACAGATAAAATCAGACAAGTACTTAAAACCATTAAAACATTAAGATTACACTAAGGATAAGATTAATAAAAAACAATGCATTAAAAAGAGATAAAAGTCTTCAGTAAAATCCGTCAGTTGTACGCACAGGCAAACTGGACTGTCTTTTTACCTGTATTTGAACATTGTCAGAGAACGAACAAGCCTGTCTCACATTTTCAGGAAGACAAAAATTTGATTGTATCCCTCTAAATCACAACAGCAGTCGTCTTGAAGGACATTTCAAAGTTGCTGATTCACAAACAAGGTTAATAAATGTGCATTTTATCAGATGTTTTGTTCCAAGTGTATTTTACAATATGTACAATACAAGTATGGTATTTACACTATAACATGTCCAAGTAGATGAGTATGTGTTTGTACTTTTTGAGGCCAAGATGGAGGGAGGGCTTATAGTATTGTCCAATACAGCGATGGTCAATATCTAGTATAGTTATTGATTGTAAATAGTCTAATATCTTCAGCCCTCTGATTTTTGAGAACCAGTTTCATATAATACTTTGGTATTATTTGATTGGTTTTGTATAGGGACAACAAACATTACTTTGTTGTCCTTTTTTGTTTGATAGCTGTTTAATTTCAATATCACAGAAGTTCTTTAAAAAGATTAAAAGAAGAGATTGGAGGCAAATGGCAAGCACACTAATGTTGAGAAAAAAACAAATACGATTTAAAACGTATTTTTTTCTTTTCCAGAACCAAGGTCCAGTGACACACTTGAGAATCTCCCCTAAAAAAGTAAGTAAGCATTCATTATTTCAATATGATTCTTTCAACTACACGAGTATAGAAGCCATACTTAAAGCAGGAACAGTGTCACCACTGAACCACGTCTGTCCCAAAGGAAGAGGCATAATAGGCTGTAATTGTGGCTCATTTTGCTGTCAGTCCTCCACTTATTAAGACAAACAGGGCGTTTGACATTTGAACTGTTTGCGTTGCAGCAACAGCTCTACGTCAGCTCTGAGTTTGGAGTCTCTCAGGTTTCACTGCACAGATGTGGGGCGTACGGAGAGGCCTGTGCGGACTGCTGCCTGGCCCGGGACCCGTACTGCGCCTGGGACGGCCTGAGCTGCTCTCGCTTCTACCCCACGGGGAAAAGGTATCAGAAATCACCTTTAGTGCGTTCATTATGCCCTTCCTCTCAGACTTTTGTATTCTACTCATAAGACAAAGTGTGGAAAGAACAGACAGGGTATAGTTAATCAAAGGAATCGGGTATAATTTGCGCTCTAAGTGGTCTTACAAATGATCATTACAATCCGACAGAATGTAACCTGCCAGTGACACATGCAGCCTCTGGGGTTTGGCTAATCATAGGTGTGCTTTTTTATTCTAATATCAACTGTGCTGCTCCTGTGTTTGCCTGAAATAAATGCATAAATAAATCAATGTCACCTTATTTGACTTGGAAATCTAAATGAGAGACCTTGATTGCGCTCTCTGTGAACATCGATCACTAGGATAGCTAACTTTGAAACCACAAAAAATAAGAGTCAGCAAATCTATGTAACTAGTTCCTTGCTCTCTAAACAGTTTGGTTCATCACTGCATGGATTACCGGCCTCATATCTGTCTTACAATAGAATTACCTCAGCTTTAACATGTATGTTCATAGCTTGTCTAAAACGGTACAACGCAAACAGCCTCTATCAATGTCTATGTGACAAAGTACATATGTACACTTGTGAACTCGCTGGGCCTCTTTTGTCTTCTCTCTCGTTATGTGACCAGTCAGACATCCGCCGAGTGTAGTTCAGATGCCCTAAAGATACATTTCCTCTACAAAACATGTCTGAATTATGTCATATATTTGTGCAAGAAAGAAAAAATCAATGATGGCTGACTATAAGAACGATTTACTGTGCCTTTGGTGGTTGCTGCACACAGTCTTGCATTCATTTAAAGCGGCCCATGTTTTAATTATTTTTATGTCTGTTATGAATTTAGGAGAAGCAGAAGACAGGATATCATCCACGGGAATCCACTGACTCAATGCCGAGGATTCAATCTGAAAGGTGTGTCTATTGATGACCATACTTGCATGCGAAAGCCAGATCCTGTCAGACCTCTGAAACTAAGCATGGCAGGGCCTGTTTAGTACTGTGATGGGAGACCAGGGGACAAGGTGCCACAGTGGGGTGGCTGCGGCTGTAAAGTGTTAGGCAAGACACTTCACCCGCATTGTCTTAAATGACTCTGGTGTGTGTGTCTGTGTGTGAATGGCTGGTGGTGATCGGAGGTACTCCTGGCACATGGTTGCCTCGCTTCTGTCAGTGTGTCCTAGGGCAGCTGTGGCTCAATAGTAGTTTAGGCATGGTGGTTGAGTGGATAGCACTTTCGCTTCCCAGCATGAAGGTCCTGGGTTCGAATCCCGGTTGGAAGTGGAGTTTGCATGTACAATAGGTCTGGCAAGCGCCGCCTGTAGCCGCCTCACTCCCATCTCTGTGGGGAGTGTGTATGAGAGAGAGGGAGAGAGTGTGTGTGTGTAGTTTACTGTACATGGACTCTCGATCAGGTGTAATTGAGAGTAATTATGCTCACTGATAATCATGCCATAAACCTTTCCAGGGTCTATGGTAAAAATGTACAGTCAGCAAATCCATGTAACTAGTTCTTTGTTCTCTAAACAGTTTAGTTCTATCTCTGGTTTCCACATGTATTACCAGTCTCTGTCACATCTTTAGTCTAGATTTTTCAGAGAGAAAACGGAAAAGAAGAGAACCAAGGTTCTTTCTTACAACAGAATTGGGGGGAAAAGCTCGCAGTCACCTCAGTGTAGTTATCTTGCATTATCCAAATGAACCATCAACATGAATCAAAATGAGATGAGTGGATTTATTCCCTCCAGTCCTGCAGTCCCCTGAGCACTTTGCATCTGTAAATTAACACCTGCTTTGGGGAATGAGGCATATGGCCATAAACGCTAATTGGTCACATCTCTGTCACACACACAACTGAGTGATAAGCCATTTAACAACAACAAAAACAACACGGTGATTTCAGTGGAAAACGGTTTTGTAAAATTCAGTATGAGTTGTTTGCCTGGCTGTAAAAACAAAGCAATTTCATATTCAGGGCAGGTGTTTACCAAAGCCTTTGTGTCAACATTTCAGGCAGAGGCTGCTGGGGATTTAGGGACAGAATAAAGCGGCCATCTGCCATGGTTTGTCAGCAGATGACGTCTGATACTGACTGTCTCTCTAAACTCAGCCTACAGAAATGCAGCAGAGATGATGCAGTACGGTGTGAAAAACAACACCACCTTTCTGGAGTGCATCCCCAAGTCTCCTCAGGCCTCCATCCGCTGGCTCATACAGAGGGACAACGACAGAAGGAAAGAGGTGAGCTATAATCACCATTCTTCTGCACTACAAATACAGAATATATGTATTCTATATTTATATATTAGGGCGTTAATTAAGATTAATTAACGCTACAAAAAATAAGCGCGTAAAAATTGTTGACACATTTTAATTGTGTGCATTACTGGATGAGTTTCAGACGGACCGATTATACTGGAGCACCAACTCGAGCTCCGTGACTGTTTTTGTTCAAAAGTACATTATTACAAGCATAGACCAACTTTAGCTGTGTCTAAATCCGAGTGAGTTAGAGACGGGAATGAGCGCCAGGGACTCTGTCTGTGAAGAGAAGGAGCAGCGAGCGACTCCTGTGTTGTGAGCAGTGGGGGCGGAATTTTTTGGACCACTCTAGTTTACTCGCTGTGAATTTTTGAACTCACTCGTTTAAATGAATGGAGCTTGTGCCGGCTGACGCATACTTGTCACTGTTCTCAGGTCAAATATTTATACGCGATTAAAATGCGATTAATTGCGATTAATTAATCACAAAGCCTCTAATTAATTCGATTTTTTTTTTACCGAGTTCCAGCCCTACTATATATAAATATATATATGAATTAGGTTGTATCAATTTCAGAGTTATAAAAATTGGAAAGAGACCTTTATCAAAGTAAAGTATTCGGCTCTAATCCAAATCCAAACTACTGTATATGTTCCTCTTGTATTATCTCTGTGAAGTGGATTGTCTCTTTTGCACATTTAAAAACGCTGAGGTAGAGTACACATGATCTTGACAAGTAACAAAACTATTCACAGTGATCACTGCCACAGGGGCGTCGCTCTTTGAAACTTTTTTGAATATCACTTGGAGTAAGTGTGACAGAGAATGAGCTCGTGAATGAGCTCACACTCTTGATCACCTGGGGTAATGATAATGAGGCTCACACACTCAGGCAGAGCCTGACTAATGACTCAGTTCCCTATTGTAAAATGTTTTACAAATATGAAAACTCCCTCGCTGCAGGGTGATGCACAGTTGTAGATTACATAAACCTTATACGCTTCAGTCTTGTCCATGTTATTATCTTGTGTTAATCCACAGGTGAAGTTGAGTGAGCGTGTGGTGTCCACGGAGCATGGCCTCCTGATCCGCTCAGTGCAGCTGTCTGACCAGGGCCTGTATTACTGCCTCACCACAGAGAACAACTTCAAACGCACCGTGGCTAAGATCCGCCTCCGCGTGCTCAGTGAAGCCATGGTGAGTTTGCTGACCGACAAGCAGCAGTCTCCCTGGGCCTGGACCAGCTCTCTGCACCCCAAGGTGCTGCTGTCAGCCTTCAGCCCAGCGGAGAGCATGGCAGTGCAGCAGTTCTGTAAGGAGAGGAGAGAACAGCAGCAGCTGCAGCAGAAGCAGCAGCCCCCACACCCCGGGCCACTGAGGGGCGACATGGCCAAACTCAAGCCTCTACTGGATCGGAGGAAGAGCCGCAACCGAAGATTTGACTTATCAGAAGACTGAGACACTTTTATTGGACTGCGATGCAAATACGTGCTGTTTGGCAATGTTGCATAGTTACGCAAGTTAAATGCATGAACTTTGACCGGATAACTGTGAATGTTATTTCACAGAAAAAAATGCAACATTGTAAAAAAACAAAGAAAAGGAGATGCTTACTCTATACACATTGATTGATTTAGCGGAAACTGCAATAGAAACACAAATTCCTAGTATGTGTTGATGTTAGTGACGTTGAATTATGATCCTTGCTGTCGGTAAATGAATGATTCAAATAATGTTAATGGACAGTTTGATTAGACACTAACTACAATATTACATCCACTGTTACAGGTTGTGCCACAGCACTGCAGTGGTTCCATTGCTACCTCCAAAAGGCAGTAAATAAAGAAGAGTAGATTTCTGCATGTTTGACTCTCCACAAGCATATTTTAGAATAAAAAATTGTTGTTTCTTTGAACTAACTCCAAGAATCTTTCAATATGTAAAAATTGGTTCCTGAGATATGTTTTACTAATTATAAGTGAAGGTCGACCACTCTCACATTCAAATGCAAGATAAATATAGAGGCATTCTCACAACAAAGGGTTCCTCAATGGAAAGCAGCTGCATTTTACACTGCCTTTTTTCTGTTAGTTAGGAAATGAACTCTTACATCGTATGTGTTACTTTTATCTAGAACAGAAAGTCATTTGTTCACATTGGATTGACAATGTTGCTTTCTCACATGTCCTGTAACTCCATAGACGTCATGAACATGGCTGATGTGAACAGACTTTCTTATTACATAATGTAGATAGTGCCATGTACAGTTGTGGTTTTAATTTAATTGGTTTTGTTTTGTACAAATGTTTCTTTGTTCTGTACATAGTGTCACTAACTCTGACTGTCTCTGCAAAGGCGGAGCTCTGTGTTTTCTCTTTTTCATTCTATATAATCTGCATCATGCAATGGCCTCCATGTTAGTTAGTGCAATGATTTCATTATTTATTAATAATAAACTTTCCCATTTCATGGACCATGATCTAACCATATCTCGTCTTTACAAAAACTGAGCTTTTAACCATGTTACAACATTGCTTCTTCAACAGAAACAGGCCTGCAGTTTGGTTTTTGGATCCATCCATGTTAACGTCAGGAGTTTCTGGCACAATCATGTAACTCCACCACTTCTGTCTAAAAGCTCGGAGTCCTGTAATAGTACTATGTCAATTTACCGCTGTGGCATCACGCTCAGAGCAGTTTCATGCATTTTAGCACTAAAGTGCCCATAAATTACTTCTCGCTAGCCTCTACTACTTGCAGCCGGTAATGTTCACATTTTGAAAGAAAAAACGCTGGACGCTGCAGGTGGAAAAATGTATTCTTAAATATTTTGTAGTATTATTATTAGTAAACGCTTAATATCTCTCAATAACTCTTAATTCAATGGCACATGAAAAATATACTTTAAAAATATGTTGTGTCTAAAGTGTAAAGGGAAATTCAGAAGCCATTGTAAAAAGTAACCCAAAAGCATGAAGAGCCGAGGCTCATTAAAAAGTCATAAAGCTCATGTGTGGCCCCCTGCTGTGCAGAAACACTCCACCATCACAGCTACACCCTGGTCGCCTTTTACCAATGTGGCTTTGATTTATGACGCACTTCAGGTGAGAGGGAACTGAAATAGCTCCAGACAGGCTCAGCATACTGCATGTTTGTTGAGCTGAGGGGGATCAAGTTGTATCCACTGTCTGGGGAAAGGAACCAAGGGTGAAACTGAAAAACTTGGAATAGTTTTTAAAAATCCATTTACTTCAACATACAATGTGAAACTGATATGTGACAGATTTGTTACAAGCAAAATTAGGTATATCAAGCCTTTGTTTGTTATCATTGGCTCACAGCTTGTAAAAACATCTCTACAGTAAGAGGAATAGTTTGAAAATAGATGGGGACTGCATGTCTGGGCTTGGCTTATGTCACTTGCGTGTAATGAGTGTATGATATATTGGTTTCACCATTGAAGTTGTTTTACAGAAATAAATTAGTGAGAATATAATTTTCAGAGTTTTCCTTGTACTTTATTGCTAAGAAAAATAATGCGGAAATACATCGATTGAGCTTTTATTTGCCAAAAATGAACACACACAGAGAAAAGAAAAGAGGCGCAGTGACACATTTGATGCTTTTGCCTACGGCACATTATTAAAGTACTTAATTCATTTCTATGATTCTTGCTCTTAATCACAGGTGGCACTCAGATGTTGCCTGTTGCTATGGTGATGCTTTAAACAGAGTAGAACCTGTGAATCCACGTGTGCGGTTATATGAAGATAATGCAATTTAGAATTGAATTTTTCACTGGCCATGGTAAAGCAAGCTTGTAGCAGCCTTTCCAAGAAGACCTTATGCTGTCATTGCTGCAATAGCGGCCTCAACAAAAGTATGAAATGCAGAGTGTGTTTTTCATAAAATGGCTCAGACTCCTGATAACCTTTTTTCACTTTGTGAAAAGAAAAGGAAGGGGGTTTGAATTATAAATGCACTGTTTTCTATATAGGCAAGGCAGGTTTAAAGACACTGTGAAAGTACTGGGAGTAAGCTTCTATAGTCACTACTGCAGGCAGTAAGCTGTAAATGCTTGATTCTGTTCGATCTCCAGATTTGAATACTGAATTTCATGTGGTCTCTTGCTCTCTCTATTTCCCACCAAACTGAATCCCTTCATATGCAATGAAAAAAAATAAAAATAATTAAATGTCATATTACTTTCACAGAATGTTGCACAAATACATTATCTTTGTGCAAAAGTCCCTAAAGCGTTGGTTACCTGACAGTTAATAGGCATCCATGTGCTATAATACTTCCCTGATTGAGCTTAACAGTATTATTTGGCCTTATAAATAACTTTGAGGTTACAAAAAGTGCAAGTACATTATCAAAAGGCTTGGTGTTCAGTAGCAGCTCAATGCACCAGTGGTGTTCACACTGGCAAAGTATTCTCAAAAAAAATTGACTTGGCCATTGTTCTGTTTGACAAAGCAGAATGAAATCAAGCAGATGATGAAGATGGCCAGCCCTGTGCCCAGTAAGGCCTGCTGCACCATAGCCAGAAGATTGATCCTGGACACAAGCTCTGTCTTGATCATGTCAGCCGTGGCATCATCCAACGTGGCTGTCTGAGGAAGAAACCAAGACAACAACTCGTCTCAATAGCTCGCTCTCTGACTTTAAGGAACATGTAGAACACAGACTCTGGCAATGGCCAGATTCATAAAGAATATCTCCTCACTTTTCCCATCTATAGTTATTTTTATAGGGGCAGAGAAGTTCCTAGTTTGGTCAGGTGAAAATTAGGATCAATATGTGACTAACCCTATCCCTAAGCCTTCATAAATAGGTTTACCGTACCATATGCAGACTGCAAGCCACCTCTTTTATCAAGATCTTTGAAACCTTAAGGCCTGAATAATGGTGTATATGTTTTTATTTTGTCAGAGCACTGTCAGAGTACAGGAAGGGTTTTGGACACAGCTCTATCTGCTATTGATCTCCAGAGCTGAGGCTATAGCACACATTCCCGCTTCCTGTTGTGTTTATGCAAACAGCTCTTAATCACATATGTTTATGTGTGATTAAGGCTATTGTCAGAACAGAGTTTATGGACTTGAGCTAATTTTAGTAGGAATGTTATTGTCAAATTAGTATGGAATTACCAGAGTGCTTTGATCATCCCAAGTCAACAGGGCATTGAAAAAGCTACCTCATCATAAAATCATGTTGTGACTGGTTAATGAACAGAAGAAGCAAACCTAAGAAGCATTTAGAACGTGGTAGGTTTTCTGAATTTGGATGCAGCCCATGTCTGCATTTCGGACAGTGCAACCATCTGAGGGCCCCCTAGAAGTTTTCATTACTAACTGATCTCACAGTAAATGTTCATATCAAACTGTTGACTCATGATAAAAGCACTCTAGAGAATTCAGTCTATTTTGGCAATGAACCTGTGTCTATCGGCTACTGAAACTTTTGGAGTCAAATAGACGAGTCCAACTCTGTTTTGACTATAGCGCTAATTGCACAACACTTTGTCTCTCTCTGCAGTTCACATAAAGACACACTCTAAAAAATACATACATTGGCCCTCGTTTATGAAACTTGCGCAGAAAAGGGTGTACAGTATATTTTTGATGTAGATTCCATATACGCAAGACCCAACGCGGGATTTATGAATGTGTGAGATCCGCCCAGATCTGAGCGTGCGCATAAGCGGCTGTTAGTAAATGCCGCAGTGAAAACTAGCGTTTGAATGAAAGTCACGCCTATAAATATTCAGAAGACTGTTTGGAAGCCTAAAAAGGCTTGTTTAAAAAGAAATATATGCTACATTATATGTATGAAATATATCCTCTTGAGGTCGACCTTTAGAAAAAAAATGTGTGTATGTATATATATATATATATATATATATATACACATTTTTCTAGTGTCTAGTGTCTAGACCCACTGCAGCACTCATCTCTCTTGAACTTTAGAAGTGAGTGAATGAATTAATGAATGAATTAATGAATATATGTATCTCCGCCTCAGCGGTGGCTCTCATCATTAACCGCTTGAAGCGTCTGAACGATCTCTTTGAGAGAGAATGTATACATATGAGAAGCTTTTGGGAAGTGTCCGTGATTTCACAGACGAACTCTGAATCCAAAACGTCTGAATGAGGCAAATTCAAATTTTGAAATATGATGCTCAATGAAAGCGCAGCTTATCATTTTGCAAGAGTGGGAAAATATTTATTGTTGTCCAAATCTTGAATTTCATGTGTGTTTTGGCGTGTTGTGATGAAGGTTGCGATGGGTGTAAAATGTACACCACGTCCAGACTCGGTGTATATTCTGTGCGTACCGTACGCCCACGTCCAGATTGATAAAGGCCCAAAAGTGTACATTTATTGCGTCCGCCTCATTTAGACCCTGATTTGGCCGTATGCAAGTTTCATAAATGAGGGCCATTGGCCGCATCACTCACTAAGCTGTAAAGTTAAAAGAACTTGACAAAAGTAGCGTCTTATAGTCCAGCAAGTGCAATAACTGTGCTGAAACTCTGCACTACAGCTACATTTATTCATCCAAAATATAAAAGAAAAACATTCAATTGTATACAGGAAAAAAAGTATTTCCAGAAACACACATTTGACACCTATTTGTTACATACCTCATTGAGCCAGACAACCGGGAACATTGTATAATCCTTAACTTTCTTAAGCACCCTGCGTGGGAAATTTGGAGTTAACACAGAATAGTATTGTTTTGTTTCAATAGTTTATAGATGGACAAACTCACGTGATAACATTGGACGGACCATACATCATATTCACTTGTATTCTCTTGGCAAAGTTCAAAGTAAACCCTGTTGTCTGGGGAAAAAAAGATAAAAGTTGGGGTTTTATTTATATTATTATTACACTCGTCAAAGTATGGTTTACCGGCTCGACATCCAGGAAGGTTTCATGGTGCTCCGGGTTGGGGTGGAGGCCATGCACAGCCTCTATCAATGAGGGGCTCCCAGACAAGAAGTGGGGCAGGGAAATGTAGATCGGTTTTCCTGTATACAGACCATTTTTAGTTATTTTTATTTTGGACTCAAGGTCAATTTGTTAATTAATTTATTATTTTTAAAGGATAGGAATATAGGAGAAAATACAATACCATACAATATATACAAGCTCAATTTACAACGTGTCTCTGTCTAAATGTGATGCAGAGAGGAGCAAATATCCTCGTTTCCAAGATTATCTAACTTGGTTCATCAAATTATGTCTAAAGGTGATATAGTTTAAATTAGATGTGATAAAAATCTATCTCAAAACAGTTTGGTTCCATAGTTTTCGAGTGTATACGTGTATTTTTGATATATTCCTGTATTTTACACCTTTGGCTCAGCTTTTCTTGTATGCTTGATTATGCTAAAGATCTCATGTTTTTTTAGTATGATTAAGGGTACATGTTTGTTCACAACATTTTAAATATAGTATTTCAATATAGTATTTCAGTAATGTATTATCCATGGTTGTTTTTTCTTAAGTTATTTGCCCCAGCTTTAAGTTGTATTCTCTTGTCTTTTAAAGGTAAAAACATATATTCAAACACAACAATTATTCTACTAGTTAAAACATGTATTAAATAAGTAAGAAAGTATTTTTTATCTATATACCACCTTTCACAGACCAGAGTCACGAAGCGGTTTACAATTGTGGGCATTTGTCTCTCACTCCACACAGAGCTGGAAGCCGGGTCGCCAGTCTATTTTGTATGTCCAAACACACTCATTAGTCTACTAGTTCCTAATTCTTTCGGCTGTCAGACTGTACAACAGACCTGTCTGACTTTAAAATGTGCACTATTGTTCGTTTGTTAGTTAGTTAGAAATGTTTAAAAATGTTTATCATTTGCAAACTCAATGTGGCATACAACAACTGATTGAGGGTTTTACTGAAAAGGCCAAGATGGGAAAGTGCAAGTACTTTGTTTGTGTCAGCTGGAATCAGGGCATTTCAGTCAGCCATTCGGTGTCCGATGTACAGTTTCATCAGTCGGCTCAATAAAAGCCAGAATATTTTAATCATAATCATAAATTCAGTGCCACGCGGTACCAGTCAGATCAGTGGAGACACTGGTACAGCTGTTTGCTCTGAGGAGTGAGGCTTAATGCAGTGATTTTATGTGTTATTTTGTGTTTTTATGTGATGTGTTTGTCATAATCCGGACCATGAGTCTGTAATAAAAGTTTGATGATGAGGATGATGATGATGATGATGATGATTGATGTACATATGTGTTTATATGGAAGTGATTTCTGGCTGCTGGACACTTGAATTTCTTCTACAGTGATCAATGAAGTATCAATCTATCTACTTAAAAACACATATTCAAACAATTAGTTACTTAACACTTTAACTTTGTAGAAATATATGCACACTATTCCTAACCCAAAGTCAAATGCTGTATTTTATCATCTCCATGAGCACATATATTCAATTAAAACCGACCCTTTTGACAGGAGCTGATATCCAGGACACCTGCCAAAGTGCAGTTCTTAGTGACCACCGGGTTCCTGCAGAAACAGTGGTTGTCGGGGTTGTCCACGGGGGAGGCCAGCGTGGAGGCTAGGAGGGAGTAGCGGTACACTTTGATGCCTTTCAGTGAATAGGTCTTCATATGGCTCGCAGACACTGACCTGTGGGGATAAAACCTGGAGTGAGCTGCTGTCATCAAGCCAATGCTTCCTCTAACTATACGAGTACTGCTCTGCCCTCTAGTGGTCACTCTTTGAATCTTACATACAGCTCTGCTTACACAACTGTATGTGTTATACTGTACTCCCAGACTGGAATGTCTTTTTTTTTCTATATTTTCTATATTTTGTATAGATTATTAACACATTGAGTGAAATATTAAAAATACTATCAGATAATGTTTATATATGTATATATTTTATTCACCTGCAAATGTCTGATGAGAAGAAATAGAGTGGCTTCTTCTTGTCGAGGAAAGGTGCAAATGAAGAAGCATCTGAGGGGAAACAAGATTAAACCTGAGTTACAATGAAGAAATTATGCTTTGTTTTATACCTGTCCCATTGAGCATGTCACAGTATTCGTCACCCCAGAAAGCCAATTTACTGTGAACAAAATCATGTGATAATAGATGCATGGTGCCAAGAGACGTTCTTGAAAAGTCTTTATCGACCAATCTCACCTTTCCCCTCTGAATCTGTCAATCATCGACACTTTTGAGATATCATCTTTGCCAGTAAACACATTGTAGGGACCATCAAATGTACCATTCTGCAACAGAAAATATGTTCATATGATGTCAACATGATGTCAGGCTGCTGAAAAATCCTGGTAACTATGGTAACAGTCAAAAGTCCTAATATAGATCTAATTTCTGGGCCATGCCATATGAAACAAGAACTGTAAAAGGTTCGACATCTTTGTAAGTACATATTAACTAGGTTCACATATTTTTTCTCATAAGGGTGTCTAGAAGTAGTGACAATATTTCATGATGTTGGCCAGTAGAAAGGACTTTTACACACAATAATCATTTAGCATTATATAGCATAATATTACTACAATTCTTTCAAAAATGTCTTGTTCCCATAGAGCTGTTTTGGCACCTGCCCTCCAACTGAAGTACATTTCAACAACATGAACACTATTGCTGGAGCTATGTCTCATAAATGTTACTGGATGATAATATTTACTTCAAACAACGCCACATTGTCATTCAGCAGCGGGTCTCTGTAGCCCCAGAGCAGCTCTTTTACTGAGCGCCGTTGGAACAGGGACGAGTTGCTGGTCTTCATCATTCGCTCCAATATTCCATGCAAAGGTTTAGGAACAAGTGAGAATGCTCCCTGCAATACAAATACAATTCAGATTTTTGAGTAGTTTGAGTAGTTTGAGTAGTTAGAGTAGTTTGATGTCATACAGACAAAAGGTGAAACTTACTACTTTAACCAATAATACAAATAAATACAAGAACATTGCATGATTTACTTCTGTGAGAACTCTTAAAATGTGCTAACTACACAATGGGAATTCATTATGCAAACCAATCATTTACCAAAATGTATTATCTACAATGTTATCTTTGTTTCTCTTTTATGACAAAATTATAGACTTATTTGGTAACCTCGGTCAGTCTGCCTGGTAACCTTATCAACATGGGCAAATATTGGTGTTTGGCTTTCATAAGCGTTTGTCTTGTTTTTGGCTTAGAGCCAAGGTAACTTATATCTTCAGCAGCAGCATGCAGTGGGGTGATGGTAATTGTCATTTCTTACAACAACGGCCAAGTTCAAAATGACCACTTCCTCTTCCTCTGGCCCAACAGACATGGAGGGCTCGAAGATGGCAACCAGCGGTAACAAGAAGGATGCAGTATGATTGGGGTTGAATGTGATATTTTCTTTAGGAAGGAATCTCGTCCTGAAAAAATTATGAGCAAAAATCAGTTTCTTCAGAGCTGGGCATCATTCATGTGCACCGGAAAAAATATAATAATATTTCAACTTCTTTGGTCTAATTTTCTTGAATACACAAACTTTCTGCCATATTTTTTGCCCGTGTCTGAGAAAGGACTGGACATTAGGGCATATGATCAATTCTTATATTTTGCTTTTATAAGTAAATTAACTAAAATAGTCTCTTAATTCTACATTAAGGGGGCAATATGCAACTTCGTTTGTGAAAAACGTTTTGGTTTTTATGTTTGACCTTGTAGTGACTGTCTGAGAGGGCAGCATTAAGATAAGATAAGATAGACTTTATTGATCTCACACAGGAGAAATGTACATGTCACATCTGGCATGGATAGAATCACTCAAGATAGTGCAAAAGAAAGAAATTTACAACATGTTAAATGCAGGGGCTTGGGCTTTTACTTCCAAAAGCCCAAAGTAGAAGGAAAAGATACTATAGGATCGATTGTTTTATTGTTTGTACTGACAGACCGCTGCACCAGAAAACCCACAAAACAATTGATCCCAGAGCAGGAGACAAATCACGTTTGTTTTCCATACACAAAGTTGCATAAAGTAGAATCTACAGGGAAAATTGCCAAAATATTGTCACAAAGCATCCAATATTTCAACCTCCGTCTTCTTCTTGTTTTACTACTCATATTAGAAGTTGTTTATGTTTTGTCTGAGCAGGACTATGACAGTTTTTCCTGTATAATTGATCCTCTTTGTTTTTATTCTGCTATTCTAAGTATCTATTTGAATAGAGTTTTAATTATACGATGCATGAAGTGACCGTAGAGTCAACACCTACCAACTCTGAACACCAAGCCAGTCATTTACAAACAATTAAACTAAATGTTTTAATGTTGGCCAAGTTATAATCTCAGGGATCACAAACATAATTCAAACATTCAGATTCAGACTGTTGCATGTATCTCGGGCTTACTTGTAGGTGTATGGTCCCCTCTCCATCACCACTGGAGTCGACCCATTCTCGATGACCTCTGTGGGGTTTTGCACAGTGAAGAACCAGAACTGCCTGAACACCACTGCCCCTGTCGCCACCCAGTTGTCATAGGCTGTCGTTCCGTTCTCGATGACAGCTTCCTAAACCCAGTAGAGAGTCTATTTATATCACGCCTTGAGATCAGCAGCCAGGCCAGCATCATCACACATGAAAGGTGTGTGCACGTTTCTTTGCCCCTGCCATGTGTCCCTGCCAGATGCTATTATTTCCTTCTGTTGTCTCTGCAGATAATTGTATTGCTGAGCGTTTGTTTGTCAGGATAATCTCAAAGCACATGTATGGGTGTTAATCTGTCTATCTCTATATTATGTGTGATCTGTTTATCTCGGTTTTCTCTCCTTGTTCACCTTGATCACACGTTCTGCACAATATGAGACACAGCATGGACCACAACAACACACCAATCATAAACATGCATACCTGCTTCACTGTCCCCTCAATGACAATGTTCCCCAGTGGAATGAGCAAGCCTCCCAGGATGGCCACAATCGCTCCAAAAACAGCACCGGTGATCAACCAGCACCTCGCGTTACAGCATCCCATGGTGGTGCGAACGCGTCTGTCCTTCCAGTGTCCGTGCGTCCGCTCTGACAGACTGGGCTCCTTCTGTCGCTGCTGAGAGCTGCTCTGTATGTGTTAGGCGCTTGTAGTAGCAGCAGCAGCAGCAGCAGCAGCAGCAGGGGCAGAGGCTCGAGGATACAGCACTAGTGAGAGATCAGCTGAGCACAGGTGAAGGAACAGGAACAAGGCCAACACAGCACACAGGCGCATAACTGACTGTCTGAAGTCTGAAGTTCAGCTCCCAGACTTCGATTGTAATTATCTATCTGATAACAACCATGTCATTATCATTTCAATTTTCAGTCCTGCTACACATCCAAAGACAATGGATTTATTGCATGGAATGGAATATACTTAGCAAAAGGGTTATCTTTTTTTTCTATAGGATGTAACTAAAATGAAGTCTGTTTTCCAAAAAAAAAAGCTCAAGGCTTATTTACTTTGCTCTTTACTTTATTGTAGGAACGACTTATCTGTGTGTGGTAAAAGGTCATAGCTCATGTGCATATAAATTATCTTGATCAGAATGTAAGATATTATTGATTGCAGTGAATTTTTTGTATTTCAAAGTTAGGTGTTATGAGTTCAAATTGTAATAAATATGAATTGAGCTGAGGTGTTATCAACTTTATACATACACTGTGCGCGTTTAATGATGCTGTCTTAAGCAGGTAAATATTTGTTGTAGCACTGTCCTACCACTGGGTGGCCTCCTTCTCTCGTTGGATAGACTATACGCTAATTTATAGATCAAATTTCAGTTTAGTGGAGGGCCAGATAAACTTGCCTGGGATCCCCAGTAATTACCCAGTGTATATGTTTTATATCCCTCCGTTCTGGAATTCTACAATGGAATGTATGTTACGTTAATGTGCATGTCTCCAGCCAAACATACATAAATGTCCATGGTCTGTAAAATTCACCCCACAAAAGACGAAGAAATGGGGAAACTTAACTTCCTAGAATATAATCAAAGTCACCATGGTTTCGGTTCGGTTCAACAGACTTCAGAAGAGTAAATAAGAGCAACGGCGGCGCTATTAGGAACAACATTTGCATGTATCCACCCAGGGCTGGACTGGCCATCGGGCGTACCGGGCAATGCCCGAAGGGCCGATGCCCCTATTTGGGCCGGTCTGTTTGCCTCATACAAAAAACATGTTTGTGAAAAGTGTAAATCCGTTGAGAACTGTGTGAGGGGAGCGCGCGTGTCCGCGGGGCACCTGCTGTATGTACTCGAACGGGATTCCACCACCTCAGCGGCCGCAGTGTTCCCGCATCCAGCTCCTCTGAGCTGGACGCAGGAACCGCTCACAACACAACACGGTGAGCGCGTACAGTAGCTGCAACGTGACCATGTACCCAAGACCATAAACGCGCACAGGACCATGCGTGTCTTTGCGTAATTTGTGCACCCAATAAATACACCGCTGCAGGAAACAGTCCGCGTCTCCCCTCTCCTCTAAATTAAAGCTCGGGTACCTACATTTTCCATTGCATTAAAAGTTCATGTTTGAGCCCAAAAGTAAAATGTTGTGAACAGATTCAACAGATTTAGAGCCAGCAAATGGCTGACAATATGCATTTCAGAAATGTTTACCAATTCTCATCCCTGTAACAAACAACAGTATTGTCTGTGCCCACCTCCCTCACTCTGAGACATGTTTATTACTCTGTTTAATGTAGACTATTGTACTGTATTTTATTGTTGAAACTGCAGACATCCTGATCCTCTACAGTATTTGCTTCCACATACTGTATAAACCAGGGGTCGGCAACCTTTAGTGCCCCTAAAGTGGCTTCTGGAGCCTTTTCAAAAATGTCTGAAAATGGAGTGTGAGGGCTATATTTTATTTCTAGTTTCAATGTGGTTTCTGTAGGAGGAAAAACATTAACGCTTTTCAATGCTGCAAAAACTTGTATAAGTAATAAGACGGTGAAAGAAAAGGCCATTAAGGACATTCAGCTCCAGCAAACTTCAGCCTGTGACGTGATGGATATGATCAGACAGTGATGCAGGTGAACTCGGAGCCAAAAAGCAGATTTATTTACTGTATTTGTACAATTGCATGAAGGCAAAAAAATGGAAGTTAAAGTTAAAGCAGAGTTGTCACGTGGTGTGTCATTCTCTCCAGGACACGCTGCAATGAAAATACACATTTGATAATCATGAATGGTTTTTATGTGTTTAGCCTTTACTTTGTCATTTAGATATTAGTCTAATATAGCTAATATAGCTAATGTAGCTAAGGTAGCTAATGTAGCTAATGTAGCTAATACAGCTTCAGCCCCTGTTACCTTCATATAAGCCTTATACAACGCTGTTTTTTGTTGTTGTTGTCAAATATGGCTCCTTGAACCTTTTGAGTTGCCTGGGCCGCTAAAAAGGAAAAAATGCCCGGGCCGTTTTTTTGTCCCAGTCTAGCCCTGTATCCACCACATGAAAATACCAAGAGGATACAGGGAGGAAAACACAGGAGCAACCATTTGAATACCAAACCACAATACTTGCCTATAGGAAGACAGCTGCAGGCTGCAGGTTAAACTTGTAAAGCACTTTGGGATGCCGTGTGTGTGAATTGTGCATTACAATACATTTCCCTTGCCTACCGGAGGTGGGTTATTCATTTTAATTCACATAAAAATGTCATATATTGTATATGGTGTAATATAGTGTAGAGTGAACCTTGATCATTCCACGTTTTTTTTCAATAATTTCAACTTACATTTGCGTAATGTGCTTGGCTGTCGACTGACCTAGACTGTAAATATCTATAGGTGACAAAAGCTTTACGTTGATAAGTTATGTAATAGGGCTGACCTGACCTGATGTGTATCTGTGCAATAACAGCATGGTGGCGCAGCAGTTAGCGCTTGTGCTTCACAGCAAGAAGGTCCTGGATTCGACTCCACCGCCAGGTCTTTCTGTGTGGAGTTTGCATGGATCAATGAGTGTGTGCGCATGTGTTTGTGAAAGCAACTGTGGGACAGCGGATGTAAGATAGCCCAAGGACCAAATGAGCAATAAATAAATAATGTGCAATATGGAAACACGTGTGTCCACTGTCAATTGACTTTTTGTCACGTTTCACCCAGAACTTATGCAGCTAACATATACAGTATTGTCACAATGAATATTTGCACCCACAGAGCTAATGACTTCAATATTCTCACACAAGAGATTTTCACAGATTTATCTACAGATGTATGCATGATATAACTTTTGTGTTTCCTTGTTTTATAGTTATTTCTTTATTAAAGGTATAAATATGGGAGGATTTTCTACTTCCGGGTGGATCATCAAGACTATTGGTCCTCAAATTGTCAATCATTCTGGGAAAAATAGAGGGTTTGTGTTATTTATCTTAAATATTGAGCTGTGCTTTTCACGTGCTCCTCGTTCCCACTGCTCTGTAACTTGTGATGCAACACTGACACGTCCTCACTGTGGGATGAATAAAGAATGTTTTTTTCTTAAACTTAATGGGTGTTAAGAGATTATGTGTGTCTGAGTGCTGCTTTACCAATGATGTGGGGTTATTTTCATACTCTCCTTCTCATTTGCTTTAGATGATAATATGCTACTTCCATAACTTCCAATGTGGTTTTACTGCAAATGGCCAATAAATGAATCTAAATAAATAGTTAAGTCAAGTTGCGCAACAGGAATGCATTCAAGACGTCACAACAGCCATCCCCGGTCCCAGTACACAGAAGTTTATGTATGTGGCTCTTACTGTGAAATCCATAGCGGACGTGCAGCCGGTGAGTCTGCGCTGGGCACTAGAGAGGAGCACAGGCGCACTCCACCAGACCACTGCAGCGTATGGAGAAGGCGAGCGGCTGGGAGCGCTTCAACCAAGCATTTGTTTGGCTCTTGGAGTAGTTGGATTTGCATGCAAGACTGAGACACATCCAACCGCGTGCAAGCAACCCTACCTTTTAAGAAGAAGAGAAAAACCAGGCTTGCTTATTTTACCAAGCATTGATAGCGTTTGGGAAAAGGGCGTGTGTGTGTGTGTGTGTCTGTGAGGAGTTTTTAACCATTTCATGCAGACACCCCGTGCGCGTTCACAAATATATGCCACTGTAGATCCAGCGTCTGGGTCTGTAGAGGACGCGGTGAGAGATGGGATGCACGCTGAGCACGGAGGACAAGGCGGCGGTGGAGCGCAGCAAGATGATCGACAAAAATTTGCGCGACGACGGAGAGAAAGCGGCCCGGGAGGTGAAGCTGCTGCTGCTGGGTGAGGAGCACTTTGACACACGGGCCCGAGCTGTCAATATAGACACACACACACACACACACACACACACACACAGACACACACAGACACACACACAAATGCATGCATGGGAGCGCCGTCTCTTTGGCCTGGCTTGACTTGTTTGTGCGTGTGCTTAACTATTCTGTATTCTGTCACTGTATCTGTGATAGTGAACTTCTTTTACATTCTGACATATGCATTTGTGTGGTTGTCAGTGCCAGGCAAGATCAAATGGGAAGAAGAACGAAAAACTCCACTCCACAATATGTGTTTTTTTTTTTTTTTTTTTTTAGAACGTGTGAACAGATAGGGTAGGGCTTGACACTACTTGTGCTTGCTCCATTGGAATTATTGATTTATCAGATTCATTTATTTGCCATTTGCAGTAAAACCACATTGGAATACATTTTTGAAAGTCCCCAGTGTGCACAAGACAGGTACATACATAAACAACATTAAAAGTACAGAAATAAAACAAATAAAATAAAACCGTAAACAATAATACTGTAGCATATTACTATTATAACTCATGGTATGTTTGAAATTCGTATCCTTATTGTATACATTATTATCATTATGTCTTGTTCATGAGCCTTTAGCCTTCCTAAGTAAACCACATCCACGAAATCCTATTAACAACGGCACATTTCCTCTCAGCAGTGAAATGCAGTAGAGGCAATGCAGTGAAAGTAGGGCCATGGCTCATTAGGGGCCCCAGTGAAAGTGGATGAAAACTTGAGATCACAGCAGGCTAATCTCTGCTACTTTTGTGAATATTTTAGACAAACACAGTCGGTCTCAATTTGCACGCTCGGTATCAACATATCAAGATGCAAGATTACTATGTGCTGAAAGAAATTGTTTTTGGACTCACAGGCTGCTACAGTGGAAATACATATAAAACAGGCTCACAACATAATAATACAGTGATACAGTAACACAGGCATAAACCATCACCAAGATCCACAGATATGGGTAGGAATGAGTTCTCATAGCGGCGACCAGATGGGAGAAGCTCATACTGAGATCAAAGAATATATCTGCTGTGACCTCCACATATAAGGCTAAAATATGACTGAATCCAGACTGAAATAGGACGGTAGTTTAGTTTTATGGAATGAAATTAAAATCTATCTTAAAGTAGACCCAGTACCACAGCAGCAAAAGGATTGAGTCATGCCGTCACCATTCACCACCCAGGCATTTCTGTGTTTGTTTATTCCATGTCTGAGTGGGTTTCCTCTGAGCGCTCCGGTTTCTTCCCCCACCACCAAATGTAGTCACATTTGTCGAGCATCAACAACTGGAGATGGCCTCCTGATGGGTGCTGCTCTATAGTGATCACTGCTCCTGACTGAGGCCTGATGAAGAAATGGGTCAAATGCACAACTTTCAAATATACCTAATTTTACTAGCCTGGTTGTACCATACCATAGTACAAATTACATTTCGTACTAAGGTCTGAAGGTGCTTCGTTGAGCTCCGTTAACAGATGGGAGGAGTTAACTCCTTTTGCAGATTGAAACGATTGGATCTGAGTTTAACGTGACGTTTGTAATGCGTCCAAGTGAGTCGTTAGCATTTAGCCCAGCTTTAGCCATCTCCTTTGCCGCTAACGGAGCCCATGGGGAGTAGCGCCACAATCTTTGCCAGCAATTACATTTGCTAAACATTCCTCTTGCTCCGGCTTAAATTTCTTGAAAGAACCAGACCGGATTACTTTACTATCGCATTCTTCACCATTGACAAACTACAACCTGCCTGTTCGGCACAAATTCTTGACGTCACCCACAACCAACTACAACACCCGCCTCCCACGCTCGCTGATTGGTCGGATGGAATTCAACCGATTGTAATCGCTAACACACCAGACCCGGGAGTTACATGCAGTAAATTATGATTGACCGGAGTGTACGGATGGCTAAGGCCTATAACATCCATAGTTTTCTTGAGAAAAACCTGTCACATTTCATTTGATTTGAAGATAAATTATTGTGTGTATTGAAATTTCAGAACCATTTTGTGAATGACTTACTAGGAGATCAAAGGAATAGACACATTTTATCCCCCCCGTTGTGTTGTTGTGTCTTCCGTCTGTTGTGGCCCTGTGTGCACAACAATAAACGTTTGCTTGTGGAAGCCTGGTCGTGTGTAAATAAGAGACATTACTTATGTGGGGACGCTCTGTTGTGATTGTAAATAGAGACCATAGGTGCAAAAACTTTCCACCAGTCAGAATAGGCTGCCTTTGGTTGTGTTGACATGTACTCACATGCCATGGGGGTGAAGATCAGGACACATATTTTCAATTCTGAAATGCAAAATGCGTTCTGCAAGATACACGGATGGTAAAGAAAATATTCAAATTTGTCATAAATAAAATAATTCTGCAATATGAGTGAGTTAAACACATGGATGTATTATATTAACTGGATAGGGTGTTACTAGCTTGTAGCTGAATAACTCATGTGCTCAGGGGATTCTCGCGGTACTGCAGACTGAACCAGACTAAATTCACGTGGGCTACCCAGAAATTTTCCCCATAGAACTCAATGCATATTAAAACAGCTCGACCTCAGCTGACAGAGAACCTACAGCTTTAATAAAGATCGGATTTTGTGGGGATTTTAGTGTCCCTTGTCATCCTGAACTTTTTTTCTTCTTAAATCCTTCGGTTTTGTTTAAATCCACACTTTAGTGGCACAAACTCTGCTCCTCTGGCTCTCGCTCTAACTCCCGCTCTGATGAACTGCTCTGATTGGTCAGAGCGCGGCCGAGCCCCTCTGTGCACGTGCGTGAGACCTGGTGTGAGACCCACACACGCGTGTTTGGCGCAACGCATTATGGGAGATCATCCACTGCGCAGAACCGGGAGGACCAGACGATGCCCAAATACAGGCGAGTTTCCCATAGATCTTTGCGAGTTTCAGGCAACTTCCGCTAATCTTTCAGCCCCCATGCCGTCACAAAGCGCCACTGAGCACAACCATTCATTTGAATAGGGCGCCATCTTGGATCGCCGGGGCTTGGTTAAACAATGCATTATTTAGAACATTTGAAAGTGGACCAATGGCTCTATGTCTTTTTGTCATTGAATTTCTTGCGTTTGATTCTCTGATCTGTATTAGCTAATTTGACGGTTCTCCGAGATAACTACTGTTGTGAATTAGGGATATGCAAAAATGAATTAAATTGAAAAAAATGAAAAAAATAATAATACAGGGTTACTCCTACAGTTTCAATATTCTACAGTTCACCTTAAAAACAAAAAAACTTGTGTGTTTTCAACTGTTCTTCTGATATACTTCATTTTTGTCTCGGTGGTGGCACTTTGTTTGAACAAGCAGCGCTCATGTCGAGGACTGGCTGCATTCTTCAGGTGCTTGGAGGCCAGAATGTGCCTGCTGATTATAAGTGAGCAAGTTAGGTCAAGTTTCTGCTATGCTGCTGTTGGCGCAGATATGTATTTTGTGACACCAGTCCTCGAGTGATGTTTGAACTCTACATTGTGTGAATGGCTGGAATCCTCACGCAGTAGCTGTTTTGCGCCAATGCCGTCTTTGAGATCTATTTCCCCCCCTGCACACTTAGGTTATGGCTCTGTTTCCTGTCGTTTGTGTGGGACCCACTCTGTAGCCAGGTAACGCACAGTGAGGCTCTTGGGTTACGACTGCCTGAAGTGACAACAGGCCGACGGTAAAGCGAGAACATGGCTATAATGACTGAGGCATTAAATATGAAAGAGATGTGAGCTGCACACGCTGTTACGAGCTTGCTTTGAGTTTAATGTGGCCGGAAAGAAGCCCTAGTGAAACAGTTCCATTAGAGGTTGTTGATTACATAGTGTGGTCCCAGCTAGTTGTTGGTCGGCTCAGAAGGAGAACAGATTATAAGAGTTCCTATTGATGAGAAACATGGGCTTGCAGAAAATGTTTACATGAAAAATATTGTGTCCCTGAGGAAATATGCAACAAGAATCTATGAAGAACTCGTGGTCGTCGGTTCGATCCCACCACGACCCGTGTCAACTGCTCCCACTGATGTCTGCTGTCATTGTGTCCCTGGGCAAGACACTTAACCCCAATGTGCCTGAAGTCCCCGCTGAAAGACCAAGGCTGCATCTGTGTTGAAGGAGCGGCCATCTTCCCGTGGACCCCCCACTTGCAGGAAGATCAGCAAGGGACTGGTGCTGTGTGAATTGGGTGGCAGTTCTGATTGCCACCCCCCTGACCCAGAAATGGAAAATAAAGGGATGTAAATGAAATGAAATGATGAAATCTATGAAGAAACAAAAACTGCCTTTGTTAGCCCTTAAACCAGTCTTGTTGACAGGGAGTTCGTATAGCTTTCCCACCCGGCTGCTATGTTAGTAGTGATTAGTAATGATTCTTCAAACAACTGTATCTATATGAGTCTACAAAACTCTTCTTTCTGCACTTGTTCAAGCAAAGAATTAACTATTTTTGTTCAGGAAAAACCTAACAAAAATAATGAAGATCCACGTTCAAGTATTTTAGTCAAAATACCATCATAATGTTAAGGGTACCCACTAACCACAGAAATATGCATTTTGTGTGTACCTTACTGTCCCTACTGTGTGCTGCTACACAGAGATTACCCCCCTGGGATAAATAAAGGTTCTCTTATCTCAAAAATATCTCGATCGTTTTCCCCCTTATCTTTTTATAAAATGAGCCTGAAAAGCAGCTGAAATATCTGTTGGCCAATATCTATGTGAGATGTTTCATAACTCTGACAGAGCTGTAATTACTGACACAGAATGACACGAAAATATGTAGAATTAAGTATTTTAATCAAAACACCTACACATGTTAGATAATGATCAATCCCTTTGGTTTTGCCCACAACAATTATAAAGCGCTTCGTGACTCTGGTCTGTTATGGTCATAAACTCATTTGTGGCCTTCTTTGGGCTAAAATATCATGGATAAATGTTTAGTATTTGATGATCAAAGTAGTTACAGCTTCAGATTCCACAAAGAAAACACTTTCTTGTCAAGCCACTAAAAACCCATTGATCTCATGATTATTAAACAATCACAACAGGGATTTGTGTAGGCCTTTCTGCCCCAAAATCACAAGATGTTGTTCTGGCATTTTGCTCATGTTTAGTCATGTGTTTTATTAAATCAAACACTCCCATTTTCAAATAAGTGAATCGAAACAAGTCGCCTGAAATAAAGGTACAACATTTTGCGTTTACCAGTATTACATTTGAAAAGAAAAACAATTAGACATTGTTGTTGACCATTCATTGTTTTATTTCACATGGCACTGGAAAGGTGCCATAATGTCAGCCACATTATAGCCTTGCTACTATTGGAGAAACCCGCCAAGGAAAGGTCCAACAATGAGATGTCTAGGTTTGCAGATAGAAGATTGAAGTTCTATGAAAAATTTCCTCTGAAAGGGCTAGTCCGGAGTTTCTTAAAATAGGCCAAACCATTTGAAACAGAAAACAGCTGGTGCTGAGTTTTGGGTCTTTTTGGAGTGGGTGTATCAAAGGCGTGGGTGTATCAAAGGCGTGGGCGTGTAACATGACTCTGCATAACGGCACAGAGGTCAGCCTTGTGGTTCCATATGTGAGTCATGGCAGGCAGCGAGAAGCTCTGTCTCCAGAACGCCACACGCTGCAGCCACGAGCTCTCATGTCTGAGCTCCTCATACTCATTGTGCTTGAAGAAGTTCTGCTTTTTAGCATTTTCAGTACTCACAGGAAGACAGTAACTAAATATGACATTAACCCAGCACAATCTACTGCTGTGTTGTAGGATAGAGCACAACATAGAACGCCCTTTCATGAACATCACTGTGTGCCAAGTCTTCATGTCCCTTGGTAATAATATTAGAACATTGACACAGACATTAATCTGCAACTTAGTACAGTCCTCCAGAGCACGGCTGCTGTGATTTAGGGCTAAACAAACTTTTTATGTAATATTTTAATTCAATAGATTTTTGGGAATATGTGCATTGATACAGACACACATACACCTCCACCTCCTGCCTGGGGCCATGGCACCCCTGACAAAAGAGATTCTGAAACATAAGTGGGACTCCCCTGGTTACATTAAGGTCATTTAAAATATCAATTGATGAATAGTGATACATCCAAACAATGGATGATTTGTAAATTGCTGGTACTTATTATTGTAATGTTGGCGCATTACAAGTACCAGCCTAATATTGTAAATCTAATGGGTTGAGATTCAGTAAGGTTTCAACTATACACACCCTGTATACGGTCACAGTATCATGATATGTATGGAAGGTATGTATAGTACTATAACTCTAGTATTTACAGTATCTCTAGTGCAATGTGAGTGTCCCATATTCAACTCTGCATAGCTGTGTGAAGTATTAGGCTGATCCTGTGTCCAGCTGCGTGGCCGTCTGTATGCAGCCTTCTAATGGCTTCACACTGCTCTGTTTGCCCCTGGAGCACAAGGAGCCCCGCCTCTCACCCGCTCCCAGCCCCAGAGTAGTGACAAGTAATTAAAACAATGAGTCCTCAGGTGAATCTTTTCCAATTATACCAGCGCTGAAGTGCCATGGCAGAGCTCTCTGCATGCTGCCGGAGTGAGGAGCTTTATTGGAATTCAACGCCATATTTTGTTAGGGGTCTACTGTGAAGCCAAATGGTGTTGATCAGACATGAGTGTTTTTGTTTGGCTGTGATCTTCCCTTGTAGGCTATACTCTTCACATTCAGGGGCGCCATTGCTTTTTCTTGGACTTCTAAAAGCTCTCATTTGCGTCGACAGCTTTGCATGCTGTATGATTCATTATGGAGTCAGATACATGCTTTCAGACTCTTGGAACGCCTACAAAACCAACAGACAAATGTTGAATATTCAATGAGAGCTTGTTTAGTGACTGTTTTCTATTTCGCCGCGACAGTCAGTTTGAATCTTCACCAAACATCAGTTCATTATTATGCATTGTTACAATGTTGTTTCTTCCATTTTAAGCAAATCAATTATGCCCAAATGAGTTCTGGGCTTTCTGCACTCAAAGTGTGTTGATGACAATGTTTTGCTTGTACAGAACCATGTTTGAACTTGTTTTAAATTATAAATCTGCCTCCCATGGTTGGCTATGGTGGCCCTGTGTCGCTGTCGGATTGCTTTGTTTGTTGTTGTGTTTATTGCTTTTTGAAACACTAAAAGCCAAAGTAACAATACTCAAGGTCATGAGGGCCACAATGAAAATGATAAAATCTTTAATATTTCTTCTTTTCTGAAATTTCTCCCATTGTGGGACAAATAAAGGATCTCTTAATCTTAATCTTAAAAAAAATTCAGTAAGACCTGCTAATCAAAAATACATTATACATTATACAGTGAGGCAAAGAAGTATTTGGTCGGAAACTAATTCCAATTGCAATGTCCAAAGTCCTCCCCCTTACAAATATGAGAGATGTCTGTCATTTTCGGAGTAGGTATTGTCATAATAACCCAGCAAATTAATATATTGAGACAAATCGGTAAAACAGCCGAGGCGGAGACGTTTTCCCCTCTGTATGTTTGATGAGATGATATTGTTAATGGCCATGTAGGTGTATCCAATGATATCTTGATACTCATTCACCGCACAGACAGCTGCAGATTGAATATGCACAACAGGTCTGTGTAAAGACATCACATCAAACACTTAAAGGTGACTGGACTTGATAAAAAGAGCGCAGTTGCCATGGCGTTGTGACGTTTGAAATTGGCATAGACACTTTGACGACACAGAATCTCCCTTTCCTTCTGCTCTGTTCATCACGGTGTTGCCTCATCGGTCAAAAACAACAGCAACAGTCTGATTTGCCGCCACGACAAGTAGATTTCCATCGCCATTTCACACTTGTCTTTTCAGTGCGTGACTATTTTGCTAGTGTAATATGTAATATGTGTTCTTTAGAAGCAGGTAGGCTTAGGATTGCAATTTTTAACCGGAGTGTCACTAATAAACAAAGCAGCAGGTTATGATTATAAAGTAACATAACCTGTATGAGTCTTCTGCGGCTGGACACCTGAATATCTCCTACGGGGGATCAATAAAGTATCTATCTATCTATAATTCCCTATAGTCACCAAAACATCCATAATGTATACTCTGCAGTTGTAGTTTAGACCTCAGCACTCACTGGTTACTTTTCACTCATTGCTGAAGTCTTTCAATTCAATAGAAATGTCTTTGTCAAATTGAATAATCTGAAACAGTTTGCTAGCAACATAACACTAAAGAAATGGGTGGATTGTATTGACATGATCTTAA
Organism: Knipowitschia caucasica; assembly: GCA_964034765.1. NCBI lineage: Eukaryota > Metazoa > Chordata > Actinopteri > Gobiiformes > Gobiidae > Knipowitschia > Knipowitschia caucasica. Next base: position 19,421,460 of record OZ035823.1, read on the forward strand.
AATCTCTGGGATCTGTCTAGAATGTCAGATTTTTTAAAGAAATAGAATTATGGCTCATGGGGGGTCTGCGCTCTATGGGGTTTATCAAGGCTTTGCGTGTGTGCAAAAGTGATTAGCACCCCATAACATCGGAGCCAACTCATATATGCATGGCCTATAGAAGTAAGGTTTGAGGTCCTTTATTGACCCTGTAGGGAAACCTCGGGAAACCTTTCAGTGCAGCACCTGGGACCTTGGCCAGGACTGGAGCTGGAGGATATTGTACCCATGCTGCATGTTTTTGGGCGGTGAGGGAAACCCGAGCATACACCCAAACAGGGAGGGAACATGCAAACTCCACTCAGAAAGCCCTGTGCCATCTCGAATTCAAACGGCTTCAATTCTTAGCTTATCATATCATATATTCATCTAATCTCAAACGCTTTTTTTTAAACATCTAATCAAAATCGCATTAATCACAGCCTCACACTTTGCTAACAGCTGTTTAATTCTAAGGCGAACATATTTTTGATTTATTTTAGAATATTGTAGTGCTTGTAAATCTGATTTTGGCATTCCCACTCTAGAGTGAGTGGGGGTTAAGATAGAGTTCTCTAAATGTGTATTTTTCAAGCATTTTTACTAGATACCAATTTGTGTCTTTTTCTTGTTTTGCAGGTGCTGGTGAATCTGGAAAAAGCACAATAGTTAAGCAGATGAAGTAAGTATTAAGTATTGTATCTGAGAGCATAGAATTTATTCCATAGTAGTAATTTTCCACAGAGGAAACGGTGCTGGGAAGTGTACATGAAGCACAAATGGGTTGTGACGAGAGATGAGCTCAATCTGTCAATACTTGGTCCATTAGCGGCCGTTAGGATATAGCACATAATCGATATATTCATTGTGAGGTGTGCCAGGCGCTATAATTTAATCATGTGTTCTATTGATAGGTGCATTTAAGAAATTTGTATTTTTCCTTTTTTTCAGAATCATCCATGAAGCCGGCTACTCAGAAGAAGAGTGCAAGCAGTACAAGGCTGTCGTTTACTCCAACACCATCCAGTCCATCATCGCCATCATCAGAGCCATGGGGCGCCTTAAGATCGACTTTGGGGATCCTGGAAGAGCTGTAAGTGATGGCAAATACGATCAAAGCAAACCACGAGGGCTGCCATAACTTTAGTCAGGCAAATTCAAAAGACGAGTATTTTATTAAACCCACAACATCAAAGGGGGAAAGATTAAGATAAAGGGAAATTTCAGTGTTGCACCACAAGTTACAGAACAGTAGGGATGAGGAGCACACAGCACAAGATAAAATAAAATAAAAATACCAGACATAGGCTAATGTACGGAAACATGTTTATTAGAAAGAATATAATCTATTATAAAAATTCCACATCCAACTTAATAAATGACTTGATAAGAAGAATTTTATCATTGACCATTGTTTTCAGTTTCAGAATACTTAGATCCTGAATCATAGGTATTTTGTCACAATCAGTGATTTAATTCTTAAGTTCATAATAATTGACATAGTATGGCATTATGAAAAGGCAGACAACATATTTGTGGTTTTACAAGGTTTTACAAGGCTCTTGTTGGGTTATTTATTTATTTAGTTTTAAATAAAAAAGTAGGTTCACTTTCAGCTTGAAAGTGAACCTACTGCAGAACACTAAAATAGTTATGTGTGTAGTGTTAAGTAGTGTTGTAGTTGTAAGCCAGCTCCATTCTGGTTCCACCAGACATTTCTCTATAACCGACAGATGAATTTGGGGTTTATTTCTTTTGTTTTCTGTAAGTTATGTTTGTCCTGACCCTAAGCTTTCATTCAGCTGTGAGGATGTAATCTATAAGTATGTGTAATGACTTTGATGGTTTGGTAATCATATTGACAAAAGGTCTTCTCTCTCTTGTAGGACGATGCGCGGCAGCTGTTTGTGCTGGCGGGCTCCGCAGAGGAGGGCTTCATGACCGCAGAGCTGGCAGGTGTCATTAAGCGGCTGTGGAAGGACGGAGGGGTCCAGGCCTGCTTCAGCCGCTCTCGCGAATATCAGCTCAACGACTCAGCAGCATAGTGAGTCACTCATAAATACAGAACAATGGGGAGAGTGAGTCTTCTGCGCCAGCTCCTACGTCATGTTCTCAATGGAGCCCCACACAGCTTGATTGGAAAAATATTGCCCCTCTGGTGTCGAGAAAAACAAATCTAACTTTCCTGCTGTTGAGGTCTGTAAGAGCCATGCAAGTGCACCTCTGTGCTCCAATGTTTCAGGTTGGACTTTTACCCTGTCAATATTTGCACTTCTAGGGTTAAATTATCGATCGCTGTGTAAGTGTTAGATCTGTTTAAAAAAGAACGTTTTTTAAACAGACGTTTAAAAAACGTTTGGGAAATGCAGAAGGCTTTGTTAATAGTCTTGTACAATAACCACTGGCATACATGCCGTTGACTTCACTAGGCAGCCTCTTTCTGGGCAGAAAGCCATGTGTCTTGTTTTCCTTGTGAAAACGCAGTTACATCAGAATGATCCACCAGTGGTTTTCCATTTTCTAACTGGTTCTTTAATCTAATCTTAATCTTAAAAGCTTTCATGAATGGCAACCTCCAATGTTATATTCTGATTTCATCAACACTCAATGTTGCTGCTGGTGAAGCCTCAAAATGCCCTCCGAGATAAGACAACCTTTATTCAGGCCATAGTGGGGACGTGTTGTTTTCCCTTTGCCAATGCAGGAGAGTCTAAGGAGAGAAGTGATGACCAGGATATCCAACATTCAATGATATTTATAGACATCTATTAGTATATATTTACATCTATTGGTCATATACAGTATGTTCTATGTGTCTTTTTATCATTGCATTTTGAACTGTTTGATTCTCTGATCTGTGTCGGCAAATTGACAGCTTTGTAAAGTCATCCGAGATAACTACTGTTGTGATTTAAGGCCATACAACAATAAATTAATTTGAATTGAAATTAAGTAAGTGGAGTGCAGGAATATCATAGAAAGATATGGTTGGTTGTTTATAAACAATGAACTATGGTATTATCAATATCATCATTAATAGTTTAAGAAAAACAAAGTATAAATACTAACAAATAAATGATATATATGTGTTCACATGTGCATTGGCTATGTTTTAATATATGTACCTACATATATATATATATATATATAGTGGATATGTACAGTTGTAATATGTTGAGTGTATGTTTATTTGTATATGTCATTGTGTGTACACAAAGAAGATGAAGCGGATCGGTTACATTGTGTAAGACTTTTTGTTAAGTACTAGGGTTAAGAAAAAAAGGGCTAAACTTTAATTTCATTTCTGACAATGAAACCCTTTTTTGCTGTTCTTTGCCAACTCAAAGCAAAAAAAAAATCCTGAACTGTGAGGTTCAAACTTTTATTCCAGTGTGTATTACACAAACTGAATTTGAAATAAGAAAACTTGTAAACTAGCTCTTCAAAGAGTCACATTCCTTCAAAGAATTCATGGATCCAGGCGGTGATATTATCTGTGAATCTAACAGTTTGTTCCTTGTCGCATAAAAGTCCTACCTTATAACCTCTTTAGCAAACCAGCAAACAAACAAAGATCTCACAGAGACAAAACGGCTCCAAATGCAAAAGTGCGGTGTAACAGTGGGCTGTGTATCAGAGCGTTGATGCCTGCAGCGGAGTGTGTTAAGTCCAGTGTAAAATAGCAGATGGCGGCTCTCACATGTAGGGGCTTTCCTTTCTGCAGTCTCTTCTTCAGGTTCAGATTTATAACTTCTGAACAAGACGTGCTCAGAGCTTCTTACAGTCTTAGCTCTGAGGCACTAACCACTAGGTGGTAAAATGAGGCATCTCGTGTCGCGGTCTGACTTGGGGCCACACGGAGCATATTCTTGACATATTAGATTTGAGCATAATGATCCAAAGTTCTATACGCCTACAGTTGTTTTTGCTCTACATGCCTACAGTTGTTTTTGCTTTGTGATGTCCTTCAGCTACTTGAACGACTTGGACAGAGTATCCCAGGCCACCTACATCCCCACACAGCAGGACGTGCTGAGGACTCGAGTAAAAACCACAGGAATCGTTGAGACACACTTCACTTTCAAGGACCTCCACTTCAAGTGAGACCTTCAGTAGTTTTACACCTGGCTCATGTTAAATACTGCATCCTATGACTCCAGTGCAACTTCCAATAACTTTCAATACTCTCACTCAACGCGACTCAACCCAACAGGACATATTTTTGACAGAAAGGGTATTCAATCCAATCAAACACATTAAATATAGAATTCCATGTTCTTGGCCCTTACATTTTGGAATTAGTTTGGGTTACCAATCATCTTGGTAACCAATCTTCTCAATTACCGATATTCTAGTTTACCAAAACCAAACCAAAGAATAATTTAATTCAAAATGTGAAGTTAATTAAACATGTGATTCTTTTTAAAATATAACAGAATGTGGCTGGTTTTTCAGTCCCACCAACCAAAGTCATGTCCCATCGTCACACACACACTAATCTCATGGTTTGGGTAAAACAAGAGTGTTCGGACTATCACCTCCAGTTTATTGAAATTGTATAATCACTGCGTTTTATTCAGATGGGTTTCAGTTAGATTGTTTGCTCCTGATAAGAGTCAGTGTTTTTTCCAGACCTGAAAATAGATTCGGACCTTTAGGGGAAACTAATTCTGGTCCGTTAGTGTCATACATCAAACATGTTCAAAATCTCCTTGATCCAGGACTAGATTCATTTATTGTAACACACAGGAGGTTTGAAAAAAAATATTTATGTATTTTCTTGCGGCCTGCAGAATGTTTGACGTTGGCGGTCAGAGGTCAGAGAGGAAGAAATGGATTCACTGTTTCGAGGGAGTAACGGCCATCATCTTCTGTGTTGCCCTGAGTGACTATGACCTGGTGCTGGCAGAGGACGAGGAGATGGTGAGCAATTTATCACTGACTCAGACACGAGTGACTGACCAGAACAACACTGGAGCAACACTGTGTTTGTTTGGCCAGAATGGGACCGGCATAGTTTCCATTGTGAATGCTAACAGATCAACAGTGACCCAGACTGGCTCTTCATGCTTTTGTACACATAATCCCACCTTTGTGTCCCGCAGAATCGAATGCATGAAAGTATGAAGCTGTTTGACAGTATCTGCAACAACAAGTGGTTCACGGACACGTCTATTATCCTGTTCCTCAACAAGAAGGACCTTTTTGAAGAAAAGATTAAGAAAAGTCCGCTCACAATCTGCTACCCTGAATACGCCGGTAAGAACCCCGGCTGATTATAGACTGTATATTAGGAGTGGACAGACCGAGTGCTGACATCACCTTCATTTGTTGGATGCGGAAGAAGCTGAGTGTATATGATTTATTGTGTTATGTTTTATCTGATTGTGTTATTTGTAATTTTATTCCCTTTAGGAGGACACATAACAACTGTCCAGGGACTACAGATGGAAAATAGCCCTTAGACTAATTCTGGCATATTTACATGTATAATATATATTAATATGCACTGTCCCTTTAATAAATAAATAAAAAATAAACACATTTGGAGGTAAATTTCTTCAAATGGGCCTTTGTTCCAACGGTTTTAGCTTTGTGCTGTAAAACGAGCAGATGCTGAGGCAAGCTAGAGTTTCCCTCGCAAATGAAGGCATTGATTGGTCAATAAGATAGACCTATATTGCGCACATTACAGCAGACATTTTTTTAAAAGGAGGAAAAAAGAGCACTTATATTGCACACATCAAGCTGGATCTATTATTGAAGATAATCGATAATACAATTAAATAAAATACTAAGATAATAAAATAAAGTGAAATTGTATGGGCCTAATTAGTTGTGTTTTTTTCTTTGTGTAAAGGTGCATTCCTCAACTCTATTTGCATGGGTTCATCTAAATTGTTGTTGTTTTGCTTTGTAATAGTATTATTACTATCTAATAATAATAATAATACATTTTATTACTTAGGCGCCTTTCTTGACACTCAAGGTCGCCTTATATACAAGTAAAAAAAGTGCATTTTAAAAGCAGTTAAAATACAAAGTTAAAAGCATCATGGACAAAGGAGAGTGTGGTTATGTTAGTGAGTAGGCTTTTCTAAACAGATGAGTTTTGAGGGTGGATTTATATCTATATCTACATCTGGATCTATACAGTTTTTCATTACACTTTCCTTTAACATTTGAAAAAAACACGTGGCTTCAGTTGATTAAGTTTCAAGTTAAATCTATAGAGAAGCAAGTCTTCTCACGTCCCCTCAATACTTCTGTTAGGGAAAAAACAATTTTAAAGCATTCAAATTATCTGTAATTGAGCGTTGTAAAATCATACTGAGCAAGATCTCAAAGCAATAACATGTCAATCACAAAAAGCAAGCCACCACCAGGACAGTTGAGGAATGCACATAGTAATGTCATTAAACAGGTTCTCACGGTTTGTCCTTTTCTTAAATAAAATCCCACATCATCTACTAACAGTTTCTCCTTTTGTTGTTTCATGTAGGCTCTAATACGTACGAGGAAGCAGCCGCATACATCCAGTGTCAGTTTGAAGATTTGAACAAGAGAAAAGACACTAAGGAGATTTATACCCATTTCACATGCGCCACAGACACCAAGAATGTGCAATTTGTGTTTGATGCTGTCACCGACGTCATTATCAAGAACAACCTAAAAGACTGTGGCCTCTTCTGAGAACGAAGACTGCAAAAAACTCTCATGGGTAAATATTCAATTGGATGAAGTATAATCTCTGGCTGGAAGACATAGGGTACGTTTTAGCTAGAAGGGGGAAGCCGGAGCGCCCGGAGGAAACCCACTCAGTCACTTCCTCTTGCTGCAGGCTGAATGTACAGTGGTCCCTTGTTTATCGGGGGTTTACATTCTAAAAATAACCTGCAATAATAGAAAACTAAACTCTGGCACCACACACTTTAAACACTTTTTTTAATCTCCTGAACTCACAACTGCTGAAGTGCTATCACAGAGATATCAAGCCTGTTCATTGTAGGTATGAGCGCTGCTGCAGCTGTCAAAAGCCGTGCATACACTGTTAAATACAACAGCAAAGGCGTTGAGGGACAAGAGCAGCTCTGAGGGCTTTGGAAAGGTTGCGGTAGTCTTCTGAACTAATCACCACGTGCACACAAGCCACAAAAGTTTTATTCTGACTTTAATTAAGGTAACTGTCATGTTATACTAGAGGTTATATGATGTTGAGTATACACATGAGAGGCAAGCACAGAAAAACAAGCACACAAAATTCCGCCAAAAGCAAAGGATGTAAAGGATATTTTCTGCAAACAAAATGCATTCATGCTCAGTAGTGTGCCATTGACTCTCTTATTCACTCTGCAAGGGAGTATATATGGGAGGGAGCCCATATGTCCCACAGCTGCTACAGTATGTGTAGTTAATAATGTTAAGCAACGTTTGTGCGAAGGGCCACACCTCAAACTTCCAGAAGCCTCATTGTATTCAATCAACATTTTATTGCACCTATTTGTAGTGGAGTGGCTCTTGCTAATGAATCCTATTATGTTCTCCCATCCCTATTTATAAAAAGGTACTTGCAGTGGTGCTGGGTGTTTGGTTTCAGTTCACTAAGAAGTGGAATCCATCCATCCATCCGTTTTCTTCCCCTTAATCCATTTCTGTGTCAGGGGGGTGACCGTCAGAGCTACACCCAGTACACAGAGCTCACTGATCCTCCTGCAGGTGGTGAGTCCTCAGAAGCCTTGATCTTTCTGCGGGGGGCTTCAGGCAAAGCGGGGTGAAGTGTCTTGCCCAAGGACACAACGACAGCAGTCATCAGTGGGAAAAATTGGAATCCATAAAAGTAAAGCATACAACACAAGATGTTTCTGCAACACGACATTCAACCGAAATGCTGGAAATGTATGTCAATATGTCATAATATTGATGATATGGGGCGATAGTAGCTCAGTTAGTTGGCCTTTGGGCCGGAAGGTCCTGGGTTCGAGCCCATCATGGGACCTACTCCAACTGCTCCCACTAAAGTCTGCTGTCTTAGTGTCCTTGGGCAAGACACTTGACCCCACATTGCCTGATGCTCCCGCTGAAACACGAAGGCTGTGTCACCACCTGCAGAGGATCAGCGAGGGACCGAGCCCCCCGACCCATAAATGGACTGATAAAGGGGTAAAAAATGAATGAATGAATGAATGATATTACTTTCCAAACTAGCTATTGTTCAAAGGCAGTGAGGTTAAACACTTAAAAAAGTGATGCAAATGTATTTTTCTCATCTGTTCCATCTTCTCTCAGTCCTCAGGCAAAGGCGTCCGAGTGGAGCAGATCAGAGGAGCTCAGAGGATCACTCATGGACCAGTGCTGTACTATAATGCCACTTTTAACAGCTTTATTTATGCTCTTTTTTGTCTTGGGACATTTTGAACAAACATTTCTTAGTCTGTGGGAATTTTATTTCAATATAAAAAAGCGTCTGCAGATTTCAACACATTATTTGTCCTCCTCATATTTCATGGTAAAGCTTTCCTTTAGTTTCTGATTTATTTTATGGTGGACTATAATCTTCTCTCCCTTTGTTGAAGGGAGAAAAGTAGTTTGTCTAGTTTGTTGGTACTTGTGCCTTGGCATGCCTTTACCACGTCCTGTTGCTTGTTCTGCCTGCTAAACTGTCCTGTTTCCATATGTTTGTGTCCTTCTACCATGCACACCAGTGCGCGGTGGGAGTTTTCCCTTATAGCTGCCGCTATCCGCATTTGACATGCCATGACAATGAAAAGGTCTCACTAGTCGTGTACTGAGGGGTCTGTTGTTACAATTAGCCCTTAACTTCTGGGTTTGGATTTTTTTTTTTAATATGTATTTTTTCCATTCTTCTGTTATTCGGGCCAATGGAGTTTTAATGGTACCAACTCTCACAAGAATCTTAAATGATCCAAGTTGCACATTCTATTGTATATTTTAGTTTATTTTTAGAAGAATTACTGAGAATTCTCACGAAGCATTGTAAATGTGAGTCTGCAGACAAAAGAAATTACTTTAACATTCTTGTCTGAAAATTCCTGCATTGTCAGTAGTGATGGAGAGAGGATTGTTCTGTGATTGATCGATCAGTCTAGTTTGCCAAGATGATCCAGAAACATGGCCTGGATCTTGATAGTCTCGCCGAGGATACAAGTCTGGAGGTGAAGGAGGTAGAAGCTAAAGGCTATAATCTTGACTATCCGGCCATGGTATTACTCATGTAAAGAAACTGCCACAACTGTCTGTGTATGTGTATGTTCTCCACAGATGGAGACGATTTGTAAACTCATCTCCCTTATTTTGCTAATAAAACCATTTACCAAATACCTACATGTTTTCTTTAATATGTTCACACATTTCAAAGTCTACAATGCAGTCTTTATCTAGCTACTTTTTCAGTATTTGTTATGACACACCACATGCTTTTATAATTATATCTAAAGCCACACCTCAACACTTGTATAAGCATCATATTTTGATAAGCCTGATGCCTTTATAAGCTATCACATTTGCATTCTTAACCTTGTTTGGTTTATGCAGAAGGCAATGACCTAAAGCTCTTGCATGACTGCCCAGGCGCTCATGTACTGAACCTCTTTGTCATACTGTATTGCACCCTGCCATATTTTGCATTGTAAATGTGCTGTGGGGATTGCCTCATGGCTTCCCTCTTGAATGGCTGAGCAGATCTATGTACTGTATGAGAGTACAGAATGCAAGCCTCATATGATTTTAGGATCATAGGATATATGAGTGTGACTTCCGGTAAGCAGTACTGCAGGGCTGCTCTGTGCACCTTTTTAGTAAACTTTTAACAACTTTTTAGCGCGTTTTTATTGTTCAGTTTTTTAATATATCTGAGTGTTTTATGTTATTAATTCAGTGGTTTCAGCAAATAGCGCTTAGTCCCGACTGAAACCCACTAGTAGCACAGAGGCTAACACAAGCTAACGAGGACATGGAAAGTGACAATGAAATTGGCTCAAACATGCACAATATTAGTCGCCTCACCTTGGAGCTCCGTGAGAGCGACCGTGCCACCATTGCAGAACTACGAAAAGAAGTCCTTCGTCTCACCGCAGAGTTGAATGAGAAACAATCTCTAGTGTCCAAACTTTTTGAAGTCGCTGGTGGGCAGCATTCACGGCTTATGTCACTGAGTGCTGCATATTGTGACACTGTCGTGTGGGAGAGATCCGTCAGCTCCGGACCCTCCTGTTCTACACCTAAGCGCCCGGTTCCGAACAACGAGCCCGCGGATTCCGAGGAGCCATCCTGCGCCGTGGCCCATGTCCTTAGTCTAGCAAACCGCTATGCAGCCCTCTCCACTGACATCCCGGCCCCCTCAGCAGAATCCCTGGACACTGCAGCGTACTCTACTGCTCGAGGATCCAAGTCCACTGCGAGGAAAACGCTCCTAAAGGAAGCAGTCCTCAGGCGAAAGAGCGGTCCACCAGCCATGTTGGCCTGTTCCCCTTCTTTGACCCCAGTGCAGCAGCCTCAGACTGGGGTAGCGAGCCATCATTACCATCGCTCACCTCCACCGGGTCAGCAGCAGCGCCCAGAGCCAGCCCCTCTCACCGCTCCAGCGTCCCCGAGCACACAGCGTGGGTCGCCTGTAGCTGAGAGTCAGCACCCCCGCTCCTCCTCTCCATTTGTTCAGCGGCGCTCAGGCTCGGGTCCTGCTTCGGGTAAACCCGCTGGTTCCGTCCACCGAGCTCCTTCTCCGAGGCCGCGTCCACGTCCACTCTTCGCCCCGACCACTCTGATTATTGGAGATTCCATCGTGAGACACGTCCGCTTCTTTAACGCGGTCACTCGCTGTATTCCCGGAGCTACTGTACCAGACCTGCTCATCCGTCTCCCTCCTCTGCTTCAGTCCCTGCCTGATACCGTTTCCAAGGTAGTCGTGCATGTGGGAATTAACGACATGAAACTTCAGCAGTCAGAAGTCACTAAGAAACATTTTATGGATCTGTTCCACCTCCTTCAATCCACGGGATTATCTGTTTTTATTCTGGTCCAATCCCGACTGTAAACAGAGGTGACTGCCTCTACAGTCGTGTTGTGGCGCTGCATATGTGGATCCAGGCTACATGCAGCTCTTTTAACTTTGTCTTTGTGAATAACTTTGCCCTTTTCTGGAAACGTTACGAAGCCTATCGTCCAGACGGATTACACCCAAACAGATACGGTAGCAGCCTGTTGATGGACTACATACGTTATGTTGTTCAGTGTTCCCCGAGGGGGGCGTGACTGTTTACATCTGAGCCCCCTCGGACCCCACCGCACTCCCCCGCCTCCTGCTCACCAGCACCGGGTGAGTACAACGGTGCAAACACTGCTCCCTGTCCGTCTGGCAGTGCATTACCAGTCCAAACACTGAACTGTGCTGACTCCCTTCTGACTCTGGGAGCTAAAGAACAACAAGGGTTTTCACATTTTAGTCCAATTGAGACTGTGTGTGTTCCTCGCACCAGCTCAAAAATGTTTTTAAATTCTAAAAAACGAAATCAAAACAGGACAGCAGTTAGACGGTCCAACTCTGCAAATCTAATTTCTGTTCCCTGTAGAAATCAATCAACCACATTAATCGACTCTGACGTTATTTTTAAACTTGCTATGCTTAATGTCAGATCTCTATGTAACAAATCATTTTTAATTAATAATTTTATCACTTCTTATGATCTTGATTTTATGCTTATGGCTGAAACATGGCTGGACCAAAATACAGGAAATGCAGTTCTAATAGAAGCAACACCACCCAATTTTAAATTCGAATCCGAAGTACGAGAAAACAAAAGGGGGGGAGGCATAGCTGCAGTTTTTAGAGAGCACTTTGTCTCCCATAGAATGCCCCTTGGAAATTTTTCATCGTTTGAGTATATTTCTTTTAAAATGGAACAAAAGCAATCTTCTACTCTTTTCATTGTCCTGTACAGGCCACCACAGTCATGTTGCGATTTTATTGACCATTTTACTGAACTACTTTCATTCGTGTGCACAGATTTTGATAGTTTAGTTATTACAGGTGATTTTAATGTACATGTTGATAATGTTGATGACAGAAATGCAAAGGAGCTGGCTTCTGTACTTGAGACCTTTGGTTTCATTCAGCACGTGAGTGGCCCCACCCACAGCAGGGGGCACACTCTTGACCTGCTAATTACAAAGGGGGTTAATGTATCAAATGTTAATGTAGTTGATGTTTGCTTTGTCAGATCATTTCTGTGTATTTTTTGACATGTGTTTTGCTAGCAAACCACCAGCTGAATTTACAATTGCTAGAAGAAGACACATACATGAAAACACAGGTGACTGTTCATGGGAATGCTAAATTTTGAGAAAACTCCATGCTTACTGTTGATGAATTGTATAACTCTGTCACCACCAGTGTTTTTCTGGACGCCATTGCTCCTGTGACGGTGCCCCATGGACTTTCGGTCAGGGCACAGAAGCAAGAGTGCCGGAGGGCCGAACGGAAGTGGCGAAAGTCCAATTTCCAGGGCGATTATGAAATCTTTAAAGATGAGTTGGGTGAATTTAACCGGGTTCTACGAAGAACAAGAGAAATGTATTTTTCTGACATTATTGTAGGTTGCAGCAACAGTTGGTAGATTAACGAACCCCCCTGTAAAGTTGCCCCTAGAATTTTCCTCTAAATCTAGGTGTAATGAGTTCGCACAGTTTTTCGATGACAAAGTACAAGGAATCAAAAACACTAATCACCTCCACAGCACGTATAACAATGCAACAGCCAGAGAAGCTTTTTGAGCTAACTCACTTTGCACCTGTGGATACTGAACTGTCAAAAAGATAATCATGAGGAGTCTGAGCTCCTCCACATGTAGCCTGGATATATTGCCCTCTAAATTTCTGAAGTCCGTCCTGAGCAGTTTGTTACCTTCACTGACACAAATAGTAAACATGTCTCTGTCGTCAGGAACATTTCCTATGGCCCTAAAAACAGCAGTCATAAGACCTCTCCTAAAAAAGAGCAGTCTGGATCCTGCGGGACTTCAAAATTATCGCCCCATATCGAATCTGCCATTCATTGGAAAAATTCTTGAAAAAGTGGCCTCCCAACAACTTACTGAATTTTTAACAATGAATAATTCTTTTGATATGTTCCAGTCCTGGGTTTAGACCCCACCACAGCACTGAGACCGCTCTAGTGAAGGTAACAAACGACATTCGACTTCACACTGATGCAGGTAAAGTCACAGTTTTGGTCATGTTAGATCTTAGTGCCGCGTTCGACACTGTCGACCATGAGATCCTCATGCAGAGACAGGAGGACTGGGTTGGTGTCACTGGCACAGCCCTAGACTGGTTTAGGTCTTACCTGGTAGGATAGGAAGTACTTTGTGGAGATTGGAGACTGCGTCTCAGATCATGTGGCCCTGACCTGTGGAGTACCACAGGGGTCGATCCTGGGACCTCTCCTATTTAATCTCTACATGCTGCCGTTAGGTCAGTTAATACAAAGAAACAAAGTGTCTTACCACAATTACGCCGACGACACTCAGATCATATGTCTCACTGACTGCAGGAGAACATGGACCACTGGATTTGCTCCTTCACTGTATCCAACAGATCAGTGAGTGGATGCAAAATAATTTCCTCCAGCTAAATGCAGACAAAACCGAAATCATTGTCTTTGGTCCCCAGAAACAAAGAGAGGGCGTCATCTGTCAACTTCAGTCTCTCTCCCTACTTCCTTCAGACAAGGTCAGAAATTTGGGGGTAATACTGGACTCAGACCTAAATTTCAATAGCTCTCTCCACATAAAACGTCTTCTTCTTGCTCCGTCTCTCTTCTCCTGCTCTCTCTCTCTGCTCAACGTCTCTCTCCTCTCTCTGCTCCCGGGTCTCTCTCTCTCTGCTCTCTCTCTCTGCCTCGCGTCTCTCTCTCTCTGCTCCCACGTCTCTCTCTCACCGTCTCTCTCTCTCTGCTCACGTTCTCTCCTCTGCCACGTCTCCCGGCTCTCTCTGCTCGCGTCTCTCTCTCTCTGCTCACGTCTCTCTCTCTCTGCTCACATCTCTCCTCTCTGCCGCGTCCTCTCTCTCTCTGCTCACGTCTCCTCTCTGCTCGCGTCTCTCTCTCTCTGCACACCTCTCGCTCTCTCCTCTGGGGTGCTCACCTCTCTCTCTCTTCTCTGCTCGCGTCTCTCTCTCTCTGCTCAGTCTCTCTCTCTCTGCTCAGCATCCTCTCTCTCTCTGCTCGCTCTCTCTCTCCTCTGCTCACGGCCCTCTGCTTCGCGTCTCTTCTCTCTCTGCGCAGCACCCCTCTCTCTCTGTCTCTCTCCTCTGCTCACCTCTCTCTCTCTCTCTCTGCTCACTCTCTCTCTGCTCACGTCTCTCTCTCTCTGCTCACGTCTCTCTCCTGCCGCTCTCTCTCTCTCTGCTCACGTCCTCTCTGCTCTCTCTCTCTGCTCACGTCTCCTCTCTCTCTGCTCACGTCCTCTCTCTCTCTGCTCACGTCTCTCGCACCTGTTCTTCTTAAAGATGTTGTTTTGATGCGGAAGCCGAGAGTCAGCAAACTTAGATTGGTTTGTGAGATTATTAAAAGAAAGCTAGTTCTCTCATCTTTACAGCATGGGAAGTTGGTGAAATGTTATATGCATCTGTGTTTAAATGCTATTATTTTAATAATGATAGTAAACTGACATTTAAAGTCAGTGCCTACCCAATCACACTCCTCCACCGCACGTCACTGGTCTGTCCTGCTATATGCATCTGATCATTTGATGTTTGCCTTCAACCACACTGGTTTAGTTTAAATGTGTGGCTAGCCTGTTTTTCAGTCTTTGAAATGTTCATGTGGCCATTTTATGGCTTATTAAAAGCATCTGGCCTCTGTCTGTGCGCTTTAGCTGCCGGCACAGACCACTACGTGATTAGCGCCCTCTCGCTGTCTTGCGCGCCAATGAATGACAGATTGCATGATAGTGATAAGATATGTAAACAATGGCAACGCCGGCCGGCTCTTGTGTCCTACTGGACACAAAATTGGTTTTGTGTTTTTGTGAAGACGTGCGTTGTGCACTTTATGCTGTGAAAATGTGTTGTGCAGAACTTCAAGTGTTAAGCGTCATTTGAGACGAAGCACGAAATACCTTCAAAGACCTATCAGACAAAGTAGAGTCAATTAATGTGCTGGGTCCAGATAGGGAAAACAAGGTAGCTCCTTCAGTGTTTTTACCACTGCTAAAAATCACGGGACAGAAGCAGCTCTCCCTCCCCCACACGAAAAAACAAAGCCCACCCCAGTCCCCCTGCTGTTATAAGTCATTACCTACATTTGCAATCAATACATGCAAATGTTTAGCAGCCAACCTATCCTTCTTTTTCAAAACAGGGCCACACGCAAACTTCGAATCCATATTTATAATAAGCCTGTGAATTTATTCTTTTAAATAATGTTGTAATAACACTCACCATTAATGCGAACTTCTGGGCTGGACTGTAAAAAATAGCAAACTCAAAATTGTTCACCTTACTATGATTTTTGCATTCACAGACAATAAAAATTGCCAGTTGGAACTTATGAACAATAGAAGGCCATGGCCTTATAGTAGTACAAAAAACCAAGATAAAATAGAAGTACAGAGACACACAATGTCTTTGATTGTATAATCTGCTACGATTGTGTATCCGTTGTTTTTAGCTGACTGACGCCAGTATATCCAATATATAATGTTTCCCTGTTTTTATTGTTCTGCCTGAATCTACCCCCTGTTTTGGAATAAACATCCAGGTTTGCTCAGGGTGTGCAAAGATCCCTGCCTATGCGTCTGATTTTCGACACTCACCTTCTGAAGTTTCTGATTGAACAGTTCATCTTATTGATATATTTAAGGTGATTTGACTTGTTAAGTGTATGAACTTCTGAAAGTTCAAGTGGCTCACAAGATAGTTTCAGTTCCAACTGGAAATTTTATTGTCAGTGAATGCAAAAATCTGAGTAAGGTGAACAATTTTGAGTTTTTACAGTTCACCGAGTATAGTGAGGTCAACTTATCTGCGTTTGCTCAATTAAATATGTGTTATGGCAACCAGCTTGTCTTCAACATTTGAACAAACTATTTGACCAAAAAAAATCACTGTATTTAATTTTTAACCAACCGTAATCGACAGGGCCAAGCCAAAGTAGCCCTTAATATTCTCGTGGTCAGTCCTTAGAAACATTATTTCCCCCTGGGTTTCACATGGTGCGGCACGGTGCCTGAGTGATAGCAACACTCGCTTCTTGACACGAAGGTCCTGGGGTCGAATTCCCGGTCGGACAGGCCTTTCTGTGTGGAATGGCATGTTCTCTGGTGTCAGCATAGGTTTCCCTCCGGGTGCTCCGGTTTCCCCTACCCAAGTGGACCTTGGTCCATGAATGCCGCTATATAAATAAACACATGTCTTTTTAATTGTGGGGGCTAATTTAAACTTCAAAAATAGTAAGTTATGTAGAGGGACAGTAATCTGAATTAAAAAAGTAAGTTTTTACAGACTTGAAATTCCAGTAACTTGAATTTAAACATGTGACTTCCGGTAAGCAGTACTGCAGGGCTGCTCTGTGCACCTTTTTAGTAAACTTTTAACAACTTTTTAGCGCGTTTTTATTGTTCAGTTTTTTAATATATCTGAGTGTTTTATGTTATTAATTCAGTGGTTTCAGCAAATAGCGCTTAGTCCCGACTGAAACCCACTAGTAGCACAGAGGCTAACACAAGCTAACGAGGACATGGAAAGTGACAATGAAATTGGCTCAAACATGCACAATATTAGTCGCCTCACCTTGGAGCTCCGTGAGAGCGACCGTGCCACCATTGCAGAACTACGAAAAGAAGTCCTTCGTCTCACCGCAGAGTTGAATGAGAAACAATCTCTAGTGTCCAAACTTTTTGAAGTCGCTGGTGGGCAGCATTCACGGCTTATGTCACTGAGTGCTGCATATTGTGACACTGTCGTGTGGGAGAGATCCGTCAGCTCCGGACCCTCCTGTTCTACACCTAAGCGCCCGGTTCCGAACAACGAGCCCGCGGATTCCGAGGAGCCATCCTGCGCCGTGGCCCATGTCCTTAGTCTAGCAAACCGCTATGCAGCCCTCTCCACTGACATCCCGGCCCCCTCAGCAGAATCCCTGGACACTGCAGCGTACTCTACTGCTCGAGGATCCAAGTCCACTGCGAGGAAAACGCTCCTAAAGGAAGCAGTCCTCAGGCGAAAGAGCGGTCCACCAGCCATGTTGGCCTGTTCCCCTTCTTTGACCCCAGTGCAGCAGCCTCAGACTGGGGTAGCGAGCCATCATTACCATCGCTCACCTCCACCGGGTCAGCAGCAGCGCCCAGAGCCAGCCCCTCTCACCGCTCCAGCGTCCCCGAGCACACAGCGTGGGTCGCCTGTAGCTGAGAGTCAGCACCCCCGCTCCTCCTCTCCATTTGTTCAGCGGCGCTCAGGCTCGGGTCCTGCTTCGGGTAAACCCGCTGGTTCCGTCCACCGAGCTCCTTCTCCGAGGCCGCGTCCACGTCCACTCTTCGCCCCGACCACTCTGATTATTGGAGATTCCATCGTGAGACACGTCCGCTTCTTTAACGCGGTCACTCGCTGTATTCCCGGAGCTACTGTACCAGACCTGCTCATCCGTCTCCCTCCTCTGCTTCAGTCCCTGCCTGATACCGTTTCCAAGGTAGTCGTGCATGTGGGAATTAACGACATGAAACTTCAGCAGTCAGAAGTCACTAAGAAACATTTTATGGATCTGTTCCACCTCCTTCAATCCACGGGATTATCTGTTTTTATCTCTGGTCCAATCCCGACTGTAAACAGAGGTGACTGCCTCTACAGTCGTGTTGTGGCGCTGCATATGTGGATCCAGGCTACATGCAGCTCTTTTAACTTTGTCTTTGTGAATAACTTTGCCCTTTTCTGGAAACGTTACGAAGCCTATCGTCCAGACGGATTACACCCAAACAGATACGGTAGCAGCCTGTTGATGGACTACATACGTTATGTTGTTCAGTGCTCCCCGAGGGGGGCGTGACTGTTTACATCTGAGCCCCCTCGGACCCCACCGCACTCCCCCCGCCTCCTGCTCACCAGCACCGGGTGAGTACAACGGTGCAAACACTGCTCCCTGTCCGTCTGGCAGTGTATTACCAGTCCAAACACTGAACTGTGCTGACTCCCTTCTGACTCTGGGAGCTAAAGAACAACAAGGGTTTTCACATTTTAGTCCAATTGAGACTGTGTGTGTTCCTCGCACCAGCTCAAAAATGTTTTTAAATTCTAAAAAAACGAAATCAAAACAGGACAGCAGTTAGACGGTCCAACTCTGCAAATCTAATTTCTGTTCCCTGTAGAAATCAATCAACCACATTAATCGACTCTGACGTTATTTTTAAACTTGCTATGCTTAATGTCAGATCTCTATGTAACAAATCATTTTTAATTAATAATTTTATCACTTCTTATGATCTTGATTTTATGCTTATGGCTGAAACATGGCTGGACCAAAATACAGGAAATGCAGTTCTAATAGAAGCAACACCACCCAATTTTAAATTCGAATCCGAAGTACGAGAAAACAAAAGGGGGGGAGGCATAGCTGCAGTTTTTAGAGAGCACTTTGTCTCCCATAGAATGCCCCTTGGAAATTTTTCATCGTTTGAGTATATTTCTTTTAAAATGGAACAAAAGCAATCTTCTACTCTTTTCATTGTCCTGTACAGGCCACCACAGTCATGTTGCGATTTTATTGACCATTTTACTGAACTACTTTCATTCGTGTGCACAGATTTTGATAGTTTAGTTATTACAGGTGATTTTAATGTACATGTTGATAATGTTGATGACAGAAATGCAAAGGAGCTGGCTTCTGTACTTGAGACCTTTGGTTTCATTCAGCACGTGAGTGGCCCCACCCACAGCAGGGGGCACACTCTTGACCTGCTAATTACAAAGGGGGTTAATGTATCAAATGTTAATGTAGTTGATGTTGCTTTGTCAGATCATTTCTGTGTATTTTTTGACATGTGTTTTGCTAGCAAACCACCAGCTGAATTTACAATTGTTAGAAGAAGACACATACATGAAAACACAGGTGAACTGTTCATGGGAATGCTAAATTTTGAGAAAACTCCATGCTCTACTGTTGATGAATTGTATAACTCTGTCACCACCAGTGTTCTGACTGTTCTGGACGCCATTGCTCCTGTGACGGTTAAAATAGTTACCAGTAAGAAAAAGGCCCCATGGACTAAGGCAGACTCGGTCAGGGCACAGAAGCAAGAGTGCCGGAGGGCCGAACGGAAGTGGCGAAAGTCCAATTTCCAGGGCGATTATGAAATCTTTAAAGATGAGTTGGGTGAATTTAACCGGGTTCTACGAAGAACAAGAGAAATGTATTTTTCTGACATTATTGGAGGTTGCAGTAACAATTTTCGTGTTATGTTTTCAACAGTTGGTAGATTAACGAACCCCCCTGTAAAGTTGCCCCTAGAATTTTCCTCTAAATCTAGGTGTAATGAGTTCGCACAGTTTTTCGATGACAAAGTACAAGGAATCAAAAACACTATCACCTCCACAGCACGTATAACAATGCAACAGCCAGAGAAGCTTTTTGAGCTAACTCACTTTGCACCTGTGGATACTGAAACTGTCAAAAAGATAATCATGAGTCTGAGCTCCTCCACATGTAGCCTGGATATATTGCCCTCTAAATTTCTGAAGTCCGTCCTGAGCAGTTTGTTACCTTCACTGACACAAATAGTAAACATGTCTCTGTCGTCAGGAACATTTCCTATGGCCCTAAAAACAGCAGTCATAAGACCTCTCCTAAAAAAGAGCAGTCTGGATCCTGCGGGACTTCAAAATTATCGCCCCATATCGAATCTGCCATTCATTGGAAAAATTCTTGAAAAAGTGGCCTCCCAACAACTTACTGAATTTTTAACAATGAATAATTCTTTTGATATGTTCCAGTCTGGGTTTAGACCCCACCACAGCACTGAGACCGCTCTAGTGAAGGTAACAAACGACATTCGACTTCACACTGATGCAGGTAAAGTCACAGTTTTGGTCATGTTAGATCTTAGTGCCGCGTTCGACACTGTCGACCATGAGATCCTCATGCAGAGACTGGAGGACTGGGTTGGTGTCACTGGCACAGCCCTAGACTGGTTTAGGTCTTACCTGGAGGATAGGAAGTACTTTGTGGAGATTGGAGACTGCGTCTCAGATCATGTGGCCCTGACCTGTGGAGTACCACAGGGGTCGATCCTGGGACCTCTCCTATTTAATCTCTACATGCTGCCGTTAGGTCAGTTAATACAAAGAAACAAAGTGTCCTACCACAATTACGCCGACGACACTCAGATCTATGTCTCACTGACTGCAGGAGAACATGGACCACTGGATTTGCTCCTTCACTGTATCCAACAGATCAGTGAGTGGATGCAAAATAATTTCCTCCAGCTAAATGCAGACAAAACCGAAATCATTGTCTTTGGTCCCCAGAAACAAAGAGAGGGCGTCATCTGTCAACTTCAGTCTCTCTCCCTACTTCCTTCAGACAAGGTCAGAAATTTGGGGGTAATACTGGACTCAGACCTAAATTTCAATAGCCACATAAAATCAATAACATCAACAGCTTTTTACCATCTGAAGAACATTGCCAAAGTCAGAAATATAGTGTCCAGGGCAGACTTGGAGATTCTTGTCCACGCATTTGTCTCCAGCAGGCTAGACTACTGCAATGGCCTGCTTACAGGTCTGTCCAAACAGACCTGTAAGCAGCTGCAGTACATCCAAAATGCAGCAGCTAGAGTCCTGACAGGAACCAGGAAGTATGACCATATTAGTCCGGTCCTCAGGTCTCTGCACTGGCTTCCTGTGGCTCAAAGAATAGATTTTAAAACAGCTCTGCTTGTGTACAAGTCTCTCCATGGCCTTGCACCAGAATACATTAGTGACATGTTGGTGTCATATGAACCAGCCCGGACTCTGAGGAGCACAGGGACTGGCCTCCTGCTGGTGCCCAGAGTGAGAACCAAACATGGGGAGGCTGCGTTTCAGATCTATGCAGCTAAGATCTGGAACAATCTCCCTGAAAATGTGAGGGAGGCGTCTACTCTGTCAATGTTCAAATCCAGGTTAAAGACTGTTCTGTTTGCCTGTGCATACAACTGAAGGATTTTATCTCCATTTGTAATGCACTGCTGTCATTTATTTATTTATTTTTTTTAAATTTCTTGTGTAACTTTGAAAGTGTTAATGGTTTTATTCTTTTGTGTGATTTTATTGTTTTTATTGTGTTTTAATCTTTTGTGTGATTTTAATGTTTTAATTGTGATTTCTGGTGTTTGTTTTATGTGATGATTTGTGATGTGGACTGTGAAGCGCTTTGTGTTGCCCTGTGCATGAAAGGCGCTCTACAAATAAACTTTGATTGATTGATTGATTGATTTTAATGCTTTTCTGTCACAATCACAATATTCAAAAGTTATCATTGTCCTTTGACTGTGTTTTTATAGATTTACCATTCTCAGCTAAAGGTAAAACTAAGATGAAACACTATTTTCAGCTGTCACAAGTTTGTGCAATTTCCCTAAGGCTTATCCAAACTGATGTGAAGAGTAGAGGAGCATCTAATTGGGGAAGAGAGAATGGGGGCTGTGTGACAAATGTTTCTTGGACACTCCTACAGTCTTGTCATTTTAGCGCCTTGAGAAAGTCAAGAAGCTAAACAATGTAGCCAACAGTGACATAGTGAGGCTCTCCCTCTGTATGCGGAAAAGGGCTATTTCATGAGTGTGTGCAGAACAATACAAGCATTATTACTGTTGTTTGGCTCATGTGTTTACACTGTGCTACTTTCTCCAAAGCCCACAATTGGCAACACAGATCAGACTTGATATTTCAACTTCTAGCTTGCAGTCTATGCTTCTAACACTTTTGCCTGCACCACAGAGCCTTAAAATACCATCTCTTTACTCACTGGGACTGTCTTTGTTTTTGTTATGAAAACAGTCTCAGTGAGTGTTTTCTGTCAAAAAATAGATGAATGAGACAGCGTTGAACAGAATGATCATTTGACCTGTAAGACATGAGACAGGTGGTGTAGCTGCATACAGACGCAGAATCACCTTTTATTATGAACTGAGGAGGTGTGTGTGTCAGTGTGAGGGTGTGTTTTATTCAGTTTGGGTCTGGAGTGGAAGTCTGTCTCTGATCTTGAGCTGCTGCTGTGTCCAAGTTGATTCTAGGTGTGATCATATGGTTAGAATTTTTATTTTTGAATTGTTACAGCCATGGTCTAGAATTATTTTAAGAAAAACAACATAATACCTCATAATGAAAGAAATGTGAATATTTAATTTATCAGAAATGTTTTCAAAAGTATTGAAACGCAAAAACAAAAATAGCCCATTCCACGTTTGTCCAGTACCCTCTGCTTCCTCATTATGGTGGACACATTGTGGACACGTCATGACCTAGTTTTGATCAATTATGTAATGGATAACCAACAAGACAACAAATGGTTCCATCTGTGCTGTTTAACTGATTATTAAAATTATTTTCTTGACAAAACGTCTAAATATATGATGATGATATATGATGATGATGATTACGATTCATTCAGCTTGCTCTGTAAGAGCTGGTTCTTCTGACAAATTGAATCAGTTTAACATACACATGTTAAACATGTGGGAAGAAAGCACAGTTACCTGCAGCCATTATGTTCTTTGTAACTTAGTAGCTATAACCATTTGAAATGGTAACTTGAATTTAATCAAACATTCCATTTACAACGTGACCACTTCCACACCTGTGTGCGTTTCTTTTTGGTTGTTTATGCCTCATATTCACTGGCCATGTTCATAGTCCCAGTGGCTAATGGAGATCTTAATAAATGAAACTAAAATGCACAGAATCTGCCGTTCATCAGAGTGTGTCCGGCTGCATATAGGTTATCCTCACTGTGATGTCATTGATTCAGCTCCATGGCAACAATGATGGTTGTGATAAGCACAAAAAGTACTTCCATATTTCCCGACTGTCGGGAAATTGTTGACAATGATATTGTCCCCTTGTAGAGAACAAAGCATATAATAGGCTTGCAATTGACACATATTTACAAAGGTGCACTGTATGGAATCTATTCAATCTCCCATCATCACTGCTCAACTCACATATCTTGAGACTATGATCTGAATTGAATGAATATCACGATATTTTCAATTTAAATTCCCAAATTTTTATATTTAATAGTTTATATTCTTTTTACTCTAAAATTGCGGCATGTTTACATGTACTGTTACATTGCTGAACAAATATTAATAGTGGCCCTCAGATTCAGAACAAAAGCCAACTGAAAGTAAAAACTAAAACGTTATTGACGTACCTTAAACCATTCAATGTTCTCTCATTGAAGTAACCAATTAACCTTTTTTCTTTTATATAGAAGAACTAATAACTCAAATCTTTTGTTTTTATGTTTTTCTAACCACCTAGTTTTTTCATGGTAATTTTTCTTTACCAAGTGCCTAAAACCAAGTGATAGAGATGTCTCAATGAGGTAGATTTCAGTTCCAAGCATGCTTCATGCAGATATAGTGACTCAAAAGTGATCCACCAAATGGTTGAGTAAACCCAGACTGGGACACCATGCATGAACACGTATTCACGAGCCAAATTTTAAACCAGACAGTCTAAATAACACATTCATGTCTGTTTAATGTTAGCACGGCTCCCTCTAGAGGTCATTTGAGTGCACCGCAACACTTTAGGAGCAACCTTCCTCACTGTCTTAATTATCATCCCCCCATCAGCTTCAGCGTCCTCCCTCACACTGACGTCATCACGGCCTGATGTGGTCACGACTCGTACAGATGCTGTCGGTGAGTCAGCCCTGCCCACATATAATGATTATGCTTCTGTGTGTGTCTAAGTTAGGAGCAGACATTATTTACCCCCAGGGCATTGTGACAATACAGCACATTTGAACTATTGAATGTGGTCAACAAGATTATTGCTCTTTACAGTGTGTGTAAAAAGTCTGTCAATATCCATCAATCTGGGATGAATTTGTTTGACTCGTAATAATTCATCTAATGGTAAATTATTTTTAATAATGTTAATGTCTAATGAATAAGAAGAATAAAAATCCAAAGGGAGCTGAGTCGAAAGGCAAAGCACTTGATTGAACAGTGAATCTACGTTTCCCACCTTCATGTTCATGAGCTTTGGGTTATGGTTTCTCAGCTGGCCTGGGAATGCCTTGAGATTCCCCCTGATGAGCTGGAGGAAGTGTGTGAATAAGGAGGACTGGGTATCTTTGCACAGTCTACTGCCCCCTCAACCTGGCATGGATAAATGGGAAGAAAATAAGTAAGTAAGGGATCTTTATTTATATAGCGCCTTTCACAGACCAGAGTCACAAAGTGCTTTGCAATTGAGGGCATTTTGTTTCTCACGCCACATAGAGATGGGAGTGGGGTTGCCAGTACAGGAGGCGCATGCCAGATTTTGTACATATTTTTAGTGGTGGGGGAAACTGGAGCATACGGAGGAAACCGGAGCAGACATGGGGAGAACATGCAAACTCCACTCAAAATGGCATGTAACATGAACAAGTCTTCCTTCATACTGGAAATTTGGACACTGTGGATGACCACCTGGCTGATGTTAGTTATAGTAGTATTTTTAAGTGGATGGAATCACTGACACTTACATCAATGTGATAATGTAGCTTGTTTCAGGGTTGTTTTGAGTTTCTCTTTGTGTAAAGTTGTTTTGGGTTGGACTGGAAATACAGCTAAGTGACTTAAGTATGCAAGAGTTTAAATTAAAACGGTCTTCCCTATAGTATTAGCATGTCGTGCTGTTGGCAGCTCAGAGCCTGTGGCTCCAGGCTGTGATTAACCTGTCACAGTAGGCCCTCTCCATGTGGGAGGGAATCTGACTCACCACATTAACAAACAAACAGATGGTTCCAAAATAAAAAAACTGTAAATATCAAGCCTTGAAGATTAACTATTTGTAGCAATTCATTCTTATATATTGTTATATATATAGTATATATATATAAAAATCCACACATTCTCTAAGCTCGGGTCCTCTACCAGAGGCCTCGGAGCTTCTGCACAGTATCTTTGCTGCTCCTAGCACTGCACATTTCTGGATCGAGATTTCCAAGGTTGTTTCAGGGATCTACTGTAACCACTCCTCCAGCTTTGTGGTCACTGACTGAGTTTGGATGTTTCGTCCTGGACAGTGGCTCTCACACTCACTAGTCCTCGGCCTCCTTCTTTACGGCCTACGTACAGTCTCAAGGTGCTGAATTTGGGATGGAACCCGCTATGCATGGTGAGGAGCTTTCGAGTTTTAACATCTGTGGTCTGATTCTCTGTCTTTGGCCACCTGATTATTCCTGCAGGGTATCTGATCACTGGCAAATGACATCCCGATGTCATGGTTGTAGATCCTGGTGGTATGGATCAGAGAGTCAATGTCTTTCTTGCTCTTGGCGTACAGCTTGATGTCATCCATGTAGAGGCAGAGCCAGTCTGGTCGATTATTTCAGGCCTATGCAGAACAGTAGTGGGGACAGAGCATCTTCTTGTTAGATGCCAAATTTGTTGGTCACTTGTGTTGGCGGCTTGCAATTTGCCTCAAAAGTGGTCTTCCACATACAGTAAAATAAGAAAATACAAGATTTTACAAAATAAGATAAGACTTTATCGATCTCACACTGGATAAATTTACATGTCACATATGGCATAGATAGAATCACTCAGATTGTGCAAAAGACAGAAGTGTGCAAACGTGTTAAAAGTAAAAAATATAGTCTGTGCAGGAGTATTATGGCAATAAAAGAAAGAGTGGCAATAGCAGTGCAGGTTTTTTTCAGTCCTAGAGCAGTGTGGCTAAAGGCCCTCCTTCTTCCACTGAAGGAGCTCCTCAGCTCGTCTACAGTTCTGTCCAGTACATCCCCATTTAGTTTGCAGCAAAGTCCCTTAGAGCCTTTTGATATTGTAAGCTTCAAGCATTCCATGATCCATGGAATGTGGCAAAGAGTCATATTTCTGTGCACAGGTTGGTGTGTCGTGACCAGCATTCTTGGGCGACCTTTCTGTCAACCTGGTGTTTGGCTCCTCTGGTATCTCTACTAATGCTCTTCTGTGCTGTCCTCATGAATTGTTCCATATACTGTACCCACTTACAGTATCTTAGCTGCAATGATGCCTGACATGAGCTTCCATATTGTGGAGAGATAAGATAAGATAGACTTAATTGATCTCACACAGGAGAAATGTACAGGTTATTGGCCTGTAGTTGCACCCTTCCCAGGTTCCTTCATCGTTCGCCCTTCGGTTAGCCATTCTGGGTGAGTCCCATCTCTCAGCAGCTGGTTCATTTGTGATTCATGGAGTGATGTGAGTGTCCTTATCCAGTACGCATGGATCAAATCAGGGCCAGGTGCTGTCCAGTTTTTCATATCTGAGACTTTCTCTGATGTCTGCCTCTGTGATGGTAACTGAGTTCTGTTAGAGGCAGTTATGTGCTTCCTCCTTCTCCCATATGTTCTTCCAGAACTGGTCAGTTTACAGTCTGCTCCCCTGTTGTTACCCTGCCACTGAGCATACACTCTTGCAGGTTGTGTTGCGAACAGCCTGTTTACTCTTCTGGCTTCATTCTCATAAGTGTACCTCGGTAGGCGGCTGGCCAGGCCTTGGAGCCTTTGTTTGGCAGTTTTGAGTGCTTCAGGTATGGTCACCTGGCTGTACTTCTTGGGTACTCTGTTCATTGCTCCTGGGCCTCTGTTCATTGACTCAATTCTCTCCGAGCAGCCTTGATCTTAGAGTATTGTTTCTCATGGTTGCTCTTACAATACAATACAATACAATTTATTCTTGTATAGCCCTAAATCACAACAAAAGTCATCTCATAGGACTTCACAAAACCATTGAAATCACCAACACAAATCAGAGAATCAACAGTTAAAACATAGCCAAGCATCTCCAGGATCACTGCTGCTGAAGTGTACATGTATATCAGATGATTGTGGTGGGGTTTTTTAATATACTGCTGGTGTTTTACCGCTCGTTTGGAGAGACCAGTGAGCAGACCGTTACAGTAATCTAACTTGCTGGAGACAGATGCAAATCATGTGTTTTGGGCATAGACTGTTTTGGGGCTTACACCGAAACTTTTTTTTTTTTTTGCTTTTCAAAACTTTAAATATCACAGTGAGTTGTTAATAAGGCTGTAAAGGCCTCCATCTGAGCTTATATTCATCCTGTTTTGTTTTCATGTTGGATATTGAAGACCCAAAAACAAAGGAAGTAATTTTTGTGTCATGTGGTGCACTTTCATTGCTATGCTGTTACCATGGGAACAGCTTATCAATCAAGGATTTGTGTGAGTGATTGAAGTTTACAATGTCCACTGTCTTTTTATCACAATATAATGCAGTGACATTCTCTGGATGGGACTATAGAGCATGTATCACTAAACTGGACAATCCTGTTACCATGGAGAATCATTCTGCAACCCAATAAGCAATGGGGAAAAGTCCCTGTCCTTAATACTGGTTGCTAGATAAGTCTGTGTCAATGTACCATGGAGTGTGTGTTCGTCCCAGTTCCTGTGCCCCCCGCCATCACGGCCGTGCCTTCAATAACAGCTCAGTGTTTGCGCGTGCCGGGATCATGTCTGCAGCTGCATATCAATCAAATGGCACCCCGTTGGAGAGATGTTACCACTGGTTTTCAAAGCAAGAGAAGCTCATTGAGAGTCGCCTCACGATTTCTCCCACAGGCCAAGAGGAAGCAATGGGGAGGGCCCCATAACCAGGTACAGCAGTGAAAAGAGTGCTGTAGTGTTGCTGGAGACAGTTCAAAAGAATAGTTTTCTGAAAGTGACACTTATAAATATAGATTTGATGTGCTGTAAATTGTATAAAGCATACTTTGATTGGTTAAAAAGTATCTTTTCTTACCCTTTATTCACTAAATTGTGTGATGGTCAACGTGGAATTTATTAGTGCTAAACAAGATTGTGGGTGTGGATTGCATTGGTTTCACCTTCAACATTCATCATGCCATGGTCTATGAGAGCAATCTGCCAATTAATATCATTATAAACATACCATATGTCAAACATGCCTAATTTGTGCACAAACTAAACTGAGTTTTCTGGATGATGGATTAATCAGTGCTGAGAGATGTCCAAATCATGTGAAATAACCCATTGTTCCCATTTTGTGCTCCAGTGAAATGATTATATGGTATGACAGCAATTATAGTTGAAAAGCATTCAACATGATTCAACTCTAAAATGTCCTCATTCGCTTCCTGATCACCACGGCATCGTCTCTGTGAACAAAAATCAATGACACAGAGGAAGCCCAGCTCAAAATGCGAGCAGGCACTGTAAAGGGAAGCTTCAGAATCAATACGACAGTCACTTTGGTTGTGCTGCAGGCCTCCACTCATGTGTCAGTGATAGATTCAGATAGTGACTCAACAGAGGAGATTGATAATGCATCAGCACTAAACAAGTTAAAGCCAGGGTACCTTATTTTCAAACCACAACAGTTTACTGAATCACCAACTCTCCAACGGCAGACTGGGTACTAGTCTAAGTCCCTAAAACAACCAATCAGCGCTCAGCCCAAAAATGTCTAATTGTGACTCACAGGGATCTTGTTTGCAAAAGAAACATATTCCGTTTTCGAACAAGATGAAGACAGTCTGATTATACCATTTTATTTTTGGTCAATTCAAATTAGTTTTTCAACATAAACGTTAGGTACCCCAGCTTTAAAGACTTCATGTTCTAGTGGTTCTCATGAAAATAGCATGGGGCAGTTTTCTTTAACCTATATGTGAAACAAGTCTGGTTTTTGTCCAGTAGATGGCAGCAAAGATGTATGTTCATTCATTTTCATTGACGAGGTTTGACGCGGCCGTTTTTTATTAGTAGTAATCTTATTTATAACGCACATTTCATAGGCAGACTGACGCAAGTAGGTGGCCTAACAGTACCCTCCTGTCAACAGACACATGTGGTCTTTCTCGCTGTCTTACATCACATAACCAGAGCCTGTACTGCTTAGCTTCTTATATTTGTCAAGATCAATTTTCATATCAATATCAATGCTCATCACATGAGCTCAACAGTACTTCAGAACCACAGCTGTCCTAAATGGTTCCAGGTAAAACTATGGGTCCCCAATCAATAATAAAACATGAGATTTAATCCTCTTCCATTCAAATATAGGAGCATATAAATCAGGGCTCCCCTGAATTTTAGGTTTCTGAATGTCCTTCAGAATGTCCTCCTGGACGCCTCCCTGGGGAGGTGTTCCGGGCACGTCCCACCGGGAGGAGGCCCCGGGGAAGACCTAGGACACGCTGGAGAGACTATGTCTCTCAGCTGACCTGGGAACACCTTGGGGTCCCCCCGGACGAGCTGGAGGAAGTGTGTGTGGATAGGGAAGTCTGGGCGTCTCTGCTTAGACTGCTGCCCCCGCGACCCGGCAACGGATAAAGCGGAAGAAAATGGATGGATGGATGGATGAATGTCCTTCAATCCTGTTTACATGTAGGTCAATTTTGGTAAATTTGCCTGCATGTGAAAGCCAGATCTGATCTTGTCAGACCTATGAAGCTAAACAGGGCAGGGCCTGGTTAGTACTTATGTGATGGGAGACCTCTGGGAACACCATGGTACCAAATCATTGTTCTGTCCTTAGGCAAAACACGTCTCCCACATTGCCTAGAATGAGACTGGTGTGAGCGTGAATGGTTGGTGGTGGTCAGAGGGGCTGACGGCCCATACTGGCTACCTCGCTTCTGTTAATGTGCCCCAGGGCAGCTGTGTCTACAGTAGTCTACAGTAGTAGTTCATCACCACCATGTATGGAGTGACAGAATAATACCATGTGAAGCATTGCAATAAAGCACTATGTAAGACCTATGCACTAATATCAAATTGTAAAAAAGATGTAGACTGAAGCCAACACATTCTTTGATGAGCTGTGTAACATGGATGTCAAATAATTAACAACATGTGATTAAGGTGGTGACAGGTGGGCAGTCCAGTACGTATGAGGATATTGTCCGTGGGCTATATGAAAGTCACTTTTAAATTATTGTTATAATCAGTATTACTATTAATAACAAAGCAACTGATAATTTAATCATATTTGAATTTTTGGTTTTTTTGTTTTTTTCATTGCCCTACCAAGAAACCAAAAATATCCATAAAAATGTATTGTGACAAACAATCTGCTTGTCGTTGTTTATAATATGGCCCTTCCTCTCGATGATTGTGCCACATAGACTTTTAGGATTGTGCTGTATGCTATATCATTGAATATTTGCAAGTGAAAAATATCATTTTCAATCCCTCAATCGACAAATCATTCAAATGCTGTTTAATGTTTGGTTCTTTTGGTGAAGGCAAAAATATGCTGTTGCAAGATTACTGCAGAAAAGCCATGTTTCCCAACAGGGAATTTATCTACCCTAACATTGAACCCAGAACACAAGTAGTGATAATGGTCTAACGTATTCAGATTCAGTTTGCAATAACAAGCCTGTCTTACGTTTGTCCAGTTTTGGTATCCTAGACTGTCAAGTTAAGCTGCATAGGGAGTCAGTCTGGTAACTTGAGCACTATCCTCTCCTCCTTCCTAC
Organism: Knipowitschia caucasica; assembly: GCA_964034765.1. NCBI lineage: Eukaryota > Metazoa > Chordata > Actinopteri > Gobiiformes > Gobiidae > Knipowitschia > Knipowitschia caucasica. The sequence goes on from OZ035823.1 coordinate 19,452,191, forward strand.
TTTATCTGTTTTGCATTATTAGGATTTTGACTGTAGTTTGTTCATTGCTATTCACCCGTTGTCCTATTGTCTGTTTCATGGCGCGACGACGGGACCTCTGAACCCAGCCCCCCTCTACACCCTGCCCTGTCCGACCAGCCTGGGAGCTGCTTCAGTCCTGTTCCGGACCTGCCCACGATCTGAGGCCACTGCTTGGCCCTGGTCCACATTCTGTAGCTCAGGTCCTGAATCATTAGCTCGTCCGTCCGTGTCGGAGCGGATCCCTCTCTTAGTGTGGATCTCCCAGAGGTTTTTCACTTTTCTCCCACTGGGTTTTAGAGTTCTCCCTTGCTGATGCTGGAGGGTCTGTTGTTAGTTAGTTAGTTAGTGTCTAACAATAAGTACTGTGGAGATGATCCAGGACAATAACATTCTACAACATGTATGGACATTTATCAACATTCATGTTCAGCAAACCTAAATCCATTTTATGATTTAACAAAATAAAAAAAATAAAAAAATCAGATACAAAAGATGATCTTAAAACAAACTTTCCTCAAGGAAAGAGACAGTAAACGGTCCAAAAATCCAAAATTTTAAATGAAATGAATCTGTTGGATGACCACCAATCAAAGTCTCTGTTTTATTTCCCAATGAAACCTTTCACAGAATAATATCAAGTGTGTAAGTCTAGGAGCAAAGACAATCTTTATGGCACTATTTCACTGGGGAGCTGAAAACAAGACTCGCCTAAAGCAATCATTCTCTCTTTACAGCTTTTTATGACCAACTAAATGAAGACAGGACTTTCTCAAATGAAGTGGTCTTGGCCCTTTAGGGATAAAACTTAATAGTTCAACTTTTTATAGGTTGTATTATATTCACCTGGAGATCAAGTTCAATGTCACAATCATTTATGCATTTTCCGATAACCATTTCTTACAATTCCAAATAAGAGACCCTTTATGTGTCCCACATGGGGACATTTCAGAATAGGAATAAAAAGAACATGCAAAATGATTGATTCAATAATAATAATAATACAAATACAAACAATGAATGAATGAATACTTTTATTTCGAGCCATGTCAGACAAGAACAAGGAATAACAGCAATACAACTGAATAGAAAAACAAAACAAATAAACAATAAATAATAAATAACAAAAAGTCAGCTCGAAAAGGAGTGGGAAGAAGTTAAAACTTTTAAACTCCCACCCCCTATTAATTATTCTAATTGAATTAACTTAAATTATGGTTGCTATAGCTTAGCTTAGTCAGTGGTGCAGTTATGCAACAGTGATATTCAAGTTAATATGCCCTTGATTTATACAGTATATGTATAATAAGTTTATATTCTTGTTACCTTAATATTTTATATGAATTTAGGTGTCATAACATCATCATCACCACATATCCATATAATTTTCATGTTTATAATTTTCATTATCATGTATATTGTATGAATTAAATAGGATTATAGAATATTGTATATTTACTATTTAATAAATTATTACTGATCACTAGTGTTATACGTGAGTTAAATTTGATCATTGGTGCTGATGGGAGCAAGCTTGTATTTAGCTGGTGTTTTATTTATAAAGGGAGTCTCTGCGTCCACGGATCGGCCTCTAAAGGGAGCAGCCTGTGAGCTGCAGATCTTTGTTACGTGTCCTAATCTGTGCATTAAAAGAGACAGTATGTGGGGGTCCTCTGCCAGAGGGTTCCTCCAGCAGCAGAGCCCCTCTGCCTACCCTGTACTTTGAGTTCTGTGAGTTCTGTGAACATACTCAAATTGTAATCTCTGGCTACCGTCAGCACCAAAGCTTCAACCAGGATTCATTTATTTCTTTTCCAACAATAGATGATGGATTGATATGTTGATGTAATGACGCCCATAACAAAAATAATAATTTCGATAATAATACAAAAATAGTGACAATCAAAAATAAAAATAAAAAATACCTTAATAACCCCAATAAATGCCCTAATATAGACACATCATATTATTATTATTATTAGACCGTATTATACAATAATAATTATAATAGAAGAGTATAGTAACAGTATAGGACAGTATAGTAATAATAGCACATATAATATATAGTTATATAATAATTATAATAGAGCAGTATAGTAATAATGCTAATAGTACATATAATATATGATTTGGTTGATGAGATCAATTTTCCCTTTCAAATAGTTTAGAATTATAACAATTTAAACCCCCATTCTCACATTCCTGTATGATGAAAATACCATTTTTTTATATGCTGATTTGAACAGAATATATAATGTCCGGACCAATTAAGTTATACTTGATGTTCTCTGTATAGGGAAATCCATTCCACACATCCTCCCAATGCACTCGGGCCTCTGTCAGGAGCAGGGGTCCCCATAGTACAGCGGCCCAGATCCGTCTCCAGATGTCGATCCTCGCATTCGTTAGCACAATCAGAGCTGGAAAACATGACCTACAGTACATGTTTTTATGGTAGGGGAAACCGGAGCACCCGGAGGAAACCCAATGCAAACATGGGGTGAACATGCAAACTCCACCCAGAAAGGTCCTGTTCCAACCCAGAATTGAAGACAGTACCTTTTTGCTTAGAAGCGAGAGAACCACTGTGCTCCCCAATTATGTGTTAATTTTTTCTATGTTTGAATATTAAAACATGCTTTTCAATAATGTATATAATAATAATATAATTTGAATCCTATCAGTTAAAATAGAAATAATACCTCGATATTCCACCTCTTGATCAGCAGAAATATCTCATGGCGCCCTATTAGAATGAGGTATTATAATTGTTTTTTTATTTGTACATATTTCACCAGATGGATTAGGCCAGCGTCTGAGTGTATCCTCCCATTGCCACAGCAGCTTTGGAAGTCTATGGGGCATATCAGCGGCCTCCTCTACACATCCACTTCTCCCTGACAGATATGACGGCACACTCCACACCATAAATACATCAATACGTTATTAATTAGCCTGCTCCAGTGTTATCGGCCCACACAGAAACGGGAAGTCCTCGCATTCAAGGAGAGAGAAATCTGTCATCGCCGTTTGTCTTCAGCAAGATGAATAATCATTGGTATATGCTCGCAGAGTGTTTTGGAGGGCGGATTATTGTTAGTCTACAGCACAATCTCCTCTCATTTATTTTGAATTAGCCATATCTCACTGCCTGGCGTTCACCTTGTCTGCTCAGTCACCCCATTTAACCCTCCAGATATATTTTTTTTTTAAAGGAACAGGGCCTTAAAGGATGGAACGAAATTGTCAAAATGAAAGAAACACTATCTTATTCTACAAAAGGGCTGCCGTTGACCATAGAAAGAATTGATTGACTAAAGCCATTCAAGACAAGATTTAGCAATTCAAAAAAGAATTAAACAAATGTATTGAGAGTTTTAGTATGAAGGCAAATACAAACTTTGTGAGTGCAATAATTGGTCGACTGATAGGAAATGTGGTCAATTAAGAAACTCTTAACATCAAACATAAACGACTACAGAATAAAAGCCCTTCTTAACCACAGGGCTGTCATCGTAGACTAAAAACAAACCTGTATGTTCTCACAAAAGCTCTAACCTGCTCATTCAGCACACTTTCTCTTTGCTTTATGTCTCATCTCTTATGCATAGCCCTGTCTCTGCATCTCTCCGCTTCAGAAAAGAGTGGAGCCACACTCAGGAAAATGCTGGGGCCATGTCGTGTTGGCGAGGCTTGAAGAGGACTGAAGAGGCGATGGCAGTTGCACTCTGGCACAGAACTCTAAGCGCTGCCACAGACTGTTTCTGATCCACGCACATACACACACACACACACACACACACACACTGCTGTTACATTCTGACCACAAAAGAACAGATCCAAGGTTATTGTGCTTTAGTCAGCATTGAACAGATGGAAGTGACAAACTGAATGTGTATACTGCCGCAACAAACACATCATCAATGTTATTTTTATTTACTGTTTAATGTCTAAACAAAATTTGGGAAACGGTAATGTGTCCCATTGGGAAGAGACCTCAGGATTGACCCAAGACTTTCTGGAGGGACTGTCCATCTCCAGCTTGCACAATAATGTCCTATACTGATCATGTTTTGAATAATGAGTTCTCAGATGTTATGTTTTACCCCATTTTAAAACTAACTATCACTTAAAAGGTTTTATACCGAACATTGTAAGGCTGCTGATCTCTCTGTAGCTTTTTGGTATCAAGGACTTTGTTGTGTGTTTTAGCTTTAGAATTGAACGGATTGAAGTATTTATTTCAAACACATATTTACAAATCTCCCCAGAAAGACATGGATGTACATGGTTTAAAAATAGGGTGGATGAAGCAAATGCTTATATTATCAATCAATCATTCATCTTTTATTTCCTACTCAGAGCCTCACAAGCCGTATCACTTCAAGCATTAAACTTGATGTTTTATTCCAAACCCCACCTCTGTGTCCCTGCAGCTGGGGGGAGTGTCTGCAATCCTGGCCGTGCCCCTGGTTCATCCCTCTGCTGCCCTAGCATTCTCATCAGCTTCATCTCCACAGTTTAAAAACCCGTTTGACCCTTCACCATGAGCCAGACTGTCAGTAAAACTTTCACGGTATGACTCCTTGTCTAATTCCATCAATATTAGATTTGTTTGTCCTTTTTGACTCAGACGCGATTTTGGTCCGGACTCTGCCTTCCTCCTGTTTCTGCCCTGCCTCAGGCTCCAGCCCAGCCCAGCCCAGCCACTCCAGTTACCTTCTGTGTGATATCTTTTACAACTTTTCTTTTTGTAAATTACTCTAAGCTACATACAGAAATATAATGCTGTGTTCATGATTGTATAGGCTCCATTCAATGTTGCTTTTTGTATTTTGTTTGTTTGTGTCATGACAGTTCCTGGGTTTTTTATGCCCCAAGCTGCTCCAATCATTAGTAAAGTTGTCTGAATTCTGAATCTCAGCTGTCCTGGGAACCCTTGCAGATTCCTACAGATGAGCTGGAGCGAGTGCACATGCTTAGGTACGTCTGGACATCTCTGCACAGATTGCTGCCTCCACAGCCTGGTAATGGATGGGGGAAAAAATGGATCAGTCGCCCATATTACAATACATCTGGGAAGCAGACAAAACATAGGGGATTTGTAAAAATAAAAAGATAAAAAATAAAATAAAAAAAAGGCACATGACAACGTGTACTATCTATCAAAACTCTTTCTTAAATCTGCATGGTGGCACAGTGGTGAGCACTCTTGCTTCTCATCAGGAAGGTCCTGGGTACGAATCCTGGTCTTTTTGAATGGAGTTTGCTTTCCTCCGGGTGCTCCGGTCTCCTCTACCAATAAAAATGTGCAAAATAGGTTGAATCCTCCAACTCCAGTACTCCTGACCGCATTAACATCGGGAGATAGACTGTACTACAGGGTCACAGCTCCTGACAGAGGCCCTAGTGGCATTGCAGGATGGGTCAAATGCAGAAAACAAATTGCCCTACTGGGATAAATAAAATGTACCATGACCTTAAGAGTATCTACTCACACCATATGTCTTCTCTACTCACCCATGGTGCATAAAAAACATTTTCCTTGACTTTCCTGTAAGAATGGGTTGGGGTTAGGTATAATGGTAATGCAAGAGGTCGTGATGAGTGATTGGCGCATCAGTCGAGCAAATAAAAAAATAAAACATGTTTTTATTTTTTTGCTTGAGCAGAAACAATATAGGTATTTCTTTGTTCTTCTGTTTTTAAACCTCATTTTGACCCCCCTCATCTAAACACATCAAAAGTTAGCAGCCGAATCGTGATCCAATATTTTTAGTTTTACACAATTTTTAGTTTTGTAAAAATGTTTGAAATTTGGCCCAACTTACCGTACTGGTATCCCGTGGCAATGATACACTCCCTATTTAATGTAAATGGGAAAATCCTAAAATCTCAAATTTTCACCTCACACTTTTAACAAAAAAGCCTCAGCTGATTTGTCTCAACATTCAAAATTCTCTTCTCTGCTATAGTGACAGTCATGGTCAAACATGAAATAAAATTTTGACGAACTGACAAATAACTGCAGAAGTTCAATTCAATTCTTTTGTTGTTAAGTTGCTGCTGTGCTATTGCTGCAATGCAGAACAGAACACTGACATCAAACAGAATGAGATACGATAATTGTTTTTGAGCGGAAATTGGTCACGGGTCTTGCTACTCAAAGCTTTCTGATTATATGTTGGAAAATCTACTCCCTGATAACGGGCCACTGTACCCCAGTTGTATCATTCAAACTGCAAAGCGCCTGGTGAGTTGGCGACTTGGCATATTCTCATCTGCACATTACAGAAGAATGAGTTTACGGCTCCAAATGTACTGTGCTATTTGCATTCCCAAACATTAACAGCTATTATGCTGATGATATTTTGAAAGCTTAGTTGCATTAGTCCTCATGTAGATCTGTCAGGTTGCTAAAACGTTGTGTCTTGTTTTGCAGATTGAGAATGATCGTTGATACATTAGCTTGAGAACTCCCATACTTTCCTTTGCTTAAATGATTTACCTAAACCACTATCAGTTTAACAAAGAAAACATTTGTGACATTGTCGATTATTAGGAATAAAATAAATAGGAGATGTTGCTTTTTTCATGCAGACAATAGTAAGTCTGAAGATTTAGTATTCAGACAATGGTAGCGATATTTTTAGCATAGATTGTAGTTAGACTTGATGCACAGAGATTTTGTTTTTTGTTTTATAAACTTCACGAGAGGAACAACAAACTGCTATAGCGGGCCAAAAGGTTACTCCATTGTGTAAAAGGTATCGTAATGTTATTTATTTTGAAGCCACAAAATTAGAGGCTCCATTCATACTCAAGTATTTGGTTCAATACATTTCAATTAGTATGTGAAAATGTGTGACTGTGCCAAGGATGCGCAAGTGGCGTGTGGCCTATGTGACGTGGTCTAATCAAAATGACACACTGTTTGTCGTGTTGTGATGGGATCAGACCATCAGATCAGAACCGGGGATTCTGCAGTGTGCTTTGAGCTCAGATCAGGACAAAATTAGAAACCATAAGAGCTGGGATATGAACAGCTTGAAGTCAGTGTCTGAAGTATCCCAATACACACCTGTATGCTTATTTTGTACCTTAACATCAGAATTGAAAAAGTTGACCTTTGAAGTTAATGTTCATTGTATACTGTCCCTGTCATTTGAAATAAATAAACTAAACTAAACTGAATGTCTGCTGTTGTCAATAATTATTACTATCGACGTTCACCTCTTTTGAGGGTGCTGTCCTACTCTCACAGCAGAGTCATCCCTGCACCTTTTGATTAGCTTAGTTTCACTCATCATCACTCAGCTTCCTTCTCAGCATTCTCACATTAAACCAACTCATCACCATCACCTCCAGGGTCCAGACCCAGGGGAGTGTCATTCACATAATCCTTTAGATTTATCTCCTGCATATGACATATGCATACATTATGCCAGAGTCTCATCCAACTAATATTCAGTGCTTCCACATCCATATCATATCATAAGGCAGGAATCCTGACTGCCTACTTATGCTAAATTCTACAACCTTGAGGCATAAATAACCAAAGCCCCTTGTTTGTGCCCAAATTCCCCCAGGCCCAAACATAGTTATGATTTCACTTACACATCCATACGTGCAGTCCTATTTACATGGACTTCTCGCACCCACATTATAGAGAGTAAAATATGCCCAGTCAGATTAAACGGAGAATTTTTGTAAACAGCAGTTTTCAGGTCTTTCCACAGGTTTATAATTGAATGTAGGTCTGGACTGACTTTTGAAACCTTTTTCAAAACCATTTGCATTTTTGCTTCCATTGTCCTGCTGGATGGAATCCCCACCCGAGCTGTTTTTTTAAATAACACAATCCTCCAAAATTTGGCTTTCACTGTTGGCTGTTATTGTGTTGTGATCTTCCAAAAGAAAACATCCAAAATAAAATATTTTGGTTTTGGTCATAAACATGACAAACTGTGCAAAAAAAGCAGATATTTTTTCCCAAAGGAATAAACTAGTGCATTCTTGAACAAGCATCTCACCCCAGTGTTGGTTCTGTGAGACCAGTTCATGGATCTATTATAATAACCTCCAGTTCCACAGACCCACTTCATGACCCTACTGTCACTCAGTCGTGAAGGTGAAACCTGGGCTATATAACTTGTTGCAGGCAAGATGCATTCCTCACATTCTCCATTTGTGAGCATTTGAGCACTCAAAACTTTTTACCTTTTATTGCTGTAAGGGCTGCATAGTTAAGATACATTTATACATACAGTATATTAGAAAAATGATCTTGGCCAAAGAGTCTGTGCAGAAAATAATAATCAGGAACCCTTTGTACAAACTCATTCACCGCTCCTCTCCACTGCCGGTGCCGCTATTGCCTCAATGCCACAAAAGTAAAGAAGAAACACATTCCAATAGTTGAATGTGGTAGATTTAAGCATTTTGAAATTGTACTTATCAACCACAATTTTGCAGATCCACAATTCTCTTCCTGATATCTGTGCCTCTAATTAACTCCAATGTTGTTAACTTGTGCATGCAAACATATCTCAGAAGTAATAAGTAATAGTCTGGAAAAGCACTAGGGCAAGAAGCGTAGTTCCATTTAAACAAACACATCAAATCAGAGATTTACCAAAAACATTCTTCAAATCCCCCGACAACATTTTGAGTACCAGTGTCCTGCGAACCAACCCTGATAAAAACGTTATCCCCTACAGCAGATATACTTGTATTAAAGTAGATATATGTACATGAACATTTGGTTTCCACTATACAGCCGCCGGTGCTGTGAAGAGCATGGAGCATGTCTTGACTCATTATAATCCTTATTATTTCATCAACATTTTAGATGTAAATTAATTGTGTTTGTTCATTTGTGTACTGATTATGCATCAAAAAGCAGCTTTTCCTATTGTTTTAATTTGTTCTGGGAGCACACTCTTTCGACCATGATAGGAGAAGTTGCATTACACCAGAGGTCACTGTTGAACTGGAGCACAGAAGCTCATGACTTAAAACTCTATATCCACAATATCTGCCATCGTTTCTGCCTCTCATTGCTTCTCGTTTCTTCGTCAGAGCAAATCTAGAATGACAGCAGCATAACTTGATTTAATATCTAGGTCATGCAAAATCTCCTCATCGTGCCAAAGAGGAGATGCATTGATGCTGTGGTGTGACTTGGCTGCAGGCTGTTATTAATGGACATTTTTGGGATGAATAATTAAGATGGGGTTTTGTATGGCAGAGGGTTCTACAGTGAGGGAAGCTGTTATAAAGGGAACTTTTGCAGGGCATGATCAATAGAGGCGTGTTCATTTCTAACTATGGCTTGCCTGCATTGATTGGTGAGAGATGACGTGCCGAGCATCACAAAGCCAGTTTAATCTTGCAGTATATTAACCAAGATAGCATGATCAACCGTGTTAGTAACTAACAAAACTGTTAATAATCTGAGCAGGCAGCCATGTTTATGTTTTATCAACACACACAAGAACCCATATTACGCTTTTCAACTTTTCTATGCTTTAAACATAATTATTGTGCCATTTGGCCTTCATTTCCCTCAAGCTTTAGCAAGCCTAACCACATATTGGTTCAATTTGTGACAAGCTGTGGGTAATTTACAAGTAAAGCAATTACTGTTATAGATAGATAGATAGATAGATAGATACGTTATTGATCCCCCGTAGGAGAAATTCAGGTGTCCAGCAGCAGAAGACTGTATTGCTTTTTGCTGTTACATGATAACGTAAGGCATTAAAAAAAACTGGGTATAGTTTCACTTGGTACAAATTCACATGTGTTAAATTTGCAATTTAACCCAAAATTAAATTGTGTGTGTTTTTTATGCTATGCCACTGCGTGATCAGATAAGTCCAAAAATCTGTGCCAATAGTCGCCGCATAGAATTTATTTTCCTTTCTGGTAAAAGATGGCTGAAGCTCAAGCAGAAGCAGGCACTACGTCAGACAATAGTACATTTTCAAGATGGTGATACTATGGAACCCAAAAGCTCTATCAACCTCTCACATGGATCTATGATAATATAAAAACGAGATTTAGTATGTATATGTAATCCAGTCAAAATGGGATGGCACATTTTGTTTTTGTGTGACTTTTATATGCATGCCTGGTTGGCTGTGTTTTTTTTCCAATCACGTCTCCCTCATTTGTTTCTATGGTGACCCCTGCACACCTGCCTGCTCACAAGTTATCACAAGCAACCAAGAGTCCAAGCGTGCACCAGGCCCTAACCCCAACCTAACCCGAATGTACCCACTGACGACACTGCGTTCAGTGAGTACCTGCAAGACACTATTTCTCCGCTGTAAGTAGAACAGGCCTTGGGTACCTTGAATTTTGCCCAGGTGTGGCGCCAGCGGCCGAGAGGAGCGGGACCTGGCCACATGGACACTGATCCAGAGGAGCACAGTGACGTGGTCCCTTTCCCCTTAAGGAAGCGGCTTTTGGAAGAAGATCCAGACCTTCTCTCTGGACTGCCTGTTTTCATTAGTTTTATTTGCTTTTATCCTTAAAACCTTATTTTTATAGTGATAGAATTATTTTTTGTTCAAAAAACAAAATTATTTAAGTTTTTCTTTATTGCTCACACCACTTGCTCTTGAATCCATATATGTCTCTTCAATCGGCACAGCATCCACAGTCATCTACCACTCTGTTTCCCACCAAAATCCCCCCTTTAAATACATATTTGGTGAAAGTAACTTAAAAGTAATGCAGTAGTTGTGAAATACTTTACAAATCAGAAACTGTAATATTGTAGTGTAACTAACACAGTACAAAGTAGTACATAATGTGTTAGATTTTTGAAGAAACTTGCCCATCGCTGGTGGCTAATATACCAGAAGGCATGTCCAGACGAGTTGAGCTGGAGGCACCAGACAACATTACATCTTATTTTTATCCTGGTAATACTTTGGATATTTCATGACACTTTGAAGCAACTATGGTTAGAGTTCTAACTCTTGCAGTACTTCACTGTACTACTGTCACCTTACATTGTGTGCACCATGTGCACTTGTATATTGTAAATATAACTGTAACTCTATTTTAAATTAAAATGTATTCCTTAGAAGTGTTTTTTATTCTATATTTTTTTATTATCTCTTTCTGACTGTTGCACTGAGCCAAAGCAATTTCCAAGTCTGTGACTTCCTGTTACTTACGTGGCAATAAAAATGATTCTGATTCTGATTCTGATTCTGATGTAAACAACAGCAGCATGGTAGGAGATGGTGGCTATACCTCTTCTGGTTGTAACTGCATACAAAGCAAAACAGCCCAAAAGACTGTAAAGTGAGGAGGAGAAGAGGGAACTAAAGCGAAAAAATTATCACAGAAGAAATCAAGCCCGGGTGACCATAGCTAGCTTACATCGTGTCCTTGCCCCGGAGAGACCTGCGGGTGCGGACCGCCTCGGACTGACTTTGTACGCGAAACTAGCGTTAATCTTTCAGTTATGTATTTTGTTAGCAGTGCTTTGCTTTAGTACCATTTCACCAGTGTTTGCTGTGCAGCTTATAAGAAATTGTGTTAAAGAAGCTATACCCAATTAGTAGTTTATAAAAATGCTTATTACTAAATACAAGTTTTATAATCCGTAATTTAATTGAAAACTTGAGGTAATTGATTCAGCTGTGTAAGAATACAAACTGTGAAAAGTGCTGAGTAGAGTCTTAGCGGGTTCTCCTCCACTCACAGAACCAGCCTGCGTCCTCTAGCCTCTACAGCGCTGCTAAACACCAGGGCTTAGACTTCGAAATTCGAATATAATTCTAAAATTAAAAAAACATATATTCGAACAAATATTAGACAGTCCTTATAATTCGAAATTTATTCAATGACTGCAAATAAAATAGTTAGCTCCCAAGGGTCTCACCGGGACGTGCTAGGCAGGTAACAGCTAAGCTAGCTAGATCAAAAACTCCCTGGAACTACATGTTAATGGTTACTTCCGGGTTTTTCGCGATCGCTTTTTGTCACATTAAAATAGAAATTTTGTCATGAAAACTATAACAACAAATTCTGAAAACGTCCGTGCAAGTGTGTTGGATCTAAGCGCCGCTTTTGATACAGTAGACCACACAATTCTTTTATCCCGCCTGAAACACCTCGGCCTCTCTGGTGCTGTCCACAAATGGTTCACTTCTTATTTAACAGACCGATCCTTCATGGTAAGTTTGGATACCTGCTCCTCTCAGGTCCATAAAATCACATGTGGTGTGCCCCAGGGTTCCATTTTAGGTCCAGTCCTTTTTAACCTGTACATGCTCCCTCTTGGCGGTGTCATCAGGAGACATGGAATTGACTTCCACAGTTATGCAGATGACACACAGCTGTACATCTCCATGTCTCCTGACAACACCAGGCCAATGGATAGTCTTTTTAACTGCATTTTAGACCTGAAATCCTGGATGGCAGAAAACTTTCTCCAGCTTAACCCGGACAAAACTGAGGTTTTAGTCCTGAGGCCCAGAGAGAGAAACTTTTATCAAAACTCCAATCACACTCTTTTAATCCATCATCACAAGTGAAAAATCTGGGCGTAATCTTTGACTCTGAGCTGACTTTTATTCCTCACATCAAGAGTATCACAAAAATAGGTTTTTATCATCTAAAGAACGCATGCTTTTATCACCAGTCGCATTGACTATTGTAATGCCCTGCTCTCTGGTCTTCCCAAAAAGAATATTGCAAGTCTTCAATTACTCCAAAACTCGGCCGCACGTGTCCTGACAAAGACCAGGGGGCGGGACCACATTACACCGGTTTTAAAATCGCTGCATTGGCTCCCCGTGTGTTTCAGGATCGATTTTAAGGTTCTTTTAATGGTTTTTAAATGTCTTAAAAATGAAATAAATGAATCTGAATCTGAATAATTTTGCCAGAGTGGGAATATGTTTATAGTTGTCCAAATCTTGCATTTCATGTGTGTTTTTTTACATTTACACCCTGATTTGGCCGTATGTAAGTTTCAGAAATGAGGCCCAATAAAATGAACAGAAATGTGTTTCCTCGATACATACCGACACGAGACGCATCAGAGCTCAGGGAGGCCGAGGGCGGTGAAGACAGGCCACCATCATCTTCTCTCCAGACAGTCACTTGGCTCTCCAGGTCACTGCAGAGTGCTCAGCCATCACACACAGTAGAGCGCTTAAGGAAGCTCAGAGTGTTGAGGATCAAGCAAGCCCTGGCAACCCAAGAAGTCTGCTCATTCAAATCAATGACCGGCAAGGCTGGACTGGCCATCGGGCGTACCGGGCAATGCCCGAAGGGCCGATGCCCATATTTGGGCCGGTCTGTCTGCCTCATACAAAAAACATGTTTGTGAAAAGCGTAAATCCGTTGAGAAATGTTCGAGGGGGGCGCGCGTGTCCGCGGGGCACCTGCTGTATGTACTCGAACGGGATTCCACCACCTCAGCGGCCGCAGTGTTCCCGCATCCAGCGGCTCTGAGCTGGACGCAGGAACCGCTCACAACACATGCACGGTGAGCGCGTAGCCGCAACGTGACCATGTACCCAAGACCATAAACGCGCACAGGACCATGCATTTCTTTTCGTAATTTGTGCACCCAATAAATACACCGCTGCAGAAAACAGTCCGCGTCTCCCCTCTCCTCTAAATTAAAGCTCGGGTACCTAAATTTTCCATTGAAAAAATTAAAAGTTCATGTTTGAGCCCAAAAGTAAAATGTTGTGAACAGATTAAACAGATTTAGAGCCAGCTAATGGCTGACAATATGCATTTCAGAAATGTTTACCAATTCTCATCCCTGTAACAAACAATAGTGTTGTCTGTGCCCACCTCCCTCACTCTGAGACATGTTTATTACTCTGTTTAATGTGGACTATTGTACTTTATTTTATTGTTGAAACTGCAGACATCCTGATCCTCTACAGTATTTGCTTCAACATACTGTATAAACCAGGGGTCGGCAACCTTTAGTGCCCCTAAAGTGGCTCCTGGAGCCTTTTCAAAAATGTCTGAAAATGGAGTGTGAGGGCTATATTTTATTTCTAGTTTGAATGTGGTTTCTGTGGGAGGAAAAACATTCTTGACGTTTTTCAATGCTGCAAAAACTTGTATAAGTAATATTCAATTTTAGCATTTCTGTCAACGTAGTGCGTCATATCCTGTGACGCGGCCCGTGCCATGCGGCCGCTGCTGTAAACAAACCGGCGTGTGCGCATCATAGACTGTGTGTGCGCATGGATCCCAAAGATAAAGAGAGAGAGTCGATAAGACTGGACTAAGAATGAGAATGAACATTTGCTTTCAGTCAATGAGGAAGGACTGCTTCATGTTTGCGATGTAATGAAAAGTTTTGTTGCAAGAGGAGGAACAATGAAGCTTTAAACACTGTTCACTGAAAGATTCATTAATCATAAAGTCAGAGCACCTATTTTCAGACTTCAAATACCTTCGCAAAGACGGTGAAAGAAAAGGCCATTGAGGACATTCAGCTCCAGCAACTTCAGCCTGTGATGTGATCGATATGAACAGACAGTGATGCCGGTGAACTCGGAGCCAAAAAGCAGATGTATTTACTGTATTTGTACAATTGCATGAAGGTTAAACTTAAAGCAGAGTCGTCACGTGGTGTGTCATTCTCTCCAGGACACGCTGCAATGAAAATACACATTTGATAATCATGAATGGTTTTTATGTGTTTGTAGCCTTTACTTTATCATTTAGATATTAGGCTAATATAGCTAATATAGCTAATATAGCTAATGTAGCTAAGGTAGCTAATGTAGCTAATGTAGCTAATACAGCTTCAGACCCTGTTACCTTCATATAAGCCTTATACAATGCTGTTTTGTTTTTTTTGCGGCTCCAGACAGATGTTGTTTTTAGTTTTTTTGTCAAATATGGCTCCTTGAACCTTGAAGTTGCCTGGGCCCCTAAGAAGGAAAAAATGCCCGGGCCGTTTTTTTGTCCCAGTCCAGCCCTGGTTGATGGAGTTTTGCAGCCTGGTTTGGAGGGGACAGAACGTCAAGACTGCTCTATGCTGTGACCGCTAGCGCTATATACTGTGACCGCTATCGCTATATACTGTGACCGCTATCGCTATATACTGTGACCGCTATCGCTATATACTGTGACCGCTATCGCTATATGCTGACGACCGTTATGCGCTAACCATTTTTTGCTATATACTGTGACCGCTATCGCTATATACTGTGACCGCTATCTACTGTGACCATTACTTGCGGATACTCAGCTGCTGCCGCCACCAGGAAGTTTAGCGAGTGTTTTATGGAGATGCCAAAAGCCGCTGGGCTGCCAGAATGGTCGAAGTGTCAGGCCTGATGTATGAGGAGAGGGCCGATGATGACCAGCGGCCCAGCTGCTGGAGGGCGGAATGGGGGAGCCCCAGGGACGCGGCGCGCGTGGCGGCGCCTATCCGGAAGGGGATCTGGCATGGCGATGGATTGGCAGAAGGGCAAAGGCGTCAGAACTCCTGGAATTTAAAGCGAGAGAGAGAGTCAGCAAGACAGTTAGGTGACGAGGGACGTGACGAGCAGTGATGATAAATTGTTCAGGACTGAGAGCCATGTGATGCGTCTAAGGAGGATGTGATTTGGGGAGAGGATGAACGACCTCTGTTAATTATTTCAATGACGTCGAGGTTGTCGCACGTCACGGAAATCCTTTTCCTATGCCACGTATGGTTCCGCAGCACGCAGGCTACGGTCACGGGATATATCTCGTGGAGCGCGGAGGAGATGCTTCGAGGGAAAGCGTCGGGCCGGGGCCCGGCGAACCACTGGTCCTGGAAAAACCCCCAAAACCCACGGACGGGGCTGCGTCCGTGAAGAACCACGGGGCATCTGAGACAGGATGACGTCACTGTAAAAAGAGATACACCATCCCAGCGGCTCTGCAGACGGGACCGGAACGCCAAGTCGGAGCGGCGCCCCGCGTCCGGGCAGACAGCGTCATTGAGGGAGGAGACGGAGTCGGCGAGGGAGAGGAGTCTGGAATTAAAAGAACGACCTTGGGGAATGATACGGACGGCATAATTAAGAGGCCCAAGGAGGGACAGCAAGGACGCCTCGAAGTGACGGGAAGGCCAAGGCAGACCGGGAGAAAGCGCGGATGCGTTCGAGCTTGTCCAGCGGGAGGGAGGCCTCCATGGCGCGTGTGTCGAGGCGGATGCCGGGAAACTCCAGAGCGTTGGCGGGGCCTGTGGTCTTTCCGGAGTGGAGGAATCCGAGGGCAGAGAAGGCGGGCCTGAGCTTGCGGAGAGAGCCCCCGGAGCAGTCTGAGGGTGGGTTGACTACGAGGGAATCATCGGGGAGATGCGGGACAGAGGGGAGCCGCGCGTAATTAAGCAGAATCCGACACGGCGCCTCCGAGAGATTGTTGAACGAGAGGGACTACTCCGGCAGTCAAAGGTGAGGCGCACTGCGAAGAAGAACTCCGACGCCACTTGACCCCTGAACAGCGCCAGTGGTCGGGGTGGATGGCAGCAGCTTGAACGCGTCCGGGATAACGGCCTTGGAGAGCCAGGAGCCGGGGCCGAAAGTCTTTATCAGCCTGATCGCGTGGTCCACGGTAGCGGACTGCAGGGAGAAGGGCGCTGGAGGGAAGGGTCTGTTGATGCTCGGGCGGGCCCGGAGCGGGGACAGGAGAGGACGAGTATGAGACGCTTCTTCCTGGAGTGCTTGCGGGTGGCGATGCCCATCGGGTTAGAGCGAGACGGAGAGAAGGGGCCAATGACGTAGCCCACGGACACCTCCTGCGCCCGAGCCGCGTGCCGACTTGGGGCTCATGGAGAGCCGGGAAGAGGTTGCGGGACACGAGACGCCGAGGGACCTAAACAGAGCTTGCAGTCTAATGTGAGGGATTTAAACAGAGCTTGCAGTCCAAAGTGAGGTATTAAAACTGAGCCCGCAGTCCAAGTGAGGCGTTTAACGGAGAGCCTGCAGTCCGGTGTGAGGGAGTTAAACGACCTGTAGTCCGAGGTGAGGGATTAAACTGAGAGCTTGTAGTCCAGAGTGAGGGAATCAACATTGCCCGCAGTCCTAAAAGAGGGATTTATAACTGAGAGCTTGTAGTCCAAGTGAGGGATTAAACCGAGAGCTGCAGTCCAGTGTGAGGGATTTAAACAGGTTTTACGGTCCAAGTGAGGGATTAACTGAGCCCGCAGTCCAAGTGAGGAGTTTAAACTGAAAGCTTACAGTCCAGTGTGAGGGATCCAACACAGCCTGCAGTTTTTTTTATTTTTATTTTATTTATTTTTTTTTATTTACTTATTTATTTACTTATTTATATTTATTTATATTTATTTATATTTATTTATATTTATATTTATTTATATTTATTTATATTTATTTATATTTATTTATTTTTATATATAAGCGTTCCAGATATAAGCAGTACCATATATGCAGTTCCAATATGAGCAGTTCCATAGATAAGCAGTTCCGTATATAAGCCGTTCCATATAAAAGCAGTTCCATATATAGCAGTTCCATATATAGCAGTTCCATATATAAGCAGTTCCGCATGAAGCAGTTCCAGGTACGGTATAACAGTTCCAGATATAAGCAGTTCCAGATATAAGCAGTTCCGTGAGGGATTAACCTGAGAGCTCGCAGTCCAATGTGAGGGATTCAATTTGGGAGCCGCAGTCCAAGAGGGATTTAAACGGGGCTTGCGGTCCAAAGAGAGGGATTTAAACGGAGCTCGTAGTCCAGAGAGGGATTTAAACTGAGAGCCTGCAGTCCAATGCGAGGGATTTAAACTGAGAGCCTGCAGTCCAATGCGCGGGATTTAAACTGAGAGCCTGCAGACCAATGCGAGGGATTTAAACTGAGAGCCTGCAGTCCAAGGCGAGGGATTTAAACTGAGAGCCTGCAGACCAATGCGAGGGATTTAAACTGAGCTTGCACACCGATGCACGGGGCCAACTGAGCCTGTAGTACAAAGCGCGGGGCCAACTGAGCCTGCAGTACAATGCGAGGGGAATAAACCGTCCGCAGGTCAGCACACTTACCCACAAACGCCAGAAGACAAGGGAAAGACAACAGTACCACACCGTACCGGCACGAGGAGGCAGGGATGCGCACGGCTCCCACCGCACCGGTCCAGACCGGCCGTATGCAGCAGCGGGCCGCGACGAGACGAGCAGCGGCGAACCCGCAGAAAGAGCCCGCAAAGGAGGGGAGCGGCAAAGACCCACGGACCACAGCACGAGACCTGCAGCAGGTGCAGCGACGCGGAGGAGGAGCAGACCACACGCAGCAAGACAGAGGACAGCAGGGACTGCAGGAGTAAGCGTGAGTAGACAAAAGCGATTCCTCCAGAACGATTCTTTGCAAGGCTTCGGGAGGCCGTGAAGTGGGAGTTTCTCCGCTTTTAAGCGGCTGCCTGGCCGGTACGGGTGATTGGAAGGGGGCGTTTGCTGTGCGATAGGCTGGGGATGTGAACCGGCCTGGAGGGGGTAACTTTGGCTGACGTCTACCAAATTGAATTTCCGCGGGCTGCATAACAAAACAGCTCGTCTTACAGTTCACTTCAGTTGTTTTCAATTTTTTCGTAATCACTCAGAATTTTGTCTTTGTACATTTTTTTGAATTTGTAAACACTTGTACAACATTTAAATTCCACACTTGAAGAATTCCACAATTTGACTCCGTAAACAGACGGACATTTCCGTTTCACCGATGTTCCTGCAAACATGTTCCGAAAATTATATTTTCTTCTATGGGAAGCGTCATGTGCAACAAAATTACTTTGAACATCATTTGGCAATTTTTTTTGTTTAGCTTTCCACATAATAATCAACATTTTTAAGTCGACGAGATCCTTAAATTTAAGACGTTTATTTTCAATAAATAAAGGATTAGTGTGCTCTCTATAACCTTTCTTACTGATGATTCTAATTGCTCTTTTTTGCAGCAGGAACAAGGGCTTGGTGGTACAAGTATATGTGTTACCCCAGACCTCAGCACAATAACTGAGATATGGGAGAATCATTGAGGAATAAAGCATCCTCAACAAGCTACAATCAAACAAATCTCTAACTTTATATAAAATGCCAATACTTTTGCTAACCTTTCTTTTTACATACTCAATATGAGCTTTCCACTTTAATTTTTCGTCTAAAACAACACCTAGAAACTTAACTTCCTCGACTCTTGTTATACCGACTCCATCAATTGTAATTTTCACATTATCAATTTTGCTATGTTTACTGAAAATCATATAGTTTGTTTTATCCCAATTTAAAGATAACTTATTTTCGTTAAACCAATTTCTCACTTTTAACATTTCTTCTTCAATTCTTTCCGATAGCTCCAACAAATCACTTCCTGATTGAAATCTACTGGTGTCATCAGCGAACAACAAAAAATGTAACCTGTTTGTTGAGTCACAAATGTCATTAATAAACAAAATAAAAAGCAATGGCCCTAAAACAGACCCTTGCGGAACACCACATATGACCTCTCTACATTCAGAATCTAACCCGTTGATATGTACATACTGCTTACGGTTTGTGATATAACTTCGAAGCCACTGATGTGTTATACCCCTAATTCCATAGTTGGATGATTTTGCCAGTAACAAATCATGATTTATGGTGTCAAATGCTTTGCGTAGGTCAATAAACACACCTACAGTGTTCTCTTTTCTTTCAATTGCAGCTGCAATATTTTCCACCAGTGCAGAGAGCGCTAGGCTTGTGGATCTTTGTGATCGGAATCCATACTGTTTGTCAGAGAGTAATTTATGTTTATCTAAAAAGTTTGTTAATTTTTGTGCAAACCATTTCTCAAGGACTTTAGAAAACTGTGAGAGCAACGACACTGGTCTGTAATTGTTAAATAGGTGCTTGTCTCCATCTTTAAACAGCGGAATTACTTTAGCAACTTTCATTTGTTCAGGAAAAACACCAGTTTGTATGGACAGATTACAAATGAAAGTCAGTGGTTTAACAATGCAGTCAATAGTTCTTTTAATAATTGTCATGTCTAGTCCATCACTGTCTGTGGAGGTTTTATTTTTACATTTATTTACAATAGATAAGATGTCATATTCACTGATCTCTTCAACAAACAGGGACTGAATGATTCTGCTTCCCAATTTGCACGTTTTATTTCCGTTAGTTGCATTCATAGTGTTCGCAATATTGGCTCCAATATTTGTAAAAAACAAATTAAATTTATTGGCAATACTTTTGCTGTTGTTATGCACAACATCCTTCTCAATTAAATGATCTGGTATCTTTTCTTGTCTAGAGTTTGGTCTTATTACTTTATTCAGTACATTCCATGTTGCTTTCATGTTTCCATGATTTTCTCTCAGTTTTCTATTATACTAGTCCTTCTCTGTATTTCTTATAATGCCCGTTAATTTATTTTTATATGTTTTGTATTTGATCTCACTATCTGAGGTCCGTTTTTTAAAATAGTTTTTATACAATTTGTTTTTCTTTTGGCATGCTCTTATTATTCCTTTAGTAAACCAATCTTTTACTTGAGTCATCACTTTTACTTTACTAGTGATAGAAGCAAACTTTTTTGAGGGCGAAGAACTAGCTAGTGTAGTTATTACACATTCCATACGTGCATTTGAAAGTGAGGTTCCCCAGATGTATATAGTTTAAAAAGATATAGCTATGGCACCATCTAGTGGCAATACTTATCCCCTACTGCAAAGTCATGAACACTGTGGTCTCGGATATATTACTCTCGTCTATATATTATGTCCCCTGAGTACAAAGTACAAACATCTTTCAAAAGGCATCTTATTCGGTTGATCAAATCTTTTGTTCATCTTGGACCGTACGTAAGGATCTAATCACGTGATTATGAAACCAGGAACAGGCCTTGACGAGAGAAACGAAACTGAGCAAATCATCATGAATCCCTCTACCTGCAGGTATGACCCAGGCTATAATCATGACTATAATCAATATTATTATAGATCCATGGCTATAACGCACTATAACACTATAGGAGATTAGTATAAATGCCTGTGTCTGAAGCGCCTTCTGATGATGTACTGTGTAACCGAAAATAATGTATTTACAGTGCTGTCTAGACACAGAGCTCAAAAGCAGCACTGCGTTTTTTAGATATTTGAGCTATTCTATTTATTGGTACTTTGTTTAACGCTGACGTATGGAAGCCCGTTTCCGCCATGTAAAAAAAAAAAAAGCATACAGAAAGTCAAAATTTTGAGTTTCAAACTCAAAATTACGACTTTTAAAAGTCGAAATTTCGACTTTAAAAGTCAAAATTACGACTTTAAAAGTAAAAATGTCAACTTTAAAAGTCAAAATTACGAGTTTTCAACTGCGCATGTGCTGTTGAGAACTCGTATGTGTTGTTGTCTGGAACGGTCTCTGGACGTCCTTCACCTGCAGATTATGTGAAGATATTGCCTACAGTGACCAGTGCATCCTTGAAGTAGCCAGAAATAATGTTGTTTGATTGATTCTGTAAAACTTTCCTGTTTAAGCCCCAGACCGCGGTCGTAGGACGCAGGGGGGAGCTGTCTTTTTATTTATTTATGTTAAATTCAATTTACATATATACAACATTTAAATCAAACGACTTCTTATTTCGACATAGTAACAAATAATGTGAGCAATATGTTTTTATAATAAATCAAAGGAAAATGAGCCATCGAGACATTCCAATCCAATCTGCTATAGACCACTCTGACCAGACGATGGCGCTGAGAGGGGTCCACACGGAGCGAGTATTTCCACGGCTGAAATGATGCGCTTTCTACGTGTTGTGTACGGGGTTTTATTCATGCATCTATAATGGGTTTAACTCCCTTTTCAAAGACCCTCACTGTTATCTGCGGAGTTATTTCTCCGGATTGTTGCTAAAAGAGTCATGGGCTTTATTTTGTCACAATAAAATAATCAGACAAGGAACTTATTCCCTATATGTCTGCGTGTTCTTGCTCATGCGCCAACAACTTTACCCGCACGCTCGCTCCATCAGCTCACCCCAGAGCGTGCTCACGTTTAGGCCGCGCGCACGCACACACTCACGTCACATACTCTTCAATGCACTGATCGCAATTCCAAAAGGGTATTATTGTCAGTGCCCGTGACTGTGGTTCACCTGCCTCTGTCTGTGGTTTACCTGCCTCTGTCTGTGGTTCTGTCTGTGGTTTACCTGCCTCTGTCTGTGGTTAGTAAGTAAGTAAGTAAGTAAGTAATGTTTATTTATATACCGCCTTTCACAGACAAGGGTCACAAAGCGGTTTACAATTGTTATTATTTTTTTTGGGCTTTTGTCCTCTCACTCCAAGCGGGGTCGCCAAACAGGAGGCGCGTGCCAGAACTATTGTACATATTTTTAGTGGTAGGGGAAACCGGAGTACCCGGAGAAACCTACTGTACGCAGACACGGGGAGAACATGCAAACTCCACTCAGAAAGGCCCTGGTCCGACCGGGATTCAAACCCAGGACCTTCTTGCTGAGAGGCGAGAGTGCTATCCACTCAGCCACCGTGCCGCCCACGCCCATGGTTCTGTCTGTGGTTTACCTGCCTCTGTCTGTGGTTCACCTGCCTCTGTCTGTGGTTCTCCTGCCTCTGTCTGTGGTTTACCTGCCTCTGTCTGTGGTTCTGTCTGTGGTTCTCCTGCCTCTGTCTGTGGTTCTGTCTGTGGTTTACCTGCCTCTGTCTGTGGTTCACCTGCCTCTGTCTGTGGTTTACCTGCCTCTGTCTGTGGTTCTCCTGCCTCTGTCTGTGGTTCTCCTGCCTCTGTCTGTGGTTCTCCTGCCTCTGTCTGCGGACCTCTCTCACTGTCCTGTAATCGCGAACGGTCTCTCTGTCAGTCACAATATTATTCACTGCATTTCTGGTGCATCCATCGATAGCAATGATACTGACCAGATGTCACCAGTTGATGCTCAATGACTTTGAACAGCCACATGTGTTTTATTATTAATCTTCCACAGTCCGTTTAGGATAAACTAAATAGAGGCTTCTGAAGCGGATTCTAATCATAAACGGAGAGACCGTTTGCATTTTAACGCGATTACTACCACAACATTATTGCTGCTACTTCATGGATGTGGTCACTGTCTGTAGGCAAAATCTTCACATAATCTGCAGGTAGAGGATGACCCATGGTCATGGACGTTACAGGTGTAACGCCGAGATACACTGTCTTGAAGAGATGCACTGCCTCAGCTGTTTATGATGTAATGCAAACCTGCGCATGCGCGTCTCACGGCAGCCGAAGCATACCAAGATGGCGGACCGTGAATTGCTAAAAGTGAAATACGAACGAATCAAGACACGAATGTCACTTTTAATGCAATTTGAGGCGAGATGTTTATGGTCCCGTTTTGTCACATGTGGGTTTTAAGAGTCAAAGTTTCGTGCAAAGTTTAGTTTAAGCAGTCAACTGCGCCTGTGAAACCACAAAGCTAATGTTTTCATAGCAGTCCGCGGCTGCTGACGTAGGCTGATGACGCGTCCTGTGGCCACTCTACACTCTTACACTGGTCTGTCGGGTTGATAATGGAAAATGGGGAAAAAAATCAATCTAATTAAATATTTTGTTTGAACACACTATTGTTAATCATATTAAATACAGTACGATACATGCATTGAATGAAATTTATTATTTCCATTATCAACATAAAGCTACAGTAGTACTAAAACAGTCTGAAGGATTTTGTTTGGACGTTTCCCAAACTGTGGACATACATATACTGTAAAAGGCCTGCAGTGTGATGTGTCCGTTGTTTTATCTGCGATTGTTTCAAAGGGGAAAACATACGTATTAATGATTAATGATAAGGCAATTAAAGAATGATAGGAAGACATAATACAGGTTACTGTCTTTGTGTCCTTGGCATTGCACTTCTTTCTTACTCCATATGAAACCTGATGGAGTAAACTAGTTCTTGTTTCTCGAAAACTTAATTTTCGGCACTGGTCTCACCTTCAAACCACCACACAAACACATACGCCAAACTTGAGCAATAGAACCGCGTATCAAAGCAGCCGTCACGTAATAGAGAGAGCATAATCGGGATACCTTTGTGTGTTAATTTTGCTCCTGTGCATATAGTAGCCTACCTGACAACTCGCTTCTTGAAAACATATCCGTGAGTTTATAATACTTTGCCGCATCCTCGTCCAGCGCCTTCTTTTTTCTCATTTTCTCCCTTTCTGCGCCACCTTTCCTCTTTTTTTTCGAATCCATGATAGCATAGGCTACTGGGTGTAAATTACCTTGTTACTATTTCTTCTGTGTGGTGATTCAGCTAAAAATGTTTTAACGTTTAAACGTTAGAACTGTTACAAAAGTAACCGCAGCAGCGCGAGCGCTACACTAAAAGGACTTTCTGTAAGCTACTGTTCAAAAAATCACATTTTTTGAACAGTAACAATCACAAATAAAGAAAAAAAAAAGAAAAAAGAAAAAAAAGACCGTGATGATAGGGCAGGCCCAGGCCACTTTGACACGCAGGCCACCGGGAGATCTCCCGATGCTCCCGATGGTCAGTCCGGGCCTGGTCATGGATCTATAACAGGGATGACCAGAGACCGTTCCAGACAACAACACATACGAGTTTTCAACTGCACATGCGCAGTTGAAAACTCGTAATTTTGACTACATGTGAGCAGGGTAAACATTTTATGAAACTACACACAAGTCACACAAGGGACAATACTTTGCATAAAATCAATGATGTTCTGATGTTGTTTCTGTGAGCACTGGTTCTCCTCAGGGATGTATTTTGAGTCCTTTGCTTTTTACTTTGTACACTCACGATTGTGTGTCCTCCTCTGACTCAAACTTGATCATCAAATATGCTGATGACACCACCATCATCGGTCTCATCAGTGACAATGATGAATCCTCTTATAGAGCAGAGATCCAAAATGTGGTTCAGTGGAGTAAAACTAACAACCTCCAGTTGAACGCATCGAAAACATGTGAATTAATAGTTACATAATGTAACTTAAGTTCTACGAATAGGTGCGTAGTCCCTTAGGACTTCGCTAGTGGGATATCACTCGTGACCCCCAGGTCACACGCCAGAGAGATAAAAATAATTTGCTCCAATCACCAGCCACCCTCCTCTATAAAGGCCCCTGCACACAGCCGCACCCCCTCTTGAACTCTGCCAAGCCGGGCTGGCCTGATGGGCTCGTAGCTAAGGGACTACGCACCTATTCGTAGAACTTAATTCTACGTCATGGTGCTACGTCCCTTAGGACTTCGCTAGTGGGACACAACGCGGAGGCCGTAGGAACATGTACTCCCAGCAGGCCAGCGAAGGGTGATTGGAGCTCCGCCCGAGCAAGACCCTCTCACAGTGAGAGGACTCAGGGCAGAAGAAACAAATGCGTGTTACAGGGCCACTCCTACCAAGGATACCCCCAAGTAACACAGACCGTAGGTCACCCGTAGTCCCAGGACGCCTCTCCCAAGAGCTCCTGACGTGGACTACCTGACCGACCAAACACACATATAAGTACCGCACCTGTAGGATGCCTCTCCCAAGAGCTCCTGAACCAGGGCGGAAAGTCAACCGAAGGCCCCCTCAGAGGAGGGACCTAACGGTCTAACTCAGTCCGCTGCACTCAGCACGGAATGGGCCACCGACCGGTCCGACACATCCAAAAGATAAGACCGGACGAAAGAAGAGGACGACGCCCAAGAAGCCGCACGGCAGACGTCCTCGACCGACGCCCCCCTGAGGAGGGCCGTAGAGGCCGCCACCCCACGCGTGGAATGCGACCTGAAACCCACCGGGGGGGCCAGACCCTGCGTCTGATACGCCCGCCGCACAGCCGTGGCGACCCAGTGCGCCAGCCGCTGAGCCGACAGCGGGGCGCCCCTGTTCTTGGGGCCCAGACACACAAACAGCTGACCACCCAACCTGAATGACGACGTCATAGCCAGGTAATGCCTCAGCATTCTGACAGGACACAGAAGGTGCCGCCGCTCCTCCTCGGGGGAGGCATGCGGTGGCGGATAGAAAGCCCTAATCCTGATGACTCTCGACCTAAAGGCCGACGTGATGACCTTGGGGAGAAAGGCCGGATTGGGCCACAATTCCACCATGCCGTCGCCCTCTCCAAAGGACAGGCAAGACGCATGGACAGAGAGCGCACACAAGTCGCCCGCCCTGTTAGCAGACGCCAACGCCAGCAAGAGGGCCGTCTTAAAAGCGACACACTCGGGACTCGCCTCCGCCGCCGGTTCAAAAGGCGGACCCGACAGCCCCCTAAGGACCACCCTGAGGTCCCAAACCGGGGGTGTTCTCTGGAGCGGGGGCCTCCTCCTGCGCGCCCCCCGCAGAAAACGTTTAACCAACGGATGAGAGCGGGCTGTGAACCCCCCGAATCCGTCGTGACCCGAGGTAATGGCTGCCGCGAACACCGCCAAGGTGGCGACAGCCCTCCCTTTGTCAAAAAGCTCCTGTAGGAATCCCAGGACCCCCCCTCCAGCGGGCAACGCCTGGGATCCTGGAGAAGGCCTAGCCGCACCACAGCATGAGCCGCCGCCATCATTAACAGCCGGGACCTGAGGCGCCGAGCGGGGACTCTGGGGCCCGCCAGAACCTCCCTGGCCAGACGGGTAATGTTCATCCGTCTGTCCACGGACAATGCAGCACGGAATGTCACAGAGTCTAGCTGCAGGCCGAGATAAATCATGCGCTGAGCGGGCTGCAGCTTGCTTTTCTCCCTGTTTACCACAAAGCCCAGACGCTGTATGTGGGACAGGACCCAGTGCGTATGACTCACGGCCACTTCCCTGGATGAGGCCAGAATTAACCAGTCGTCTATGTAGGTTAAAATTCTTACCCCTGCGCGTCTGAGCGGCTCCAGTGCTGCCTCCACGCACTTGGAAAAAGTGCGAGGCGCGAGTGCGTAGCCGAAGGGGAGACGACAGTACTCGTAATTCCTCTGCGAAGCGCAGAAACCTCCTGTGTTCCGGCACTATCGGCATGTGGAAGTAAGCGTCTGTCAGGTCTATGGAGGACATCCAATCTCCCTGCCTGACACACTCGAGGAGCTGCTTTGTGGACAGCATCCGAAACTGCCGTTTGGAAATGCACTCGTTCAAAATGCGCAGATCCAAAATGGGACGCACGCCGCCTGACTTCTTTGGCACTAAGAAGTAAGGGGAGTACAGCCCCCTGGTGGCGTCCTGCGGTTCTACCTCCACTGCTGCGCCTCGACTCAGCAGAGAGGAGACCTCCGCTGGTAGTGCCTCTAATGATCCCCGTACCTGAGAGCGTGCTGCCCGTACGCCTCGGAATGGTGGTGGTTTTTGGGAGAATTGCAGTGCGTAACCCCTGCGCAATGTTTTCTCCAGCCATAGATCTGTCAGCAAACCTTGCTCCCTCCAGATGCTGTAGAAGTCTGTGAGGGGCGGAACGGGAGCTGGAACACGAGACGTCACGGCCCCGCCCGCTCCTGGTGTTCCTCGCAGGGAGGGGGGGTGGACGAAAGGGCCGGGGGGCCCCCTGCGTCACACCGTGAGCGCCGGGGGCGGTCACGTGTCCAGCAGGCCCGACGTCATAAGTACGGGACTGCTCATCCCACGTGACTCGGCTGCTGTGCCCCCCCTGGCTCTTGCCTCATGGAGGGGGGGGCGAGCCCCTGGAGTGGGAGACCCCGTGTTAGCCTTGTAGCTCAGAGATGCTAACACGCGTTCGGCCGAAGCACACACACCACTACTCACCAGATCCCTCCGCCTGACCTCTCTCTGGGAGGGCATAGCCTGAACCAGAGAACCGGAGCTCGTGGCTCGCGTAGCGCACTGCAAACCCTGCTCTGGGGGCTGCAGGCCTAGCGAAGCAACGTTATGTGCTCGAGAAGTAACACAATCAGAATTCACAAGATTATTTGACATGTTACATACCCCCAAATGAGACTCAGAAACGAGTAATGATGAAATGCCGGTCGGCCTTTATTGAAGGAAAACTTTCCACCCCGACCTCCTCTGCCATAGGGAGGTCGGCGGTGGGTGCGTTGCTCCCGCGAGCCACCCATGGGTCTGTCTGGACCCGGGGGCCTCGTCGAGGGGGGACGATGGACAACAGAGCGCGGATACGGGTCAGGATGCCTCCCGGGCGAACGCTCTCTGTCTCTGTCCCGGCTCAGTGATGGTTGGTGGGCCTCGCGCCTCGGTGCTAGGTGCGGGGCTAGCCTAGCCGAGTCGTTGGCTGCAGACTCCAGTCTCGCCACCAGGGCCTGCATGTCCGGGCCGAAGAGGGACGTCTGAGAGATGGGCAGGTCCAGCAGCTGCCTCCTCTCCGCCTCCCTGATATTAGCCAGCCCAAGCCAAAGGTGCCTGGCCCCGACTTGGGCTGCAGCCATGTAGCGGCCACCGTCCACGGCTAGCGTCTGGCACATGCGCAGAATCGCCGCCAAGGTGGTCCTCGCCTGTGATAGGAGGTCTCCACTGAGCGCCTGGCCAGAGGAGAGCGACCTATTCAGGGCCCCCGTGATGAATGCCATGTCGTTAGCCAATGCGAGGACCTGTGCCGCATTGGCATAACATCTATCCAGCATCGCCAAGACATCCTGTCCCGCTCGGAGGGAAGGAGAGGTCTGGTGCCGGGCCACATGGATGCGGAGGGCTGCAGGGCCATGCGGACTGAATCCTCGATCACCGGTCCAGGACCAGTCCTGCACGCTGCAGTACATGTCGTGCAGTACATGTCGTGCCTCTTGGCTGCTAGGGGCTTTGGCCACTCACGTGTCGCGTAATGGACGAACGGGTCCATCCGCGGGCACAACGTGGGTTGTATGCTCCTCCTCCCTCGAGTGGTGGCGCCCACAGAGGTGAAGTCCTCCACCGTCTGGATCCAGCGATGACGTCCGACGCCGGAGGGCGAAGGGAACTCGGACGAACAAGGAAGACATCTCAGAATGAAGTAAGTACTGTGGTAGATCTCAAACGGCGCCAGAGTGAAAGAGGGGGTGCGGCTGTGTGCAGGGGCCTTTATAGAGGAGGGTGGCTGGTGATTGGAGCAAATTATTTTGATCTCTCTGGCGTGTGACCTGGGGGTCACGAGTGATATCCCACTAGCGAAGTCCTAAGGGACGTAGCACCATGACGTAGAACTGGTCTACGACTTCAGTCGCAATAGTTCTCATTTGCCTGTCGTAATCGACAACTCCCAGGTGCAGATCGTAGAGGAGTGCAAGTTTCTGGGTTTAACTCTGTCTAACGACCTGAAATGGGTTAAAAACACTGACCGAGTCGTTAAGAAAGCTCGTCAGCGTCTCTACTTTCTGCGTAAACTTAGAGAATTTACCACTAACTCTAAGATTGTGCTTAACTTTTATCGCTGCACCATTGAGAGTTTACTTGTTGGTTCTGTGTCTGTGTGGTTTGGAAACATCACAGATAAAGAAAAGAGAGCCCTAAACAAGGTGCTCCGCTCTGCAAAGAGGACCGTGGGCTGTGAGCTTCCTGTTCTGGAGGTTCTTTATAAATCCAGACTTTAAACAAAGCTCTTAGGATTGTCAATGACTCTTCTGGCCACCCTGGGAAAGCCATGTTCCAGCTTCTTCCCTCTGGCAGAAGATATCGCTCTCTGAGATGCAGGACATCTCGTTACGCTAACAGTTTTTATCCACAAGCTGTTATCAGTGTGAACAGAGCACTTTAATGATTTGCACTTGTTTTGAACTGTTTTAGTCGATCGATTTCACAGTGACATTTGTTTACTGTTTTATTTGTTTTATTTTACAATTACAATTTACAATTACAATTTATTCTTGTATAGCCCTAGGTCACAACAGAAGTCATCTCAGAGGACTTAACAAAACCATTGAAATCACCAACACAGGTCAGAGAATCAACAGTTAAAACACATGAAGAATATAAAGCACACACAGAAGAAAATGTCCATACATGTTGTAGAATGCTAAAGTGTCCTGATCATCACCAATCCTTTCTGTTGGACACTAACTGTCCAACAAGACCCTCCTGCATCGACAAGGAAAAACTCTTAAAAAACCCAGTGGGAAAAAGTGAGAAACCTTGGAGGAGAACTAGGGAAACCCACAGGGAGGGAGACCCATATGAGAAAGGGATCCGCTCCTCCGGACGGACAGGCTAATGATCTAGGACCTAAGCTAGCTACAGAACGTGGACCAGTGGACGCTGAACGTGGACAGGTCCGGTGCAGGACTGAAGCACTCCCAGGCGGGTCAGGCGGGGCAGTCCGCAGGTGTAGATGGAAGAGGCCAGGCTCAGAGATCCCGTCATCGTACCATGAAACAGACAATGGGACAACGGGTGAATAGCAATGAACAAACTACAGTCAGAATCCTAAAAATGCTAAACAGATAAAGTAGGAAGGAGGAGAGGATAGTGCTCAAGTTACCATACTTCTCCCAGCAAACTGACTCCCTATGCAGCTTGACTAACACTCTGAGGAGTTTAACCTTCTCCGAGTCTTACCTTCCTAGCCATATGCTAAACTAAAGAGGACTGTTTTAAACCTAGCCTTGAATAAAGAATAACATACAGCATAATATATAACATAATATACAACATAACACAATACATTATTGAATAATATATAACATAATATATAACATAATACAGCATATATATATAATATATACACTACATATTATATATTACCTAATTATATGCTAAATTAAAGTAAAGTGCTTTAAGCCTGGCCTTGAATGTGGAGACCGTATCTGCTTCCTTAACATAAATGGGAAGCTGATTCCACAGTAAAGGAGCTTGGTAGCTAAATGCTCTGCCACCAACAGTGACCTTTGAGACCTTAGGGACCACCAGACGTCTGGCGTTTTGTGAGCGCAACGCTCGACCTGGTTGATACGACACTAACGTGTCTTGGAGATAAGAAGGAGCCAAGCCATTTATGGCTTTATATGTTAAGAGTAGGATTTTAAACTTTATTCTGTACTCCACAGGGAGCCAGTGGAGTGATTTTAACACCGGAGTTATGTGCTCCCTCCTTTTGGTACCTGTTAAGATCCTAGCTGCTGTATTCTGAACGAGCTGGAAGCTCTTCAAAGAGGCTTTAGGGCACGCTGCCAGTAAAGCGTTACAGTAGTCGAGCCTTGAGGTGACAAACGCGTGAATGAGTTTTTCCGCGTCACTTTTAGGAAGGAAATTCCTAATTTTAGCGATGTTCCGTAAGTGGAAGTACGCCGTTTTAGTTGCTTGGCTTATATAAGCCTTGAAGGAGAGTTCTTGGTCAAAAATGACTCCAAGATTCCTCACAGTGTTACTGGGTATTATACTGACATTATCGAGAGTAACCATCTGGTTAGTGAGGGAGTCACGCAGGCGCTTCGGACCGAGTAGGATCACTTCTGTCTTCTCCGGGTTGAGAAGTAGGAAGTTAAGAGTCATCCACATTTTAAGGTCCTTTATGCAGGCACTGAGCTTTTCTAGCTGATCTGTCTGATTAGGCTTCATCGACAGATAAAGCTGTGTGTCATCTGCATAGCAGTGGAAATTAATTCCATGCTTTTTAATAATGTTTCCCAGTGGCAGCATGTAGAGAGTAAAAAGAATCGGTCCGAGTACCGAACCCTGCGGCACACCGAATTCCACTCCAGAATAAGGCGACGAGTCCTGATTCACATTGACGAAGTGATATCGATCTGATAAATAGGATTTAAACCAGCCAAGGGCTGTTCCTCTAAGACCTATATCACATTCTAGCCTCTGCAGTAGAATGCTGTGGTCTATTGTGTCAAATGCAGCACTAAGGTCCAGTAGGACCAGCACTGACACTTGTCCATTATCGGCAGCTAGTAGTAAGTCATTTGTGACTTTGACTAGTGCCGTTTCAGTGCTATGATGAGCTCTGAATCCTGATTGAAAGACTTCAAACATATCATTTTCCTGCAGGTGGCAGCGGAGCTGCTCAGCTATAAGTTTTTCCAGGATTTTAGATATAAAAGTGAGGTTTGAGATCGGTCTGTAGTTTGTAAGTATTTCTGGGTCCAGGTTTGTTTTCTTCAGAAGGGGTTTGATTACCGCGGTTTTAAAAGCTTGTGGGACATAGCCACATTGTATGGATGCGTTTATTATATTTACGATAGGCTCAATTATCAAAGGAAGTATGTCTTTGAAGAGCCATGTCGGGACTGCGTCTAACATGCAAGTTGAGGCTTTTGAGGATGTGACCACAGAGATCACCTCTGCTTGGCTCACAGCCATGAATTTATTAAGGCCCACTGAAGAGTCTAAGTGGGAAGTCACGTATGCCGCTTCAACCTGTCCACCACTAACAGCAGGAGCAACCTCCTCCAGCTTGTCACGGATGGATGTAATTTTATTATTAAAGAAGTGGAGAAAGTCGACACTGCTCAGTGAGCTTGGAATTTTAGGCTCGATTGCGCTATGGCAGTTTGTGAGTTTAGCGACGGTACCAAACAAAAATCTACTGTTGTTTTTATTCGCTTCTATTAAAGTTGAATAGTATTGAGTTCGAGCCCCGCGAAGGGCCTTCTTGTAGTTTCGGAGACCTGCTTTCCACTCCCTGTGGACAGGCCCTGTGGGACAGGCTCCAATTTTCGACGTCCTGTGGAGTTGGAGGGCGACGATGATCTAATCCTAATGGTTTTCTGTTTTAAAGGAGCCTGCTGCAATTTTAAAGACTCCTGTTGACAGCTCATAACAATGTTCCAACCAAATAAGCAGATGATGTTCTACCTTTATAATCTGCAGCTGGTGCATTGGGCCCCAGGTGCAAGTGGCACTGAAAAAACTGCTCCCTGCTGTGGAACGGGACTCTCTATACTGACACTTAAGCAGGCTTTGGAGGTTACACTTTAATGAGCACACCACAATTAGATTGTCCAAAGCTTACGTGCAGTGTGCATCAAGGTCAGATTGGATCAATTCATCTGATAATAATGCTGTAATACCTGGAGCCAAGGTTCCTCTCTTAGAATGAAACTGGGCCCTAAATAACAAGGGTAAGGATTGGTCTAGAATCTTAAACACTGTTTCTTTCCATGTTCAATATTATCCATATATGTCTCATTTCAAGAAACAACACCATCATAATCACTCGTTTGAGCATAGAGCATGAATGTCTATTATTTGCCATGGTCATTACAGTGTATGTTGAAAGTGCAAGCCTGTGTGGTGACCATTGGGGGGGGGTGGCCAAAATGACGTTTCGCTGACAATCAAGAAATAGATATATTATAAAATACACACCCCCCATCCTCTCCCTCCCACACATCCGCGCGTCCCTCCTTCCCGGTCACCCCCCCAACCCCCCCCCGCCGCATCCTAACTGCTACCCCCTACCTCTTGACCATCCATTCTCGCAATCCACCACACACCCTCTCATCCCCCTACGGCACCCATGGCCCCCGCAACACACCCCACTACCCACACCCAAAATTCCCCAAAACCTTAATTTAACCCCCACCAACTTTAAGCTCCTACCTCCTGGCCCCCCCCCCCCACACCCCCCCCCCCCCCACACCCCCGCACCCCCCGTTCCACCCAACACCTCCCGTTCTGCCCCACCCCCCCCCCCCCCCCCCCCCCCCCCCCCACCCCCCCCCCCCCTATTGTTTCCAACTGCCCCCCCCCTCCCCCGCCCCCCCACCCCCCCCCCCCCCCCCCCCCCCCCCCCCCCCCCCCCCCCCCCCCCCCCCCCCCCCCCCCCCCCCCCCCCCCCCCGGGGGGGGGTGTGAATTTTTTGGAACCACTCTAGTTTACTTTGCTGGTGAATTTTTGAAGTCTCTCGTTACAAATGATTGGAGCTGAGCCGGCTGACGCTTGGATGCGCTGATGCACATTTTTTTTCTTTGGCCCATTAGGTGAGAAAGGCGGAGTTAGGCGTGACTCTGTACGTTAATTTTACGTCTATGGTGGGGTATGGCGCTGCGCGTCAGTTCTGGATTGAGCTCCACATGTAAACTGGGATCATTGCGGTTAAAACCTTTGCCTAAAACTACAGGGATCAGGGTTAATCGTGTTATTATTTCACGGGAAGGATAACAGGCTGGGTGTTTAGAGAGACTGCCAATGAATATATTTATTCAAACTTTCTCTGTACTGTGGAAGCTGCATGATATACTTTTGCAGATGTATCTGAAAGTGTTTCTGTACATAAAGTAGGTTTTTCTTCCAAGTAACATATTTCCATGAAAAATACAGCAAGAGGAGGTTTGGTGAGATCAGGTACTTCCTTGTTTAAGGACTCTATCACATTTTCCAGTGCTAATAAAAGCAGCAACAATTCTAAAAAATGTTTCTATTTGTAACTTTTGATTTTTGGAGGTGGATTCTTGAAGTGTCCCTAACGTTGATATTTGTGCATGGATGTTGGTGAATGTTGAGTGTACCGGATTTTCACCACTGTCCTTTATGTTAGAACCCAGACCACGTGGCACAGACCTTCTGTCATAGCAAGGAACAAACTTCTCAACCCAGTGGGGAAATGGTGAGAATCCTCAGGGGAGGGCCTACATTGAAAGATGGATCTGCTCCACGGGCAGGGACTGGGTCTATAGATCCAGTGTTGCAAGCTTGGCGACTTTGATCGCTAAGATTTGCGACTTTTAACGGACCCCATAGAGACTGTTTTCAAAAATGCGTACTGCGACAAATCTAGCGACTTTTTTTGGTGTGATTGGCGACACTTATCTGAGTGTTGGTTTTGGAGACTCGGTGAGCACGTATTGTATATGCTGTCCTCACGGGAGCACTTCCCCCGTCCCAAAGCACTTTACAGGCGGCCAGGCTCCACAGTAGCCTTGAGCATTGCAGTCATTTTGCTACAGTCTATGGGCGGAGCATTGAGAGGAGTTGAGGAGACCCTGTCTCAATAGCACCATGGAAGTTTTCAGGCTGATGCAGACTGAACTTATGCTTCTCCTACCCTCCACAAATCCTAATGCCCAGGCCACTCTACCACCGCCACCCCCCCTCTACCCCACCACTCCATCCGCGGCAGCTCTGGTCCGGTATCTGGGTTTCTCTCAGTTGTGGGTAACTTCATTTGTTCTGCCAATCTATGTAAAAAAAAAAAACTTACAAAAAATAAACTAAGTTAACTCTGCAAGTGTGTGTCTTTTGGGTCACTTTGCCGGTCCCAAGCCCGGATAAAGGAGGAGGGTTGGTTGTAGAGCTAGCAATTTCACCCTACATAACATCTTTTGATTACATTGCTGTTATTAAATTTTAACAAACTGGACAAATGATGTGTGTTAAGGTGGATCTCAGACAAGCATTTAATATCATTAATGTTTTAAGTTGAAATGATTTTTGTACATTTGTTGTTCTAATCATATATTTAGGGTGTTTTTACTCACTTTTGTCTCCCCACGACCATTATTACTATCCTCCTACAGCAGTACGTTACAGTTATTTGCAAATGGCTAATATGCAATATTAGGCGTTGTGTTCATTTAGCGAGTTCTAGGACCTTTTGGGACATGCAAAGCTACTTTCCTTATGAGGTGTTGGCAAACATGTATAGATCCAGGACTCACGCAAACAACAGGTCAGAAAATCAAAATGCATAGATATGTCCAACAAATTAGATAACATTTGTCTATGTGTGGGGTGACCAATGTGGGCCAGCGGGCCAAAGTTGGCCCGCCAGACCATTTCAGTTGGCCCGCCAAACATTTGCCACCTCTAGTGATGTGCTGTGCGGACCGAGTACTTCGGAAGTGTGGACCGTGTAATCTGGGGGGTTTTCTTGTAAGGTGTGGGTTCGACGGCGATGTTTTGGTCACGTGTGTGGTGACGTTCGTAAGCCTCGCGTTGCTGGGCGCACACGTGACGGTTCATATAGTGCTTCTATAGTTCGGTGTTGTGCATTGCTTTGACAGGTGCTTGTGATCCGCGCTGTAACTCCATATGGGAACTGTATGGACTGTCCCGCGTCGCATACTGTTGTGCGTATGTGTGTGTGGCATGCGTACGTGTGTGTGCGTGATGTGGTGCAGTCCCTTGTTACTATGTTATTGAGAGAACTACTTCATATGAAATACTATTTATAAAACGTTTCACTTAGTTTAACTCTATCTCTTCTTTAATGTCCAAGAATAGGAGAGTTAATTGGAAATGTTGCTTTCTTGTGGTGCGGGCGCCTCGTGAATGGATAAAAACTTCTGCTTACATTCGGTCCATAACATACTTTTCCTCGTTTCCGAACAGCTCTGTTGAATCATCTAAGAACATTTGTATTTGTTTTTGTAAATTCTCACATATAATAGTTTAATGAGTTATTTGTATCCAAATTATTTATGTATACGTGTATGGTATACATAAATATGGTATCTATTTATATGTGTATGTTCTTATGGTGCGTTCAGACCAAACGCGATTTCTGCGGCCAAAGCGGCGGGTCTACATTGACACAACATGGGGGACGCGCGCCAAGGAGCGGCGAGAGATCACGCGGCGCGATTCGCGCGGCCAGAGCGGCGCGAATTCGAGCGTTTCGCGCGATTCGCGCGGCGTGTTTTGAGATGTCAAGCGTTTTGACGCGCGTTTCGCGCGATTCGTGCCTCCAACGCGGCCGCCGCTAGAGTTGAACAATGTTGAACTTTTTGGGAGAATTCGCGTGTGCCGACCAATCAGGAGCTTTCTCCTCCAGTGACGTAGTGACGCATTTCACTACCGGAAAAACACTGGTAGATGACAGCTATGGAGGACACGTCAATTGCTCAGGTCGGTGCTCATTCTGAGCTATATAACACTGCGGACCACAGCTACCGGGACCGAAATAAAAAGGAGCTTGCTTGGAGGAGGGTTAGCGAGGTGGTTGGTGTCTCGGGTAAGTTATTTTAACTTTTCACTGTTGTAAATATTTCCCCGCGAAAAAAACTACTACTTTCCTGCTTACGAGTTGATGTGTTTATTCAGTGGAAGTTTGCAAAAAGCGGTGGAAGAATCTGAGGGACACATATGAGGTGCTGAAGGTCGGTGTCATGCAGCAAACGGAGACCTCGAACAGTTGGAAAAAATACATTTCTTTCCTTTCTATTACCCACATTTTGCTGACTTTTACATTTATATTGCTTTCTGTGTATGCATTTCTTTTAATGCTTTCTTAACATCATGGCCAGGTGAAAATAGGCATTGGCTATTTTCAAACCAGGATAGATCTTGATCATGTGTTGTGTTAAATTTCACTTTTCCCTTTTATATGAACAAATCATTTAAATGTACATAATAATGTACATTATTATGTACATATAAATGTCATAAGCGCAATGTACACATGATATGAAATAATTGTATTTCTTGTTTTCTTCTGGCGCAGATACTGCCACCACCACACAAGGTGAGACATCTTGGCCTGAGCTGCCTGCTGCTGCTGCTGCTTCCTCAGCCGGTTCTTCTTCTGTGAGGGCTGGACCTTCCCCTGCTTCTGCACCTACAGGTGTGGCTTTTTTTAATCATTGTTTTATTTTTATTCTTATTACAGGACTGTTCATATAAACAAAATGTTACTGCATAATATGCCAAAATTACCCAAGGGCTGTTACATCAGTGTAGACGACAAATTTACAGAGAAACGACAAGATGTCAAGGCACTACAGGTGGAAAGAAGCTTTGGTCTGATACAACACATCTTCCCTCTTTCTTTGATAAAAACATACTACTGAAATACCTTATGCTATAAAAGTACTGAACAAATACATGCAATGGTTGCCACAAGATGGCAGCTATCCTGTTTAATGCAGACAATAGAGTATTACTTTTTTTACAGCCAATTTCAAATTTCATTGCGAAATACACTTCAGAGATATTAGTTTGTAACTGTCGAAATTTGTGCTTGTGTGAGTAATTTCATTGATAACTGCAATGTTCAAGTTAATTGTAACAAACACACAACTTAAAAGTGTTTTACATGTGTTTAACTATGTCTACACACTCTGGCTTTAATACAGATATTATTTGCTCTCTTCATTTTGCTTTTTTGAAATACATGTTCCACTTTTTAACACTGTGATTGCCCTGTGTTCTTTGTTGGCGGCTCTACGGACGTGGGCCTCTTCCGAGCCCTCTTCCTTGGTGGGCCTTCAGAGTGGGAGCGGGAGCTGCTGGAGACTCTACGGACCAAAGCAGCCGGACCGCCCGACTACTCAGAAGAACATCAGTTCCTGCTCTCTCTCTTTCCTCTCCTGCAAAGGGTGGCACCAGAGTCAAAAGAATTTGTGAAATTCAAAATGTACCAACTTTTATATGAAAGCAGCACCGTTCTGCTTAATTTGGAACCATTGGCCAGTACAGTTTTTTTTACCTAAGGTGACACCTTTTGCAGGGGAGGAAACAGACATGTGTCCCTTTCCTCTTCCACCGCACCTCCTCCAAGCAAGCTCCTTTTCATTTGTTTATATGTACATTTCATTTATTTTTCATTGTTTGTTCCTTTTTTTATAAAGAAAATATTTTTCAAACCTCATGTGTTCTACTTCAAGCCAACCATTACTACCTTTCATATAATATTGACAGAAAATGCTATTCTATATTTGTACATTTACTTTTATAAGAGCTGACTGGGTTTTATAGAAGATGGAATAACAAACACTTAAAGAGCGATACAGTAGTTGACAGTATTTTTTATTCATTTCACCGTTTACTGTTTTAACAACCTTGTAATTACGGAAAAGCTTGAATGTGCATATGATTAACCTGAAGTTGGAGTGGAGTCGCAGTGGAGTCTGGCAGTCATTACCTAGAAACAGAAGGTATACAGGTGAATAGAATAGTGCAAATCAATATGGGTTTGGACTATGGCCAGATGTGGGTCAGTCTTGTGGTGGACATGACTACTCTGTGGGCTGCCACGGCAGTGCTCCCTCCTCACTGAAGTGGGCCATGAACACTTTCCTTATGTCCACTGCTGGCTTCCAGGCGGCCATCCGCTGCACGCCTGGAAGTGGTTCTTCACCGGCAGCAGCTCCCCTCGGTGCAGGAACCTGCCCATCTCCAGCCATCCTCATGGCTGGAGATGGGCAGGGCGCATTAAATTGCAGCGCAGTGAAAAGGCCTCATCTGCCACGAACACATGGGGCTGGGGTCCTCTGTGGTCAGCTCCAGGTATGCACTGGTCAGGAGGCAGGTCGAGTGTGCCCTCGCGCAGAGCCTCACCAAAGGCAGAGTTGGACACGATGCCTCCATCGCTGGATCTGCCGTACCCTCCCACATCAATCACCCTGAACCTGTACTGGGCATCCACTACAGCCAGGAGCACAAGGGAATGGTGCCCCTTATAATTAAAAAACATGGACCCAGAGTTGGGGGGTGCCTTCACAGCCACATGCTTCCCATCAATGGCCCCACAGCACAGAGGGAAGTTCCATCGGACCTCCACTCCTCTGCTCCAGGCACAGCCATGAACTCCTCCACGAGGCAGTCCCAGATGGCTGCCACCACATCTGGGATGAGCATGGAGACGGTGGATATGCCTGCTCTGAAGCTCCCCGCAATGGTCCTGTAGGAGTCCCCAGTGGCAAGAAACCTGCAATTACAAAATGATATGAACATATTTATCACAATTACATTCATAAAAATCACGTGACAAAACTTGTGTAGCATAAAATACGTTAAACTAGTAGACAGTAAACATCATAGACAGTAATCATAGACACCAAATTGTTGCATAATACTGTTTTCTGAGCAATTACATTGTGGATTGTGATTGAAAAATGACACACTTTGTAAGTATTTTGGAATTCCGAATGGGGTAAAAAACACTAACCACAGACAGATGGACAGGCGCTCTTCAGCTGGAATAGAGTTGGTGTCCTGGTAGGAGATCCTAGCGCCAATGCGGGTCAGTAGGTCGTCAAACTGGGCCAGGGAGAGACGAAAGTACCGCTGAAAGCGACCCTCATCCGAGCGCAGCTCCCGGAGCAAATGGTGAAACTCACCAAACTCCAACCGTCTACGGACTATCTGATGAATCCAGACACGTCGTCGATTCGCCCTTTGACGACGTGTCTGGCTTTATTTATCAGATAAAGCAACTCCTTCGCTGACATCCATGTTGGGAAGCTACAGGCAAAAGAGACAAGCCCCGCCCCTAAACGCTCTCAACGCTCTGTGACAGCGGCTGCCCTCTAGTGTCCT
The DNA here is from genome assembly GCA_964034765.1 of Knipowitschia caucasica. Taxonomy (NCBI): domain Eukaryota; kingdom Metazoa; phylum Chordata; class Actinopteri; order Gobiiformes; family Gobiidae; genus Knipowitschia; species Knipowitschia caucasica. Next base: position 19,492,320 of record OZ035823.1, read on the forward strand.
GGCCGCGCGGCCAAGTTTCTCTGTGACAGCGGCTGCCACAATTTGTCACAAGCGGCTCAAGCCGCGCGATAGACGCGATTTGGCCGCAGAAATCGCGTTTGGTCTGAACGCACCATTAGTATTTTGCATGTTCCCCTCTTTTGCCTCCTGCTCTCTCTTTGCCAGCCCTCACATCCGGGTCACTTTGGTTGTACGCGAGCTCTATGTTCAAGTGATTTTGCTTTTATCAGTCTGCGGTATAAATATTACTTTAAAAAGATGATATAGCCAACTTTTTGCATTAATGCGCCAATGTATTTAACTACCTAGCTATCAAACAACATTTTAGCTGTAACGTTTTCCTTTTAGAGATAAGTCTTTCTCGTGATTAGATATTCCGAGCTGCACTTGAACGCAGCACATGTCGGGGAGTAGAAAGACAGACCATGATCCAGCTGCTGCGCCTGAGTGTTGCCTCCTCTGACTCTACACAACTTTAGCGCAGACTAACCGCGCTCAAACTTTACTCATGTATATCTCCCTCGTCTGAGCCATGTCCAAGAGCCTGAAAAAGAGGAAAAACCACTGGACCAACAAAGTCCATGAGAGTTTTCTTTGTAGGGCTGAGGAGGGCGACCTGGGGCTGGAGCTGACTGGCGGCGCGGAGAGAGGACAGTTCCCCGTGATTGGCGAGCCTCTCCCGGACTCTCGACTCTGCCACAGCGGTAAGCTCCTCCAGGATGAGCTGCTTCTGGAAGTCAATGACACCCCCGTGGCCGGACTGACCACCAGAGACGTCCATGCGGTTGTCCAGCATTGTAAAGACCCGGTCCGACTTAAATGCGTCAAACAAGGTAAGAGGCTTTCCCTAGAAAAAACTTTGACAAACTGCGTGGGACTTTGGATGTTGTGGCGCGTTTTTGTTTTCAAATATGGGCATTTCTACACTACACACCGATGCTTTCTTGCAGTTGTCTGTAATTTTATTTTGCCTTTCTGCTTTTCGTGCATTTTCAGAATCAGAATCATCAGAATCATTTTGCAACTTCTCCACCGTTACGTATGTCCATGAGTTTAAGGGGGTGTGTTTACTTGTGTTTACTTTCATGACATTATCAGGTTTTGGGGACGATTTTTGTGGTTTTTCATGGTTAGGCAAGTTTATTTGTATTGCACAATTCATACACAAGGCAGCTTAAAGTGCTGAACAGAATAATATAGAAATAAAAATCACATTAAAGGCAATAAAAGCATGTGGTTAATCAGAGTACATCAAAAAGAGTGGTTGAGACATACATTCCAAATAACTTTTATTATGAAATTGTTTTTATTACTTATTTGTATTATTATTTTATTGTAATTATGAAGCATTTACAACTAGTTAATAAGCATTCACAGCTACTTATCTCTGTATATTTTGTGTGCTCAGTGTGTGCTCCTTGTATGCTTTTACTACTGTCCTGTATGTGCGCTGCAACACTGAAATGTCCTCACTGTGGGACGATTAAAGGCTCAGGGGCCATGCTCAAGCGCTGGCTGCATTAAAAAGTGCAGAGACAAAACATGATCTGACATTTATGTTTGTATATCAAAAGCAGTCCCTTGTCTTCCAGTTCCATATCCACACAATTTGCAATGTTTTGATTACGTGCCTAGAATATATTATGTGAGTGTGAATGCTAGTGGTGTCTTTAAGAGTTGATAAAAGCGTGTGTTATGATGAGTTGAGGTCACACTCGCATCCAGAGAACCGTGGAGAGTGTGCAGGTGGTGTTGGCGGTGAGACAGCTTTATTCAAAAGACGGCGTATTATTGTGGTATTGGATTTTTCATGAAACATCCTATTCATCAGGATTTTCTCATGTCGCTCAAAACATTGAACTGAGAAAGCATTCGTTTGTAGTCTATATGAAAGAATATGGTCACTTGTATAACTTAGTAATAAACACATATAAACGCAACAACAACATCAGCAGAATTTGTTAATACGCAAAGATGGAATGAAGAAGTTTGACTCCAAGTATCTTTGACCATTCAAATAGGGATGTAAATCGGTGACCGTTTAACCGGTGGTTGACCGTCACAGCGTTAACCGGTCAAAGCTGTCGGTTAAAAAAGAGAAAAGGGGGAGAGGGGAAGTCTCTTCATTACGCTATTTTAAGCCCTATTTGCACGATGTGACGAGCGGGTCCCTATCTAGCTGTGTGCGCCAATGTAACAGTAAACTCTGGGCTGACTCTCACGCCGTACGCGCCACATATGCACGCACACATGTACACGCACACACACACACACACATTTCCCCCCCCTCCATTGACACGTAACATCCACACGCATCATCTCTCCCCTCTGTTACCGCCTGCTAGTTGCACACTGGTGCGGGTCAGAACTACATTGGAGCTTATCTTTACACACACATACATACATGTATTGCACACACACACACATACATATACACACACACAGACATATACACACATACATACATGTATTGTACACACACACATACCGGTTTGTCGCGCTCCTCTGTGTCACGGAGCCCAAAGCATTCTTGCAAATACACGGCTCCAGTCAAACCACATGGGCCATGTTTGTGCTGCTGGTCCTTGGCATCAGCTCCACACTGATCACTTTTAAACTTTAGCGGAGACCTGCGAGACGCGGCTCGTCACTCGCTGCCCTGACCATGTGGACGAGCTGTCTTTTGCTTAAAAATGCTTTAAGCCGCAGCACAGAAGAATGGGAAGATTAAAACAGCAGTTCTCTGTGCGCAAAGGTGCCGAAGCTGTTGCGGGTTTTGGTGCCGCTGTCTCGGCTCTGATCCCGTAGAACGCTCAGCTGCACTTATGAAAAGTACGCGGCTCGAAATGGCTGTTATTTCAAAGAACGTGGACTATTTTAAACTACGCGGTTAACCGGTTTCAACCGGTTAATGAGGCTCGGTGGTCGGTCATGAAAATTCATAGTTTTTTACATCCCTACATTCAAACAGGCAAGAAGTGGATACAAAAAAGCACTGTATTGTTATTGTTCTCTGTCTCTCATATGTAAATCTCACACTTAATTATAGAATGAGGATTGAGGTGTCGGTGATCTTGCAATATACAGACAGATTGTAAAGTACTTTTCCATTTACCCTGAGTCATGCCACATATTTTGAAATGATGAAGTTTTGCAAAATGTATCTTAATTTGAGCACAAATTTATCTAAAAGCAAATTTATCTTGTTTTAAAAATATACAAGAAATGTCTCCCTGGTAATGAGAACATAAAGTAACAGCTCTTGAAATAAAACTAAATGGCTTGTCCCATTGGTAAATCTGTTTTTTAAGACAGTCAGAATGTACTCAAACTAAGATAAAAAACACTCAATTCATGCAATTATTACCTCATTTTTATAATTTTATATATACTGTATTTTATATATTTTTATATTTTATTTATTTCTCTCTTGAACTTGAAAATGGCTTTATATTCCTTTTCATAAAAAATAGGTTGCTCATATCTTTGCAGCTGGAGCATGACAGCCCCTTCTGAGTCATAAGCGTGTTGTGCAGTAGAGCTCTGACTGGAGGAGCAGGGTCAGTCAATGTATGGGGAAAGACCTGGTGCAACATACAGAAAGTGAAACCTGCAGAGCCGCTACACAAGTTACATCACACATGACGCTAAAAGCATAATTTCTGCTCAGTCCGTTGTTGTGGCTGTCACGTCTCCTACCGCCACAGTTAGAGCCTGCCCTTATAGAGGTGTGCTGTATGGAAGTGTGTTGGCTGGTGCAGGTAAGAGCCGACATATCCAGGTCAGTCCACCGCATCTGTGTGTGCTGGATGGCCACTTAGAGTTTGAGAAAGTCATTACACCAGGCAGATCGCAGGGAGCTTTGGCCTGGCTCAAAGTGATTGCACTACACCTTTGCTTTTAAAAGGTGATTTTTTTTGTTAAAAGCAGAGTTCCAAAAACAGCAATACAGTTAGCTACCAGCATAATCCTTCAAAAACCTTTTGTCATAAAATAATAATAATACCCTTTCTATTGAAATGCAAATGTCTTGTAAAAGATGACAGGGTTCTATTTTTGGAGGGGAAAAAATAGTTTTAGAGAAGAGCCACTGTGAAAGAAGATCTTGTAGATAACTGCATGGATCAGTGATGATCTACTTTGAGGTACAGTTGTACTTCATGTTTCTGATTTACTATAATGTTTAAACATATACTATATTTGATCAAACACACTTTTTAACATTGGAGTTGATCTTGTTTTATGTCCTCTCACTCTCATTCCTTCTTAATATTTACCCATGCTGTGGAACTGAGCACCTCGACTCACAACATTGCCAGTTAAATGTTGTTGGGAGTAAATTTAATTCATAGTCAGAATCCGTAGCGAGAGCTACTGTTGCTTTTTTCAGGGAAAATAGAGTGGAAACCTAAATTGACTAGTTATTGGATTAGTATCAGGTTCTAGTCTTGTCAAAATTTACTGAGAGTAAATGACAGATTAGATGACAGTGCTTATGACAGCGGGTCAATCCCCCATTTTCTCTTAATAGAATGAGTGATGTGCAGCCTGATGACAGTGGAGCGGTCAGTGTTAGACGTTGCAAGTGTTGCTAGAATATTGTTGTTGAGTCAGACAGTGTGTTGCCACGTGGGAATGCTCTAATGTTTCCTCAGTCTGCTACTTGTCAAGGCCCCATTGAGAGCTTTTGAAAACTGGCCATTTCAGCGTAGTAAGTGTGTCCTACCCAGATTGTAGTGTAGAGGTAGGGCAAAGCTTGTGTCTGAATCTGTATTATCTGGTTTATATATTATCTGGTTTATGTCCCTGCACCACTTACCACATGCTACCGTCCACTGAAGCCTGACAGGGGCTTCGCGGAGACACCCTGCTGTTGTGTTACTCCGTCTGTTTGCCAGGCTCACCTCCAAGGATAGGTAATGATGGAGTGTATACACGTGTAGTGAAACACACACACGCACACTTACACCTAAACCACACATTACCTGAGCTCCAGTTGATTTTTGTTTACGTTTCATTGTTTACATTACAATGCGACAGTGGCCCAGTTGGTAGAGCATTGGCCTTTGAGCCTGAAGCTCCCACTGAAAGATCTCAGCTCCTGTGGACTCACCACCTGCAGTAGGATCAGTGAGGGGCTGGTGCTATGTGTACTGGGTGCAGCTCTGACAATCCACAGTGCCTTTCTCAGTGAGAAAAGTAAACCTGACCCCTATCAACATAAGTATAGTGTTGTTTGTCATTCTAGTGCGAGACCTTTGCGTGTCTTTGTTGTTGATATACAAGAGCTCTCAATGACTCTACAATCACTTCTGACCTGAAGATAAGCGGAGTCTTCTGAGACAGAAAAATTGGAAGTTGTCATCTGCAGTATGTTTTGTGCATGTTAAGCGTTATGCACTTTTATCGAAGAGACTCATCTTCAACTCATAGAAATGGTTTAGATCCTGCAGCCGGGAAAATCAACCGTAAACACCACATTGTGGCTGTAAAGCTGCACTGAATCTCTAAACAGCTCTCCATTGTCCTGCAGCCTGTAAAAATGGGAAGCAGCACCCAGTGGAAAGCTTATGGCATTTTTCTCAAGGCAGATAGCAGAAGTTTGTTTCTTAGGTTGGGAGATTTTTTTTTTTTTTACACACCATGCCTGCCAATAGTATGAATATAGATGAAATATAAATGGAATATTTCAGAGGAACAGCACAGGGAGGATGAAATTGGCTGACCTGCTCACAGACAGAAGCCAATATTAAGGAAACCCCCTCAGCTCACACTGGTTGTGCTGATTCTCCAAAAGCGAGAAGGATCGATACAGAGCGATTAAAGCCTTACTGGAGGCAGTGGTGGCTCAAGCTCCACCATCTTTAGGATGTCTTTTTTTTTTATACTAAATGGGTGAATAATGAAATAACACAAACTAAAAGTGTACAGATCATCTTATTATTGAAAACTAAACCAAACAATTAATTGCATTATATAAAGCCATTCCCTGTTATGATGAATATTATATTGTACTAGGGATGTACCGATCCAGAATTTTTGTAATCCGATCCGATTCCGATATTCTTAAATATTGTTTTGCTGATACCAATCCGATACCATTTTTTCTAATATTTTCAAAGCATTAAAGAATTTGCAATTTTACCTGAATAAATATGTCTGTCGTTTCGGCTAACACACGTTAGCAGCCCTGTTTACAGTCACAGGGAATGAGGCTCAAGGAATATGTTCACAAGCAGTCTCCCTCATAGTTAGTCCTGGTGAAATCCTGGTTTTGTCCTGGTTCATCTCCTGTTTTGTGTCCCCATGGCGGCTCCGTGCGGCCACTCTCTGATAGCCGTACGGAGGAAAAAGTTCATCACTTGCTTTCACCGCATGCACCAGGTCTCTTTGTCCACTGCCTCTGCCACACCGCACATGCTATACCTCGCACGGACGTGCATAATCATTGACACGGCATTAAAAAACAATCTTGTGCGGTTGTTGTTTATGCAGGTTTTGCGGTTGACGCTTGGCTGTGATAGGTCGAGAAGCCTATGCCTACATCCCCCAGAATGCAGCGCGCTTCTGACTCGGCTTTACTTCCTGTGTTTCCGTCCTGTTTTTTTCTAACGGAGTGACGTTAAACTAACATTCTATCGACCCCGTTTTCTATTGATATCGAACACGTGTCTATCACAATATATCTCGTTGTCGTTTTATCGCCCAGCCCTAGTTTTACATTGTATTTAGTTTACGGCAGCCGTAAAGCGTGAGCATGCTGAAAAATGACGTAAATCGGCTTCATATTTACCAAATCCGATATTATCCGATCCTTACAAAATACCCATTTCGGCCCCCGATACCGATACTGAATATCGGATCGGTACATCCTTATATTGTACTATGCAGTTGTAGATATTTTGTAATATCTTAACTGGGAAGCTGTATTGTAATTGTGTCATTGGCATAAAGTTTATTTCAATAAATGAATGTCGCATTATTATTATAATCTTTTCAACGAGGAAAGTTCTATGGAGTCACCCAATCCTTTCCTTTTCCGTGAAATTCCTGGCAAGCACCGATCAGCCATATAATTAAAATAATGAGTTATAAATGAATAGCCCTTTACAGTATGTAAAAACATTGTTTCAGAATTGTTCTGTATCTCACAAAGCTGCATCTATATAATTACAAAACATTTAGTTAACACATCACTATCATTTGTGCGTCCTTCAGGTCTGTCATTGTCTGAGTTTTTGTGATTCCTGTCCAGTCGCCTCTTCCCCGTTTTGCTATGCTTTAGTTTACGGCCCCTCTTCCCTGAGCCTTGTGCCCGTTTTGCCTTCAGCGAGGTGACCCAACGATGCTCTCATCATCCTCACTCCTGGGAGATTTTACATGCACCACACTGCCTCACTTCCCACCTCTCGTGCATCCCGTCATTTCATCCATTTGAGCTGCAGGGAGCCGGGGAGGCGCGGAAATGGGTTTGGGAGATGGAAGAAGATGCAGCCGTGTGGTCTATACTCTAGTATTATTCAGGTCCTGTGAACACCTGATGCTGTGATGGTTGTATGAGGCTGAAGGCTGAATGAGGCTGTTCCAATGTGGGCTGGGGGGCAGACAAGTATGGTGATACATGATATTGATTCATTCATTCAAGGCTAATGCTTCGACCCGTATTCCTATGAAAAACTCTGTATTTGCTCCTCCTAACATCTACATGGAGTTATATTAATTTCTATCAACCCAAGGTCAAATTGTGCATGAGTTTGCATGTCTCTTTTTAAGAGCATCTAATTAGTTCTTAGCTCTCCAAACAGATTTCTCTAAAACAGACAAAAAATAAAGTACAGATAACTATCAGACTTATCTTTGATTTCGAAAATTAACTTATCGAATTAAAAGACGTGTTCAAAATCCCGTATAAAGATGACCAAGATTCAGAAAGTTAAATCCAAAAAAGTTTTATTCCCTAATACAAAGGAGTCTAATACAGCGTTCTGGACCTAAATACCTCTCCCTGTAAAGATCTATATAAGTATAATTGGTGGGCGCTCCGGACGACAGTGGCTCAGTTGGTAGAGCATTGGCCTTTGAGCCTGAAGGTCGTGGGTTTGAGCCCGCCAGAAGCCCTACTTCACGACTCCCACTGATGACTGCTGTCGTTGTGTCCTTGGGCAAGACACTTAACCCCACTTTGCCTAAAGCCCCTGCTGAATAATCATCATGGCTCCTGTCGACTCACCACCAGCAGGACGATCAGTGAGGGGTTGGTGCTATGTGTACTGGGTGCAGCTTTGACTGCCACTCCCCGAACCAGAAATGGATTAAGAGGAAGAAATTGGATGGATGGTGGGTGCTCCACCAAATTATACTGGCTCTCCCTCGTCCAGACTGATCAAACATATCATCAAAAATCACATAAGTGTAATGTCCAGAAGGGGCGTGTCGCATCAGGAAGTGACCAGTTCCTGGTCTTGGTGGTCTCGGATTATGGTTCAGGTCTTGGACTCTGGTTCGCATCCTTCTCCTCCTCCACATCTATTCACTGTCTGAAAAACATCTGTGACAAACAGGAAGCTACACTCCCTAATTATGTTTTGTCCTCAGCTTGATATTTTAGACACTATCCTATGATAGCCATTTTATATCTGTAACTTGACCTCTTCCTAATTTCCCCTGTAAATCCCATTGTTATTGTTAGTCTAACAGGCGATTAATAGAAGACACACCTTTGTTTAGTACAAGACATCAAACAACAATGTAATTGTTTGTACATAAAATCACTGATAATATAAGGTAAATATGTTTATTCACTTTGGTTTTGTGTGTCAGCGTGTGCATGTAATATATAAATCCAACATTCTTGATGATTCAATCAATTAAACCAGAGTGTTGATTAGAGATGCACCGATCCAGCTTTTTTACTACCGATACCAGAGCTATGGATATCTGCCGATACCGATATTGACCGATACCGGAAATGATCATGCTAAAATGTATTTAATAATTTAACTCTTTGTTCAAGTAACTGCAAAAGCAGTGGATGAACTAAAGCGCTAAACTTTCCAGATAAAAATGGATTCAACATAAATGTGCAATAATGCAACTATAAAGAGCTGCTCAATGTTCACATTGAACATTCCAACACTGTATTATACCAATACATTTATTGAATATAAATGTACTTATATTAACTGTGTTTGAATAAAAAACACTTACAAACAACAAAACACACTGCATGAAAATGTAAATAAATAATAGTACCGTAGCTTTAACTGGATTTCAGATATGTATTTGGCGACGGCATGTACCTGGGTTCCAAATGGTCTATGGGGCTGCGAGCCCAAACTGATGAACTCCAACACTTTCGGTTTGTTGCTGAAAAGCTTTTTGTGACGCTGCGTCAGTGTAATCTGTATCTCGTTGTTTTCACGTAATCTCCTTTCGATGCAAAAACTCCCCATGCTGTTTCTCGTGGTGCTTACTCGTGTTGTATTTCGCTAGTTTATCGCCGCGTGAACAACGCTGATTCTTTCCTGCGCTCCATGCTGTGTTGTTGTTGTTGTAGAGCGCCACGAGGAAGTGACGTGTACGTGAGATCTGATAAATTACTTTTAATTAATTCATTTTATACGTATATGTACATTATGCACAATGTATTTTAAGACATTGTGCGGTACCTGGTATGTATTAAAAATATATATATTATTAAAAAAAGAAAAGAAAAGAAAATGGATCGGCAGCACGGTGCCTTTTTTCTGGTATCGGCGCCGATATCGATACCAGTATCGGATCGGTGCATCCCTAGTGTTGATTCTCCTACATGGAATATGAAATGGTGACCGATGAAAATATGGGCTTTACAAAAGGGTTTCTTATGATTAGTGACATGAAGTGTATTACTAATCAAAACTATAGTTCCAGGTTCTAAAACAGTATAGTTCTGTCCACATTTTTGGCCTCACTCTTGGATGCCAGTGTTTTAAGATGGTAAAGGTGCTGTTATCTGATTTGTTCACAATCATTTACGTTTGGTTAAAAAAATATAGAGAAAAACATCTCGATATACAGTACATAACAATATTTTTAAAGGATAAATAACCCTCAAAAAACCTCTGTCTTTTTTTTAATTAAACCTCAAAGAGGGAGTCAGTTTAAGTAGGAACAAAGGGCTTCTGTCACATTTATTTTATGTTCCTGTTTTTGAAGGTTATACATCTTCTTCACCTTCTCCTCATTCAAAAATAAATCGACTCAACTCAATGTGCATATAGGAATGTACCTCTGCAACATTTAAGATAAAAACCCATACTACATTAATTGTAAGTAACTTTAATTTAATAAAAATAATGCCTCGACTCTAATCTGTGGTGAAACACCTCACTCTGTTATTAAAGAACTGGGGTTACGTTGAGTAACCTTAGGTTTTGTTTCTAGTTGCATATACAGTAAGTCTCTGTATAAAGCCACGTTGTTCAACGACGACAAAAGGTGTCACATCATCACCGTATGAAAAGCCACAAACTCTGACGCTACACCACCTTCTGTCATATTCTACACTCAGGTTTTTTTTAGACAAGTTTGTTTCTTTCAAGCATGTTACAGTCTGAGCTAGCGGAGTGTGGATTGAACTAGGGGTGAGCAATAATTATCGAAGGAGATGATATTGTGAATTATCTGCTGCTAGCTAAGCTTCGCCACTTAGCTCAATCTAGTTCAATCCACACTCTGCTAGCTCAGTCCTGGTTCAGTCAAACCTCATTTTAAGAACAACCCCAGAGCAGATCTCGTCAAAAATGTTAAACAAAAAATATTCTCTTAGTTTTTATTAATAGTTGAGCTTGTTGTAACTTAGATATCCGGTAAATATGTAAATATTGACATGATTCTATTGCCCCATAGATCCCATAGGCGCTTAACACAAGACATTTATATATTAGTCCGTGGATTTTATATCTTTTACTTCAGCAGCTTCAAACAGGAGTTGTGGCTTTTTGACTTTGCAAGTGGATGAGTTAAGTATTCTGCCTATATATTCAGCCTCTGCAATTTGAAGTACAAAGTCAAACTTGAAATCTATGCTGCTCAATATGCGAATAGTGCTCTATTCCCTCCTTATTCAAACTAACAATCCTTCTTCACTGGAAAATGGAGCGAGTCTCTTTCGAATGTTTCTTTGGCCTCAGGCAACGTATCCACGCTGAGCTGCTTTTGAACCAGGGAGAAATGCAGAGGGGACAAAGCCACCGTCTGGCAACCTCAACTCCTCCAACATCCCCTGAGTTCTTCACCCGTAGGTATGCAGTAATTAGACTTGGGTCACGGGCGTATTTGGCCTGTTCAGCTACTGTCCAAACACAATAACCTCAGAGAAGGGCTGCTCTGTGTCTTGTGACATACTCCTACAATTAACACAAGCAGCAGACTTCACTCCCTCTTACGGCATTATGTTACCGCACTGCCACTTGTTATGATCCACGTCTCTTCACAGGACGCTTCACAGGACGCGCCACTTTAATTATTCTGCCCTGATGACAGCTATTGAGAAAACAGGCTTTAATGAAAGAATGCAAATTTGCCGTTGTTCGCCTCCTCAAACGCAGGTGTGCTTAAATCATTGGTCTGTCATATCCTCATAATGTGTGGGACCACTTTAACACCGCCATGACCATGATCAGTAAACAACTTTCCTTAATGTATTATTATTTTTATTCCAATAAAAAATAATGTCAAAAACCGCCATATTAAGGCTCCTTCTCTGTCGCTTTCATTTTGACTGTCTTTAGAGTGAAAGCCGCTGCACCTGAGCGGCGAAAAAGTGCTCAATGCTGAAGCAGGGCTGAACGCGGCTTCACTCGGCCCGCGACTCAGTGCGCACGCCTGCGAATGCTGCTTGCTCTTGCTTTGTTCCCATAAGAGAGATGTATCCTGATGTCAGATCAAAACTGTGGCACAAATAATTTCTACTGCACGTTTTGAAATTACATTCAATTCAATGAAGCGTTCTACTGCTGCTGTGAGGAGCCGTGTAATAAACAGAGTTAAATTAATTCCCCTTATATATGTTATTACCTTTATGAAAATATCCATTGGAATGGAAATGCATGACCATTTGACCTTAATTTACTGCTCAAGGTGCTTTTTTGCTGTGTTTCATATGTTAGTGACAAATAAAACGGTCGGGAGGGCCTACTTCAGCGACTACATCGAAGTCCGTGTTAAGTTTACGTTTCTCTTAGTGTTTACACTAGGCTACTGTGCGCCAACCAGCACGAGCATGGATTGCATTCTTTGCAATCAATATAGAATTAATGTGGACAAATGTGAGATGTGTCCCACACTTTTGTTTATCCAATGTGCAGCAGCTTAGTGGGTAATGTCTGTGTGCGTGTGTGTGCGAGCGTGCAGCGGACACGGGAGCGTGCCTTGGAGTAAAGGTGTGAGCGCTGAGAGAGAGCGTGTGTATATAAGGTGTTGTAAGAGGCAACCGGCAGGTCGGATCTCACGGAGAGTTGAGTTGGTTTGCCCAGCCATGCTTGTTGTTGTTTTATTTTTTTCTGGAGGAGTGTGCTGTGGATATGTGCTCTCGTTCCGTTAGCGTTTTGAACACCGTGCTTACTGTATTTCAGTAACTGCTTTACTAAAATAATCAACATTTGTATGTTTGTGAATCGTTCTCGATTCTTCCACGGCTGAATTTTAGTTAATCTAAGAAAGGGCAATATCCCCCACAGAATATACAGTATCTTTTTAAAGTATGGCTCCAGAGTGCAGAGTTTTAGTTTCACAATCCCTTTACACATTAGAAGTAAATAAAATATCTTAATGTTATAATTCAGTGTGCTGTAGCGGCTTTTATCAAGACTTTTAAATGAATCCCAGTGCAAACAAACACAACAACAGGTTCTCTTTTTTTCCCCCCATTTTTAAAATAAATTATCTGGTATTTTGTTTTTTATCTAAGTAGCAAGAAGGTTCCACACTTACCATTGGGTACAAACTGCCTGTGCCCGCAGCAATAATGAGGTCAAGTATAGCTCCCTAAATGGCCCAGTGCAGATCCCACTGTGGGGGCCATTGAGAAGAGCTTCGACAGTTCTTGAGCCTGGCCTACTGCTGAGCCTGGTTGGCACAGCTGGTTAACTGGAGATGTAGTGTAATTCCTTGTGTTAGATCATACCCCTTACAGCGAGGAAAGACGAAAGAGCCACTGATCTTTCACTCAATAGTCAGCACAGTTAGAATGTGAGGGAAGAGGGTAAAACATGTGAAAAAGGAATCTAAAAATGTAGGTCGGAACAGGGCCTATCTGAGGGGAGTTTGCATGTTCTCCCCGTGTCTGCATAGGTCTCCTCCAGGTGCTTTGGTTTCCCCTGCCATTAAAAAAACATGCAAAATAGGTATGAATATAATGAGTGAGTGAATGGATAGTGTTGATTGAGGGCTTTGATCTGTGTGTGGAGAGAATGGAACAATATCTGAACTCTGAACTTTGTAAAGTGCTTTGGGTGACCTTGGTCTGTAAAAATGTGCTGTATAAATAAAGACGACGTACTTATTAATAAATAGAAGATAAATACACCAATATTTTTTTAAACCAAGAATATTATTAAAATGATGTAGAGCACTATAGTTAAGAGGCCACGTATGTAGTTTTTACTGATTAACATTGAATTGCTTGGAAATATTAAAGCGAATTCAAAGTACCCTGTTATGCATTTTGTGGCCTATGCATCTATATACAGCAATACTGTTCATGAAATCCGTCACAATACCGGAATATTGTCCTCGTTGAATATGAGAGGAACTACGTCGCCTGCAGCTGTTGATGTGAAGGTGAGTGACTTGCCCGAACAGGAGCTGCTTTTTCACCTCATCACAGTCATTACCACCAATGAAGACCCAGGTGTGCTACAGGGTGAAACGACAGCAGAGGACTGGCCTGTGACGCTCAAACATAGCTCCTTTTCCTCCTCTTCCTCCTCTTCACTGAGGCAAGACAGTCTGCAGCAGGAATGTTGAGAATGTGGCTGGAGTGAAAACAATGAACAGTACTTATTATCACACTTGCACGTCCTCATATGAGCTGTGCATCACATTCAGACTCCAAGAAGAACAGGATGACCCCTTTTAAACATATATCGCCATTTATCTTTTCTCTGTCTTAAATGATCGTGTGAAAGTGGGTTTCATAGTCACAGATAATGAACGATAATGATTGCACAGTGAAATAGGGGCAGTCTAAATGTTCATATTTTTATCTCTTTTATAGAAATGATCTGACCTACATAATTAGACATTAGAGATAAAAACCACTGGCACTTATGATTTACATACAGACAATGTGAATATATGTAAGGATATTTAATGTGTCATTAGCATTTTCTTTCTATCCAGTGTAGATATTGTTTCAATGCAACTTTTCATGTGAAAATATGGCAATAGTGTAGATCATTTGCCCTGTTTTATTACTTAATGTTTAGACTTATTGATGGATAAACTTTAAGCTTGCAGTGGTGATCCAGTGGTGATCCAGTGGTGCTCTGCCCTTTGAACCTCTTAAACAAGCGTATGAACTCAACATAGTAAATTAATAAGATGTGAGCGATAGATGAGAAACTGAGGTTCTGGATATTGTGGAATATGAACTTGATTTAATTATTTTTATTTTATTTTAATACAGTGCAAATGGCTGCAGGGCCTTTAATCTACAAAGTGTCTTGTTTGCTTTTCAAGACTTGGTTTGAAGTAACATGAACCATATGGTTGTATCTAAACCTTGCTCCTGGTGGACCCAATATTTATGATTGCTGCCAGCAATCTGGCACCTTGGAAAAGAGTATTTCTTCAATGACATTCAAGTTGTCTTACAGGTGTATTCTACTCTATGTGTGTGTAATGCGCTTGAGATGAAAGCTGTTGAAGCTCCTTCTGCAGAGAGGGAGAGGATGGTGTCATGCATGATTCTCCCTTGATTCTTCATTCTTTTGCAATTCTTTCATGTACAATTATTGTTTATAAATATTACAGTGCCAAAATGAAAAAGCTCAATATGAGTTGATCCATTTTCCAATGAGGTCAAAACACCAGAGAATCAGCTATGAGAATAAAACGCTTTCATAAAATTATTATCATGCAGGATACACTACATGTATTTATTGATTTCCCCATACAGCCTAAACGACATGATTCCTTTGACTTTAATATCTCCAAAATTAACTGCACCAGAACGCTTTAATGAGTGTTCTGAATGAAAATTCTCGGCACCTGTAGTCACAGTATGTCTCAACACACAGCGATGTGCAGACTGCAGTCCGTGGGAAGAAGCTGCTCCAGTTGTTCAGCACAAGGGCCTTGACATTAAATCCTCTGCTGCATAATACTCTGGAGCAGTCTTCTACATGTTGCTGGTGACTAAAAAGTCAGTAATTGACACCTCAGTAAGAGTTCCTTATCTGTGTCTATCTCCCAAATGTGTGTGTGTGAAGCAAGGACGGCGGCAGATAAACAGTTGCAGCTACATTGGGCAAAGTGATAGATGAGCGAATTACAAAACTTTACTTCACCAACCGGGACATGTTTGGAAATAGTAAATAAACCAAACAACTGCAAACATTGTTCAAAGTTACATCATCATTTGTTAGTTCCTCACTGGAGCCATAGGAATGAATGAATGCCTCATCTCCGCTCCTCTCTCTGATGGATCTGATGAAAAGTTCAACTCTTAACACCGGCAAGAATAAAAAAATATCCAGGATTAAAAACCTCACAGGAAGCTATTCAGAGTTTTCATAAAGCTTATAATTAATCCACACCGTTAAAAGCACTGCCTTTTTCTGTTGCTGCCATGTTTCTCCATGTACATAGACCAAAATTAAAGCAAAAACATTCTGCATGCGCGTGAACAAAACACATGTTGCACTCAAAATGACTGCACACAGCATTCTATTGCCCAGCCCTAATTACAACTCTTATAAACCCCTAAAAGTATATATATATTGAGATACATTTTCCCCATTGGGTTTTTGAGAAAACTCTTGACTTGGTAATTGGTGATATGGTATGAGATTACATAACTATACGAATACTATATCTAAATTGAGATTAGACAGAATTATATTGATATCATGAAATAGTGCGTTGGCATTTGAAAATTGCTTGTGTATGTATGTTGTGTATCTGCAATCTTGATAGTTGACACACAAAAACAAAGCTTCTACCATGGGTTTCCTTGCAAACTGCTATCACACAGGTTTTTTACTTTGCTCCTCTCTCTAAGTGTTCCCCCAGGATATTTCCAAGCATCAAAATGTGAGTGCATCCGTCTTGTTCACTAGTGCTGTCTCTGGAAGGCTGCTCGGTCAGTCATCTCCATAACTCTCTTTTTGTGTGTCAGCTTGTATACATACATCATAGGGAAGCAAACGCATAACGTCCGCATCTTTGTTCATAAGTTTATAGTTTGATTGTCTTGTTTTTGAAGTTCATTTTCGATTGAATTCAGCTAGACAGGGGCATTGGCTTGTGCCCTTAGCGTTCGTGTCGGCTGCATGGCTGATGGATCGGTATGCTCCAGATGTTGCCATTTGCCTAACTGCTAATGGTTTGAGTAGCTTAGTGTTTCTCTATAGGAGGTTTGTTTATAATTTATATATTATTTGAACCAATTCACTTATTATAGCCATTATTTTTGACCACATTCTTTCAATCCGTCTCATTAGGTTTGTTACATCTGGACTGGACATTTCTATCCAATAGCCAAAGAGCATTGGGATGCACAACCATGTTTTTGAGAATACACCTCTTTGGCTCCTCCAAACAAATCACATTCAATATTTAATTTGAATGAAATTGCTGATTGTTTCTGTCTCTTTCAAAAACATGAAATCCTCCTTTCATATCCCATTGTACACATTTTTATTTCTTGTGACATCTGAGAAGTTGGCAGTGAAATGTGTTTGACATTTTGGCGGACGCTACATTGAAATAAGTTCAGCGGGAGTCTACAGGAGATTGCTTCATCGCTCTCTCTGTCTTTGTCAAAACTCAGCTGGGTTACTTCCACTTTTATTATGTAAATGTTTTAATTTAGCAGTCGTAGCAGTGTGCCATCTTTACTCGTCGCACAGGAAGGCTTTTACCAAGAAGTCTGTACCTCTCAAGTAAAGTACTAACTATGCAATGCACACAAAACCGGAGACTCCAGATGAGGATAAATAAACTGAGATTGTGAGGTGTTAATCATTTATTTTGCTTTGCACATGAAAAGTGAAACGTCAATGTGAAAGCCCAATTGCCATCACCAGCTTTTGTGTCTTTATTCTCAGAAGAGGACCGTTCCTTTTACAAAAAACAATGCACATAAATGTATCATGGCACAGTTTTATTTAACTCAAACAAAGGAATAGGCTTGATACTGAATTACACTAAAGGAGCCAGCTGAAATTAGTTTTGTGTTATTTGTGATATTTGACTTTTTCACCCTTCCACCAACATTTAAAATACATTATTATAGCAATATTGTTTTCTGGAACCTGTGGAGAATAGCTTTTTGTTTTCTGTGCAATCCCTATAATATATGAAATGTCATTCCTCAGGAGAATGTCAATGAAAAATAGATTTAATAACGCCTCCATTGCTGTGATTGTAAAATGAGAATATAAGCATGTGTCTGAAGACAAGCATTGGTGCAACATTGTGTCGCAATTTTCTTGTGAATAGATTTGTTCTTGTAATAAACATTTGATATAAAAATCCCTGGAAGCATCATGATCACACATTAGCATAGTTTGTCTCTAAAATGCATGTTATAGATAGAGAATAAATCCCACACTAAAAAAGATTTTAAAAATGAGTTACCTTCAAACAATGGAATTTGTTGATTGCCTTTTCATTAGTAACTATTTTCATTTCCTTTTTCATTCCCTTAGTGAAACATTTATGAACAGGACCACAATTTATTAAATGTATCCCATTATTCCACAAAAAACATGTAGCCTGAGGGTTTGGCATAATGTTGTTTTAGTGGAAGGTTTGTTTGAAGCTCATACTTTGCATCTGTGCTATTTTATTTATTCTTTAAATTATGGAGGTTTTACTAAAGGGATTACTTTTATTTAACTTGTTTTGATATTCTTCTTTGATAGAATTTCATGAACAATATAGTTCTGTTTTAAATCTGCTGATTGTCATCATTGGACAAATGATAAAGACTGGTTGTTAGACGGATAGGTTAAATATAACAACAAGTAAAAATGCAAACAAGTTAGCTGTAAAATGATAATGTGATATGCCACCATCGATGTGGACGTTCAGAATCTTTTGGTGGGGGCACTAATAAAGGTCTGGTGGTTCAATTTTCTTCAATTTTCCTCATTTATGAATGCTTGCCTGCATACTTTACATGCAACCACAGGGATACAAGTATTATCCGCCAGCCGGAGAGTGTGAATTCAAGTCTCTCATTTGTGAACTAATTGTAGCATCTTGGATTGAACCTTTCCTGAGAGCACTGGGCACTGTCTGTTTATGAGCAATTAGAATACAGATGTCACACAGGCAGCACAAGACACGCAACAGGTAATTGAAGCAGAGAGGTTTAACACATTGGAAATGAATACACTGGATGGTCAGAGCTGGACTATAATTATAATCTATCATTTGAAAAATATTGTGACTCTGTGGAGGAGATGAGGGACAGGAGGGTGCTAGTCAAAGTCACCTCCATCAGGACTGTAGAGGAGCTGAGGAGCTCCTTCAGTGGTAGACTGAGGCACACCCAGTGCAAGAAGGATCCCCACCGCTGTCAGACTGTCCAAGAAGTCACTTTAAGTCACTAATGACCTGCACTAGGACTGAAAAACCAGCAGTGCTATTGCCACTTTTTTTTTTGTACATTAATTATATCCTGCACAGACTATATTTTTTACCTTCAAATTTTACACACTTCTGTCTTTTTGTATGCTAAATGTGACATGTAAATTTCTCCATTGAGAGATCAATAAAGTCTTATCTTTATATAGAAAAAGATTATGTTTTACCCTGAAAGCTTGACTTGACAAGCTATTTTGTTTGTTGTAAAATACTGTGGCTTGAAGGAGTTTAACTTTGTCACGTTTACAACCACAAAGATAACTACATTATTTTTATGTCTAAAATGATATTGGTCACCCTTTTCCTGTTGTTGCATGTTGCTGATCTTTTAGTAAAACACTAGTGTGCAAATACAGTGTGCAAAAGATTTCTCTATAAAAATGATCAGTGAAATGTGGAAAATTCTGAAAGGCTTCGCTTTACTCTGTTGGAAAAATGGCGGGGTCACAGTGTGTTGGTGGAGACATTGGAGTCGCTTTCCATAAAAAGCGCACTTCTCAAACTCTTGAATAATTAAGGGAAGCTCTCTAATAAAAGCATACTCGGTGGGAACAACTGCACTTATGCAACTTGTGGATTCAATATTAATCAAGTGGATACGCACAGGTCTTGCTCCATAGAGGACGCTCTTGAGCTGTTATGTTAATGTAGCCCAGACAAACTTGATCAAGACAGAATAGACACCATCTCTCATGTACACATTCTTCTGCTGCACCCATCTGCAAACATAAATAGCCCTTACCTAAAAAGCCTGAAATCATGAGATGAAGGGTGTTTCTAAAGCTGCTTCTAAGGCCTTGGGTACAAAGTAGGTAAAAGCACAAGGCCTTACTCTTAACTTTTTACCTCCTGAAGTTGCGGGCGCTTTCCAGTATTTTTTAAATGGACAGCTTCACATCTGTTTGACTAGAAGGAAATCATAAGTAGAGGAAAATAATGAATGTATGTGTCCCTTCCTCTAACTGATGGTTTTGTTAGCTGTACCGTTGCTGCTTCAATGAGAAATGGGAATGTGGAGAAATCAAATTATCTAACAAGCCTTGTGCTGCTTTGACCTTTAGACCCCATATTAAGAAAACATTTTTCATATACAAATATTGGAACAATCTTTTGTAATTTTGTTATCTGCTCAAAGAATTATTTGATTGATTTTAAAATAGAGGCAATTTGTATCATGTTGCTATTAGGGCTGGGCGGTATAAACGGTATAAGCGGTATGCGGTATAAATTTGGCCCACGGTAGAGATTTTTGTTATACCGGCATATTGCGATAGGTCATTATGTCATCAAATTGCGCAGGCTCTGACGCCAGCAGAAAGCACCAAAACAAACCGGCATTCAGCAGCATTAGCCTAGCACTATTAGCCTAGCAGACACCACTGGAAACAACAGCACGGCTTTCACACCGTGTTTCTGTCTCTGTATTGGTCACAGCGGCCCCAGCGGAGGTAAATACACACACACAGCAATCACAGTTTACATGTCTACCTTTCGGCCAATGAGTGTCAAAGGGGCGTAGGCTTGAAGCGCCATCGTGAGCCGAAATAGATCCATGCTTGTGCCGTGTCCGCATCATCTCAGAAGTTTTGTAAAGTTAGCGTCCGATTCAGACTTCCGCGGTCAATAGATCACGAAAGCTACTTTGTTAAACAAAATTAATTGTGCCAAAATGAGCATTTACATCAATTGTTCAAATCAAATGCGCTGTTTTAATGCAGATAAATCCATTGAATCATCCAGTTCACTGCAAGCGCTTAGGGAGCGTCAACAAATGGCAAGACTAGCTTTGTAAACGAACAATAGCTTTTACTGAAGCCATGCATACGCACTAAACTCTGACACCATAAATAATGACCATGTCTAACTGCTACAGATATTATATAATATATTTTATATTTTTATATTATTTAAAATTGATTTCACAGTTAATGGTCTTTACTGTAACATACATAAATAATGTATGTTACAGCATTTGTCTCTCACCTGATTTTCAAACTAAAAAAAATATATATCAGATTCTAATGTATAGATAAGTAACAATCTTGACTATTTTATGCAAGAACCTGCTAAACCTATATTGAAATTCACACACCAAATTATACCGTGATGTATACCGTCTACCGTCTGTGACCCAAATCATACCGCGATATGAATTTTAGGCCATATCGCCCACCCCTAGTTGCTATGTTAGAGGTGTTTCATATGTTGATAAAATACCTTGTTTATGCTGGAATTTTTATGGTACTATTTCAAAATAGGTCACCTGAGGCGATCAATTATTTTCTCCTCTTTATACTCTATAAATTGTTAAGGCCAATAATAATGTAATTAAGCCTTTTTTGTGTATCTGGCTAAATAGCCATGGTTATATTTGTTATAGTGTTTGAATCAAATGAATGATTAAATTAATTATTAGGCAACTCCATCCATCCATCCATTTTCTTCCCCTTAATCCATTTCTGGGTCGGGGGGGTGGCAGTCAGAGCTGCACCCAGGACACAGAGCACCAGCCCCTCACTGATTCTCCTGCAGGTGGTGAGTCCACAGGAGCTGAGATCTTTCAGTTGGGGCTTTGGGCAAAGTAGGGTTAAGTGTCTTGCCCAAGGACACAACGACAGCAGTCATCAGTGGGATTATTAGGCAACTTTGACAGATAATAAAATCAATATGAATATAATATTAAGAGTCAGTTGAAAATACATGTGGATCACTTTCTGTTCATTGAAGATGGTTGAGAAATTCAAGACTGAAAACTGAAAGTGAAATTCAAATTATCAACTTTTACCAAAGTTTATTAGTAGCTCTGTAAGTGACAGAGCTACAAGCCGCACTAAATATTGTGCTGTTGCCTACATCACATTGTAAATACTTAGTACTAGGTTAGTTATAAACATTCAATCTCCATTAGGGAGGGCAAAATAATAAGTTTAAAGCATTCAATCAACGTTCGTGAAATGAGAAACACAAAGTGCTGAAATTGAGACTTGTAGACAACGTGAACACTTTGGGTTGTGGATTATGTGGAGTGGGGTCAAACTAGTCTGACCTGAGTTGGCACAGCTTTGGTTTCTCTTCTGCCCAGTGAAGCTGAAAATGGGAGAAGGGCTAAAGGCGCTCTCCCTCTGTATAGCTCACTGCCAAAGCACTCAAGATTTCAACTCTCTACCGCAGCTTCTATTGTCAAGAAACTACTGGTGCTAACTTTTTTGAAGTGGAATATGATGTTATTATAGTTATGTGCTGTAATTTCATACCGCTTTTACCTGGACAGAATAGAACATTATGTAAGGATTTTTGTCATTTCAGATGTTATGCTGAAATGCTATTAATTGCAACATCTTCAGTTTTTACCTTCTGCAGGGTTCATAGCAAGCCCCAGTGATCCAAGATGGTGCCCTATTCAAATGAATGGCTTGTGCTCAGTAGTGCTTGGGACACACATTGGGACCGAAACTCCACTATCTGAGTGGACTACACAAGCATGTTCCCCCTATGCCTGTGTAGGTTTCCTCCAGGTGCTCTGGGTGCATCAGGATGGGTCAAATGCAGAGGATGAAATGCCCTACAGGAATAAATAAAGTGCACCTTCACCTTTACCTTGGAGATTCTTACCCATGCATTTTTCTTCAGTAGGTTAGGCTACTGTAATGGCCTGTTTACTGGTCTCTCCAAACGAGCTGTAAAACGGATAAAGTATATTCAAAACTCTGCAGATTGAGTTCTGACTTGAACCAAGGAGTACAATCACAGTTCTCAGGTCATTGCACTGACTTTTTGTGGCTCACATTATAGATGTAAAAGATTGTTTGTTTATTGTTTATTTGGCTGGGACAGTACATTCTAATGAACACACCACATCAGATTGTAGCCTTGGGCTAATTTCCTTCCGTCGTCCTACAATGGCACTCACAACCACGTACTCCTTCACCCTAAACTATCGTACATGTACTATTGTACTTTGTATTTCGTGGTAGGGGAAACCGTAGCCTGGCCTTAGCTATCCGTACACTCCGCTTAATCATCATTTCACTGCATGTAACGTCTGGGTCTGGTCCATGTGTTAGCGATTACAACAGTGGCGGCCGGCCAATAGAGGGCGCTAGGGCGCCGCCCCACCACTCACAACTTGCCATGTTACCTTGAATAAAACGTTAAAAAAAATAATAACATTAAAATATTTCGAAATGTATGTGTGTTTTATTTCAGATGTGGAAGAAATACTTTATAGTTTATGCTGAGTTGGATTGATTAAGCTCATCAGCGTTGTCTGTGTCGGACTGAGGACGTATTTTTGCCGTCTATGGACGCAGTAGCTCCTCTTCAATGCAAGAGATAAGACGATTTGGGGGCGCAGGAGAAGTGCGCCCTGAGGGGGCGGGATCGCCCGCGACCTGTACTGTCACTGTCTGTGACGTCCGTTTACAGTGATTGACAGGTCAAGCTGTGGGAGTTTGAGACGAACGTAAAGAGACGCAAAATGGAGAACGAGAAAAATAATAATTCAGTTAGATCACTCAAAACAATACCGTTTGAGAGAAGATCATACCAGGAGAAGGTTGAGGTTAAAGAACTTGGACCTGATCAGCCAAATATTACCATTAGTCAGCAGTCCAGCGTCAGGGGGAGACGGTACACTCATACTTTTTCCAGGACCTGGTTCAGCGCCAAATCTTGGCTAGCAGCATGTAGCGAGGCTAATGCTTTATTTTGCTTTCCATGCCTCTTGTTTCAAACATCAGGATCTGACCCAGCATGGATCAAGACAGGTATGACTGATCTGAAGCACTTTTTAGAAAAGGCAAAGAAGCATGAGCAGACTGGTATCCACATGCAAAATGCCCTCAAATTAGCTATGTTTGGGAAGATAAATATTTCATCCCAGCTGGATGAAAGCTACAGGCCTGATCATGTGACCTTGTTGATTCTCGTGTGAGGCTTCAGTCACAACAGTCAGTGTAAACTTACTTACTGCTGGTATATATCTAGTCATCATATTCATAGCCCCCCCAGTAGAAAATTCCACCAGCCGCCACTGGATTACAAGCGCTTGAATTTTGACTGACCAATCAGCGAGCGCGGCAACTTGTAGTTAGTTGTGGGTGACGTCAAGAGTTTGAGTCGAACAGGAAGGTTGTAGTTTGGCAATGGCAAAAAATGCGATAGTAAAGTAATCCGGTCTGGTTCTATCAAGAAATTGAAGCAGGAGCAAGAGGAATGTTTATCAAATGTAATCGCTAGAAAAAATGGTGGTGCTACTCCCCTCAGGCTCCGTTAGTGGCAAAGGAGATGGCTAGGCTAAATGCCAACGACTCACTCGGGTGCATTACATACGTCACAGTAAACTCAGATCAAATCGTTTCAATCTGCAAAAGGAGTTAACCCCGCCCACCTTTAAACGGAGCTCAATGAAGCACCTCCAGACCTTAGTACAAAATGTAATTTGTACTATGGTGTGGTACGACCAGGCTAGGGAAACCGGAGTACCCAAAGAAGACACGGGGAGAATATTTAGGCCCCGTCTCAATTCTTACCCTTGCCCTAGATTTAGCGCGTGCCCGCGGGGGTTTAGGGTGTCCCAATACAGGGAGAAGAGGCGAGGGTCCTCACACCCTTAAAAACCACCATTTATATGGCAGTACCGCAGGTGGCCCCGTGTCCATGCTGGTTACTGGTTTAAGTTAAAGCTGCACTAACTGACTTTGAGAAATGTTTGAATGTGAGCGGTGAGCTCGCTCTTTTTGCTCGCCCTCCCCGCAAGGAGCTTTCGCCCCCCACTACCCCCCTCCTCCTCAGCCTGCGCTCACATGCTACATGCTACGCTATGTATACGGAGCTCACGTCTCACAATATGGATCGCACGTGGATGGCGTGGCCATAAAATGATTGAACCGGGAAGCGCGGAGGAACAAGACTTTCTTTTGGATGGTTTCCGCTGCTTGTTTGCCTTAGCTGTCTGTGCTAACAAGAGACCTGTGGCTTTTCACAAGAAAGTGGGGGCCAGTGTCACAATCTGGACCCAAAACGTATTCTCTTCCTTGTTGCATCAAAACTTGATCTAGAATAAAATGACATGCCAGCACAAATCTGCACTACTTTTTTTTCAAAAGGACGTATATCCCAATGCATTGCATTGAATTTTTGTAAGGAATACAAAAATAAAGTCAGGTAATGCAGCTTTAACATTTAATAACTAACCCTTTATTTTTACAATGCATATTATTTATTCAGCACTTTTCATGACACCCAAAGACGGTTCACATGGCATTATTCATTTACTCCATACATGTTTTTGGTCGTCAGAGTCTACCCCTCTGACCACCAGAAAACATTCAAACCCACACACTAGACTTACAACAGCCAATGTCGGTTTGCGTCTGGGGACACGCCAATTTGATGAAATGTTTATTATTCAGCATGTAATTTTAGAACTTTATTTTTGTCTTTGTAAAATGCAAAAACATTGACATGATTTGTGATAAAAAAAATTGAAAACATCAAGAAAAAAACTAAGAAATATGAGATCCTAATAGATCCCTTTGAATAATATTATCACAGGGACAAACCTCTTTGCAATTATCAAACTGGGCACACAAGAATGTTGGCATCAATTAAGAAAATCGCATGGTGATGGTAGCACATCAATATTTATTACATCTGCATATAAATGAGATGATGAACTTTCTTTTCCAGACTTGTCGAGGAGTTGTGTTATAACAGAACGGGAAGGACAAGAGCAGCACCCTGATGATCGGAAAGATTTTTGTTGACTAAAGCCAGAACAATTTGTGATAGCATAATTCATTTGGAACAAACATGGATTCCAATACCTCAGTTGAACCTCATAGTAGTCCAGGTGGTTGGTCAGTAGCTCTCTGTAGTGCAATTCAGATTCATTTTATTTGCCATTTGCAGGAAAAAAACACATTGGAAGACAAGTACATAAATAAAAAAGGTTAAAAGCACAGAAATAAAAATAAAGTGCAGGAAACAATTGACACTGTGAAATCAATCAACTAGAATGGTTTCAATACAAAGAAAAGATCATTAAAATTGCTCAAGCCGCGTAGAGATAGAAATCATAGCTTTGGAGGACCATTTGTTCAGTCACAAATTTAATCAATTTTCAGGTTGTAGTATCTAACTTTGTGGAAGTAATGTTTGCTGCATGCCTTGATGTGTATGTATTAGGGCTGCACGATATATCAAAAAATATCGATATCGCGATATTGGTGCAAGACAACAAAACAGACAGACACATCAAGAGTCAACAAATACAACAAACAAACAAAAAAGTATATAAATATATGCATTTGAAGGTTATTAATGTTTTTGTTATTTGTCTCTTTCGATTCAATGCAGATCGCAATTCTAGGTGAAAGAAAAAAATATTGCAAATATACAGTAGGTCCCATTCCGTTTTGTCGTCTTCATTCACGCTTCTCGGGAATCACGCAGCTGCGTGAAAAATAGTACATCTTATCGCCACAAGGTGGCAGGCTAAGTCCGCTTTAGCTCTTCCAGCGACTTAGACCGTCACAAGAGCTACACATCACTGTGTTGACCTAACAGCCAATCAGGTTCAGAGCAGCGGCAAAGTCCGCCTCCATTTACAATCATCTGTCTTTTGAAAACCGGACCGGAGCGAGGCTGCCCCATGGATCTGGGCTGCCCGCGTCAACAAAATAAGGTAACTATTATTATATAAATAAGTATTAATTCTCATTACAGTGTTGTCTGCTTTGCTATATGAGCCGTGCAGTGATTAACACGATAAAAGAGGTTTGTGGGAGTCACTTGTTCGTTTTTATGTTAGCTTTCTATTGTGGCTAAGCAGCGAGCTTGTTAACGGTCTGTGCTAAACGTAACGTTACTACATTTGATATTAATTGGTGGGCTTGTTTAAATGGATCATACAAGATGCCAGCGTGACTATTCTTTGTTCCTTGTGGGCTGAAACTGGCATTGAAGTGGCGCAATGCGTCGGCTATCTGGCGCTCATTGGGCTACTAGCCACGCTAGCCTTGACATCGCTCTCGTCTAACTTGTTAGTTAACCCTAACCAGACGAAGTGAGTAGCTGTGGTTAACACTTAACGATGTAATCGATCAAGATATGTGGGGATAACTGATCTGACAGATCATTTATCAATAATTGCGCGAAGTTGACCCCCGCTTTCGTAGCTCTGTTTTTCCAGGTTAGCCACTCGGATGTGGTAGTGCTAACCCAAAGCATCCAATAGATTCATGGTGCGGGCACACAGTTTAGAAATGCTCATAAGAGGACCGTAAATGTGAAATGGCCAATGCTGGCTTTATATGTGATATTTGAGGTGAGTGCGGTGTTCAGCCTGTCATGGAAGCAGGAGGCTAGCGTTGAGTTTGAGGGCTGCTGCGGAAGCACGAGTAAACTGAGCCGTTTTATTGCATACAAGATATACTTATGGTAATTAATTCTTGCTCGCGTAGTTGATTATTGCTTACATTTTCCACTAGTCTTGTAAATGTTAACGAGCCTTTTTAAAGTATTTTAGATAACCCGTGTTTATGAATTTCATGATCTGTAATTTAAATAGCTATAATACATACATTATAATTTAGCATTTGTTTAAAGATGCTTAATTTGGCGGTGTGTGCAGTTTGACAGGTAAGAATATATACATATTTTTTTTATTTTGTTCTTTTTTTCCCTGTCAGATGGAGGAGAATCCCAGATCTCTTGTGACTATTGTGCTGGATGACAAAGAGATTGCCAAAAGAGTTTACCATCTCAACACAATTAAAGAACTGATTGATATTTACCAAGATGGCGCCTCGTACGGTCGACATGGCTCTTTGCTGCTCTCTTTTTCTTTTGTTTTTACTTTTTAACTGTGCATCTGGCTGTTCCTACACCCGTGAGGAACTTATGAACATCCGACCCACCGTTCCCATGGACCTATTGCCTGTTTTCTTGGCATCTGCGGCTGATTTAGTTCATGTTCTAGCCAAAAAAGTGTGGGCCCGTAAAAGGGGAAAGCGCGGAGGCCTGCTGGTGCGTCTTAGGAGGAGAGGAGCGCGCACGGCTCTCCCCGGCATTTTTCTCTCCAACGTACGCTCACTGGGCAATAAGATGGACGAACTCAGCCTGCTCATGAGAAGAAACAAGGACTTCGCCACATCCTGTGTCCTCTGCTTCACTGAGACCTGGCTAAATGAGCGGATCCCGGACTGTGCTCTGGAGCTGCAGGGCTTTGGGCTGTTCCGCGCGGATCGCCATTGTGCGCTCTCAGGGAAGAGCAGAGGCGGAGGGCTGTGTTTCTACGTCAATACAAACTGGTGTAACGATGTGACAGTGATCTCCAAGCACTGCTCTCCTGCTCTGGAATATCTTTTCATTCATTGTAAACCATATTACTCCCCGCGGGAAATTGTTTCATTCATTCTTGCCTCTGTTTACATACCGCCATGCGCGGACGCGCGCGAGGCTCAGCGCGCACTCGCAGAGCAAGTACTGTGTATGGAACGTTTATACCCGGACTCTCTGATTATTATCCTGGGGGATTTTAATAAGGGAAACTTGAGCCAGGAATTACCCAAATACAGACAGTTTATCAAATGCCCGACCAGAGAGGAGAACACTCTGGATCACTGTTACACCACCGTGCGCGGAGCTTTTCGCGCTGTTCCCAAGCCAGCCCTCGGCTTCTCAGATCACTCCATGATACATCTGGTTCCTGCTTACAGACAGAGACTAAAGCTCTCGAAACCTGCAGTGAGGAGCTCCAAAGTGTGGTCTGATGAAGCTGTGGAAGAGCTGCGCGCATGCATGGAATCTACAGACTGGGACCTTTTCAGAGCTGCCACAGACAGTTTGGATGAATATACGGACACTGTGACGTCATACATTCACTTCTGTGAGGATAGCATCATTCCAACAAGGACCAGGGTCATCTACAACAATGACAAACCCTGGTTCACTGCTAAACTCCGGCAGCTCAGGAAAGCAAAGGAGTCTGCTTTCAGGGAGGGGGACCGCAGCGGCTACAAAGCAGCTAAATATCAGTTCAGGAAAGAACTGAAAGCAGCCAAGTCCCGGCACAGAGAACGACTACAGGAGCAGTTTGGTAACAACGATACTGCTTCTGTCTGGAGGGGCCTACGGGAGATCACCAACTACAAACCCAAAGCCCCCCCCTGTGCTGATGACCACAAGCTAGCTGACGAACTGAACTTATTTTTCAGTCGCTTTGATGCTGCCCCTGACACCTCTCCCTCCCCCACCCCCCACTACTCTAACGACCCACCCATCAGCCCTGCCCCCAGCCTAACAATAGCCTCTAAAGAGATTAAACAACTCTTCCTGAGGCTGCACCCCCGCAAAGCTCCTGGCCCGGACCACGTGTCTCCGGCCACTCTGAGACACTGCGCCAGTGAGCTTACTCCTGTGTTCACGGACATTTTCAACACCTCTCTGCAGTCCTGCCATGTCCCGGCCTGCTTCAAATCCTCCATCATTGTCCCCGTCCCGAAGAAGCCCAGGATCACAGGACTCAATGACTACAGACCTGTAGCACTTACGTCTGTCGTCATGAAGTCATTTGAACGCCTGGTTCTCTCCCATCTCAAGTCCTTCACCTCCCCCCTCCTGGACCCCCTGCAGTTCGCCTACAGAGCCAACAGATCTGTAGACGACGCCATTAACCTGGCCCTCCACCACATCCTACAGCACCTGGACTCCCCGGGGACCTACGCCAGGGTCCTGTTCGTGGACTTCAGCTCTGCCTTCAACACAATCCTGCCATCCCTGCTCCAGGACAAGCTTTCCCAGCTCAACGTGCCCGTTTCCACCTGCAGGTGGATCACTGACTTCCTGACGGACAGGAAGCAGCGAGTGCGTCTGGGGAAGAATGTCTCGGACTCTCGGATTATAAATACAGGAGCCCCACAGGGCTGTGTTCTTTCTCCCCTGCTCTTCTCCCTGTACACCAACCACTGCACCTCCAGCCACGACTCCGTGAAGCTGATCAAGTTCGCGGACGACACCACCCTCATTGGACTCATCTCCAACAACGATGAGTCCGCCTACAGGAGGGAGGTGGACCGGCTGGTGTC
Source organism: Knipowitschia caucasica (assembly GCA_964034765.1). Classification (NCBI taxonomy): domain Eukaryota; kingdom Metazoa; phylum Chordata; class Actinopteri; order Gobiiformes; family Gobiidae; genus Knipowitschia; species Knipowitschia caucasica. The sequence continues at coordinate 19,522,271 of OZ035823.1, forward strand.
CTGGTGCAGTGGTAACAACCTGGAGCTGAACGCCCAGAAGACAGTGGAGATGATTGTGGACTTCAGGAAGAGCACTGTCCCCCCGCCCCCACCCTCCCTGATGGACTCCCCCATCACCTCTGTGGAGTCCTTCCGTTTCCTGGGCACCACCATCACCCAGGACCTCAAGTGGGAGCCGACCATCAGCTCCCTCATCAAGAAGGCCCAGCAGAGGATGTACTTCCTGCGGCAGCTCAGGAAAGCCAAGCTGCCTGCACAGATGTTGGTGCAGTTCTACACGGCCATCATCGAGTCCATCCTCACCTCCTCCATCACCGTGTGGTTCGCTGGAGCCACAGTCAGGGACAAACAGAGACTACAGCGCATTGTGCGCTCTGCAGAGGAAGTGATCGGCCGCAGCCTTCCATCGCTGCAGGACCTGTACGTTGCCCGAGCTCGAGGCCGGGCTGGTCGTATCACAGCCGACCCCTCTCACCCTGCACATGGACTATTCCAACCACTCCCCTCAGGCAGGAGGCTGCGGTCCATCAGGACTAGAACCTCCCGCCACAAGAACAGTTTCTTCCCCTCTGCTGTTGGACTCTTGAACACTTTGTAACCTGTCCCCCCGCCCTTTATAAAGTCACTTTACTGCCCATCATACGTCACTTTACTTCACTGTACTGCTGTCACCTTACATTGTGTGCACCATGTGCACTTGTATATTGTAAATAGTAACTGTAACTCTATTTTAAATTTAAATTTATTCTTTAGAAGTGTTTTTTATTCTTATTTTTATTAATATCTTTTTGACTGTTGCACTGAGCCAAAGCAATTTCCAAGTCTGTGACCTCCTGTTACTTACGTTGGCAATAAAAATGATTCTGATTCTGATTCTGATTCTGAATTTTGACCATTTGAGTTATAGTAACTGTTTTAAACTGTCTATTTTTTATTTTTTATCTCCAGAGTGGGAACAAGCATTTTGAGTCTGACTGCAGGGACTCTGATTCACGAAAGTCCGCAACCAAAAACTCAATTTGCCTAGACATCCAGGAACCAGCGGCACCAATATTTCATCCGGTTGCAACTAATGACAAGTAATCATCCCTCTCCAAGATGAAGGACTGACTTGTGCCCCTGGACAAACTCTTCAAACTTTTTTGGAGTGTGCAACCTGTCATATCCTCCTCTGTTCAAAGCGCATGGAGACCTCCAATCAGCAGCTTCCACGTTGTGCTTGTAGCTCGGCCTTCAGATAGACAAAACATGAAGTGGAAAAGTACAGGCTTCTGCACATTGATAGAATGATGAGTTTAACTTTAACAAAAGTTGCTTAAAAGTGTTATGAAATCTCACATTCCCCCCCTCTGGTCACACATTCACGTGTGACCATCAGGATCGATAAACAGCAACATAACATCATAACTCAATACTTAAACTCGGTACTTCAAAAAACTCAGAAAACTCATAAAACATTTTCAGATCTTTCATTAAACTTGTCAACAATCTTCAGTAAAATACCAAACTTCATCAGTCGATGGTTCTCAGATATTGCTTTGAAAACAGTCTCTCCCACTTCTCCTGTTGGTTTCTTCAGGCTGCATTTGTGTCGAGCCATGAATTCTTCTGTGACGTGTCTTTCAATCGCACGTTTCAGCTTTAGTGTCCAGATTCAGCAATTCAATTCAGTCCAAATTATGTCCAAATTCAGAAATCCAGATTGTTCCAAATGATGACCAAATTGTTTAATCCAATTGTTCCAAATGATGTCCATGCAAAAGAGGACGCTGGGGTTGTCCATGTCTCAGCAGCTCACAGCAGGCCTGAGTGGAATCAGGGGCTGTGCAGATTGTCCATGGGCTGATCCAGATGCATTCTCTTGAGGTTTCTCAGTTTTGGCTTGAAAAAAAAAAACACATTTTTGTGTAAAAAAAAAAAGTCTTCTGTTCTCTAGATGTTACAGACAATGCCCGCATCCTCCACCACCTGAAGAAGATGACAAAGTCTGGGATCGCGTCTTCTAATCTTCTTCTAATTCTGACAGAAGACATGTTTTATTGTCGATGGTAGAGACAGCACGAACAACAGATACAACAGAATGCAAGTGTATTATACAGAGCGGAGGCATGGAGACCTCCAATCAGCAGCTGCCACAGTGCCATGTAGCTTGGCCTTCAGATAGACAAAACAAGGGAAAAGTACAGGCTTCTGCACATTGATAGAATGATGAGTTTAACTTTCACAAAAGTTGCTTAAAAGTGTTATGAAATCTCACAATCATTATGGTAGAACTGTGACAAATGTAAACAATAAAAAAACACACCTTGTCGTGTTAGGAAAAATGTTTAGGATGTAAAAAGATAAAGTATTGTATGAAATCAGATTGACAGATTTTGGTTTTGAACGAGTTCAACAGTTTTGTATGTGATGACCAAAGCCATGAAATGAGCTTTAGTTTTACAGGGAGAAACTATTCAGTCGTGATAAGTTTTATTTTGACTAACAGGACAGAAGCAAATGACAATATTTATTTTTACCAACCGTAATCGACAGGGCCAAGCCAAAGTAGCCCTGTATATTCTCTGGGTCAGTCTTAGAAACATTAAGTTTTCCCTCTGGGTCACAGTGTGTGCGGCACGGTGGCTGAGTGGATAGCACTCTCGCTTCTTAACACGAAGGTCCTGGGTTCGAATCCCGGTCGGGACAGGGCTTTTCTGTGTGGAATTGGCATGTTCTCTGTAGCTGCGTTTCCATTGAATAATGCGCAAAAACTTTTTCGATACATTTCAAAATTCGAAAAACCTGTAATTCGCAAAAGCGGCCGTTTCCATTAAGACATATTCGAATAAGTATACACTATTTTCGCGCGTTTATTCACTAGTTTCTAGTACGTCAACATGGCAACAGAAGTAAACAACACTTTGATTTACGTGAGATATATTAATGTCTTGACTTCTGCTGCGGCTCTCATCCTCTCTGACCCCGGGAGAAACTGTGGCTGCTTTGACAGCTCCGCAAACGCGCGTGTTCATGTACCGAGCGCGGACCATAGACGCGCGCACAGAACCATAGACACGGGTCTTGCCTGTCTCCCCCGTCTCTCCCCCATGCCTCTCCCCCGTCTCTCCCCCGTCTCTTCCCCGTCTCTTCCCCGTCTCTCCCCCGTCTCTCCCCCATGCCTCTCCCCCGTCTCTCCCCCGTCTCTTCCCCGTCTCTCCCCCGTCTCTCCCCCATGCCTCTCCCCCGTCTCTCCCCCGTCTCTTCCCCGTCTCTCCCCCGTCTCTCCCCCATGCCTCTCCCACGTATCTTCCAAGTCTCCACACGAAGCGCAGCCAAAACTCACTGAATAAAGCTCAGCTCGGCTTCCTCCGCTATATCGAAATAAGTGTTTCCATTATATATTGTATATTTAACAATAAAATGTGACAATAAAAAGAAAAATGGCAGCTGCCTAATATTGATAATAACAATAGTAAATGGGTAGATACAATAAATAATTAAAAATAGTAAATGATAAAAATAAATACAAATAGAATGTGTCTAAAAACATAAATAGATGTACTAAAAAGCAATAATAAATAATAAATACTAATCAAAAGCTACTCTACTCTTGTTATATTTATGTATTTATTATAAATGTTAGAGATGCCAGAGAAAAGGCGTCTGCTTTTTTTCTGAGTGGGAGGAGACACCAGCGGAGCTGTTTGAGTCAAATAACGTTCAGCGTTATATTACCAATAGTTTCTCTTTCCATAACAATATTCTCTCTTTTTGGAAAGATCACCAACGTGATGCAAAAGTTTACGTTATATGCAGTAGTTTTAATGTCTGCGGGTTTTCCAGAGACTGGCCTGCTACAAGGAGTTGCCCGTTTTAACCAGATTGTCGATGTGCGCGGGGCAGAAACTCGCCAATGTAACCCTGCTCACAAGTGCCACCTGGTGGTTGTTTTGATCATTGCAACGTCACTGGGAGGGGGGAAAATAAAAGACGCGTGAATCACACGTGAGTCTCGTGTGATTCACGCGTGAAAGGCGACAAAACGGAATGGGACCTACTGTATCGTTATCGCATATATTCATCAAACTGAAATTTTACCACAGTGGGACAAATAAAGGACCTTCTTCGTCTTGTCCATAATGGGGCATCTCCAAAGAAGTGATGTATTCCAACAGTTGTTCGTAGGGTTGTCATGCTATTAACAATTTAGCGGACAATTATTGTTACAAAATGTATCACAACTTTTTATATTGCCACTATTTATTTATTTATTATCGTAAACCACAAAAATAAACAAGTCCGTCTAGTAAGTTCCTCGCTCTAAAAACAGTTCAAGATAAGATAACCTTTTGTTAACCTTTATTCGTCCCTTAGTGAGAAAAGAAGTTTGGTTCCATTCCAAGTTTCCGCGTTCATGTATTTTGATGTATGCAGTTTTGATAAGTTCTTCTCATATTGTGATAAAATGTTTTGACCATATCACTGATCCCTAGCGTCGCCTTTTTATAGCCGAGTCTTCATTATTATTGAGTGGTGTATGCATTACAAACTGTATACGCAGCAGCACGTGTAATAGACACACATTACAAACAGGAGAGCGAAGAGAGGGATTTCTGACCAGGAGCAGTGCGTAATATGGTCACGACTCCACAGCGCGTGTAAAAGCAGACATCACATCTCACGTCTTCATTGCTCTGATATCGAAGCAAATAAAGTGTTTTTTCTGGTTTGGTTGAAACATGGCCCATAATTGGCCATGTTACAACCAATTGCTGTAGCCAAATTGATCAGTTTCAGACCAAAATTGTGAGGATGACGGTGTCAGGCACGGTCGCACGCCGTGTGTTCACAACAACTCATGACCGCGAGCAACTGCTGCAGTATGAAGAACTCTAGAGCCAGCTGCACTCAACTGTGTGTTTAACATGAGAACATTGGCTCTACATGACATGGAACAATATTCCATCGTAAACATAAATTATAATTTTTCTTGCATATTTTAAAAGCAACGTTTTATTCACATTTTTACTGTCGTGTTGGCCTGAAATGCTCTAAGACAAATAGGCCTGTCACGATTACAAATTTTGCTGGACGATTAATTGTCTCAGAATTTATTGCGATAGGCAATAGTATTGTTATTCTGAGATGATTTTCATCTAATACAATAATAATGATGCAGGTACACCTTTTCAAAGAGAAATGCACTTTTATTTTTAAAGATCACCGCCGGAAGTGGCGGAAGTAAAAAGCCGCTAGCTTGATGCTAACGGAGGCTAGCGGAGGCTAGCGGCTTTTTGTGTAAAGTTCTTGCCAATAATGCAGCTCTGCAGCGTCTCTTTGTCCTGAGACCTTCCAGAGACTTTGTATAACAGCAGTATGTGTTCACGGAGGTGCGTCATAAGTTTATTTTATTTTTAAACGGTACTTCCGCATTGGCGAACACGCGAGCTAGCTAGTTAGCTAACTGCTAACTGCGCTAGTTTAGTCACTACAAGAGCCTGAATGAGAACAACTACTGTGTCCCCCGTTGTCAATCCTGGTTAAGTCCTGGTTTAGGTCCTGTTTTGGCTGTATTTTGTATTTTTGAGTTATTTCAGTCTGCTCGCGTCACGTGTGACCACTTTGCGGCTCTCTGACCTGAGAGGGAGAGTGAGAGAGAGACGGGAAAACTAACAAGCATGAAAATGGAATTCATCGCGGCCAGGAAAACTATTGAGCTAATTTTAATCATCATGCGATTAATTGATTTATTGAATATCGCGACAGGCCTAAAGACAAATGAAAATATTCAAATGTAAATACTAAAACGGAGCACAAAAGAACTGATTCATTAAAAAAGATATTTGATAGATGAATCAAGAAGGAAATAATCATCACACAATAATTTTTATTACATTTCGATTCAATATAGTTTCTAAAGCCGTAAATCAATCATTCAAGGGAAGGGAGGGGGACATACCATTAAAGGAGGAAATGTTTAGCACCGCCCCTCAACTCGCTCACAGGCTTCTCATTTCCCCTACGCTCTCATTCCACAGAGCCATCTAGCTGTATTTGCGATCTGAAACGTATGCAAACATTAGCATGAGCGCAACTTCTTGTAAGCTGTACAACAATCACTGATGAAATGGTACAAAAGCAATGCACTGCTAACAAAATATATAATTGAAAGATTACCGCTAGTTCCGTGTCCGAATGTAGTCCGAGGCGGTCCTGCTCCCGCAGGTCTCTGCCGTAGACAAGTCACTCCAATAGACAAGTCTCTCCAGACGATACGATGTAAGCTAGCTATGTTCACCCGGGCTTGATTTCTTCTTTGATAATTTTTTTAACTTTTCCGTGCACGCGCCAGGTCAATGGGCCAAGACGTGCGGAGGAGAGATTATGATTAAATATTCAAATGTTTAAATTAATAATTTATTATACACAGGCCTTGACATTAAGCTTTCTCAGCCACTTACCCTTCGGGCAAGTACCATTTATATTTTACTTGCCCAAAAAGTTTCTTGCCCAAATATTCCTCAATACAATGAGTAAACAAGAGTTTGGCAATTAAGTGGCATTAACTGGAAAAAAAAATCCACTCTCAGCCCAAAAAGTCAAATAATGACTCCCAGGGGTCTTAAGTATGCATAATAAAATACAAGACACCTGTTGTGGTGTGTTCTGTTTGATTTGTTCACAACCTTTTACTCACAACCAACATCCATTTTTAATGCAAGAGGAAATTTAGGTATCCGAGCTTTAATTTTGTGAGTTTTGGTTGCGCACAGCAGACACCAAGCTGGTGATGGTCCTGAACGCGTATCTATGGTTCTTTCCACGTGTGTCTATGATCCTGTCTGTGTGAGTCTACAGTATGATCCTGTCCACGTGTCAATGGTTCTGTCTGTGTCTATGGTTCTGTCTGTGTCTATGGTTCTGTCCGTGTCTATGGTTCTGTCCGTGTCTATGGTTCTGTCCGTGTCTATGGTTCTGTCCGTGTCTATGGTCCGCGCTTGGTACCACGTTACGCAGTGTGTTCACTGAGCTGTTTCCAAAGCAGCTGTCACAAAGTAAGTAAGTAATCTTTATTTATATACCGCCTTTCACAAACCAGAGTCACAAAGCGGTTTACAATTGTTATTTTTTGAAAGTGGCCGTAGCTGCTCCCAGAATCAGAGCGGAGGATGCAAATAGCATTGTAGTACGTACAGCAAACAACAGAAAGTGCCCGTGGTCACACATTTCACAGAAATGGCATTGTCAGCGTAAAACAGTCGGGATTTGCGGATCCGTGGAAAATTTTGAAGAGAATTGGTCAAACAGACGCGTCTGCTCCTGGCTCCAGAGAAAGAAATGCATTCTCGCATTGAATGAGTTAAAGTAATACTAAACTTGCCCGGTCGGGCAACTTGCTAAAACAGCGCACTTGCCTGTCCCAAATCTTTAGTTGCCCCGGGCAAGCGGACAACCGTTAATGTCGAGCCCTGATACAGCTCCTCACAGCAGCAGTAGAATGCTCCATTGATTTGAATGTAATGTTGAAACGTTCTACCTATCATTATTTCTTGATAACGGACCTCTCAAACCAATAATGACCGCTGCCCTTTGGCCATGCATTCTGTGCTTGTAATCCTGGTGTGTAAAACACTAAGATTACTCCGGACTTCGTCACAATGGGCTTTCAGTGCCTGTCACTTATTAGTGAGAGAAGCGATCGGAGCTAGCCACGCTCAAAAACACAAATATCAATCAACACATTTAAATGTTAATCGGAGAGTACATCTTACATATACATTCTTAACACACGTGCACAGAGGTTTTCAGAATTATCTACTAATTTACTGCTCTTCAACTTTATGAATTTGGAAATTATGAATTGCCTCTATATATTCTGTCATTTGAAAAATTCATATTCTGCTAAATTTTTCACATTCATCACTTTAGTCAAAGAACACGAATTAATGGGGGAAATTTGTGGGGCTCTTTGCCTGCTCAAGGAGGGGCTTACACAGTGATTCATTTTTGCCAGAACAAATAAACATAGCAGGAAACATGGGAAATGCAAACCATGATTCAGCAACCACATTTTTAATCATTCGTTCATCATCCTCCATTACTGCCACTGCCAGACATCGACAAACTGGAACGCTTTGGGCTCTGATTGTGTTTCCTCAATTAAGCTGGCTATAGAAAGGTGTAATGAGAAGAGCACTGATTTGCTGAAAATGTGTAGGACCAAACCTAGGGCTGCTATTATAACCCTGCTATTATTTAGAAAGATCATTCATCTCCATGATGCTACCCCTACTGTTGTGTCTTGGCTCGATAAGTTAGTCAAGGTTATGGTTGGGCAATATAGAGAAATACATATATCTCAATATACAATACATATCTAGATATTTTAACAGGCCGCATAATCCCCCAAAAACGTCTTCAAAAACAAACGTTGTAATGTCCAAAGACTTTTTTTATTGAAACTTAAAACTTTTTTTTTTACTCATAAACTGCATAAATAGGTTTATTGTAGTGCTCTCTACATATCCTGGTCATTGTTTTTAATTTTTTTTGCAAATTAGATAAAATATCACTTTTGAGCCTAAAAACATCTGTGTGGCGCCCTCTCAACCTTTTCGGTGGCACTACATTCGAATTTGGTCCTGGCCTCTACATTGACTCTGTACTGTGTGACGTGAATCTGTCTGCGCCAGTGATATAAAATATATGGTTGGAGTATTCTGGCGACATCTAGTGGATTAAAATTAAATTACATAAGTTGACAACCACTGCTGCTGAGATAATTCTGTGGCTTAGGTTCAGGTGTGTAGCTCCACAATTATTTTAGTGTGTAATCAAGGGTGGAATGAGACTTTCTGGTGTTGCATCACAACTTATAGAACAGTAGGAAAGAGGAGCACACGGCACAAGTGAAGAATAAGCTATACAAATAAAAATAAAACAAAATCTCTATCTCTAGCATCGATAAAAGTATAAAATCTCTATGTTGAAAATAAAATTTTCATAAAATAAAAAGAAGTGTGAAAGTTTTACATTTGCCAAAAATATTGTTTGACTTTTGCTTAACAGACCTATTGAGTTAGGTCATAGGTAAGAATCACATCAGTATTGATTATTTCACCTTGATCATAAACTTAACATAAAAAGAAATATCAAAGAGGAACAATTATCAAAAAGCTGCCCTCAACATTCAGTATAACAAAAAGAAAAGAGCTGGTACATAACTGAATGACAACAAAAATCCAGTACTTAACCAGTGTGTGAACTCTGTACTGTAAATGTAAATTCTCCAATAGCGAAAAAATCAAATACAACAAGGCATTTGTGCTACATTTAACCTTCATTCAACTCAAAACAATAAAAGAACAAAAGAGGAAGGTACTACTTTTAATTGCTGGTGCAGCAGCAGCAACAATTCACCAAGCATACAGAAACTTATTCCAAATACAACATTCAAAAAGGGAGTTTTACATTGCATTTAGTTAATATTTATTAAAAAATATATATATTCGAACGAATATTAGACAGCCCTTACTGTTTATTTAAATTTATTTAATGACTGCGAATAAAATAGTTAGCTCCCAAAGGTTTCACTGTGACGTGCTAGGCAGGTAACAGCTAAGCTAGCTGGTACAAAAACTCTCTGGAACTACATGAAAACTGAACAAAGAATTCTGAACATCAGTTGTGAGTGACCCATTTATATACCGAACCTATATCCATCAGATCCTCTTCATATGTGTCCTAAAATGTTCGTTTCATGTTATTGGTTACTTCCAGGTTTTTCGCAATCGCTTTTTGTCACATTAATTAAAACAGTATTTTTGTCATGAAAACGTTGCTACATAATTCTGAAAACGTCCGTGCATGTGTGTTAAGGATGTATATGTCTAATGTATTGTCCTATTTACAATTAAAGGTGTTGATTGTTTGATTGGTATCTGTTTATTGAGTGTCACAGGTGTTTAGTCGCTCTTTAAAGAGGGAGTCTGTTCAAGTAGGAACATAGTACTTCTGCCACAATTGTTTGTATTTTCTGTTTACAAAAATTATAATTTAACTGTAAATAAAATGTAAAATATAGACATTGCCTTCTCCTCATTCAAAAATAAAACTCAACTGAAGGCAAGAAATATGGGAACAAAATGCTTCTGCAACAGTTATGGTGCGTTCAGACCAAACGAGTTTTGAGCGGCCAAAGCGGCGGGTTTACATTGAAAATACATGGGGGACGCGCAAGTCCTCGAGCGGCGCGTCCTCAAGCGTTTGCGCAGCGCGTTTTGAGATTTCAAGCGTTTTGACGCGCGTCCTGCGCCTCCAACGCCAGGACAGGACCGAGGGGGAAGACAACACATCAGCTGTGGAGGACAAGCTGTGCTGTCAGCCCCGCGGACTAAACTACCATGACACGGAGGAGGGTTAGTGAGGAGGTTGGTGTCTCGGGTAAGTTATTTAAACTTTTTACAATCGTTAATACTTCCCTGAACAATATCTGTAATGTCACAGGGAGAAACAAACCCACAGATTGCATATTAAAGCTACACAGAGGAAACAGTGTGTTAGCATACAGTTAGTATGCTAACACTGTTATCTGTATTCATATTAAATAGATTATATATATCGTTTTTAATCCCATACTGTATATTTATTTACATTTACTGTATATATTTGGCTTATTATGAAGCACTTTTCATACAATAGTTTGATAAATATATGTGTAGAATGATGAAATAAAAGCACATTATACAGATGCGTCTTTTGTCATTAATACAAGACATTTACAGATGACAGTCTCAATTCCACAAAACAGGTTTAAAGTGGTTAGCCACGCTTCTAAGTTTTATTGTATTTTATTATTATTCTGTTTCTCCTGCTGTGAAAGCTTGTACTTCTAATATTTAATACAGGAATGATTTCTGCATTTTATTTTCTGGGTTCCATGTGTTAATATGATGTTTGTGTTCTTTTTCAGAGGCTTCTTGAGAAATGGAACTCTGACTTTCTCTGACAGCAACAAAATCACACGCCATCGTTTCTCCAGCTTCACCTTCATCACCTCCTGCTTCACTAGAGATTTACAATATGAACTACAACAAACATATTTTCATGTTTTATTTAATCATCACTCATGAATAGTTAGAACAGTGGGCTCTGCATCTCTGAAGACGAGGAGCAGCAGGAGCAGGAGCACCAGCAGTAGCAACAGGAGGAGCAGCAGGAGCAGGAGCAACAGCAGTAGCAACAGTAGGAGCAACAGGAGCAGGAGCAACAGCAGGAGCGACAGCAGCGTCCTGGGCGTCTGCCTCTGACAAAGGTCTCTACAGTGTGCGCTTCATAAAGAACCTGGAAATAAAAGATTAAAAAAATCAAACTTGTTGGCTTTATTATGATTTTGTGTCTGAAGTGTAAAGTGTCATGACAAATGAGGTATTATTTACACAGGTACATATTTGCCAGCAGTACTTATATTTCTAATTGAATACACGGTAACACTTTATAATACTGTTTGCTTATAAATTATTTATAAATCATTGACTACTAGTTGATAAAACATTAACCTATGTCTTATTTATATTAAAAAATGATCATCTAAACATTAACAACTCATTAACAAGTGTTATTTGTAACTATTTTGGAAATCCTTACATACTAATGAACAAATAATCTTGTAATCATTAAGACATGTTTTATTTAAGTGTTTATAATCATTCATAAATGATTCACACATGATTTACTCATTGTTATTAGTTCATTATCAAATGTTGATTATTCACATGTAAACATTATTATAACCATGTGCTACTCATGAGCTAATTATTAACCACTCATTTATGAATTAATATATAATAAATACCTAATGATTGTTTAATCATCTAATACTCATTACCTAAGTGTTTCCAGCTAATGAACAATGATTAGGTGATATGTTAAATATTCACCAACATCAAAATAAAAGTATACTACTCATGATCTACATAGTATCAACTCATTTACTAAGTATTCATATCATGAACTACTCACAAACCGAAAATAAACAACACATTTTTCAATGTTTTATTGACATTTAATTATAATCATGACATTATATAATCATTTACAAATGATTCTTACAATAATACATGGTAATGAAATGCTCATATTAACAAATCATTTACAAATTTACAAACTTCTCAAATGAACAGAGTGTATGTTCATGTTTACTACTCATTAGTTACTCTTTTCCCAAATAGTATTATAAAGTAGCAACTGTTCCTCATTTCCTAATGATGACTTAATAATCTGTACATACAAAAAAAACATTAACAACTCATTAACAAATGTTTAACAACATTTACTAAGGCCAACTACTCATTACTAACTCTGTTTTCAAACATTTAATGTACATTGGCCCAAGATCCTATATGACTCTTCTTTCCACCTCCTATGCTCTTTAACACTCACTTTCTCCTCCGCCAGCCAGCAGCTGCTCTATCACCACCATACTGAAAAAAAATAAAATAATAAATATATATGTATATGTAATAAATAGAGAAAAACAGTCAGAAGTTGTCCATAAACAACATAATATAAACATGTAACACTGTCAAGGTGCTGCTGAACAATTACAAGGCTAATAGTAATGTTAGCGGTAGCATGTAAACAGCGCTAGCATTCAGCGCTGAATTTCGTTTTTTGGTGCCAGTCCAGCCCTGGTACAGCCTGCAGGCTGGAAAAATGCGCTCTAAAAAACAAAACAATGAATTTTGTCTATTTTAAATTGTATTGGCCATAATTTTAATACGTAGGAAATGAGACTTGGACTTGACTTGAACTTGCGGGTCCAGGACTTGGACTTAACTTGGACTTGCAAGTCCAGGGACTTGGACTTGACTTGGACTCCAGGGTATGGACTTGGACTTGACTTGGACTTGCAGGTCCAGAGACTTGGACTTCTGGGCTAGGGACTTGGACTTGACTTGGACTTGCAGGTCCAGAGACTTGGACTTGACTTGGACTTCTGGGCTAGGGACTTGGACTTGACTTGGACTTGCGGGTCAGAGACTTTTGTGCATCTCTGTGACGCGCATCTGGAACTTCACGTTGAGCCAACATCCGACTTGTGAACCAGGCTCTAAAGCCGCTTTCGAGAGGAAAAAACACCCCATAAGAATGCATTTGATAATTCTGTTTCCGGGTACGCCAATACCATCGTACTCCTTGTCCTATTACATGCATGTCAGTGCACATGCTCGCGGAAAACATCAACCAGAAAAACATCAGGACCGGGAAAAGAATTCAGAAGCCACAGTATTACAATTACAATCTGGATGGCTATCAGCAGAAAGAGGGGGAGGGTTTATTTACTTTATGCACAAACTTGACCAGAAGCAGTAGAGCTTATGTGACCTGATCATGTGGCGCCATTGCATGTGAATGCCAGTTCCCAAGCAAGACAGGGCCTGGTCAGTTCTGTGATCGGAGAACACCGGGTTCCTGGCTGTAATTGCAAACTGTTGTTAGTTGGTGGGGGTTGGAGGGGTCAGTGGCACGTACTGTTTTTGCCTCCCTTCTGTCAGTGTGCCCCAGGGCAGCTGTGGCTACAGTAGTAGCTTATCATCACTTTGACATCTTTGAGTGTCCAAAAAAGATATATTTAAAACCAATGTTTATATTTGTAAGTGGTTCAGTGGGAGAAAGCACAGTGTATTGTGGAATGCCTGATAGCTCTTTACCACAGTTAGGAACCTCCTGAAGAAGTCTCTTATTGTGCAGACTGGGGCAGTCATTAGAAACGTGTGCAGGTGTCATGCAGCAGTGGGCAGCTGCCAGCTGATGGGCTCTGCATTTCTTTGCGAATAATGGGCTTTGGGTTGGCCAGCCCACTGGAACAGAGGGAGAAAACGGGGAAATCACTGGAGGGACCACAGTATAGAGCAGGGCACACTGTGACCATGTTTCTGATGCAGGCTTTGAATTAATGACTATTAATTAATTAATGTTTTTTTTGCTTGATTGTTTTGCATTGCACTACAGTTATAGGCATGTAGGAAAGGACAGCTGGCAGTCTTTTTAACATTTTACCCACATACATGCGTGTGTGCGGGTTAATATGCCCAGGGAAGCGCTGTGCTTTTGTTTTTGTCTGACTCCTGGTAACATTGCGAATCCCTCCTTATATCTTTACATCCATCCATCCACAGGAGCCTTTATCTTTCAGCGTGGGCTTCAGGCAAAGTGGGGTTTAGTGTCTTGCCCATAGACACTGTCGCCCCACATCTTTAAATTGGAATAGAAATCCACTTTCAAGCGGGAGACATGGAAACTTCCTGGGGCTCCCTTAGTCCAGGTCTGTTCCTTGAAGCGGTGTATTTGTTGTGTGTACAGGCTGCACAAAGACGCGCACTGGTCCAGGGGATGGACCTGTTACAGGCTGGTCACATTATGGCTTGTGTCAAAGCAGCTGTTCTGTGCTTCTCCAGAACGAACACCTATGGCCTGACCCCTGGCGTTTACTCTCTCCACTACATGAATGCTTCGTGAACAACTTTCCTCTGTCAGCCTTTTCGTGACACAGAGCCCGTGTTTAAATCACACTGTGTGTGAATATCAAAGCTTTACTTGAATGCGATAGCCAGATCCTGTCAGACCTCTGAAGCTGTGCAGAGCCGGGCCTGGTTATTACTGTGATGGGAGACCTCTGGGAACACCAGCTACCACTGTGGGCCGTTGTGTCCTGGGGCAAGACACTTCACCCACATTGCCTTCAACGAGTCTGGTGTTTCCCGGTCGGAACAGGGTTTTTCTGAGTGGAGAAAACATGTACAATGGGTATGAATCTAATGAGTGAGTGATTGGATAGTGTCAGTGTGGACTTTAATGCGTCAGTGTGTTCGGTGTCTCGCTTCCGTCATCACTGTGTGTGGAGTGAATGGAACAATATCTGAACTCTAAACATTGTAAAGCACTTTGGGTGACCTTGATCTGTAAAAATGACTCACTACTCATTCATGGACTGCATTTTCTTGTTCCGGTCCTTGTCTTTCTCGTTTGGAGCAATCTTAACTTTGAGGGCTGATCTGACGCAGGCGGACAAAATCCCTGTGCTTTGTTGCCCTCCAAAGGGGCAGAGCTGAGCAGAGCAGTTACTGTGGAATCTCTTTCTAGCATGTGCAGAAAAAACACTTATGTTCCCCTCGGTTTCACCCCTTGGCATCACCCCTATTTGAGAAGGACTGCCATAAATGAACAAACAATTATTTTGGTCACGGTTAAAATGTGGTTATTACATAGCGTGCAGGCTTTTCTCTCTTCTGAAATCAATAAATTCAAAAAAATCTAAAGGTACTCAGCCCGAGCAGTTATCACTAGAGTTGGAGGTCAATGTTACTGGTGGACAAAAATAAAAAATGTTTCACCAAGCTCCTCTACAATACCATATCAGTTTATTTTGTATCTCAATGGCCAATCGAGTAATTTCATTGCAGTAAATTATTATATCTCAGGCCCAAAGAAGAAGCAGCTGTTTCCTTGTGCCTTGCCTCCCTACAGGCTTCTGCTCTCCCCAGGGATTTACATGACACCTGCTGAGCCTAAATGCTGTGCTCTTTTCCTCTGCACTGCCACAAGAGACAGTGATTCTCATTCACCCATCTGTTTGGAGACAGTTACAAAGTCTGCATGTGGCGGGAAACTTGCTAAGATGAATCATAGCATCTCCGCTTGGATTCTTTTCTGGGACATTTTCTGTGCCAATAAACAATAAAGGCAGAAGAATGGCTGTCATTCATAATTTTTTATAAACTAACTTGCCAACTTGAGAACAGAAAAATAAGGGACACCATTTGGGTGGATCAGGTTGAGCACTTTTTAGTCCTAATTTCAATCTACACAGGAATCATGGGATTTCATATAAAGTTTTTAGAACTTCACAACATATATATAAAAAAAAAAATCCTTAGTCAAAAATGAAATTAAATAAACAGGTGGAACTCTTTGGCTGGTTAAGGACTTAATGCATGCTTATTAGTCAATTTAAATATAAAACAGAGACTTCAGTAAAAGCTATTGGTCTTTTGACATTTGTGACGCTCCCTATGCGCTTTTCTCGGCGCTTGAAGCAATGGATTTCTCTGCATAAAAACAGCGCATTGGATTTGAACAATCAATGTAAATGTGATCATTTTGGCACAATTACTTTTGTTTAACAATGTAGCTTTTGTGAGCTATTAACTGCGGATGTCCGAATCTTTTTTGAACTTTTTCAAACGTCTGCCACGCTGCAGGCCACGCTGACGCTTGTCAACATTAAGCCCATGGATGTGATCTGGGCTAATGCTGCATACAGCTTATACCGTTTATATCACCCAGCCCTAAATTGTACTATAGATAGATACTTACGTTGAGTTCTAAAATGTTAAATATAAAAAACATAACCTGTTTACGCTGAGGATACAACTGCTGCGTGGCCTTGGTCTTCGTTCTCTAGCTTAGGTCCTGGATCTATAGCCCGTCTGTCTGTGTGGAGCGGATCCCTTTGTGATTTAGGGCTATACAAGAATACATTGAATTTAATTGAATTACTGAGAGAATCCCTCAATATTCTGTCTAATTTTAGGTCTCGTCTTTTTGTTAAAGGAGCTATACCTGTTTCTGCAAGGTTTGAGTGTTTAGCACCGGCCCCAACTCGCTCACAGGCTTCTCATTTCCCCTACGCTCTCATCCCACGGAGGGATGCTAACATTAGCATGAGCGCAACTTCTTGTAAGCTGTACAAAAATCACTGATGAATAGGTACAAAAGCAACGCACTTCTAACAAAATATATAGATAAAAGAATACCGCTAGTTTCGTCCAAATGTATTAATTTAAACATCAGAATATCTTTAAATATTCAATTATAATTTATTATACAGCTCCTCACAGCAGCAGTAGAACACTACATTGATTTGAATGTAATTTCAAAACGTTCTACCGATCATTTTTTCTTGATAACGGAACTCTCAAACCAATGATGACCGCTGCCCTTTGACAATGCAATCTCTGTTTGTAATTCAGGTGTGTAAAATACTAACATTACTCTGCAAGTAGAACAAGCTTTCAGCCCCTGTCACTAGCTACTTCTGTCTGTGCAGAGAAGCTAGCGGAGCTAGCGAAGCTTCCTCGTTCTGTGAGTGGAGGAGAGCGAGTGTCCCGCTAAGTCTCTACTCAGCACTTTTTACGGCCTGAATTCATACACAAGCTGAATCAATGAGCTCAAGTTTTCAATTAAATTACGTCTTATAATACAACTTGTATGCAGTAATAAGCATTTTTATGAACTCATTAGGAAATAAATCAGGTATCCAAGATTACTATCACAAAGTAAACAGACAACAGGTTACATACCTAATGGCTGTGTGCTATTTTAAGAATTTTTCATTTTTATTGTTTTCAATATTTGTTATCTATGTAATTATTATTTATTACCATAGATCAACTGCTGAAATAAAGCCCATGCTACACTTCTTTGCTTTACAAATAGGGGGCGACAGTGGACCTCTCAATCCACTAGAGGGATCCAGGAGGCTTTTCATTGCAATAGGTCCCTGCCGCCAGATCCTGCGCTTCAGCGGCCACTGTGCCTGCCTCACACACTCTCTCTCACAGTCCGAGCAGCTGCCGTCTTCTTCGCTCATTCACAGCTGCGCTTGCCTGCTTCTGTTCTCTCTGAGGAATGCACTGAGGGATCATCTCCCAGGGCTGCATGCGTCTACTGGCTACAGTTGAGGACCTAAAGGACAAGACAGTCCAGGGAGAGTCAAGAGCAAAGATCCAGCCTGAGAGATTTTTTCATTTTCCAGCGGAGACTATTTGCATCATAAAAAGCTTTGGAAGGAGGACACACAGACTCCTGACTTGGCTGTCAACCTAGAGGCACCACTTAAATGTGTGTAAGTGAACGTGCGCACGCTCACCTTTTCAGCATGCGCATTCATTGGCTTCCTTTTCTCATGCAAATGCAAATTGGCTGGTCGTGCTCCTTCCATGTCTTTGAGAGAAACGCAGATGGAGCAGGTTGCTCTAATTCAAGGTCCGCCTTTATTACCGTGCAATGCTATATGAATTAGTTCAGCTTGGTTGGATTACCGTGTGTGCATTCAAAAACTGTCTTGCTCATACAACACTGGCAAAGAGACGTTCTCATTAATTAATAGTCTGACATAAGAAAACTTCCCTCATCTCTGAAGGGACACGCTGTATGTTAGATTGCAGACACTTTCAGGCTTGTGTGCAGCATGTTTGTGTGTTGTTGAACGTGTTGTGTTCAGATCATGCGTATATGTCATTGCCATAAGAGCTCAGCGGGGAGTGAAGGGAAAGGAGGGGTCTAAATGATAACTGGCACTGTGCCATAGAGATGAAGTTGAAGGTTAGATCAATGTCTTTCACATACGATTTCTCACATCTGAAGGAAAACGTCTTTTGTTGCTGTTGAAAAGTATACATAGACGTCGGAACTAGGGGTGCGGGGGGTGGGGCCGCACCCCCTCCGCGTGTGCCGGGAGCGAGAAGTTATCACTATCCTGCGTTCCTTGCAGCCCAAAACCCGCTCCATGCTGTCGGAGAAGCTTATGAAGCTCTGTCTGGCTAATATCTGTCGCAGCCTCTGAGCGCTCTTTCTCAGCCTTGCGCAGATTAGAGACCTGGCTACACCAGTGACGTGCGGTGGGGGATCAATCATGTGTTCATATGATTATACATCATATAAACCAACAGGACCTACAGGAACAGGAGCGGCTTATACACAATTTGTTTGGCTACAGCAGAATATGATTTAATGTCTGCATTGTTTTCTCATACAAAACGCAAACGTTTGTAAATAGTACAAAGTGTGTTATGGGCCTTACCTTAGGTATTAATGAACAGCACAGACCACTTCAGTTAGGACCAGTTTCATGTTTAAGTCCAGATAATAGTTTGAGCACAGACATGTAATCCTCCATTTGGAAATAAGTTCAATGAGTTTTAAAAAGTAAAAAAACGGGTGTCTCCTCCGTAAACTCCGAGTTTTGCTGCAGCCGACTCCCGGGTAAATCCAATTTCTAAATTCAACCTTACCCTTCACCTCCTTTTCTTATGATTCATATCATCATTGGAAGCAAAACATTACTCTAAGTGCATTTTAAATTATCTTAAAATGTATTATAGGTATGTTAGCCAAACCTGTAGCTGCCCTTAGCAGAAGAAGAACAAGAAAGGAGCTTTCTGATGGAATTGGATGCAGCCAAAGTTTGGGCTCAAAAGCGCCCCCTTGAGGCTTTCCTCACTTACAAGCTGTGTTTGAGCGCGATTAAGACCCATATTTGCTTCAAAAACACAATTTATGAGCCATCCTCTTAAATGTAAACATGTTGATTGTAAATTAAATATTTTTGAACTTTTTAAACTGTGATAAACAGGGAAAACAGTTTGATAGCACCTCACAGGACTCTCCCTGTGAGCTGTTGCTTTTTACGTCTCCCAAGAGAGGCTCGCCTCACAGCACCGCTCTGTCAAATCTGCGATTTCAAGGTATAAATAAATGAAATAAGGCACAGCACAAATCACTTGATAAAGTGACCAAACATTATTGTATCCATTTTATTACTTTTCTTTCTATGATCTTAGGTGAGGGCCTTGCCTGCCTCATCTGACCGCACGTCACTGGGCTACACAACACAATGAAGCCACCGGAGAGACTGACGCATGAATGCGTATTGAAAAAAAAAAAGTTCAGTTTGATAAGTGACTTCCTTGATATATATTGTTTATTTTGTTTTTCTTAACAATTAAGATGGTATGTTATTATCCAGTGTAATCCAAGTATGAGTCTCTCCCTCGACTCTCCCAACAAAAACCCGCCCCCCCTCTCAGAAAATAGTTCCGACGTCCATGAAAGTATATTTACATTTAATTTCAATTATTGGAGAATTCTCTGTCATGTTTTTTGGGCTGATATAGATTAGCTGAAATGTCCTAATGGATTCCTTTCTCCTACTTTCATCACTTCTTCACTCTATGCTGTGCTGGTCCAGAGTGAAGTCCAGGTTTCACTCAGGTGAAAGGGGGATGGGCACAGTAGTAAATACAGCTCCACAGAGAGAGACCCAGAGTTGATTTATGTGCAGACATTTCAGTGCACATGTTTGGCCACCACTCAAATGAGCACCTCCTCCAATTCACGGTTTGACTCAACTGAATATGGATAGAGGGCGACCAGCGTTGTGCTTGTTTAATTTATTCACTTTGATTAGTGTGGAAGCCATACATTTCTGAGTAAATCACTCGCACTGCATTCAGCATCCTCACAAATTAAACAAACAGATGAACTCACAAACTTGACTGCTGAATGTGAATACATTGTGGCCAGAGAGGAACCAAAAATATGGAGTGAATTATTATCATAACATCCTAAACTTTCTTTGAACTGAAGTGAAAAGGAACCATCAAAGTATGATGGCTTTGTACCGCTATGTGAATAACGCCTGTTGAACCATATATACTTGAATAGAAAATGATTCTGATTCTGATTCGAAATGCTGTAGTCCAATTAAAACCAATTCAGTAAACCTTGATGCCACAGCACACATCAGGCTGAAAATTAGTTCTCACACTTTCATTTTACAAGCTCCCATAATTGAATCAAGATCCAGAAGCATTTACTGTCAAAGCTGCTTCCTAATTGTTTTGCTTAGCGAGTGCACTCCCACACACATCATATTATCAGACCATTCACACACTGAACAATATACCTCTCTATAATACTTCAAGGGTTACATGTATTGTATAACTTCAAAAAGTGCACTGGTGTCCAGTTCAAAGGTGGTCATCTGCAGGTCGCTTCCAGACTGCATACTGCTCTACTGGTGAAATTAAGTGTGATCACCCTTATTTCTTTGCAGGCGGTGTTATAGACAAGGACCTGCGACACTACCTCAGCCTGCGCTTCCAAAAGGGGTCAGTGGACCACGAGCTACAGCAGATCATTCGGGACAACCTCTACCTCCGCACTATTCCCTGTAAGTTCCCAGTCGCATTTTATTCGTTAATTTCCTTTACTACTTAGAATTTGCACCATTTGCTATGATGTTCATTATAATGAAATATTATTATATTTAAATATAATTATATAATTTGTAATTATAGAAATCTTGAATACATAAAATATAAAATGGATCCGAGATTACAATGATATTTATAGATGTATTGCGTAATGTGCACCTATGATGCACAAGTCCTACAGGTATGAATGCTCACAGAAACTTCAGAATCCCCTGATTTGAAGCTCATGCTTTTTGTAAAAAGTTACACCCACTGTTCCCATCCAGAGTGAAACAGTACCAAGTCCTCAGATCTGAGTGCAGGAGAGTTGAGTGTTGTTTGACTTGACTATGTGAGGTTTGTGTTATACTGTGGTCCCTCAAATCACAATGGAATTTGCTGCAACTGAAGAAGCTCACTTAAGCCTCCGTGCTGATAACATGTGTACATGCTTCCCAGGGGAGACACAAGATAAGGGATGTGAAAAATGTTACATAATTGATGATTATCTTGCATAATCACACCTATAAAAAATAAGGCGCAATGCCTTTCTTTAAAGATGGTTCACAAATCTGCTATTTTAAATCCACTAACAACAAACTAACAAACAAAATCATTGGTGATTACATCATCCCCTGCCATATAGTTCTACTTTTACTCAATTAACATTTACAAGATTAAAAGTGGCTTGGTGATGCAGTATTGTATTTTATCACATAGTACATGTACAGCAAGTTTAATTTAGGTATACTGGTGTAATTTCAATTAATAGGGTTGTAATACAGGGTGACAGTAGCTCAGTTGGTAGAGCATTGGCCTTTGAGCCTGAAGGTTGTGGGTTCGAGCCCACCACAATGACTCTTCATGACTCCCACTGATGACTGCTGTCGTTGTGTCCTTGGGCAAGACACTTAACCCCACTTTGCCTGAAGCGCCACTGAAAGATCTCAGCTCCTGTGGACTCACCACCTGCAGGAGGATCAGTGAGGGGCTGGTGCTCTGTGTACTGGGTGCAACTCTGACTGTCACCCACCCGACCCAGAAATGGATTAAGGGGAAGAAAATGGATGGAAGGATGGGTTGTAATAAAAAAAAAAATAGTTTTCATCTCTAAAGTAAGGGAGTTCAGGGGCTCTGCAGAATATTTATTGTAAAACCCAATATGAATTTTGTCACAACACTTCATATTCACTCTGTCAAAAAACTGAAATGTATATGTCCCCAAACATGAACATTCGCTTTAAGACAGCTGTTTTATTTATAATTGGGCACTTAGCTGTTTTTGTTCTTTTTCTAATATTTTTTGTGAGCGCACCTTATACCAATTAATGCTGTTTTAAAGTATGTGTGTGTGTAGCTTCAGTGTGGCCCAGCACATTCTGTAATAAATCAAGCCTCCTGAGATTACGAGCTCATATCACACTAGCCTCTTCCTGCCATTAGCTGCAGCTGCTGGATGTTGCTCTCCTCTGAATCCTTAATTGAAGTGTATTGCTTCAAGGCCATGGATAGATGGTGTTTGAATGGGGTCGCTTCTCCCTTTGAAGAATTCACATCAAAATGGGAGCATGTTTGTAAAACAGACGTAACGTTCTATCAGGACCTTCAAGCATAGGTGCAATAGTGGGAACAAATAGAACATATCAAGAGTCAACATATATAGTTGAAAAAACCAGTGGAGCATAAATATAAATAATTATAGCAAGATGCATATTCCGAAATAGCCTATGGATACAGTACCAGGAAGGGGCACAGAGAGGTTAAGTGTGCTTTAATGAAGACATTAGAATGGGGGTTTGTGCTGAACAGAGCAGCAAGATGCTTTTTCTTCATCTTAATCACTACAGAGAGGGGGATCATGCACTGCACCAGTGTTCCCCAACCTTTTTGAGCCATGGCACACCTCTCTCTCTCATTGAAAACAATCACATGGTACACCACCAGCTGAACGTGACACAAAAATGTAACACATGCAGCCTTTATTAACAATGCGAGTCATTCTCATCAAATCAAACAAGGGAAAAAAAATCTTTCTAATCTTCTCTTTCTCTGACTTTTATTTAGGTGATAATGGATAATCTTCCATCCTCTCAAGGCACACTAACGTACCACGGCACACTGGCTGAAAAACTCTACAGTATACTGCACTTCAATATATCTTTCTGTTTCACATGGACCATCTTCTCATGGCCTTATTGTGACTTGTACGTGCCCAATGTTTATCTAATGTTGTTACACTCTAGATTCTTTAGATATATTTACAAACATTGGGTTATTAAGTGCATAAAACATATTGCCTGTGAAAATCAATTTATTCTGCGACTTTGCGTTTACAACCAGTTAAATGATAGATGTTCTTGAGTACAATTTGACACAAGAGATGGGAAGAACAGAAAAAACCGGACTGGTTATTCTCGACTGATATATGCGCACAAAAGAGACATTTTAAAGAAAGAGATGGTTGGCACATGGAGGAGGACTCGCTTGCACTCATACCAATCAAGGCTGGACAGAGGCGACGAGGGCAGTCGGCACAATGCCAGCTCTTAGACGAATTACTTGGTCAAAATCCAAGGTCACAGCGTTAATAGCATGTGCCCATGTGAAATCATGCCTATCATCTGGTAATCCAGAGAGATTTGGAGTGAGATTCAGAGAGCTCCGAGCCCACTGAGTAGTCCGGATCTATAAAAATACCTTTTGTTTTGCAGATCTGGATATCAAATAAATAGATTTCCATAATAGGCTTTTTATTTGTTTTGTTGGTTCTAGATTTGCATTCATCTTTTGTTTGCAATTATTTATTATCACAATTTGTGATAATAAAAAACTGAACAATGGAACAAACACTTAGGCTTAAACATGTGGCACTAGTGTGACAGGGTTATTCCTCCACCATCTTTTGTTCACGCTAGGGCTGCATCATCATATATTTTTCTTTAGTGCTTGAGTGTTGTACATACTATGAAATACTCCACATGGGGCTCAAAGGAGTAGGCAGAAACATTCAAATACTTATGCGGGCCTACCCCCTTTAACACACAGCTCATTAGATTATAATTTCGGGTCACAACCAATTCAAACAGGACTTATGTTATTGTGGTTGTTTTTGTGGAATTTCAATAATCATTTCTTGAGAGATATTATATTAAAAATAGGGCTGTCAAATGATTACATAATGAATCGCATTTCAAACTATCGGCAAAATGATGCCATATTTTTCTGTAAATGGTTGTTTGAATGGAAAGATAAATGACATCATAGTGTTCATATGTACAGTATTTGTTTACTATAACAAAAATAAATCCATATAAAATAGCATTCACATTATTAACATTCTGTCTTTCTGTAGTAGACAGTAGTATTTTTTCAGTTCAACACAATCCGCTTCAGCTAAAGCCTCCTCTTTCTTATTTTTCTCTGTCTCATAAAGGCTGTGGAAAAAATTGGCACCCCAGCTGTAATTTAGTGAGTGTTTGGGTTTGGGTTTAGTCCTGTGTCTGGGTCTGGTCTAAACTTGTCTAGTCTTGGTCTGATTTTGGTGCAAGTCTTCGTCTGGTCCGGGTCTAGAGTCTAATTTTGGTCTGCGTCTGAACTGAGATCTAGTATTGGTCCAGGTCTTGTCTTTGGTCTAGTTTTAGAATCTGGTGTTGGTCTGGGTCTGGTTTTGGTCGCTATGGGGTTTTGCTGCTGGTTTGGGTCTGGTTTTGGTTCAGGTCCATCACTCACTGAGTATGACTTTCAAGACCTAATCTCCGCTATATAAGGATAGATAACAACTTCTCCCCACACATCAGATGACACATAGATCAACCATCTTACCCATATTTTAAAACAACTTATAATATACAAACTAGAACAAACAAATGACCTAAAACAACAAAATAAATGCATATTAACATAAATATGTACAGTTAAGGGCTTGAGACACTCTTTATCAATCAGTGTTACCTATCTTCCCCTCTGCATGGATCTGTCCTTTTCTTCCACCCACAAGTTCACATTTGCAGCTGACACACTAAAGCACTTAGTGACGAGACTTGGTCTTGTATAATGGAGCAGTGTCAGGAGGTCACACTTTGGTTAAGAGGTAACGTTTTTTCTAAATTTAATCCCACTGAGCAGCACACCGAATTCCAGAATCCACATTTTGTGTGAGTTTTTTCTTTTGTTTCATTTCTCATTTTGTCTTGTCTTGAATTATTGTAATTTATTGATATTTATGGACGTTGGTCATCCGCTCGCTATGGAACCATGACGTCAGTGTTTTTATTATTATTGCATTTCTTGGGTTTGAGGTTTTGAGTTTCTGATCTGTAGTTGGTGAATCAACAACTCCGACTGCTGTTGTGATTTAGGGCTAAACATGTGTCTAACACAATACTAAAAGTAATAAACAGTGTTAGTGTTAGTCAGCACGTGAGATTCAACAGTATTTTCATTGATGTGTATAATCTTAATAATTGATATAAAGCAGGTGCTGGTGACATTCACGAGGAGGAACCAATTTAACTTATTTAATTTAAGATGTATGTGTTTGTATTTTGTTGTTCCTCTTTGTTTTCCTGACTATAGTCGGAAGCAAGTAATTATGTCTTTATGTGGCTTTTTCCAACTCATTGAAAGACAATATTCTAATCCCCTCCACCCATTCAAAGTATTCACATCTCTTTAGGTTCGTTAGGTTGGTGGGTAAAAACCCACCCATAATTAGTGCCTTCATAGCCTGTTTGAGTGCAATAAGATGAATTGTTCCATCGCTTTGATGAGACAATTATGTCCCTTTGCTTGAACATGTCTACACTAAAAACATATGTTTCAGAAGCAGGACGCAGCCGCGGTGGCAGAAAGTTAATGTGTAGTGTGATGCCCACAGGGGAGCGGAGTTGGTTAATGGCTGGGGCAACAGTGCTCAATACTGATGCTGTTTACTAATGAGACAGAATCTGCTGCTCCCCCGTCTGGTGTGATTTTTGACAGTCAAGAAATATGGGCTGTAGGAAAACTACTATTTTCTCAATTTGTTGGTGAATAATTTGTCATCATTTGTTATAATATCAGTTGCTTAATGTCAATTTAAAAAGTGTCTCTTAACCTTCAAATTTAATCATCAGAAACGCTGGCCAATATGGGAGTACCTGTTCTGAAATAGGACGGACTAGGCAATGATTAAACACATTGAACCAGTCCGGCCCTCTGCTCGCAGCAAATTTGTTTTTTTTGGCCCCTCTGATGTATTTGACTTTGACATGCCTGGATTGTAGACTATATCATGCTCATTTACCATGGCTCATTTCACAGTAAGCAATTTATATAATAAATACAGATTGTGGCTGATTGTTATAACTTGCACAATAGATAGACAAAATGCAACCGCATTTTCTGTTCTTGCTAAGTTGTGCCATGTGGTACAAAATTGATGGTATAATTCTCGATACTTGCCTTTAACTACCATGGACCGCAGGTTAGAGGTTTCCTTATGTAAGGCCGTGATCCTGGGCTCTGTCAACCTATAGTAAAGTCATCGCTTTCCCTGGCTTGATGACGTTGCTGGACCTGGGCTGAACCTCAACCCTCCTCACAGGCTTCTCTCACCGCAAAACAGCACAAGGGGCACACTTTCCAATTTCTTTTGTGACTCAAAGCAGTGCTGCTCCTCAACATGGTCTTCCCACTAAGCAAGCCGACGTTGAAATCAACGTATTTTGAACGTCGAATATAGGTCACTGGGGGGTGCTGATGAACTTATTCTCGACGTCGTGTTCCCGACGTCACCTCAACCTCCAAGTGTAACGTTGATGGCACTCCAATCAAGGTTTTGAATGGTGGTACGGAAACCCGGTTCGGGTCTTACGTCCATCAACGTCTTCATATGACCAAAATATGGGACGTTTATATGACGTTCGTTTTTCAGTCCGTTTCCCACCAAGCAAGCAGATGTCGAAAAACAACGTAATTCAACGTCATCTGGGACGTTCTTTCAAGGTTGCAATGTGGGACATGACCGGTCCGGGGTCCGACGTCCTATCAACGCTTATATGACCAAAATATTGCCGTTCAAAATGAGTCGTTTTCCGTTGTTCCCACTAAGCAAAGCATATGTCCAAAACACTGTCATTTTCAACGTCAATCTGGACTTATCTGGACGATTCCAAGATGACGCGCGGCCACGTTCATGCTCAAGGGTTGCAATGTGGTACCGAACCGGTCGGTCCGACGTCCCTCTCGACGTCTATATACCAAAATAATGACGTTTATATGACGTCCATTTACAGTTCTATTGGCCCTACTTAACCTCTCTGAATCACTTACTGGTCGAGACATACTTTTTGCAATAGGAAGGCCAGTTTATTTGTATAGCACAGTCAAAACAAAAGAAAACTCAAAGCACTGAACAAAAGATAGAAACAATCAACAAGGCATTACTATTATAAATATTGACAGTAAATTAAAAAGATAAAAATAAAATCTCTTCCTAAAATCTCTCAGTGAAGCAGAAACAGAAGTGTTTTAAACCTGGATTTTGAACATGGTCAAAGAAGAACCTGTCTCCATCTCACATTTCCAGGAAGACGTACCAGATTTTAGCCTGTGAATGCTGAAATGCAGCTTTAATCAAGTTTATTCTTGAACTCGGAGCAATAAACATAAACACAGCATTCAAAAAAACCTTAGAACACTGTAGTAGAAGGTTATCAGTCGTATTAGGCAAATGGGAGCCTCTGCATTAAAAATCATGTTTCTCCTCTACATCATAGTTACCAAGTTTAAAGCACACAGGAGCACAGTGTTATGAACACTACTGTACTGAACGTTCATGCCAAAGTATAAATAAACATGATTGTAGCACCGATGTTTGGATCAGTATTAAAACAGGCACACGCGTACACTCTAGGTTCCCCAGGATGTAAAACACACTCTGAAAGGCAGAAAGAATGCATTATTAAATGTTGAGGTGTTCCAACATGTGTCCCTCTCTTGGTCTTCGTCCTGCTCATCACAAGGTCCAAGCACAGCACCTGAAAATGTGGAACATGTTTAGTTTCAACATAATGTGGCTAAGTGATATAACAACACAAACTTTCTATTAATGCCCTCAACCACTCGATCCATCACCATGTATACCAAACCTGGCACTGCCACCGCTTTGAAGACACTGGAAGAATGACACTCTGTCTGATAAACTTGGATAATGCAGTGGTCATTGGAAGTAAATCCATGTAAATGAAACATTGCAAATGTGCATTGGTTTTGCACATGGACACAAATGAGCCCTGAAGCTATTCTTACCCGCTGTATTACTCGACACATGATTGCATTTCCGAGGGGTCATTTTTCCCTTGTTGCTCGTTTCCTCATCTTGAGTGAGTTCTGAACAATGCTGAGAAAAAAGATGTTTTCAAAGAGAATACACCACCATATAATGGTTTTTTCAAAAACAACATAAATAATACCGAGACAATCAATGTTGAGAGGTGTGATATCTTACCTTTGAACACCTTCAAACAGTCTGACACCTGTAAGACACAAACACACATGACACATTAGATACACAAGAACATTAGTAATTGCAACAATCATGAAAATTAACTCTCTATGGATTTCACAATAATTTGACTGCATAGCACAGGTAAATGTATTTTAATTAACATATGGCTGGTTTTTAAAGTTTTATAAGAAAAAGTACGAAATTGAATAGAGTTTGCAAGCGTAGTTAGCGTGCGACCAGCAGATGAAATGATATTTTATATTTGCAGCTAACCAAACAAAAATAACAACTGTAGTGGCTCATTTAAAACAGCCACATTGAGAAGAAGTGAAAGTCCTCTGACACTTGAAAGACCTGGGAAGACATTACATCCATTTATGAAACAAAGCAATACTGAACAGTAAACTCTCTTTCTGCGCAGGTAACATCTGTGTGTGCTCCAATGGTCCCACATGGCCCACATGGTCCCACACCTGAACTCAACTCCAACTGATGACATCACAGTGTCGAATGATGGAGTGTCCCCCATATATTAAAGCGGATCTCCCTGTTTTTAAACTTACGTTTAACTAAGTACTGGTTTGTCTTTTTGCAGTTTATAAACCATTGGAAATATACAGAACTTTGATAATAATTGAATTATTTTTAAAACGTCAAGAATCGTAAAAACCTTTTTAACACATAGTTGGTTTGGACAGTCTAAACTGAAGATTCTAATGTCGCAAAAATAGTTTGGAAATATGAAAACAATAACAGATTTTTAAAAACTTTAACTTAAAAACTAAAAAAGGGCGTCTCCCTTTCACTGAGGCAGTGCCACCGTTATTATCTAAGATTCATGCACTGGCAATTCAAAATGACAGATTAATTACAAAATATACTTAAACAAATGCCACGTATACTGAAAAACAACTTACTATTCTTCTCCAACTCTTTTCAATGTGGAAAAAATGATACAATCGAAACTAAAAACTGTGCAGAAGGTGTACTTACTAAGAGAGGGTGATTCCAAGTAAATAAAGCAGGGCAGCGACAGAGGTACAGATTCAAACGGCTTGGAAGGCATAGCTTTACGTCCAGATGCACACCCTACTCGATTAGACGTGGGAAAACAGAAGGTCCTGGGGTCCGACTCCATCGTCATGCTGTAACCTCGGATAAGTGTAGGCGTCGGTTTTAGGAATGTTTTATTCTAGGTATTTTCACATAGTCAGAAAAAATGCCTGGGCAGTGGTGTAGCGGTTGCGTATGAGACGTCAGTCGCGAACGACGCAGTTCAAATCCCGGTCGGAATATGTTTGACTTTTCACTTTTTAAGCGAACAATTTTTCCTGTTGGTTAAAAACGAATAAACACTCAACATAAAGATTATGTAGTGGCTAAATAATAAAACTTGTGAACCCATGCATTTTGCATAAAATCTCAAGTGCTCACCCCCTATTTACAAACTTGAGATTGTTAGCACAACAAATGCATACATTCACAGTTGTTTATTAGACCACTACGTAATCCTATGTTGGGTGTTTATATTAGTCTTTAACCAAACCGAAAAATTTGTTCGCTAAAAATCGAAACAAATAGGTAAAGATAATGTTACCACACACTTGGACTTGAAACACAACGAATCCCAGGCGCACACCTGTGCTTAATCACTACGCTACCGTCGGTCACCTAGATTGCTTCACAGCCTATATATTGTATTGGCCTAGATCAAGACTAGCACTGCGTCGGGAAGGCCGATGACCTGTTTTTCCACGTCCTTGTAGGAGGTCGGATTGAACGTCATATCACGTATATGGGAGGTCATTGTTTTACGTCCAGATGCGCACCTATGCACAGACGTCGTTTTGGACGTAATAAAAGGTCCACGACCGACCGACGCGATATTGAACGTGATCTGGAGGTTGAGTGGACGTCCGATGTTTAGTGGGTATCATGGTTCACTGGAGTTTTTTTTTTTCGAGGCAAACCTTGACTCTCGGGGTGAGAAGACTAGAGTGACATGTTTTTATCTCCAATGAGGGAAGTAGAGTGGTGCAAAGAACTTTCGACTTGGAAAGTTGGTACCTTGATCACTTTGGATGACCTGGCAGACCAAACAATGAGAAAACTTTACCAGAGCCCCTGACGATGACCGGATACATGAATTTTCCGCAGCGCAAACTGCTTCGGGGTACCTGGTGCTGCACATAATTGTGAGCAAAACCGTTTTACAGTCTTAAGTTTTTTTTGGCAACGTCCCACACAGTCAATAATTAACCTTTTATTATTACTGGGACCGTACTCCCCCCCGAATAAGTTATTTGATGCTTCTCTATTTTTGTGTATAGATTATACTATTTGTTAAAGACTTGACAAAGACACTCCCCATTCTGTGGACCTCAAAGGATAATGCAAACACATGCAGCTAAAATCGTAAAATCCGGAACGATATTATTTCAAAGTTTGGTATTAGAATGGCAAAGGATCCCCTATTTTAGTCTGAAGTTGGAACCACTCCTGATTCTTCCGATGAAACATAGAGGTGCAAAAGTTAGAAGACAATGAAATAGAGTAACATTTGTAAAATGTTCCCTGATCATATTATTTTAGACTGACGTGGAAAAAAACCTTCCCCCATTCTCCAATATCAGAGGGAAATCGCAGACACTGAGTAAAATGGGAAATGAATTATTCAGTCAACAGGTA
Organism: Knipowitschia caucasica; assembly: GCA_964034765.1. Taxonomy (NCBI): domain Eukaryota; kingdom Metazoa; phylum Chordata; class Actinopteri; order Gobiiformes; family Gobiidae; genus Knipowitschia; species Knipowitschia caucasica. The sequence goes on from OZ035823.1 coordinate 19,553,468, forward strand.
TAATCCATTTAAATTTCCGGACTTTAGTCTGATGTTGGGGAAAACCCGCCATGTTAATTAAATAATTTAAATATGCTTTCTTACCATAACAAGTTGGATTTGCTTGATTGAATTACAGTTTAATTTGAATTATCACAACCATTGCTTGTGTCTTTTATTTCTTGTTGGCCTTTTTCTATTTCTGGGGCTCTGTCTCAAGCCCCTGATAGAAAGACAATTTCTTCATTGCCACGTACCCCAACCACCCCTTTTTTATATTTGGAATAAAATATGATGGCAAAAATTGGAAAAATCATGCAAAGATAATTATTTTCCCTGATTTAATTGGACAAATTTTAATTTGCGGCAGGACGAAAGACAGTTCTTCCATTTTGCTGTTGGGAATCAAGAGGCATTTATTGAAGAACATCAAAAACTAGAGAAGCCGTCTTTTCATGGTAGCAGCTTTTGTACCTTTAAAGACTGTACGGTAACAGCTTCAGTCCCAGTGCATACTGACATCAGTTTTGGAAGGCCGGTGTGACTCTTACTGGTCACAGATGGCTCACCTACGCACAGAAAAGTTAATATGTCTGACCAGTGCAAATCAAGGGCAAGACAAATTGTAGGTAAATTTGTACCTGAAGAAAAATAGAACCCATTTGGAAGTTGTATTTGAGTCTGGTTGCAAGGACACAAGCCCCTCGTAGCAGAGACAAAAAATATACCTTAATCACAATGACACACATTGAATGTCTTTCAGAACAGCCCCAGACTGGTGCTGAGGAGAGTAATGCAGAAGAATAATGCACCCCCTAAAGGCATCATGCGGTAGTCCAAAAAATACTAAATATTTTCCATTCAAGATGCCAAGAGGGACATAGTGTTACCTGGATGCTACAGGTGCAAGTGCAGAGTAAACACACAAGCCAGTTTATGAATGAGACCGTGGTAAGAAAACCCTTCAAAAGGTGCCTCACCACTGCCAATAAGCTACTTCTGCTACTTGTGATCACAAACCACACCATCCATAAAAATACTTTTTACAGGCTCTTTATGACAGTATGCAATGAAGGAATGGGATTTGTAAAAAATGTCCTGTAAAGAGCCTGAATGTTTAGTGTGCGATGGGGATCTTTGGTTCTGCTTCATTCCATGACCACGACAGTTTTGTCCGGCTCTCATTGGAAGAACGCACCTCCATAATATGATGTGTAATTTGGGCAATATTTTGGAGAGGCTTTTGACTTCCACATCATCCATCCATGGTTTTGAGCCATGTAATGAAAAACGCCAAAGACCTCTGCAAAAAAAGTATGTGTTTGGCGCATAGTAAATATTTTTTTTTTGTAAGATAACCTTTTGATTGTTAAATATACTGCCCTTTTAAATGAATGTTTTAATAATTCCAGTCCGGTTTAGTTCATCTTTTCGCTTTTTATTTTTTATGTTTATGAACCCTCTGGACACATATCATATAGGTCCTCAATAATCTCTTACTGTCCTAGGAGTCCAAACTACTCATGGGGAGCCATGTAAGTTTATCTGATGATGCTGAGGTCCACTGTGTCCATGGTGTGGATTTTTTATTTCTGTATTGGTTTTCATTTTGACATTAGTTCTCTGTTTCATTTCAGCTTTTACTTCATGTCCTGTTCCCCTGTTGATTGTCTGCCCCGCCCTGATGTGTTCTTACTGGGTCGTCTGTGTCTATATGTACCTGTGCTTCTCCATCCGCCTTTGTTGCGTGGTTCAATGTCTGTCAATTCCGTCCTGTTCCTGGTTACTTATGGATTTTGGAGTTTGTGTTTTTTGCCTAGACTTAATTTTATTAAATCTTTATTATAGGCATTCCTCGCGTTGAGTCCGCACTCATCTCACCTCAATGATACACTGCAAGCGTCAATTATATAAAAGTATTTACACCAGTCTTTTTATTAAAGATTTTAGGTTAGTTTAGTTTTTTTATATCAAATATTTAATAATTTTACATGCTATGCATGTTATTAATGTTAGATTTTTAATTATATATATACACTACTAATTAGAGGTGCTTTGTGAACTGGTGCACGTCTGAAAAACCCCGCTGGGGGCCCACCTCCCCCATCCATAAATTTATTAAGGGAAGAAAAGGGATTGATATTTATAAGGCAATTTTTGTGTACATTTACTTACATACATTTCCAGCTTTTTAAACTTATTCAATATTTTTTGGGGCAAGGGGGGGGTTATTAGTCTTGTATTTTGATTGCTATATTAATTGAGGATCTTTAAGTAATACGTCGAAGAAATTATCTTTTTTTTTAGCTCCTGAAGGAGGTAGCTTTGCCTCGATCCCACCGTTGTGATTCTGGCCAAGCGACTTGGTGAGCATAGGCAGAACCACACGTCCAAAACATACCCTGCAAGAATTGATGAGATCCCTCACAAGTGCCTCATTGTGTCCTCCCTCTCCATCTCAAGGGTAGCTAGTTTTTAAAACACATTTGGCGAAACCTTCCAGGTACGGATAGGATGTCTGCCGCTGTGGATGATCGTCTGGTTTTCTTATAGAAGACTAGCCGGACGGATAAACATGAACCAACGACGCACTCCAAGATCCTCCTGTATACGATTCCATCGGCACACAGCCCAGAGCCAATTATCTTGAATACTACTATGAGTCCATACCAGATCCAATTTGTGATTAGATTTCCAAATTCATGCGAACATTTGGGCCTTAATTTACAGACTACTGCTGGTATTTATGTAAAGATTAGAGCGGCGACCACATTGGTAATAGCCCCGGCGAGGTTACAATCAGTAATACAGAATCATAGACCATGTCTAACGCAAAACTTTGTACAGCAATTGTATGAAACCGCAGTGGGTTAAATATACATATATAAAATTACTTACGTTTGCGGTTTATTATCTTTTTCAGAAATGACCTGTGTGACACACCATTGTGCAACATTCATGAAGGATTGAACGGAGCACCACTTGATGTAGTTGGTGGAGGTGGAAACATGTTCTATTCGCCAAATTCATGCCCAGCTTGTTGAGCCCTCGTGGTCTGGAGTAATCCTTGGTTGTCAGAGATGAAAACCGCAAAAGCAGAACTGCAAAAGTAATATAATTTAATAATTGCCAAAAAAGAAATACTGAAACCGGGAACAAGAGAAGGGGGGAAAACAATCAATGGGCCGACAAACAAGAGACATGAGCACAGGTCGAAATACACACAGGTGGACACAGTGTAGCACAACAGGGAGGGGCAACAATCAACAAGACAGACAGGAAGCAAAAACTCAACATCAAGGGAACAACAAAAACTATCAAATTAAACCAGATTCAATCACCAGAAAGTCCACACCATGAAATGGGTACAGTGTATTGAAAACACTGTCCACGGACTTAAAAAGAGGCAATTTTCGGCCAATTTCTTTCTATTATTGTGTGCAGTTGCAAAGTTATTTGAAAATTTAATTTTCCAACATTTATATCCCTACACAATGCATTGCATATTTTGTTCCAATCCATCTGGGGTTTTCGATCAAACGGTACTCAACCACCCACTGCTCTGTTAAAATGTATCAATGATGTATTTTTCTGATTTGACCAAAATATGTCCTCTGGGCTCCATATTCCATGATCTTTCCCAAAAGCCTTTTGATCTAGTAGAAACACACTCCTTCTACTGACAACTTAACGCAATAGGTCTTGATACAACGCCATTTTCCAATATGTTGTGTCACATTGTTCCCTATCCAACAAATGCTTAAATGATAAAGGGCTCCACTTTAGTGTCCCCCTTACTATGCTCAAATATCATCAACGATCCTTCCACAAGTCATATCAAAATAAGATAAGATACGCAGACGACAGTCTTTACACATCTACAGTAGGTCCCCATTCCGTTTTGTCGTCCTTCATTCACGATTCTCGGGAAACACGCAGCCTGCGTGAAAAATAGTACATCTTATCGCCACAAGGGTGGCCAGGCTAAGTCCCTTTAGCTCTGACCAGCACTTAGACGCTCCAGGTATAAGACTGCGTGCAAACCTGTCAACCCAGAGGTGCTATGGTTGGCGAATGGTTAGGCATTAAATACAGGGACCCGTGGAGAACCCAGTTTCGATGCTTGTCTGAGGCACATCTTTTGGTTCTTGTGGCAAAACTGTTTTTTTCATTAAACAATTATTATATAGCAACTTGTCTTTAATGTCTGAAAAAAACGAGGTGAAATTCATCTAGTGTTATACGTTAAATATTGTGAAATGTTTTGATAAACCGAACGTTTTCGTTTCATCCTCCGCTCTGGCCCCGGGAGCACGCTGCTTGACCCCCAAGCTCTGACAGCTCATGAAACGCCTGCCGTCCTGGGCTCCGAGCGCGGACCATAGACACGCGACATCACGTCTCTCTCCTCTCTGCTCTTCGCAGGCTCACTCTCTATCTGCTACGCGCGTCTCCATCGGCTTGCTCGCGTCTCTCTCTCTCTGCTCGCGTCTCATACTCTCTCTCTGCTCGAGTCTCCTCTCTCTGCTCGCGGCCCTCCGCTTCTCTGCTCGCGTCCCTCTCGCTCTGCTCACTCTCTTTCCTTTCTCTGCTCGGGTCTCGCTCTCTCTGCTCACGTCTCTCTCTCATCATGCGGTATCTCTCTCTCTCTGCTCGCATCTCACTCTCTCAGGCTCACCTCTCTCCTCTGCTCTCACGCTCTCTCCTCTCGCGTCTCCCTGCTCACGCCTCTCTCTCTCGGCAGCGCATCTCTCTCACTGCGCGCATCTCTCCTCTCTGCTCGCATCTCTCGCTTCTCTGCTCGCATACTCTCTCTCTGCGCGCCATCTCTCTCTCTTCTGGCCTCGCGTCTCCTCTCATCTGAGTCGCCAAGTCTCTCCACGGGCTCGCGTCTCTCTCTCTCTGCACCTCTGCTCTCTCTCTGCCGCGGTCTCACTCCTCTCTGCTCACCCTCTCTCTCTCTCTCTCTCGGCTATACACCTCTCTCTCATCTCGGCTCACGTCTCTCTCTCTGCTGCTCACGTCTCTCTCTGCTCACCTCTCTCTCTCTCTCCTCGCTCACACGCCTCTCTCTCTCTGCTCGCACGTCTCTCTCTTTCTGCTCACTCTCTCCTCTCTCTCTGCTCACGGTCTCTCTCTGCTCACAGTCTCTCTCTCTCTCTCTGGCTCACCGTCCTCTCTCTGCTCGAGCTCTCTCTCTCTGCTCGCATCGCTCTCTCTGGCTCGCGTCTCTCCTCTCTGCTCACGACTCCTTCTGCTCACCTCTCTCTCTCTGCTCACTCTCTTCTCTTCTCTCTGCTCACGTTCTCTCTCTCCTCTGCTCACGTCTCTCTCGTCTCTGCGAACGTCTCTCTCGCCTCTCTGCTCACAGTCTCTCTCACTCTGCCACGTCTCATATCTCTCATGCTCACGTCTCTCTCTGCTGCGCGGGTCGTCTCTCTCTCGCTCAACGTCTCTCTCCTGCTCTCTCTCTCTGCTCCCGTCTCTCTCACTCCTGCTCACGTCTCTCTCTGCTCGCTCTCTCTCAGACCCCTTGCTCACGTCTCTCTCTGCTCACGTCTCTCTCTGCCTCACGTCTCTCGCCTCTCCTGATCTCCGTCTCCTCTCTCGGCTCACGTCTCTCTGCTTCGCGTCCTACCTCTCCTCTGCTCGACACGGTCTCTCTCTGCTACCAGTCTCTCTGTTCGCCGTCCTCTCTCTCTCTGCTCACCGCCTCTCCTGCTCTCTCTCCTCCACTCGCGGCCTCTCTCTCTCCTGCGCACTATCTCTCTCTGCTCGACCCTCTCTCTCTCTCTCTCTGCTCCACGCCTCTCATCTCGCTCACTCAGTCCTCCCCTCTCTGCTCACGTCTCTCTCCTCTCACAGGCCTTCTCTCCTCTCCTCTCTCACAGTCTCTCTCTGCGCACGACGTCTCGCTCTGCTCACGTCTCTCGCTCTCTGCTCACGTCCTCCCTCTGCTCCGCGTCTCTCTCTCTCTCTCCACCGGTCTCTCGCTGCTCTCTTTCTCTGCTCGCCGTCTCTCTCTCTCTGCTCACGTCGCCTCTGCTCCGCCGTCTCTCCTCCTCCCTCTGCTCACGTCTCTCTCTGCTCACTCCTCTCTATCTCTTGCCTCCACGTCTCTCTCTGCTCGCGTCGCTCTCTCTATGCTCACGTCTCTCTCTGCTCATCTCTCCTCTGCTCACGTCTCTCTTCGTCTGCTCACGAGTCTCTCTCTCTGCTCACTCTCTCTCTCTCATCTCTCTCTGCTCCGCGTCCTCCTCTCTCTGCTCACGTCGCTCTCCTCTCTGCTCACGGCTCTCTCCTGCTCGCTTCTCTCTGCTCACGTCTCTCTCCCTCTCGCTCACGTGCTCTCTCTCTCTGCTCACGGGTCCCTCTCGCATCCTCTGCTCACGTCTCTCTCTGCTCTCTCTCTCTGCTCACGTCTATCTCGCTCTGCTCACGTCTCTCGCTCTCCTCATGCTCACGTCTCTCTCGCTCTGCTCCACTTCTCGCGCAACGCTGTTCCTCTTAAAGATGTTGTTTGGATGCGGAGCAGAGAGGCCGCAACTAGATTGGCTTGTGAATTAGTAAAAGAAGCTAGTTTTCTCTTCATCTTTTAACAGGCATGGGAATTTGGTGAATGTTATTGCTATCGGTGATTAAATGCTATGTTAGTTTAATAAATAGAGTAATCTGACATTTAAAGTCAGTGGCCTCCCCAATCACAATCCTCACCGCACGTCACTGTCTGTCTGCTATATGCAACTGATCCTTGGAATGTTCCCTCAACCTACACTTGTTTTTAGTTTAAATGTGTAGGCTAAGCTGTTGTTCATCTTTGAAATGTTGATGATGGCCATTTTATGGCTATTAAAAGCGATCTGCCTCTGCGTGTGCCTTTACCAGCCTGCCGGCACTAGAACCACCTACTGGATTAGCACCCTCTCAGCTGGCTCGCGCCGGATGATTGACAGATAGCATGATACGTGATAAGATTGTAAATCAATGGCAACGCCGGCTGCTGGAAAAGGCAAAACCTAGGCCTTCCAGTCCCTGGCTGGCACAAGCGTGTTGGGTTTTTTGTGTTTGGGAAGGACCGGGCTGTGTGCACGTTATTCGGTTGATAATGTTGTGTGCAGACTCAAAGTCAAGTGTTAAGCGTCCATTGAGAACGAACACGAGAAGAACCTTCAAAGACCAATCAACAAAGTCGAGGTCAATTAAATGTGCTCGTGGTCCAGAATATGAAACAAGCTTGCTTCCTTTTCAGGGTTTTTACCACTGCTCAAAAAACACGTGACAGAAAGCTGCTCTCCCGCCCCCACACGAATAAACAAAGCCAACCAGCCACCCCAGGCCCCTCTGTTTATAAGTCATTCCTAAAGTTGCAAATCATTACATGCAAATGTTAGCAGCCAACCATCCTTCTTTCAAAAACAGGGGGCCAATTTCGCTTTGGTTTGCTATGTTAAAACAAGCGCTAAGCAGACATTCATCAGCCAACGCCATTATATTTGTAAAACACGGAGAAAGAAAGTGTACCCCACCCATCAGACATTTGGTATTAGCAATATCGTTTTTAAACAAGTTGTACTACAGTCCTAGCAACTAATCATTTCAACCTTCGCACAACACGCCAAAACACGCAGAAATTCAAGATTTGGGACAATAATAAACATTTCCGTACCCTGGCATCATGTTTAAAAAAAAGATATGCGCATCAGAAAATGTCATAAGCGGAAACACCGCAAACTTCGAATCATATATATTGATAAGCCTCTGAATTTATGCTTTTAATTTAGTTGTTATAACACTCACCATTAATGGCGACTGTTCATGGTGCTGGACTGTATAAAATACAACTCAAAAATTGTGCACCTTACTCAGATTTTTGCATTCACATGACAGAAAATTGGCCATTTGGAAATTAGAACAATAGAAGGCCATGGCCTGTATATAGTACAACAAAAACCAAGATAAAGATAAAGTACAAGACACACAATGGTTCTTTGAGTGTATATCTGCTAACGATTGGTATCCGTTGTTTTAGGCTGACTGACCCAATATATCCAATATATAATGTTTCCCTGTTTATTGTTCTGCCTGAATCTACACCTGTTGTGAAAAACTTCCACAATTGGCCTGTGGCAAAGATCCCTGCCTATTGCGTCCTGATTTTCGACACTCACGTTCTGACGTTTTCTGAATGAAAAGTTACAACTTATTTGATAGATTCAGTTGATTTGGACTTGAAGTTGTAGTGAAACTTCTAAAGTTTCAAGTGGCTCACAAATATTTCCCGTTCAACGGATAATTTTATTGTCAGTGAATGCAAAATCTGAGTAAGGTGAACAATTTTTGAGTTGTCCGTATTTTACAGGTCACCGTAGCGATAGTGAGGTCAACTTATCTGCGTTTGCTCATTTAAATATGTGTTAGGCCACAGCTGCATTCAACATTTTGAACAAACAAATTTGACCAAAAAATCACTGTATTTATTTTTACCAACCGTAATCGTCAGGGCCAAGCAAAGTAGCCTTTATATTCTCTGGCTCAGTCTGAGAAACATTAAGTATCCCCACCTGTTCTCTAGTGTGGGTGCGGCACGGTGGCTGAGTGATAGCACTCTCCGCTTCGGGACACGAAGTTCCTGGGTTCGAATCCCGTCGGGAACAGGGCCTTTCTGTGTGGAATTGGCATGTTCTCTGTGTCTGCATAGGTTTTCCTCCGGGTGCTCCGGGTTTCCCAACCCAAGTGACCCTTGGTCCAGAAATGCGCTATATAAATACAACATCATAGATCTTGTAATTGGGGGCTAATTTTAAAACTCAAAATATGTAAGTTATTGTAGGGGACAGTAAAATCTGAACTTAAAAAAAGTAAGTTTTTACTGACTTGACAATTTCCAGTAACTTGAAGTTAAAACACTTAGGTTGGCAGAACTTGAAAAACTTAACTGACAGACACTTAATAAGTGTATTCTTCAAAACTTGAAGAATTAAAGTTAATGGCCTTCAACTCAACAAAGTCCATGCGCAAGCTGGTTGGCCTTTGAAATTTTGGAGTTGGAACTAACTTATCTTTGTTAACGAACAGTGTGCATGGACATAGTCCAATTAAATTAATGGACAATTGCTACCTGCAGCCCCCCCCTGGAACCGGACATGCAGGTGCGCGGTCGGCCCGAACCCGCAGTCAACCCGCGGGTCCCTGCGGTTTCGGGCGGTTGGATCCTCAAAAATATGAGTGCATGTCAGTGGTGCGGAGGGGTCGGGTCAGAAAGCTCCTGAATCCCTATATAATATTATTTATGTGAGGTCCACGGTATGGGAGTCCCTTGATACATTTGCAATCGCGCAGGAGGCTGTTAATAAACAAAAAAATTCATGCTGACAAACAGGATCGCTCCTTCCTGACACCCGCGCTAACCTCAGAACACTCCAGTTCCGAGGACAGACGTGTGATCTACAACAGAGGCACCGAGACTGATGACGGTGTGGGCCTCACAGCATGAGGCCTAAAGCAGGGGCCTCATTTACTTAATTAGCAATGCAAGACGTCGTGGAAACGCTGTGGTGAAAAGATGTCGCTGTCTGACTCACTTTAGTCATTGATTCTGATCCTAAAAAAAGCTAAATAACCAGAAAATATAGCGAAGCACCACCAACTATCAAGGAAACTATTTGTTATTCATAGAATCCATAAATGTGTGGATTGTTCTGATATTCCGTTTTTTTTCCTGAGATATGATATTACTAAAGTTGACGAATATGAGCAGAGAGTGGGCCACAAAAGTCTGGACGCTAAAAAAAGATGTAGTCGGGATATCCTCGGCAGTCCGCGCGGGTTAATTACGTCAGCCGCGAGGTGGATATTTACCGGGTTAAGGGGGGGGGGTTGACAGATCACTTAGTAACTGCCGCATTACGGTGAAAGCGGCATCTCTCCAGCTGTTGCGGTTACGGGAGATTATAATCCGACGAACTTAATAGCAAAAACACGGAAAGTATCCGGGGTTTTGGAAAACCAACACCACACACATACATCTAAGATTATAAGCTTAGAATTATGGTATATTTGAATTCCTGTCACGGTTGTTTTGAACCCGCCCGTCGGATCAGTGAAATAAAAAGTTGAAAAACCGCCCGCGCTCATCAGACTCTCTGCTCTGCGCCGAAGCGGCAGCAAGATCCCGGGCGAGTCCACTTTTCCGGGGGTAGAAACGCGAGTCACGTGGGCCCACGGACCAAATGCCCATGGTTGGACTATTCCATTTTACACATGTTAACAAGGGTGTTTGGGTTGGTAACATGTTTAACGCTCGGGTCTGTACTATAGTCTCATAAAGAACATGCTTAAAAAGCTGAGGTCTGTATCTTTTTAGTCTGATAAAGAACATGTTTAAATTTTAGGGCTGTAACTTTAGTCTCATAAATAACACTTGTGTAAAGCTGAGGTCTGTATCTTTTAGTCTCAGAAATAACACATGTTTAAAGCTGGGGTCTGTAACTTAGTCTCATTAATAACGTTTAAAAGATGAGGTCTGTAACATTAGTCTCATTAATACATGTTAAAAGCTCCGGGTCTGTAACTTTAGTCTCATTAATAAAATGTTTAAAGCTGAGGTATGTAACTTTAGTCTCATTAATACATGGTTCAAAAGCTCGGTCTGTAACTGTAGTATCATAAATAAACAAAATGTTAAAAGCTGAGGTCTGTTAATTTTTATCTCATAATATCAATGTGTGTGTGGCAGATGCCAAAAACATTTCTAAAGCATCATATTTAGATTGCTTACCTTTCTTTTTGATATATTACATAGTATTTGAGAAAAAAATGTTTTCCGATTTCTTGTTGGCAGCCCATCTGATAAGCTTGCGGCCATATTGGAAATCGGGGTCGGCCAAATTGTAAAATGAATATAGAATTCAACATCCCTGAATTGTTTTCCACTCTTTACTGTAATTTTAATGTTATAGTTTGTAAAATAGGGAAGTTAACAGCACTTAGAAGATGACTAAAGGCTTAACTGGCTGAATAGAAGGTGCCACAGTAGCCCTTTGTTTTTAAAATAAACCAAATTACTTTCAATATAAGCGCCTAAAAGCACTTATCAATTGGGAATAACATCATAACCACCTTATCCGATTTTTCATAATTCAAAAACTGTTTTAATCCGCCTATAACTAGGCGGTAAGTACTGTGCTGGAATAAATCCGGATTTGGTAAATTAAAAAATTAATCTTGGCCTTGCTACTTTAATACTTACAGCCTGTGGTAAATACAACGGGGGCTAATTGGTACACCGTTCTTAGACTAATTAATCTTGTTAATGTGGTAACAGTCAGAAATAAAATTGAGTGAATATTCCCTTTTCCTCATTATGATTTGCGGAGAGAGGAGAGAGCAGCGAAGAAGTTTTGGCAGTTAAAAATAAAGAATTACGCTTTGCTAAATTATTTGAAAGCATCTTCATTATGATGTTATATTATGTATGTTAATATAAATGGCTAGAGATGCAAGGAGAAAAGGGCTCTGCTTTTTTTCTGATTGGGAGGAGAACAACCAGCGAGGAGCTGTTTGAGTCAAATAACGTTCAGCGTTTTATATTACCAATAGTTTTCTCTTTCCAAACGATACTTCCCTCCTCTTTTGGGAAAGATCAGCCAACGTGATGCAAAAGTTTACGTTATAATGCATAGTTTTTAATGTCTCGGGGTTTTTCCAGAGCCTGCCTGCTACAAGGAGTTGCCCGTTTTAACCAGATTGTCGATGTGCGCGGGCAGAAACTCGCCAGGTAACCCGAGCTCACAAGGAGTTCCTACCTGGTGGTTGTTTTGGTCCATTGCAAAGTCACTGGGGAGGGGGGAAATTAAAAGACGCGTGAAAGCAACACTGAGTCTCGTGTGATGCACCGTGAAAGGCACAAAACGGAATGGGACCTACTGTAACTGCTAATGTTACACATCACCGCGTTTTACAGCACGTAAACGCTTATACGCGCAGCAGCAGACGCGCGTAACTTATTTCCATGTTAACCTATGATGAGATTTGTACACTTCTAGCATCATAACGCATGTATGCGCGAAGCCCCCACTCCTGCGCTCTAATTTTAGGATGGATTTCTAATGTTTGGTGCCAGCCCAACGCTCTCCCAATTGAGAACTCATTAATACATGATTTTCTAGCGGGTCCTTGCTCAGATTGCATCTAGCCACACACAAAGCAACGTGATGTCTAAAACATCATCAGGTGGAGCACAGGTTTACAGTGATTCTGGATATCGTTTTTTTTCTTTCATAAAGTCTTGCGTCTGGCCAACCAGCGCACAACGACCATGAGGACAAACACATGCATGTTTATGTGTGTTGCTCTACCTCAGTCCTCTGGCCCTTACTGTCCTCTAGCACTGCTCCATAGACAACACAGGAGACAGTATGGCCAGAGGACTGATGTAGAGCAACTCACATATCCTGCATGAGTTGGTCTCAGGTCTTGGTGGCTCGGGGTTTGACAACGCAAGACTTTATGAAAGAAAAAAAACGATATCCAAAATCAAAGGAAAACCTGCTGGCTCCTCCAGCTGATGTTAGACACAAGTTGCTGTTGTGTGTGTAGATGCAATTAAGCCAAGGACCGCTATAAAAAATCCATGGTTTAACATGAGATCTCATGGGAGACGCTTGGTGGCGCACAAAATTCGAAATCCATCCTAAATAGAGCGCAGCTTCGCGTCCATCAATGCGTATGATGCTAAAGAAGTGTAAGAAATTTTTATTTATCCAATCATAGTTAACATGGAAAAAAGTTACCGCGCGTCTGCTGCGCGTATAACGCGTACGTGCTGTAACGCGTGATTGTAAATTAGCATTTACAGTAGGTCCCATTCCTGTTTTGTCGCCCTTTCACGCGTGAATCACACGAGACGCACGTGTGATTCACGCGGTCTTTTATTTTCCCCCCTCCCTAGACGTTGCAATGACCAAAACAACCACGAGGTGGCATTGTTGAGCAGGGTTACATTGGCGAGTTTCTGCCCCGCGCACAGCGACAATCAGGTTAAAACGGGCAACTCCCTTGTAGCAGGCCAGTCTCTGAAAACCGCAGACATTAAAACTACTGCTTATAACGTCAAACTTTTTGCATCACGTTGGTGGATCTTTCCAAAAAGAAGTATATCGTTATGGAAAGAGAAACTAGTGGTAATAATAACCTGGAACGTTATTTGCCTCAAACACTCCGCTGGTGTTCTCCTCCACTCAGAAAAAAAGCAGACGCCTATTCTCTGGCATCTCTAACATTTATAAGAAATAACATAAATATAACAATCATAATGAAGATTGCTTTCAAATACTTTAGCAAGCTGTAATTCATTTATTTTAACTGCCAAACTTCTCTCGCCAGCTCCTCTCCTCTCCTCCGCAAATTCACGAAATGAGGAAAAGGGAAATTCACTCAATCTAATTTTGAATGTTACACATACAATATTAATATAGTCTAAGCACGGTAACCACATGTAGCCCGTGTATTTCCACAGACTGTAAGTTATTAAAGTACAATGCAAGATTAATTTTTTAAATTCCAAATCAGATTAATTCAGCACAGTACTATCCACTCAGTAAGAGGAATAAAACAGTTTTTGAATTATGAAAATCGGATTAAGTGGTTATGATTTTATTACCATATTGAAAGTGCTTTTATGCGCTTATATGAAAGTAATTTGGTTTAAAACAAAGGGATACTGTGGAACCTCTATTCAGCCAGTTTCAAGCCTTTATTCATTTCTTCTAAAGTGCTGTAACTTCCTATTTTACTAACTAAAACATTACAATTCACAGTAAAGAAGTAAACAATTCCAGGTGATGTTGAATTCGATATGCAATTTTACAATTTGCCGACACGCCGACTTCCAAATGGGCCTGCCAGCTTATCCAAGATGCTGCCAACATGAAAAACCGGAAAACATTTTTTTTCAAAATACTAATGTAAAATATCAAAATAAAGGTAAGCAATCTAAATATGATCTTAGAAATGATTATGGGCATATGCACACACACAACGTGTTATTTATGAGACTAAAATTACAGACCGCACTGTTTAAACATGTGTTATTTATGAGAGTTAATGTGTTGTGTTGTAAAAGAGGTGTGGGGGGGTGTGTGTGGTGTTTGTTGTAAAAAAAAAAAAATTTGTTTAAATTTGAAAAAAAAGTTACAGACCCAGCCTTTGAAACATGTTATTAAGAGACTAAAGTTACATACCACAGCTTTAAACATTTTATTAAAGTGAGACTAAATTACAGACCCGAGCTTTAAACAATGTTATTAATGAGACTAAAGTTACAGACCTCAACTGTAAACGTTATTAATGTGACTAAAGTTACAGACACCCAGCTTTAAACAGTGTTATTTATGAGACAAAGTTACAGACCTCAGCTTTAAACATGTGTATGTATGAACTACAAGTTACAGACCTCAAACTTTAAACATGTTATTTATCATGACTAAAGTTATTACAGACCTCAGCTTTAAGCATGTTATTTATGAGACTATAGTTTACAGACCCGAAGCTTTAAACTGTTTAACAACCCAAACGACCCTTGTTTAACATGTAAAATGGATAGGCCAACCAATGGCATTGGTCGTTTGGGCCACGTGACTCGCGTTTCGACCCCCCGGAAAAGTGGACTCGCCCGGGACTGCCTGCCGCTTCGCATCAGAGCAGAGTGTGTGATGAAGCCGCGTCGGTTTTTCAACTTTATTCACTGATCCGCGGGTCAAAATAACCGTGACATGATTCAAATATACCATCATTCTAAAGCTTATAATCTTAGTTGTAGGTGTGTGTGTTGGTTTCCAAAACCCTGGTTACTTACCTGTATTTTGCTATTAAGTTCGTCGATTATAGCTCCGAACCGCAACAGCTGGAGAGATCCGCTTTCACCGTAATGCGCAGTAATAAGTGATTCTGTTTACCCAGGAAATATCCCCTCGCGGCGACGTCATTAACCCGCGCGAATGCCCGAGGATAATCCCGAACCCATTTTTTTTCCGAGTCCAGACTATCTGTGGCCACTCTGCCTCATATTCGTCACACTTTATTAATCATAGTCTCAGGACATAAACGGAATATCCAGAACAATCCACACATTTAATGGATTTCTATGAATAAAATATATGTTTATTGATAGTGGGTGGGAGGCGATATATTCTTGATTAGTTAGCTGCTCAGAATCAAAGGAACTAAATGAGTAAGACAGCGACCTCTTTTCACCACAGCGTTGCCACTTGAGTCGTGCATTGCTAATTAAAGTAATGAGGCCCCTCTTAGGCCTCTGGCATGTTAGGCCCACACGTCCTCAGTCTCGTGCCTCTGTGTAGAATCACACGACTGTCCTCGGAACTGGAGTGTTCTGAGGCTTTTAAGCGGGAGTCATGAAGGAGCATCCTGTTTGTCAGCATGATTTTTGTTTAACATCCTCCCCTCGCGATTGCAAATGTACTCAGGGACTCACATACCGTGGCTCACATATATAAATGATATAGGATCAGGAGCTTTCTGACCCGACCCACCCGCACCTGACCATACTCATATTTTTGAGGCATCCAACCCGCCCCGAAAAAACCCGCGGGACCCGCGGGTTTGACTCGGGTTTCGGGCCGACCCGCGCACCTCGCATGTCCTTTCAGGGCTGCAGGATGCAATGTCCATTATTTTAATTGGACTCATGGTCCAGGCACACTGTAAAAAAAGATAAAGTTAGTTCAACTCAAAATTTCAAAGCAACCAGCTGCGAAGGATTTTGGAGTTGAAGGCATTAACTTAATTCTTCAAGTTTTGAAGACAACACTTATTAAGTTGGGTCCAGTTAAGTTTTCCAAGTTCTGCCAACGATGTTTTTTTAAATTCAGTAATGGAAATTTCATAGTCTGGTAAAAACTTTCTTTTTTTAAGGTTCAGATTAAACGGTCACCTACAATAACTTACTAATTTGAGTTTAAATTAAGCACCCACATTAAAAGATCAAGATGTTTTATTTATATAGCGCATTTCATGGACCAAGGTCACTTGGGTAGGGAAACCGGACACCCGAGGAATCCTATGCAGACACAGGAGAACCATGCCAATGACCCACACAGAATGGCCCCTGTTCCGACCGGATTCGAACCCAGGACCTTCTTGTCAGAAGCGAGAGTGCTATCCACTCAGCCCCGGGTGCCGCCACACTGTGAACCAGAGGGGAAACTTAATGTTTCTAAGACTGGACCAGAGAATATAAAGGGCTACGTTTTGGCTTGGCCCCTGTCGAATACGTTGGTAAAAATACAATACAGTGAGTTTTTTTGGTCAAATTAGTTTGTTCTAAAGTTGAATGCAGCGTTGCCATACCACATAGTTAAATGATCAAACGCAGATAAGATTTGGACCTCACTATAGCTCGGTGAACTGTTAAAACGACAACTCAAAATTGTTCACCTTACTCGCAGATTTTTGCATTCACATGACAATAAAATTTCCAGTTGAACTGGAACTATCTTGTGCGCCAATTGAACTTTCAGAAGTTCACTACAACTTCAATGTCCAAAATCAACTTAATATATCAAAATAGATGAACTTTTCATCAGAAACTTCAGAAAGTGAGTGTCGAAAATCTAGCGCATAGGCAGGGATCTTTGCACACCAGAGCAACTTGGAAGTTTATTCAGCAACAGGTGGTAGATTCAGGCATAACAATAAACAGGGAAACATTATATAATTGGATATATTTGGCGTCAGTCAGCTAAAACAACGGATACACAATCGACAGATAGACAATCAAAGAACTTGTGTGGCTTTACTTCTATTTATCTTGTTTTTGGTACTACTATTCAGGCCATGGCCTTCTAGAGTACATAAGTTCCAACCAGGCAAATTTTATTGTCAGTGAATGCACAAAATCGTAGTAAGTGAACAATTTTGAGTTGTATTTTTTACAGTCCCAGCACCAGAAGTCGCATTAATGGTGAGTGTTATAACATCAGTATTTAAAAGAATAAAATTCAGAGGCTATTATATAATAAGGATTCGAAGTTTTGCGTGTTTCCGTTAGACATTTTCTGATGCGGCAATTCATTTTTATTTTAAACATGATGCCAGAGTGTGAACTTGTTGATTATTGTCCAAGATCTGAATTTCATGCGTGTTTTGGCTTGTTGGGTGCCGACGGTTGAAATGAATAGATTTGCTAGACTGTAGTAAACTTGTAAAACGATCTTGCTAATGACAAATGTATGAATGGGAGGAAACTTTCTATCTCTCCTGTGTTACAAATATAATGGAGTGGGCTGATGAATGTCTGCTTAGTTTTAACACTAGCAAACCCAAGCGAAATAGGCCCTGTTTTGACAAGAAGGATAGTTAGGCTGCTAACATTTGCATGTATTGATTTGCAAATTTAGGTAATGACTTATTACAGCAGGGGCCTGGGGTGGGCTTTGGATTATTCGGTGTGGGGAGGAGAGCTGCTTCTGTCCCGTGATTTTTAGCAGTGTTAAAAACCCTGTAGGAGCTAGCTTTGTTTCTCCATATCTGGACACAGCACATTTAATTACTCTATTAGTCTGATGGGTCTTTGAAGGTCTTCTCCGGTCGTCGGTCTCCAAATGAGCTTAACACATGAAGTTCCTGCACACAACATTTCAAGCATAAAGTGCACACTGCAGGGGGGGGGGGGCGTCCTACAACAAACACAAACCAAACGCTTTGGGTCCAGCAGGACTGGAATGGCCTAGGTTTTTGCTTTTCAGCGGGGGGGGGGGGGGGGGAGGGGGGGGGGGGGGGGGGCGGCCGTTGCATTGTATACATATCTTATCACTATCATGCTAATCAGTCCATTCCATTCGGCGCGAAGACAGCTGAGAGGGTGCTAAGCCAGCGTAGTGGTCCTAGGCCGCAGTTCAAGCGCACAGACAGAGGCTGAGCTTTTAATAGCCATAAAATGGCCACATCAACATTTCAAAGACTGAACAACAGCTAGCCTACACTTTTAAACTAAAACACGTGTGGTTGAGGAACAGCAAATGATCAGATGCATATAGCAGACAACAGTGACGTGCGGTGAGGATTGTGGATTGGGGAGTGCACGGACTTTAAATGTCAGTTTTACTGTCATTATTAAAATAAAATAGCCTTTAATCACCGGATGCAATATCATTTCACAAACTTCCCAGGCTGAAAAAGATGAGAAACTAGCTTCTTTTAAAAATCTCACAACCAATCTAGTTGCTGACTCTCTGCTCCGCATCAACAATAATCTTTAAGAAATCAGGTGGAGAGACGTGACAGAGAAGAGAGACGTGAGCAGAAGAGGAGACGTGAAGCAGAGAGAGAGAACGGTGAGCAGCGAGAGAGAAGCAGAGAAGAGACGTGAGCAGAGAGAGAGAGACGTGAGCAGAGAGAGAGAGACGATGACAAGAGAGAGAGACGGTGAGCAGAGGAGAGAGAGCAAGAGAGACGTGAGCGAGAGAGAGAGACTGAGCAGAAGAGAGAGAGACGCGAGCAGAGAGAGTGCGAGAGAGGAGAGCAGAGAGAAGACGTGAGCAGCGAGAGAGAGACGTGAGCAGATAGAGAGAAGCAGAGAGAGACGATGAGCAGAGGAGAGAGAGACGCGAGCAGAGAGAGACTTGAGCAGAGAGAGAGAGACTGAGCCGAGAGAGACGTGAGCAGAGAGAGAGAGACGCGAGCAGAGAGATACGTAGCAAGAGAGAGAGACGCGAGCAGAGAAAGAGAGCAGAGAGAGACGTGATCAGAGAGAGAGAGACGCGGCAAGAGAGAGACGTGAGCAGAGAGAGAGAGACGGAGCATATGAGACGTGAGCAGAGAGAAGACGTGAGCAGTGAGAGAAAGAGTCCGTGAGCAGAAGAGACGTGAGCAGAGAGAGACGTGAGCAGAGATAGAGGCGTGAGCAGAGCTAGAGGAGAGAGATTGAGCAGAGAGCGACGTGAGCAGAGAGAGATAGACGGGAGGGAGTGGAGAGAGAGAGCCGAGAGAGACGTGAGCAAGAGAGAGCGACGCGAACCGAGAAGAGAGAGCAGAGAGAGACTGAGCAAGAGAGAGTGAGACTCGAGCGAGAGACGACGTGAGCAGAGAGAGAGAGACGTGAGCAGGGGAGAGATATAGAGACGTGAGCAGAGAGAGACTGAGCAAGAGAGACCGTGAGCAAGAGAGAGAGACGCGAGCAGAGAGAGACGTGAGCCGAGAGGAGACGTGAGCAGAGAGAGAGAGCATAGAGAGAGCTTGCGCAGAGAGAAGGAAGACGCGAGCAAGAGAACGTGAGCAGAGAGAGCGAGACGTGAGCAGAGAGGAGAGACGTGAGCAAGAGAGAGAGAGAGACTGAGCAGAGAGAGAGAGACGTGAGCAGAGATAGAGAGAGCGAGACAGAGAGGAGAGAGACGTGAGCCAGAGAGATAGGGTGAGCAGAGAGAGACGTGAGCAGAGAGAGAGAGACCGAGAGCAGAGAGAGAGATCGAGCAGAGAAGATGAGACGCGAGCAAAGAGAACGTGAGCAGAGAGAGAGAGAGAACTGCGCAGGAGAGACGGAGCAGCAGAGAGAGAGACGTGAGCAGAAAAGAGCGAGACCGAGCAGAGAGAGAGCAGCCGGGAAGCAGAGAGTGAGAGAGAGAGTGAGCAGAGAGAAGACGGAGCAGAGAGAGAGAGACGTGAGCAGAGAGAAGAGAGGAGGTGAGCAGAGAGAGAGAGAGAGAGAGGTGACAGAGAGAGAGAGACGCGAGCAGAGAGAGAGAGAGGTTGAGGCAAGGAGAGAGAGACGTCGAGCAGTGAGAGAGACGCGAGCAGAGAAGAGACGGCGAGCAGAGAGAGAGAGATGCGAGCAGAGAGCGAGATATGCGAGCAGAGAGAGAGAGATGGCGAGCGAGAAGAGAGAGAAGATGCGAGCAAGAAGAGATG
Organism: Knipowitschia caucasica; assembly: GCA_964034765.1. Classification (NCBI taxonomy): domain Eukaryota; kingdom Metazoa; phylum Chordata; class Actinopteri; order Gobiiformes; family Gobiidae; genus Knipowitschia; species Knipowitschia caucasica. Next base: position 19,573,370 of record OZ035823.1, read on the forward strand.
GGGGGGGGGGGGGTGGGGGAGGGGGGGGGGGGGGGGGGGGGGGGGGGGGGGGGGGGGGGAAAGGGCGAGCAGAAGAGAGAGGCGTGAGCAGAGAAGAGAGAGAGAGACGTGAGCAGAGAGAGAGTGAGCATAGAGAGCGAGATGCGAGCAGAGAGAGAGAGATACGAGCAGAGAGGAGAGACGTGAGCAAGCGAGATAGACACATCAGAGACAAAGAGACTTGAGCAGAGAGAGAGGACGCGGAGCAAGGAGGGAGAGGAGAAGGGAGCGAGCAGAGAGAGAGTCTCGAGCAGAGAGAGAGAGACCGAGCAGAGAGAGAGAGACCGAGCAGATAGAGAGAGACGCGAGCAGAGAGTGAGAGACGCGAGCAGAGCGAGAGTAGACGTGAGTCCGTGTCTATGGCCGCGCTCGTAGCCCAGACGGCAAGTGCGATTCCACAGAGTTGGGGGGGTTCAGAGCGGGGGTCACAGCAGCATGCTCCCGGGGCCAGAGCGGAGGATGTACGTAACGTTCGTTTATCAAACCAATCCACAATTTTTAAACGTATAACACTATGAAGTTTCACCTAGATTTTCAGACATTAAGACAAGATGTTATAGAATAATAGTTTAGTGAAAAAACAATTTTGCCACAAGCACCAAAAGATGTGCATCAGACAAGAACGCACCTGGGTTCTCAATGCCCTGTATTTAATCGAACCATTGCGGCCAACAGAGCAACCTTTGGGCTAGACAGTTTTGCACGCCAAGTCATATACCTGAGCGTCTAAGACGCTGCAGAGGGCTAAAGCGGACTTAGCCTGCCCACCTTGTGGCGATAAGATGTACGATTTTTCACGCAGCTGCGTGATTCCCGAGAAGCGTGAATGAAACGAGAAAAAATAGGAATGGACCTACTGTAGATGTGGAAATGACTGTCGGTCTGCGTATATATTTTATTTTGATAGACTTGTGGAAGATCGTTGATGAATATTGAAATAGGATGGGGACCAAAGGGGAGCCCTTTATCAATTATGCATTTGTTGGACTAGGAACAATGTGACAACACACATATTGAAAATGGCGTTGGTATCAAGACCTATTGCGTTAAGCTGTCCATAGAAGGGAGTGATCTACTAGAACAAAGGCTTTGAAAGATCATGGAATATGGACGCCCCAGAGACATAGTTTGGTCAAATCAAGAAAATACATCATTGATACATTTTAACAGAGCAGTGGTGTTGGTACCTTATCGAACCCCATAATGGATAGGGAACAAAAAATGAATATGCATTAGTGGTAAGTGATATAACGTTGGAAAAATCAAATTTCAAATAACTTTGGCAACTGCACAAATAATAAAAATTGCCGAAAAGTGGTTAAGACAGTGGAAGTGCTTTTTCAATGACACTTACCAAATTTTCATGGGTGTGGACGTTCTGTTATTGTATCGGGTTTAATTTGATATTTCTTTTTTTGTTCCCTTGATGTGAGTTTTGCTTGTTCCTGTCTGTCTTTGTTGATTGTTTGCCCCTCCCTGATGTGCTACACCTGTGGCCACCGTGTGTATTTAGACCCTGTGCTCATGTCCTCTGTTTCTGGCCAATTGTTGTTTTTCCCCCCTTCTCTTGTTCCGGTTTCAGTTTTTACTTTTTTTGGCATTTATTAAATTATTTTACTTTTGCAGTTCTGCTTTTGCGTTCATCGTCTGACAACCAAGGAAAGATTAATCCAGACCGACAGAGGGCTCAACAGCTGGGCATGAAATTTGGCGAATAGAACATGTTTCCACCTCCACCAACTACATCAAGGGGTGCTCCTTCAATCACTTCATTGAAAAGTTTGCACCAATGGTGTGGGCACACAGGTCATTCTAAAAAATAATAAACGCAAACAGTAAATTTAAAAAGGTATATTCAACCCAACTGAGGTTTCTACAATTGCCTGAACAAAGTTTTGGTTAGGCCATGTTCTATGTTTCTGGTCTAACTGTTTGTAACCTCCCGGGGATTGACCAAGGCTGGTCGCGCTCTAATCTTTACATAACTACCAGATGTCTGTAAATTAAGGCCCAAATGGATCGGCAGGAATTTTGGAACTAATCACAAAATGGATTGGCCTAGGCTTCATAGTAGTATTCAAGATAATTGGCTCTGGGCTGGTGTGGCAGATGATTCGTACAGGAGGATCTTGAGTACGTCGATGTTCCAGTTATCCGCTTTCCGGATAGTCTTCTATAAGAACCAAGACCATCATCCACAGCGTCAGACATCCTCATCATTCCCGAAGGTTTCGCAGGTTCTAAAACTAGCATATCCTTGTAAAGGAGAGGAGACACAACTGTGCACTTGTGAGGATCTCATCCAATTCTTGCAGGGTACTGCGACTTGGACTCTTGTGGTTCTGCCATCTCCACCAGAGTCGATTGGCTGAAACACAACGGTCTGGGAGTACGAGGGGCAAAGCTAACTCCTTCAGGAGATACAAAAAAGGAATTCATCGAGCTATGACTTAAAGATCCTCATTAATCTAGCCATCAAAAACACAGACAATACCCCCTTCGCCCCAAAAAAATATGGAATAATTTTAAAAAGCTTGAATGTATGTAAAGTAATGACACAAAAATTGCCTTAGAAATACCATGCCCTTTTCTTCCCCATAATACATTTCTGGATGGGGGGGTGGCAGGTCAGAGCTGCACCCATTCACAAGCACCTCATTAGTAGTGTTATATAAATAATTAAATCTACATTAATAACATGATACCACTGTAAAATTATTACATATTTGATAAAACTAACCTAAACTAAAATCTTAATAAAAAGACCTGGTGTAATACTTTTATATAATTGAAAGCTTGCAGTGGTATCAGAGGTGAGATGAGTTGGACTCAAACGCAGGAATGCCCATTAATAAGATATAATAAAATTAAGTCCAAGGCAAAAAAAAACACTAACTCCAAAATCCAAAGTAACCAGGAACAGGACGGAACTTGACAAGACAATGAACCAGCAACAAAGGGAGAGAAGCACAGGTACATATAGACACAGACAGACACAGAAGAACACATCAGGGCGGGGCGACAATTCATCAGGGAACAGGGACATGAAGTTAAAACTGAAATGAAACCAGAGGAACTAATGTCAAAATGAAACCAAATACAGAAATAAAAAACCACACCATGACAACAGGGACCTCAGATCATCAGATAAACTTACAGGCCTCACCATGAGTAGTTTGGACTCCTAGGGGCCAGTTAAGAATTATTGAGGACCTAAAGTGTCCCAGATGGTTCATAAAATAAAATAAAAGCGAATAAGATAAATAAACAGGACTGAGATTATTAAAACATTCATAAACAGTATATTAATTATAAAAAAAATCCAAAAGTATCTACAAAATTAATGCCCCCACACAATACTTTTTTTGCAGAGTCTTTGGCGTTTTTCATGTACATGGCTCAAACAGGGGATGGATGATGTGGCAGTCATAAGCCTCTCCAAAATAATTGCCCATAATTTAACGCGATATATATGGAGGGAGGTTTTTCCAATGAAGCCGCAAAACGTCCGGGTCAGGGAAATGCACAGAACCAAGATCCATCGCCACACAAACATTACAGGCCATTTACAACATTTTTTACAAACATTCTCATTGCATCTGTCAGAAATGCCTGTAAAAAGTATATAATGGATGGTGGGTGTGATCACAAGTAGCAGAAGTAGCTATTGCAGTGGTGAGGCCCTTTTGGAAGGGTTTCTTACCACGGTCTCATTCCAAAAATGGCGTGGTGTGTCTTCCTCTGCACTAAAGTCACCCTGTAGCATCCAGGTAACAATGTCCTCTTTGCATCTTGAATGAAAGATGATTTAGTCTTTTTGACTACAGCATGATGCCTTTAGGTGTTGCATAATCGTCTGTATTACATCTCCATCAGCACCAGTTGGCTGTTCTGAAAGACATTCAATGTGTTTCATTGTGATATGGTATATTTTTTTCCTCTGTTCGGAGGGGCCTTGTCTTTGCAACCAGACTCATACAAGCTTCAAAGGGTTCCTATTTTTCTCCAGGTATAAAATTTACCTACAATTTGTCTCTGCCCTTGACTCACTGGTCTGCATATTTGACTATTCTGGTGCGGTGAGCCCGTGACCAGTAAAGTCACACCGGGCCTTCAAACTGATGGCAGTAGGCACTGGGACTGAAGCTGTTCCGTACAGACTTTAAATGTATCAAAAAGCTGTACATGAAAAAGTGGGCTTCGCTATTTTTTTGATGTTTTCAATAAAATCCTCTTGAATCCAAAACTGCAAAATGGATGAACGTCTTTAGTCCTGCCGCAATTAAATTGTCCAATTTAATTCAGGAAAATAATTATCTTTGCATGAATTTTCCAATTTTTTGCCCATCCATTTTATTCCAAATATAAAACAGGGGTTGGTTGGGGTAAGTGGCAATGGAAAGAATTTGTCTTTCTTCAGGCTTGAGACAGAGCCCCAGAAATAGAAAAAGGCCAACAAGAAATAAAAGAAACAGCAATGGTTGGAGAATTCAATTAACTGTAATCAATCCAAGCAAACTCAATCTGTTATGGTAGAAGCATAATTTAAAATATTTACTTAACCTGGAGGGTTTTTTTCCCCAACATCAGACTAAAGTCGGAAAAATTTAAATGATATACCTTTGACTGAATAATCATTACCCCTTTTACCTTCAGTGTCCTTCGATTTCCCTCTGAATTGGAGAAATGGGGGAAAGTTTTTTTTCCACGTTCAGTCTAAAATAATATATCTTGAACTTTTACAAATGTTACTCTATTTCATTGTCTAACTAGGCACCTCTATGTCTTCAACCGAAGACTCTGAAGTGGTTCCCAACATCAGACTAAAATAGAGAGATCGTTGCCATTCCTATTACCAAACTTTTGAAATAATATCGTCCGATTTTACGATTTTAGCTGCATGTGTTGGCATTATCCTTTGAGGTCACCGAATGGGAGTGGTCTTTGTCAAGTCATTAACTAATAGTATAATCTTTACACAAAAATAGAGAAGCTTCAAATAACATATACCGGGGTGAGGATCCCAGTAATAATAAAAGGTTAATATTGACTGTGTGGGACCGTTCCAAAAACTAAGACTGTAAAATCGGTTTCTGCTCTCAATTTATGTGCATCCCACCAGGTACCCCGAAGCATTGCCTGCGGAAATTCTGTACGTCATCGTCAGGGCCTCTGGGTAAAGTTGTCTCATGTTTGGTCTGCCAAGGGGTCATCCAAAGTGATCAAGGTACCAACTTCAAGTCGAAAGTCCTTTGCACTCTCTCTTCCCACATTGGAGATAAAACAGCACTCTAGTCCTTATCCACCCCACCCCCGAGAAGTCGCACAAAGGTGCACACGAAAAACTCCATTAACCATGAACCCACTGAGGAAAAAAACCCATGCCGACGTCCACTCAACCTCCAGATCACGTCCAATATCGCGTCGATCCGGTCGTGACTGTTTATTTACTGTCCAAACGACGTCTGTGGCAAGGTGCGCAGCTGGACGAAAAACAATGACCCCCCGCCCCACACACACACACCACAACACACACCCCCCTCCCATATACGTGGATATGACGTCCAATCCGACCTCCTCTAGACTGGAAAAAACAGGTCATCGCCCTTCCGACAGCAGTAACTCTTGAACTAGCAATCACAATTATATAGGCTGTTGAAGCAATCTAGTGTAAGCCTGACGGTACGTAGTGGATTAAGCAAATGGTTGCAGCCTTGGATAACGTGTGTTCAAGTCCACTGTGTTTTGTTGGTTGTGTTTTTTTTGTGTTTTGGTGTGTGTGTGTTGTTTTTGTTGTTAGGTGGTTTAGCTGTGTGTGTATCATTATCTTTACCATATTTGGTTCGATTTTTAAGCGAACAATTTTCCTGTGTGGTTAAAGACTATAAAGCACTCAACATAGGATGACGTAGTGGCTAATAAAAAACTTGTGAAGGGAATGGCATTTGTTGTGCTAACAATCTCAGTTGAAATAAGGGTGAGCAATTTGAGATTTTAATGCAAATGCATGGTTCACAAGTTTTATATATTAGCCACTACATAATCCCTTATGTTGAGTGTTTATTCGTTTTTAACCAAACAGAAAAATTGTTCCTATAAAGTGAAAAGTCAAACATTTCGACCGGGATTTGAACCTGCGCCGGTGCGACTGAAGTCGTCATTCCGCAACCGCTACACGCACGCCAGCAATTTTTTTCGGACTACTGTGAAAAAAATAATAGAGAACATCCCTAAAACAACCGACGCACACTTATACTAGGTGACAGCCTGACCTGTGAGTCGGTCGAGGCCGGTTTTACACGTCTAATCGACGTGGTGTGCATCTTGACGGTAAAGCAATGGCCTTCCCAGACGTTGAATTGTACCTTGTCGCTGCCCCTGCTTATTTACTTGGAATCACCCGCTCTAGTAAGTACACAGTCTGACATTTTAGATAAGATTATCATTCCACATTGAAAAGAGTTGGAACAGAAATTAAGTTAGTTTACTCACGAAACGTGGAATTTGTTAAAGTATAGTTGTATATTATCCCTGTATTTTGAATTGCCAGTGCATGAATCTATAATAATAACGGGCTGCACTGCTCAGGCTGAAAGGGAGACACCTTTTTTTAGTTTTTAATTAAAGTGTAAAAATATGATATTGTTTGTTTCATATTTTTCCACACTATTTTTAGCTACTTTAGAATTCTGTAGGTTAGACTGTCCAACAAACTAGTGTTAAAAAAGGTTAAGATTCTTGATTATTAAAATAATAATGCAATTATTATCAAAGTTACTGTATATTTCACAATGGTTATTATAAACTGCAAAAAGACAACATACTTTAGAAAACTAAGTTTTAAAAACATGGAGATCACTTTAATATTGGGACACTCCCATCATGTAGACACCTGAGATGTCATCAGTTTTGGAGTTGAGTTCAGGTGTGGGACCATGTGGGGAGGGGGGAGGGGGATGGGGGACCATGTGGGACCATAGAGCACACAGATGTTTACCTGCTGCAGAAAGAGAGTTTTAATGTTCATGTATTGCTTGTTTAATAAAATGATTTATGTCTTCGGTGGCTGGCTTCAATGTCAGAGGACTTCCCTTCTGCTCACTGTGGGCTGTTTAAATGAGCCACGTACATTTGTTCTTTTTGTTATTGTTAGCTGGCAAATATTAAGTATCGCATTCAGCAGCTGGTAGCAATCTAACTACGCTTGCAACTCTATTCATTTCTTACGTTTTCTTATAAACTGTAAACCTGCCATATGTTAATTAAATACATTTACTTTGCTAATGCAGTCAATTATTGTGAATCCATAGAGGTAATAATTTCATGATTGTGGCAATAACCCTAATGTTCTGAGATTATTCCAATGTGTCATGTGTGTTGAGTCTTACAGGTGTCAGACTGTGTTGAAGGTGTTCAAGGTAAGAATAAGCACTCTCACACATTGATTGTTCTTCTGTATTATTATGTTGTTTTTAGAATAAACCATTATTGGTGTTTTTCTCTTTGAAAACATCTTTTTCTCAATTGTTCACAACTCTCTCAATATGATGGAAGAAGAGCAACAAGTGGGAAAATGCCCCCTCGGAAATGAGCAACATGTGTACGATAAATTTACAGGGTAAGTAGCTTTCAGGGCTCATGTGTGTCCATGTGCAAAACATATGCACATTTGCAATTGGTTGTTTTACATGGAATTATCCATGACCAAAGCCTTATCCCAAGTTTCTCAGACAAGAGTCCCTTCCGTGTCTCAAGCGAGTGCAGTGCCAAGGGTTTTGTATCACATGGTTGATGGATCGAGGGGGTTTGAGGCATTATAGAAAGTTATGTTTGTTATATCACTTTCTGCCACATTATGTTGAAACTAAACATGTTCACATTTTTCAGGTGCTGTGTTGGACCTTGTGATGAGAGACTGGAAGACCAAGAGAGGACACATGTTGGAACACCTCCAACATTCAAATAACTGCATCTTCTGCTTTCAGAAAGTGTGTTTTACATCTGGGGAACCTCGAGTGTAGCGTGGTAGCCTGTTTTAATACTGATCCAAACATAGTGATACAATCATTTTTTTTACTTTGGCATATAACGTTCATACAGTAGTTTCTTAAAACAGGTGCCCTGTTTCTTTAACTTGTACTTTGATGTAGAGAAACAATGATTTTTAATCCGCTTCCCATTTGGCAAGAATACTGATATCCTTCTACTACAGTTGTTCTAAGGTTTTTTTGTATGCGGGGTTTTATGTTTATTGCCCAAGTAGAACTAAACATGATAAAGCTGCATTTCAGATTACACAAGGCTAAAATCGGGAACGTCCTTCCTGGAAAATGTAGACAGGCTTTCCTTCTTGTCAATGTTAAATATCCAGGTTTAAAACACTTCTGTTTCGGCTTCAAATGAAGATTATAAGAGAGATTTTTAATTTTTTTATCCTTTTTAATTTACTGTCAATATTTATAATTGTAATGCCTTGTTGATTGTTTCGATCTTTGTTTCAGTGCTTTGAGTTTTCCTTTTGTTTTGACGTGCTATACAAATAAACTTGCCTTGCCCTATTGCAAAAAGTAGTCTCGACCAGTAAGTGATTCTGCAGAGGTTAAGTAGGTCTATAGAACTGAAATGGACGTCATATAAACGGCAATATTTGGTCATATAAGACGTCGAGAGGACTCGGACCCGACCGTTCCGTACCACATTGCAAACCTTGAATGAACGGGGCCGCGACGTCATTTGGGGGAAAAAACCGTCCAGATAACGGTCCAGATGACGTTTGAAAGGACAGTGTTTTGACATCTGGCTTGCTTAGTGGGAACAACGGAAAACGAACGTCATATAGATGGCAAATATTTTGGTCCATATAATACGTTGATAGGACGTCGGACACCGACCGGTTCTGTACCACAGTTGCAACCTTGAATGAACGTCCAGATGACTTGAAATTACGTTTTTTGACATCTGCTTGCTTAGTGGGAAACGGACTGAAAACAACGATCATATAAACGTCAATATTGTGGTCCTATGAGCCTTGATCAGGACGTCAGACCCACCGTTCCGTAGGGGCGCACATTCAAACTTGAATTGACGATCCAACAACGAAACATTTGGAGGTTGAGGTGACGTCGGAAACGACGTCGAGAAAACGTTCATTCAGCACCCCACCAGTGACCTATATGCGACGTTCAAATTAACTTGATTCAAACGTCGGCTTGCTTAGTGGGAAGTCCATGGTTGAGGATGCACTGGCTTTGAGTCAACAAAGAAAGTGAAAGTGTGCCCCTTGTGCTGGTGTTTGCTGCTGGAGAAGCTTGCAGGAGTGGTGAAGGTTCAGCCCAGCCCACTAGTCTTGGCCAGAAGTCTGAGTAAGTAAGTAATCTTTATTTATAAACCCGTCTTTCACTGCACATCAGAGTCTCAAAGCGGTTTACAATTGTTAGTTTGGGCATTTGTCTCTCCGCATCCACTCAGAGATGGGAGCGGGTCGCCAGTAAGAAGGCGCATGCCATACCTATTTGTACATATTTTTAGTGGTAGGGGTACCGGAGTACCTGGAGGAAACCTACGCAGACACGGGAGAACATGCAAACTCCATTCCAGAAAGGCCCTGGTCCGACCGGTCGATACGCACCCAGGACCTTCTTTGCATGATAGCGAGAGTGCTATCGCACTCAGACCACCGTGGCGCCCCAGGGCCTTTGAAGGTTATCTAAAAGAGCACCTTCATTAAACCTCAAATACCCTGTCCAAAAACATCCCAGAGTATGTCACTACACTTTGGGTATGCGTTTATAACTAGCGTTGCTCCCCAGCTGGTCTTCGGCTTCTCCAGACCGAAATGAAGCAGCATTTGGACAAGAAGGCGTATGGTCAACGAGCTTCGGTATAAGCCTGGTGACACGGGCTCCCAACTTCTCTTATACCAATACCATGCTCATCAATGACCACTACCATTTCTCTGTCCTTATGTTGTAAAATACAAGAAGCTGAGTGAACACCAACTACGTCTTTCACCACACCTTGGGGGATCCGAAGGCCGCCTCAGGTCCTCGATGTGAATATGCTGGAAGCTCCTACAGCATACGGAGTGACCAGCAAAACATCCGGCCATCCCTTGCGTGATGAGAAGGCATCTCCCTGTTGTTGCTTACACCACGAAGGTTGAGTTCTACTGAACCTGGAAGATGGCTGAAAAGTGGGAGTCCCTCAATGAAATCTGTAAAACGAACACCATGGATTGGGCACACCCTCTCTAATACACTAGACCACAAGGAGACAATGAATTGTTTCAAAGTATCCCTGGACGAGGCCCCCGACCCCCAATTTTGTTATACCAGGATAGATGAAACAATAATTGAAACAGAGGACAGCTACACAGAGACAATGTGGCATAAAAAACTATAGTTGGATGGTCTGTTGCTACTAACCCTCAGGACGAAGACTGTGTTCCAGGGAGGGAAAAACGTAAGAATTCAGATCCAGACCTGCAGAGTGGGACAACCAAGATACTCGGCTCAGCGGGTTCTCTTTCACACCCGCGTGAGGGGAAAAAGGTGTGAATTTCCTGCATGAGCTGACCCCCATCCTCCCCGCAGCTGCAGCTCCCCGCACGTAAATTTTGGAACATGCACAGTAGCGGAAAACAAACAACAATGGCGGCGGGACACAAACTAGCTTGTGGGCTTCGAGCTCGGCAGAGAGGATAATTCTACTCCTTCGGTCATCCAAACGAGACCTCTGCAAAGTTTGTCCGAGCTTCATTCCATTTTCATCAACTGCTGTTAATATTACAGAAATGATGTTGGCGCTCGGCGAGGCTGGCACAGAAGTGGGTATACTGGCCAGGAGGGGGGTTGTTTCTTTCTTACCACTACTGGCCGGCAGTGGTGAGCGCTAGAACTACATAGTTTTTTCAACCTTGTATGAACGCTGGAAAATTTGCATTAGGAGCCCTGGTCAGTTGCGTTGCTGCTAATAGCCTGGAAATGTTTGCGCAGCGTCTCAGTATACACTCAGCCGGCCGGAGTCACTCACAGTGGGTTTTGGCAATTTCCTTTTTATAAAACTAAACGAAAAAAAAGGAATAACAATGGTGGGAGTGGCGTCGCCCAGTTGTGCCAAAATAACAAACTCAACAAAACTAGTCAACAAAAGAAGGAAACAAAAAATGCCAAGTCTATTTATACCTAAATAAGAGTAGGCGGTGTAAAACAACAAGGATGGCAACAACTGCTAAACTAATGCATCTAACAAAAACAGCTGAGTAGAGAGAGTGGAGAGAAAATGAGCCAATACTAACATATTCCCATTGGCAGACCTCCTCAAAAACGCTTTACTGGCTGAACAAAAGTTTGGCTCTTGGCCAAAGCGCCGTTCCAATTTGTGTCAATGCTGAGGGGGTGAATTTTTTGGTCCACCTAGTTTTACCTTGCTGTGAATTTTTGAAGTCTCCAGCGCAGATGTGTTTTTTTTCCATAGACTGTATAGATTAACGACAGAGTCACGCCTATCTCCGCGTTCTAAATAATGTCCAAAAAAAATGTGCTCTACCTGGAACAATCCAAATTGGCCGCGAGTGTCCCGCCCACAAGAAAAATTGTGGAAAAACGCATCTGGCATGCGCCAGCCGGCGCTGCCCCATTCCATTTGAACGAGAGACTTCAAAAATCACAGCCAGTAAAACTAGAGTGGACCAAAAAAATTCCCCCCCCCCCCGCCTTTATAGTTTAAAATGTTACAATGTATTTGAAATATATGTTAATATAGAAACAGGTAATTATATATATAAATAAAGAGGTATATATATATATATATGCAAACATGTGTATGGCAATTAACACAGACTAATGTGCATCTAATCAAAAGCCAAACGTTATTTTCTAATTCAGATAAATAACAAATCCCAGAGGATGTTGAGGTAAGAGGGTACAGTTTTTAACAGGGCAAAATCTAGTGCAAACTTTAAACGCACTTCCGCAAAAGTGCAAGTACAAAAACTTAAAACAATTACAAACTTTTGCGCTTCACCTGGTGTCTTAGCTCCGAAATTCGACTATTGAATGGACTTTCTCACATCAGCGTCTATGGCCGTACCGGAAACTGTTTTAACAACAGCATCAGTGGGAACAGAACAACGATTCCACCCAATTCATCCGCTTAAGCATCCCGTCCCCGACTCGCCAACCTCTTCCTCTCCCCATAGCCCCCGCTCATCCTCCCTCCTGCATAATGCAATCAAAACTGGAAGACAACCCAAAAACTCTAAGAATAAGTTACCTTGCAGAGCTTGAATAGTTCCTCGGGTCGAGAGCCTGCCGACGCTCGGCATTAGGATCCAATTTGCTGACGCCCCCTTTCAGGTTGACCCTTGAGGAGGACTTCAAATCAAAGAGCCCATCATTACACCCGAGCCAGACCATTGGCGAGGTGGGTACAAGTTTTTGTGCCGTCTCCAACTATTGGATGAGATAGTGACATCATCGCGACCCGATTTTCACACCTTTAAAGTAATAGAAATATGACCATGACAAGGATGAAAAAAAGGAAAGTCACTACAATGCATTAGAATGGATGACATCACACAAGCATAAGAAGGCTAATAATGGCAAGAGGGGGTGTGGGGGGGGGTGGGGGGGGGGGGGGGGGGGGGGTGAGTTTTGCGTGTTAAAGGTTAATACAGGCGTCGCGCATGTCATAATTTCCCCTTATACATTTTCCAGTTAAATGCCAGTTTTGAATCTACTTTAATGCAAAAATGTAAATATATTTAAGGCTTATTTTTGGACAAATTTCACTTAAAAAAGAAGCGACTAAACACCCCTATCCAGATCTTACTCCACCCCACTATCCCAAAAAGTAAAAAAAACTCCAGGAAGAAAGGAGGCGTGGCGAGAGGCGTTGGGAGACGCGGGGAGGGGGAGTTGTGGGTGAGCGGTCTCTGCTCGGTTGTCATTATTTAGACGGAGAGGTCGGGGATGTGAGTGCAGTGGCTCTCACAGCGGGGCCTGTAAGATCAAATCCCCGTCTCGGGTCTTCCCTCCTCATCTCCCGCTCCCTGGCCGCGTCGTGACCGGCATGTTGTGCTTCCAACGTCCCACAAAACGGCTACAGAAACTACCTGACTACAGTTAACTACACACGAGAAACGCTGCGCTAAAAAACTTCTAAAATACTATGCTAATAAATTGCTAACCTGAAATCGATGTTAAAAGCGGCTCGCCCGTATTCCAACTCTAACTCGCACAGGGGGCGTTGCGAGACTCTGGCTGGCTTTTATACCGCCGATCACAGAGCGCGGACCGATACAACATGCTGGCAGAGCAAATGGGGAGGACGCGGCACCGAAAATTCAAATGTAGTGTAGCCAAAGAATAAATTTAGAGAGGGCGCTACACAGCGGTATTTAGGCTTCAAAGTGAGAGTTTATCTATTTTGGCACTAAAATGTCCAAGAAAATTATTACCAGACAATGTAGAGAGCGCAATAAGAAACAATATTTATCGGCAGTTATAAGCCCCTCAAAAAGTTGATTTGTGCTTAGTTGTCCTTTTAATCACCGAAAATTTTTATATGCCCCCCGCAGAAACCCTTATCACACAAAAATGACAGATTAACAAAAAACTTACTTGGAAGGTCTTCAAGGTGTGGAACGTGACGTTTCACCTGGCCCCGTCACTCTCAGTATGGGTGCATCAGCATGTTTTTGGGGGGTGTTGTCAACTCTTGGGTGGACGGGGCTCAGGAGACAAGCTTTCTCACCAGTCCACAACAGAGCTGAAATTCGGAAAAAAAAAAAAAAAAACTACAAGATTTTAACAGACAGCAACCATGAAGACCAAGGTTATTGTCTCAAGAAGCGACACATCAATTGATGTATAAGTAAATCATTCCAAGAGCAAGTATAAAATGGACCACTGACCTATCATGTAGACCACTTGTGCAAAGTCAAGCCCGCGGCCAAATCCCCGCCCGCAAATGAATTTACATGGCCCGTTGCCTGCCATTGACGCACTATTACGCAATTGCGTTTTCCGCTATTTTCATGTTCCAGATGTCTATTTTATTCTAATATGTGTTTGGGGGGATAAGCTTGAAGAGCATATTGGAATCGAGCCCGCAGGTGGCAGCAGCGCTCGCTGAATGGTTTTGAAAACAGCTAATGCCTTTATTGTGGCCTCTTTTTCTCAGCTTTTTTGGTGATTTCAGTAAAACTCCCTCGCTACTCAACGGGATATACAAGCTAAAACAAAATTCTTTTTGCTGATGAAAGTAGACAGGCAAATTCTTTCAGAATCGGGTTTCGGATTTCCAGATAGTCATAAAGTACACAATAAACAATAGTCTTGGGTCCTAAAAATCTATAAAAATCAATCAAAACGCTGGCAATATGGTAGTACCTGTCTGAAATAGGCTGACAGGCAATGAGTATAATAAACATTGAACCATCCGGCCCCTCGGCTCGCAGCAAATTTGTGTTATTGGCCCTCTGATGTATATGACTTTACATGCCTGATGTAGACTATATCATGCTCATTTACCATGGCTCATTAACAGGTAACAATTATTTAAAAATAATACAGATTGTGGCTGATTGGTATCAACTTGCACATTCATATTAGACAAAATGCAACCGCATTTTCTTGCTTATTGGTGCCATGTGATACCAATATTGATGGTTATATCAAGTCTCGATACTGTGCCTTTAACTACCAGGTCCCGCAGTATAGAGTTTCTTATGTAAGGCCTTGATCTGGCTCAGCAGACCTATAGTAAAAGTCATCGCTTTCCTGGCTTGATGATGTTGCCTGCGGACCGGGCTGAACCGCAACCACTCCTGCACAGCTTTCTTCTTCTCCAGCACAAACAGCACAAGGGCACACTTTTCACTTTCTCTTTGTGACTCAAAGCAGTGGCGTCCTCAACATGGACTTCCACTAAGCAAGCCGATACGTTGAATCAACGTAATTTGGAACGTCGAATAAGGTCACTGGTGGGTGCTGAATGAACGTTGTTCCTCGACGTCGTTTCCTCCCGACGTCACCATCAACCTCCAAATGTTACTGGATGGCACGTCAATTCAAGGTTTTGAATGTGGTACGGAACCGGTCGGGTCTGACGTCCTATCAATGTCTTCATATGCCCAAAATATTACGTTTTATATGACGTTCGGTTCAGTCGTTCCCACTAAGCTAGCTGATTCAAAAACAACGTAATTTTCCAACGTCATCTGACGTTCTTTCAAGGTGCAATGGGGTACAGAACCGTCGTGGTCCGACTCCTAGCAACGTCTTATATGACCAAAATATTGCCTTCATATGACGTTCGTTGCTCCGTTGTTCCCGCTAACAAGCAGATGCAAAACACTGTCATTTCAACGTCATCTGGACTTATCTGGACGTTTCAAAGACGATCGCGGCCACGTTCATTCAAGTTGAAATGTGGTACAGAACCGGGGTCGGGTCCGACGAAGCCTCTCGACGTCTTATATGACCAAAATTTTTGACGTTGATATGACTCCCCATTACAGTTTCTATTGAAACTACTTATCCTCTGCAGAATCACTTACGGGTCGAGACTACTTTTTGCAATAGGCAGGCAAGGTTTATTTGTATAGCACAGTCAAAACAAAGGAAACTCAAACACTGAAACAAAAATAGAAACAATCAAAACAGGCATTACAATTATAAATATTGACAGTAAATTAAAAAGATAAAAAATAAAATCTCTCATAAAATCGCCATTGAAGCAGAAACAGAAGTGTTTTTAAACCGGGATTTAAAACATTGTCAAAGAAGAAGCCTGGTCTCACATTTCCCAGGAAGACCGTTCCAGATTTTAGCCTTGTGAAACTGAAATGCAGGCTTTTATCCAATGTTTAGTTCTGACTCTGGGCAATACACGATAAACACAGCAGTCAAAAACCTGAGAAACAACGTAGTAAAGGATATCAGTCATTATTTGTCAAATGGAGCTGCATTAAAAAATCATGTTTCCTACATCAAAGTACACGTTCAAGCACACAGGGCACAGTGTTATAGAACACTAAGTCTGAACATTCAGCAAAGTAACAAAAAACATGATTGTAGCCCTATGTTTGGATCCGTAATAAACAGGCACACGCCACAACTCTAGGTTTCCCCAGATGTACAAACACAATCTGAAAGGCAGAAGAATGCATTTAATGAATGTTGAGGTGTTCCAAACATGTGGTCCTCTCTTGTCTGCAGTCTCTCATAACAAGGTCCAAGCACAGCCCCTGAAAATGTGGAACATGTTTTAGTTTCATCATAATGTTGCAAAGTGATATAACCAACACATAACTTTCTAGTAATGCCCTCAACCACTCGAATCCATCACCAGGGGATACAAACCTTAGGCACTGCACCCTCGCTTGAACACTGGAAGACACTCTGTCTAGAAAACTTGGGATAAGGCTTTGGTCATTGGAGTAAAGCCATGTAAAAAAACAATTGCAAATGTGCATTTGTTTTGCACATGGACACAAATTAGCCCCTGAAAGCTGACTTACCCCTGTATACTGGTACACATGTTGCATTCTTCGCGAGGGGGGCATTTTCCCCTTGTTGTTCTTTTTCCCTCATGCTTGAGTGAGTTGCATGAACAATCTGAGAAAAAGAATGTTTTCAAGAGAATACACCAAATAAGGTTTATTCGAAAAACCACATAATAATACAGAAGAAACAATCAATGTGTGAGAGTGTGATTCTTACCTGTCGAACACCTTCAACACAGTCTGACACCTGTAAAAGACTCAAACAACACATGACACATTAGGACACTCGAGAACATTAGTTATTGCAACATGCATGAAAATTATACACTAGCTATGGATTTCACAATAATTGGACTGCATTAGCCAAAGGTAAATGTATGTTAATTAACATAGGCTGGTTTTAAAGTTTATAAGAAAAAGTAAGAAATTGAATAGAGGTTGCAAGCGCTAGTTAGCTTGCTACCAAGCAGCAGATGAATGGATATTTAATATTTGCAGCTAAGCAACTAACCAAAATAACAACTGTAGTGGCTCATATTTTAAACAGCCACAGTGAGAAGAAGTGAAAGTCCTCTGACATTGACGACGCTGGGAAGACATTAAATCTCCATTTAATTAGACAAAGCAATACATGAACATTAAACTCTCTTTCTGACAGCAGGTAACATCATGTGGTGCTCCTATTGGTCCCACATGGTCCCACATGGTCCCACACCTGAACTCAACTCCACTGATGACATCACAGGTGTCTAAATGATGGGAGTGTCCTCAAATATTAAAGCTGATCATCCCCTGTTTTTAAACTTAGTTTTTACTAGGTTTTCGACTGTTGTCCTTTTTGCAGTTTATAAACCATTGTGATCTATACAGTAACTTTTGATAATAATTTGAATTATTATAATTAAAACTCCAGAATCATAACCTTTTTTAAACACAGAGTTTGTTGGACAGTCTAAGCCTAAGAATTCTAATGTGACTAAAAAGAGTTTGAAATATGAAAAACAAAATCATATTTATAAACTTTACCTTAAAAAACTAAAAAAGGTGTCTCCCTTGCAGCTGAGCAGATGCCAGCCGGTATGTTATAGATTCATCACTGTGCGAGGCAAATTTCAAAATACAGATAATATACGAAATATACTTAACAAAATTCCACGTATAACGTGAGAAAACAACTTACTTCTGTCTCCACAAACTCTTTTCAATGTGGAAATGATACATCTATATCTAAAAACTCGGTGCAGACTGTGTACATTACTAGAAGGTGCATTCCATAAAATAAAGCAGGCAGCGACCAGAGGTAACAGATTTCAACGTCTGGGAAGGCATTGCCTTTACGTCCAGAAGCACACCCATAAACGTCGAGTAGACGTGAAAACAGGTCCTCGACGACCCTCACATGTCAGGCTTGTAACCTCGTATAAGTGGTGGCGTTCGTTGTTTAGGATGTTAGCTATTATTTTTTCACATAGTCAGAAAAATATGCCTGCAGTGGTGTAGGCGGTTGCGTAATAGACTTCAGTCCAACGACGCAGGTTCAAATCCCAGGTCGGAGAAATGATTGACTTTTCCACTTTTTTAGCGAACAATTTTTCTTGGTTTTGGTTAAAAACGGAATAACACTCAACAACCTAGAAATTATGTAGTGGCTATAATAAACTTGTTGACCCATGCATTTTGCATAAATTCCAAAGTGGCTCACCCCTTATTTACAAACTTGAGATTGTTAGCTCAACAAATTGCATACATTCACAAGTTTTATTATTAGCCACTACGTAAATCCTATGTTGAGTGTTTATTAGGCTTTAAACCAACAGAAAAATTGTTCGCATAGAAAAAAAAAAAAATCGAAACAAATATGTAAAGATAATGATACAACAAACACGTGGACCTGTGGAACACACGTATCCCAAGCTGGCCACATTTTGCTTAATCACTAAACGCCTACCAGTCAGGTGAACAACACCATAGAATGCTTCACAGCCTATAGTAATTGTATTGCTAGATCAAGACGTTCTGCGTCGGAAGTCCGAAGACCTGTTTTCCACGTCTAGAGGAGGTCGGGATGGGACTCTTATCCACGTCTATGGGGAGGTCATTGTTTTACGCCAGATGGCGCACCTTGCACAGACGTCGTTGGACTAATAAAGGTCACGACCGAGCCGAGCGCGATATTGACGTGATCGGGAGGTTGAGTGGACTCGGATGTTTAGTGGGGTTCATGTTTCAATGGAGTTTTTCGATGTGCACCCTGACTCTCGGGTGATAAGACAACAGAGTGACCATGTTTTTATCTCCAATTGGAAGAGAGTGTGCAAGTCTTTCGCTTAATTGGTACCGTTGATCACTTTGGATGACCCTTGGCAGCCAAAACAATGAGAAAACTTTACCAGAGCCCTGACGATGACCCGGATTCATGAATTTGCCTCCGCAGGCAACTGCTTCGGGGTACCTGTGGATGCACCGAATGGTAGCCGAAACCCGATTTACAGTCTTATATTTTTGGCAACAGGGGTCCACACAGTCCATATTAACTTTTATTATTAATGGACATCCACCCCCGTAATAAGTTATTTGATGCTTCTCTATTTTTGTGTAAAGATTATACTATGGTTAAGGACTTGACAAAGACCAACTCCCCATTCGGTGACCGCAAGGAGGATAATTGCAAACACATGCAAGCTAAAAATCGTTAAAAATCGGAAACGATATTTATTTCAAAGTTTGGGTAATAGAAATGGAAGGATCTCTCTATTCATTTAGTTCTGATGTTGGGAACCACCCTGTTTCTTCTGATAGAAGACATAGAGTGGCAAGTTAGACAATGAAAATAAGAGTAACATTTGTAAAATTTCATGATCATATTATTATAGACTGACGTGGAAAAAAACTTTCCCCCATTCTCCAATATCAGAGGAAACTCGAAGACACTGAGGGTAAAAAATGGGAAAGAATTATCAGTCAACAAGGTATATCATTCAAAATATTTTCCGACTTTAGTCTGATGTTGGAAACCTCCAGGTTAGTAAATATTTTAAAATAGGCTCTTACCCAAACATGTTGAGTTGCTTGGAATGATTACAGTTAATTGAATTATCACAACCATTGCCTGTTCTTTTATTTCTTGTTGGCCTTTTCTATTTCTGGGCTCCTGGTCTCAAGCCATGAAGAAAGACAAATGCTTTCATTTGCCTACTTACGCCAAACCACCCCTTTTTATATGTGGAATAAAATGATGCAAAATTGGAAAAATCATGCAAAGATAATTATTTCCCTGATTAAAATTGACAAATTTAATTGCGGCAAAGGTCTAAAGACAGTTCAGGGACCATTTTGCAGTTTTGGATCAAGAGGCATTTAATTGATAACATCAAAAAGCTAGAGAAGCCACTTTTCATGTACACTTTTTGTACAATAAAGACTGTACGGTAACAGCTTCAGTCCCAGTGCCTACTGACATCAGTTTTGAAGGGTCGTGTGACTTTACTGGTCACGGGTTGGGGCGGCTCACCGCACAGAATAGTTAATATGCAGACCCAGTGGGATCAAGGGGCAGACAAATTGTAGGTATATTTGGTAACCTGGAGAAAAATAGAACCCATTTGGAATTGTATTTTGAGTCTGGTTTGCAAGGACAGAAGCCCCTCGTACAGAGAAAAAATAATATACCTTATCCAATGAAACAGCAGTGAATGTCCTTTCAGAACACCAACTGGTGCCTGATGAGATTAATTCAGAAGATTATCAACACCCTAAAGGAATCATGCTGTATCCAAAAAAGTCTAAATATTTTCCAGTCAAGATCAAAGAGGACATTGGTGTTACCTGGATGCTACAGGGTGCATAGTGCAGAGGAAGACACTCAAGCCATTTTATGGAATGAGACCGTGGTAAGAAACCCTTTCAAAAGGTGCCTCACCACTGCCCATAGCTACTCTGCTACTTGGATCACACCACACGAACCCATTCCATTATATACTTTTTTACAGGCAACGTTATGACAGATGCAGGGATGGAGAATGTTTGTAAAAAATGCCTTGTAAAAGGCATGTAAATATTTTGTGTGCGATGGATCTTTGGTTCTGCTGCATTCCATACCACGACGACTTTGTCGGCTCTCCATTGGGGAAAACCTCCTCCATGAAATATGATGTTAAATTTAGGGGCAATATTTTGGAGAGGCTTTTGACTTCCACATCCATCCAACCAGGTTTGAGCCATGTCATGAAAAACGCCACGACCTCTGCAAAAAAGGATTGTGTTTGGGCGCATTATTTTGTAAGATACCTTTTGATTTTAATATACTGCTTTATGAATGTTTTTAAATAATCCTCAGGTCCTGTTTATGTATCTTAAATTCGCATTTTTATTTTATTTATGAACCCTCTGGGACACTTAGGTCCTGCAATATCTCTTAACTGTCCCTAGAGTCCAAAACTACTCATGGTGAGCTGTTAATTTTATCTGATGTACTGAGGTTCCACTGTTTCCATGGTGTGGATTTATTATTTCTGTATTTTGGTTTTCATTTTGACATTATGTACTCTGGTTCATTTCAGTTTTATACTTCATGTCCTGTCCCCTGTTGATTGTCTGCCCCGCCCTATGTGTTCTTCTGTGATCGTCTGTGTCCCTAATTACCTGATGCTTCTCGCTCCCCTCTCTTGTCCCTGTGTGCTTGGTTCATTGTCATGGTCAAGTTCCCTCTGGGTTCCTCGGTACTTTGGATTTTGGAGGTTTGTGTTTTTTGCCTTGGACTTAATTGTATATTAAATCTTAATTATGGCATTTCCTGCGTTTGAGAGTCCTCACTCATCTCCACCTCATGATACAACGCAAGCTTCAATTATAAAAAGTATTGACACCAGTCTTTTTATTTAAAGATTTTAGGTTTAGTTTAGTTTTTTATCAAATATTTAATAATATTACAGGTGGCTATGCATGTTTTATTAATGTAGATTTAATTAATATATACACTACTAATGAGGGTGCTTTTGAACTATGGTGCAGGCTCATGACAGCCACCACGCCCCCATCCAGAAATGTATAAGGGGAAGAAAGGGATGGATATTTATAACGTGGGCAATTTTTGTAGTAACATTTTCGTACGATAAATTAGCAGCTTTTAAAGTATTCAATATTTTTTTGGGGCGAAGGGGGGGTTATATAGTCTGTGTATTTTGGGATTGCTAAGATTAAGGAGGATCTTTAAGTAATACTCCGATGAATTTCGTTTTTTATCTCCTGAAGGAGTTAGCGTTGCCTCGATCCCAGACCGTTGTGTGTGCAGTACCAATCGACTCTGGGGAGCATGGCAGAACCACTAGTCAAGTAGCAGTACCCTCAAGAATTGGATGAGATCCTCACAAGTGCCAACAGTTGTGTCCTCCCCTCCTTCTCAAGGATAGCTAGTTTTTTTAAACCCTTGCGAAACCTTCCAGGAACTGATGAGGATGTCTGCCGCGGGGATGATGTCTTTGGGTATCTTTAAGAAGACTATCCGGAGCGGATAATATGGAACATACGACGTCACTCCAAGATCCTCCTGTACGAGTCATCGCACACAGCCCAGAGCCAATTATCTTGAATACTACTATGGCCATAGCCAATCCAATTTTGTGATTAGTTTCCAAATTCATTGCGAACAATTTGGGCCTTAATTTACAGGACTCTCTGGTAAGTTATGTTAGATTAAGAGCGCGTACCAGCATGGGTATCCCCGGGCGAGGTTACAATCAGTAAGTCAGAAACATAGACGATGGCTACACCAAAACTTTTGTACATCATTTGTATTGACACCTCAGTTGGGTTGAAATATACATTTTAAAATTACTGTTTTGCGTTTATATTATTTTTTAGAATGACCTGTGTTACACAACCATTGTCATCATTTCAATGGAAGTGAGTGAAGGAGCACCACTTGATGTAGTTGGCTGGAGGTGAAACATGTTCTAGTACGCCAAATTCATGCCCAAAGGCTTGTGAGCCTCTGGTGGTCTGGATTAATCCTTGGTTGTCATAGAGAACCGCACCGAAAGCAGAACTGCTAAAATGAATATAATTTTAATAAAGGCCAATAAAAGTAAACACTGAAACCGGGAACAAGAGAAGGGGGGGAAAACAACATATGGTCCACAAACCAAAGAGGACAATGACACAGGGTCTAAATACACACAGGGGGACACAGTGGTAGCACATCATGAGGGCAAACAATCAACAAGACAGACGAGGAAGCAAAACTCACAGCAAGGGAAACCAAAAAAAATATCAAATTAAACCAGATACAATAACAGAAAGTCCACACCAATGAAATTGGTAAGTGTATTGAAAAGCACTTCCACTGACTTAAACAATTTTCCCGGCCAATTTCTAATATTTGTGCAGTTGCAAATTTTTGAAAAATTTGATTTTCCAACCAGTTTAGATCACTACACAAATGCATTTCATATTTTGTTCCCTATCCATCTAGGGTTTTTCCGATCAAGGTACTCAACCACCACTGCTCTGTTAAAATGTAACATTGATTTATTTTCATGATTTGGACAAATAGTCCTGGCTCCATATTCCAAGGATCTTTCCAAAGCCATTGATTCTGTAGAGCACTCCCTTCTACTTGACAACTTAACGCAATTAGGTCTGATACCAACGCCATTTTCAATATGTTTTGTCACATTGTTCCAAGTCCAACAAATGCATAATTGAGAAAGGGCTCCACTTTAGAGTCCCCTTCTTTTCCTCAATATTCATCAACGATCCTTGGCCACAAGTCATATCAAAATACCTATATACGCAGTCGACAGTCCATTTACACACTAATAAGGCCCATTTTCCGTTTTGTCGTCCTTCATTCACGCTTCTTAGATTCGCTCGGGAATCAGCACGCAGCGGCGTGAAAAATAGTACATCTTATCGCCCAAGTGGCAGGCTAAGTCCGCTTTAGCTCTGACCAGCGACTTAGACGCTCAGTATAAGACTGCGTGCAAACCTGTCTAGCCCAGAGGTGCTATGTTGGCCGAATGGTTAGCAGTAAAATACAGGGACCCTGAGAACCAGGTTTCGATTCTTGTCTGAGGCACATCTTTGTGGTTGCTTGTGGCAAAATTTGTTATTTTTTTTTCATTAAACAATATGAAATAATATCTTGTCTGTAATGTCTGGAAAAAAATCTAGTGAAATTCACTATGTTTTATACGTTTAAATATTTGTTATGTTTTTTTTGATAAACCGACCGTTACGTTACATCCTCCGCTCTGGGCCCGGAGCAGCTGCTGTTACCCCCCGCTCTGAACAGCGCAGTGAACGCACTGCGTCTGGCTCCGAGGCGCGGACCATAAGACACGCGGACTCACGGTTCCTCACTCTCGCTGCTCGCATCCTCTCTCTCTGCTCGCGTCTCTCTCTCTCTGCCGCGTCCTCTCCCCTCGCTGCTCGCCGTCCCTCCCTCTCTGCAGCGGGCGTCTCTCCATCTGCTCGCGTCCCTCTCTTCTCTTCGCTCCTCCTCTCTCTGCTCACCGTCTCTTGCTCTTGCTCTGTCTCTCTCTCTCTGCTCACAGTGCTCTCTCTCTCTGCTCGTATCTCTCCCTCATCTCTGCTGCTTCGCATCACTCTCTCCTCTCCACCTCTCTCTCTGCGCACGTCTCGCTATCCTCTCTCTCTCTCACACGCCTCTCTCTCTCGCTCGCACTCTCTCTCTGCTCGCATCACTCGCTCTCTGCTCGCATCTCTCTCTCTCTGATCGCAAATATCTCGCTACTCCTGCTCGCATCTCTCGTCTCTCTGCTCCGCGGTCTCACTCTCTGCTCGCGCTCTCCTCGACTGCTCGCGTCCGCTCTCTCTCATGCTCACCTCTCTCTCTCCTTCTGCTCTGCGTCCCTCTCGCTCGCTGCTTCACAACTCTCTCTCGCTCTCTCTCTGGCTCACCTCGCTCTCTCTCTGCTTCACGGTCTCTCTCTCCCCTTCTGCTCACCGTCTCTCTCTGCTCACGGCTCTCTCTCTCTCTCTCGGTGCTCACGCCTCCTCTCTCTCGCTGCGCGCGCTGCTCTCTTTCTGCTCACGTCCTCTCTCTCTCTGCTTCCACGTCTCTCTCGCTCGACTCTCCGCGCCCCTCTCTCCTGCTCACGTACGTCTCTCGCTCGCCAGTCTCTCTCTCCTCTGCTCGCTCTCGCTCTCCTGCGCGCGGCTCTCTCTCTCTGCTCACGTCTCTCTCGCGCACCTCTCGCTCTCTGCTCACGTCTCTCTCTCTCTCTCACGGTCTCTCTCTCTCCTCCTGCTCACTGTCTCTCTCTCGCTGCTCACGGGTCTCTACTCTCTCTCCTGCTCACGTCTCTCTCTCTCTGGCCACCCGGTCTCTCTCTCTCTCTGCTCCCTTCGCTCGTCAATGCTCGCGGTCTCTCTCTCCGACTGCTCACGTCTCCTCTGCGCTCCTCTCGCTGTCCTCTGGCTCACGTCTCTCTCTGCATCAAGTCTCTCTCTGGCTCCGCGGTCTCTCTCCCTCCTGCTCCACGTCTCTCTCTGCTCACGTCGCTCTCTGCTACCAGCAAGGTCCTCTCTCTCTCTGCCACGTCTCCCTCTCTCTGCTAACGACTCACTGGCTTCGCTCTCTCTCTCTCTGCTCACGTCTCTCTCGCTCTCTCTCGTTACTGGTCGACGTCTCTCTCTCTCTGCCTCACGTCTCGCTCTGTCTTCTCTCTGCGCTCTCTCTCACACTCGCGTCTCTCTCTCTCGGCTCACAGGTCTCTCTCACTCTGCTGCACCTCTCTCCTCTCTCGTCTGGCTTCACGACGGCCGACCTCTCTCTCGGCTCACGGTCTCTCTCTGCTCACAGTCTCTCTCTGCTCACGCCTCTCTCTCTCTCTCACGTCTACTCTCTGCTCACGTCTCCTCTCTGCTCCACGTCTCTCTCTCACTGCTCACATTCTCTCTCTGCTCCCTGCTCGCCGTCTCTCTCTCTCTCTGCTCACGTCGTCTCTCTCTGCTCTGCTTTCTCTGCTCCGCGTCTCCTCTCTCTGCTCACGTCTCTCTCTGCTCTCGCGTCTCTCTCTCTCTCTTCACGTCTCTCTCAGCGCACGTCTCTATCACGCTCTGCTCACGTCTCTCTCACTGCTCGCGCCTCTCTCTCTGCCTCCACTCTCTCTCTGCTCTCTCTCTCCCTGCTCACGGGGTCCTCTCTCTCTCGCTCACGTCTTCTCTCTGCTCTGCTCACCATCTCTCTCTTCTCTCTCTGCTCTCCCCCCCGCGTAGTCTCTCTCTCTGCTCACGTCTCCTTCTCTCTCTCTGCTCACGTCTCACTCTGCTCTCTCTCTTGCTCTACGTCTCTCTCTCTCCTGCTCACGTCGCTCCTCTCTCGTGCTCACTGTCTCCTCCTCGTCTCTGGCTCAACGTCTCTCTCGCGCTCTCTCCTCTGCCACGCCTCTCTCTCTCTGCCAAGTCCTCTCGCCTCTCTGCTCACCGTCTCGCTCCTCTGCTCACGTCCTCGCACACTGTTCTTCTAAAAGATGTTGTTTGAGCTGGAGGGGAGGAGCAGGAGAGGTCAGCAACTAGAATTGGTTGTGAGATTATGTAAAAGAAAGCCTAGTTCTCTCATCTTTACAGCATGGGAAGTTTTGTGAATGGTTATTGCAATCGGTGATTAAATGCAATTTTATTATAATAAGGATAGTAAATCTGACATTTAAAGTCAGTGCCTCCTCCCCTAATCACAATCCTCACCGCGACGTGCCACTGTCTGTCTGGCTATATTCATCTGATCATTTGATTTGTTCCCTCAACATAACACTTGTTTTTATGTTTTAAATGTGTAGGCTACTGTTTTTCAGCTTTGAAAGTAGTTGATGGGGGCCATTTTATGGCTATTAAAAAGCATCTGCCCTGTCCGTGCGCTTTTACCTGCCGGCACTCAGGAACATACGTGATTAGCCAACCCTCTCCAAGCTGTCTTCGTCGGCGTTCCGAAATGAAATGCACAGATTACATGATAGTGATAGAGATATGTAAACAATGGGCAACTCGCCGGCTGCGAAAAGGCAAAACTAGGCCATTCCAGTCCAGCTGGACACAAAGTTTGGTTTTGTGTTTGGTAGAAGGACGAGTGCCTGTGTGCCACTTTATGCTGTGATAAATGTTGTGTGCAGAACCTCAAGGTGTTAAGCGTCATTATGAGACGAAGCACGAGAAGACCTGCAAAGACAATCAGACAACGTAGAGCTCATTAAATGTGCTATGTCCAGATAGGAAAACAAGCTACTCCTTCAGGGTTTTTAATACCACAGCTAAAAATCACGGGACAGCAGCAGCTCTCCCTCCCCCACCCAATAACACAAGTAGCCGCACCCAAGGCCCCCTGCTGTTATTAGTCATTTACCTAAATTTTGCAAATCAATACATGCAAATGTTAGCAAGCCAACCTTCCTTGTCTTTTCAAAAACAGGGGCCAATTTCGCTTGTTTGCTAGTTTTAAAAACTAAGGCAGCAGTCATCAGCCAACTCCATTATATTGTAAAACACGGATAAAAGAAAGTTTCCCACCCATCATAACTTTTGTATTAAAGCAATATCGTTTTACAAGTTACTACAGTCTAGCAAACTATTCATATCAACCTTGCGGCACAACAAAACCACGCCAAAACACGCATGATATTCTAGATTTTGGACAATAATAAACATGGTTCCACACTCGGCAATCCAAGGTTTAAAAAAAATTGAATTTGCGCATCAAGAAAATGTCTGAGACGAAACACGCAAACTGCGAATCATATATATATTAAGCTCTGCATTTATATCTTTTAAATAATGTGGTTATAAACTCACATTAATGCACTTCTGGTGCTGGACTGTAAAAAATACAACTCAAAATTGGTTCACCTTACTAAGAATTTTTGCATTCACTGACAATACAATTGCCAGTTTGGAACTTTTGAACAAAGAAGAGCCATGGGCCTGTATAGTAGTAACAAAAACAAGAGAAAATATGAAGTACAAACACACAAGGTCTTTGATTGTATATCTGCACGTTTGTGTATCCGTTGTTTTAGGCTGACTGACGAGCCAATATAACCAGATATCTGTTTCCCCCTGTTTTATTGTTTCTGCCTGAATCACCACCTGTTGTGAATAAAAACTTGCCAAGTTGCCTCTGGTGTGCAAAGATCCCTGCCTATGCGTCTAATTTTCGTCAACTCACTTTCCTGAAGTTTCTGATGAAAAGTTCATCTTATTTGATATATTAAGTGATTTGACTTTTGAAGTTGTATGAACTTCTGAAAGTTCAAGTGGCTCACAGATAGTTCCATTCCAACTGGAAATTTTATTGTCAGTGAATGCAAAAATCTGAGTAAGGTGAACAATTTTTGAGTTGTCGTGTTTTACAGTTCACGCGAGCTATAGTGAGGTCACTTATCTGCGTTTGCGCTATTTAAATAGGTGTTATGGCAACCAGCTCAATTCAACATTTTGGAACAAACTAATTTGACCACAAAAATCACTGTATTTATTGTTTACCAACCTAAACGACTGGGCCAAGCCAAAGTAGCCCGTAATAATTTCTGGCTCAGTCTTAGAAACAGAAGGTCCCCGCCTGGTCACAGTGGTGTGCGGCACGGTGCTGAGTGGATAGCCTCGTCGCTTCTGACACAAGTCCTGGGTTCGAATCCCGGTCGGACAGGCCTTTCTGTGTGGGAATTGGCATGTTCTCGTGTCTGCATAGGTTTCCTCCGGGTGCTCCGGTTTTCCCCTACCCAAGGGACCTGGTCCTTGAAACGCAATAATAAAATAAACATCAGGATCTTTAAATGGTGGGGCTAAATTTAAACACAAATTAGGTAAGTTATTGTAGGGACAGTAATCTGAACTTAAAAAAATAAGTTTTACAGACTTGAAATTTCCAGTAATGAATTTAAAACACTTAGTGGCAAACTTGGAAACATAACTGTCACAACATAATAAGTGTGTTTCTTTCAAAACTATGAAGAATTAATTAATGCCTTCAACTCAAAAACCTTGCGCAGCCTGGTTGCTTTGGAAATTTTGAGTGAACTAACTTTATCTTTTTTACAGTGTGCATGGACCAAAGTCCCATTAAAATAATGGAGGAACAAATGCTCCTGCAGCCCTAACAGGACATGCGAGGTGCGCGGGTGTCCGGCCCGAAACCCGCAGTCCACCCTCGGGTCCCGCTGGTTTCGGGCGGGTTGGGATGCTCAAGAAATATGATCCATGTCATGGTGCGTGTGGGTCGTCGACAGAAAGCTCCTGATCCCTATATATTATTATATATGTGCGCCTACGGTATGCATGGGAAGTCCCCTGAGTAACAATTTGCAATTCGGCGCAGGATGCGTTAAACAAAAAAACATGCGGGACAAACAGGATCGCTCCTTCCTACACCCCCTTAAAGCCTCGAGGAACACCCAGTCCGAGACAGACGTGTGATCTACACAGAGGCAGCACCGAGACTGATGACGGTGGTGGGCCTCACAGCCAGAGGCCAGGAAGCAGGGCCTCATTACTTTTAAATTAGCAAGGCAAGACCACAGGGAAACGCTGCGCCTGAGGCAACGCGTGTGGTGAAAAAGAGGTCGGCGGTCTTACTCACTTAGTTCATTTGATTTACTGAGCAGCAAATATCATGAATATAAGCTAACCAACCAACGAATCAATAAGACATATTTTATTCATAGAATCCCATAAATGTGTGGAATGTTCTGAAGATTCCTTTATTTCCTAGATATGAATTAATAAAGTTGACGAATATTGAGCAGAGTGGGGCCACCGATAGTCTGGACTCTTCCTGAAAAAAAATGAGCGGGATATCCTCGCAGTCGGCGGGTAATGACGTTCGCCGCGGAGGTTGATATTTACCGGTAAACAGAATCACTTATTACTGCGATTACGGTGATAGCTGCATCTCTCCAGCTGTTTGCGGTTTACGGAGTATAATCCACGAACTTAATAGCAAAATACACGGTAAGCTAACCGGGGTTTTTGGGAAACCAACACCACAGCACAATACATCTAAGAGTAAAGCTTTTAGAAATGATGGGTATATTTGAATCATGTCAACACGGTTGTTTGTACCCGCGGATCAGTGAATAAAGTTGCAAAACCGCCGCGCTCCATCACAGTCACTCTGCTCTGCTGCTGCTGCTAGCCGAAGGCGGCAGGGCAAAGTCCGCGAGTCCACTTTTCCGGGGTAGAAACGCGAGTCACGTGGCCCAAACGACCAATGGCCATTGGTTGACCTAATCCATTTTACAGGGTAACAAGGTGTTTGGGTTTTTAACATGTTTAAAATAGCTACGGTCTTTCTTTAGTCTCATAAATAACATGCTTAAAGGCGAGGTCTGTAACGTAGTTCCTGATAAATAACATGTTTATAGTTGAGGAACTGGTACAGTTGAGTCCCTCATAAATAACACAGTTTAAAGCGGAGGTCTGTAACTTTAGTCTGCATAAAAACACAGGTTTAAATGCTGGGGTTGTAACTTTAGGCTCATTAAGAACGTTTTAAAGCTGAGGTCTGTAACTTTAGTCTCATTAATAAACATGTTTAAAGCTCGGGTCTGTAACTTTAGGTCTCACAAATAAGCAATGTTTAAAGGCTGATAGTATGTAACTTTAGTCCTCATTAATAACAGTTTAAAGCGCGGTCCCTGTAACTTTAGTCTCATAAATAACATATGTATAAACTGAGGTCTGAATTTAGTCTCATATATAACACTGTGTGTGTGTGCATAGGCCCAAAAACATTTCCTAAGCATCAATTTAGATTGCTTACCTTTTATATATTGATATATTACATAGTAGTTTGAAAAAAATGTTTTCCGGAATTTTTCATGTTGGCAGCCAATCTGGATACTGGAGGCCATATTGGGAGATGCGGGGTCGGCCAAATTGTAAAATAATATCGAAGTTCCAACTCCTTGAAACTTGTTTCCTTCTTTACAGTGATTTTTAAATATGGTTTATAGTTAGTAAAATAGGGAAGTTACAGCACTTAGAAGATGAATAAAGGCTTGAAACTGGCAGAATAGAAGGTTCCACAGTATCCCTTTGTTTTTAAAACCAAATTATCTTTCACTAAACGCATAAAAGCACTTATCAATATGGGTAATAAAAATCAAAACCACCTTATTCTTCCTATTTTCATAATTCAAAAACGTTTTATTCCTCTTACTGAGCTTGGAAAGTACTGTGCTGAATTAAATCTGATTTGGTAATTAAAAAATGTAATCTTGCATTGCTAACTTTCTTACTTTTACAGTCAGTGGTAAATACACGGGCTACGGTGGTACACCTCTTAGACTATATTAATATTGTATGTGTAACATCTCAAGCGAATAGATTGAGTGAATATTCTCCCTTTTCCTCATTTAGTGATTTGCGGAGGAGAGGAGAGGAGCATCGAGAGAATTTTGCAGTTAAAATAAGATGACATTCCAGCTTGCTAAATTATTTGAAAGCATCTTCATTATATTGTTATATTTATGTATTTATTATAAATGTTAGAGATCCAGAGAAAAGGCGGTCGGCTTTTTTTCTGAGTGGTGGAGGAGAACACCTCGGAGGCGGTTTGAGTCAAAATAACGTTCACGTGATATTACCAATAGTTTAGTTCTCTATTCCATAACGATTATTTCTCCTCATTTTGGAAAGATCACCAACGTGAAATGCAAAAGTTTACGTTATATGCAGAGTTTAATGTCTGCGGTTATCCAGAGCCTGCCTGCTACAAGGCGTTGCCCGTTTTAAAACCAGATTGTCGATGTGCGCGGGGCAGAAACTCCGCCCAATGTAACCCTGCTCCACAAGTGCAGCCGGTGGTTGTTTTGGTCAGTGCAAAACGTCACTGGAGGGGGGAAATAAAAGACGATGTGAACACACGTGAATCTCGTGTGATGCACGCGTGAAAGGCGACAAAACGGAATGGGACCTACTGGAACGGCTGAATTTACACTTCACGCGTTACAGCACGTACGCGTTGAGTAGATAATACGCGCAGATACGCACCCCCCGGCCCCCCCCCCCCCCGTTAACTTAACTTTTTCCATGTTAACCTATGATGATATTTACACTTCTACTTAGCATCATCGCATGTATGACCGAAGCTGCGCTCTAGATGTAGGATGGATTTTCTAAATTTTTGGCGCGCACCAACGCGTCCCCTCCCATTGATATCTCATGTAACCATGATTTTTCTAGCGGGATCCCTTGGGCTTAGATTGCTTCTACACACACAAAGCACTTGTGTCCCTAAACATCACAGGAGAGCAGCAGGTTTTACAGTGATATTCTGGGATATCGTTTTTTTTCTATCAGAGAAAGTCCTTGCGTCTGGCCAACACCAGCGCACAAAGACCATAGGACAACACATGCATTGATTTGTGTTGCTCTACATCCAGTCCTCTGGCCCCTACTGTCCTCTTCACTGCTCTCATAGACTACACAGGGAGGACAGTATGGGCCAGAGGACTGATGTACGAGCAACACAATCACAAGCATTTTTTTGTGCCCTCATGGTCGAGAGCGCTGGTTTGGGCCATACGCAAGACTTTATGAAAGTAAAAAAACGATATCCAGAATCACTGTAAAACCTGCTGCTCCTCCTCTGATGTTTAAACACAAGTGCTTGTGTGGTAGAGGCAATCTAAGGAGCCATAGGACCGCTAGAAAAACTGTTTTTACATGAGATCATCAAGGGAGACGCGATGGGAGCGCGGCACAAAATTAGAAACCACCTAAATTAAGAGCGCAGCTTCGCGACATACATGCATGATGCTAGAAGTGGAAATATCATCATATGTTTAACATGGAAAAAAGTTACGCGCGGTCTGGCTGCGTCGGAGAACGCTTTACGGCGTAACGCGTGATTTTGTAAATTAGCAGTGTACAGTAGGTCCCCTTCCGTTTGTCGCCGTTCACCGCGTGAATCACACGAGACTCACGTGATTCACGCGTCTTTTATTTTCCCCCCTCCAGTGACGGTTGCAAATAACCCAAAACAACACCAGGTGGCATTGTTTGTGTCTTGTGAGCAGGGTTACATTGGCGAGGTTTCGCCCCGCGCACATCGACAAATCTGGTTAAAACGGGGCGAACGGCCTTGTAGCAGGCAGGCTCTGGAATAACCCGCAGACATTAAACTACTGCAATATAACGTAAACTTTTTGCATCCACGTTGGTGATCGTTCCAAAACGAGGGAGAATATCGTGATGGAAAGAGAAACTATTGGTAATATAACGCTGAAGCGTTATTAGGACTCAACAGCGCCGCGGGTGTCCTCCTCCCACTCAGAAAAAAAAGCAGACTCCTTTGTCTCTGGCATCTCTAACATTTATAAAAAAAACATAAATATAACAATCATAATGAAGATGCTTTCCAAATAATTTAGCAAGCAGTAATTCATTTATTTTAACTGCCAAACTTCTCTCGCTTGCTCCTCTCCTCTCCTCCGCAAATCACTAAATAGAAAAGGGAATATTCACTCATCTATTTTGAATGTTACCACATACAATCTAATTAGTCTAAGCACGTGTACCACATGTACCCTTGTATTTACACAGACTGTAAGTATTAAAGTAGCAATGCAAATTACATTTTTTAAATTACCAATCAGATTTAATTCACACAGTACTTTCCAGCCAGTAAGAGGAATAAAACAGTTTTGAATTATGAAGATCGATAAGTGGTTATATTTTATTACCATAATGATAAGTGCTTTTTTCGCTTATAGTGCAAGTAATTGGTTTAAAACAAAGTGGATACTGTGGAACCATTCTATGTCAAGCCAGTTCCAAGCCTTTATCAATCTTCTAATAGCTGTAACTACATATTTTACTAAGAGTAAACATTAAAATTCACAGTGAAAGAAGGAAACAATTCAGGGATGTTAATTCGATATTCAATTTTACAATTTGGCCGACCCGATTCCAATTCATGGCCGCCAGCTTATCCAAGATGGCGTGCCAACAAGAAATCCGAACATTTTTTTCAAACGACTATGTAATATATCAAAATAAAGTGTAAAGCTATCTAGAATATGATGCTTAGAAATTTTTTGGCAATGCACACACACACACGAGTTTATTATGAGAATTAAAAAAATTCAGACCTCAGCTTAAACATTGTTTATTTATGGGAGACGAATGTTACTGACCCTAGCTTTAAACATTTAGTAATGAACTAAAGTTACATACTCAGCGTTAAACATTTTAGTAATGAAGACTAAAGTTACAGACCCGAGCTTTAGAATCATGTTATAATGAGACTAAAGTTACAGACCTCAGCTTTAAAACGTTATTAATGAGACTAAAGGTTACAGACCCAGCTTTAAACCATGTGTTATTTATGGCGACTAAAGTACAGACCTCAGCTTTAAACATGTGTTAGTTATGTGACTAAGTTACAGACCTCAAACTTTAAACAGGTTATTTATCAGACTAAAGTTACAGACCTCAGCTTTAAGGCATGTTAGTGTTATAGACTAAAGTTACCGGAGCCCGAGCTTTAAACATGTTTAACAACCCTAACACCCGCTTGTTAACATGTAAAATGGGATTATTCCAACCAATGCGATTGGGTCGGGGGTTTGGGCCACGTGACTCGCGTTTATTCTACCCCCCGGAAAAGTGGACTCGCCCGACTTGCCTGCCGCTTCGGCAGCAGAGCAGAGTGTGTGATAGCGCGGCGGTTTTTCAACTTATTCACTGATCCGCGGGGGTCAAAACAACCGTACCTGACTCAATATACCATCATTCTAAAGCTATGATCTGAGATGTATGTGTGTGGTGTTGGTTTTCCAAAACCCCGGTTACTTACCAGGTGTATGATGGCTATTAGGTATCGTCGGATTATAGCTCCGTAACCGCAACAGCTGAGAGATCCGCTTTCACCGTAATGCCATAAATAAAAATTGGTATTAATGATACTGTTTCCCGGTAAGAATTATCACCTCGCGGCGACTCATTAACCGCGCGGAATGCCGAGATATCCCGACTCCATTTTTTTTCAGAGTCCAGACGATCTGTGGCCCACTCTGCCTCATATTCTGGTGCAACTTATTAATTCATATCTCAGGAAATGAAACGGAATAGTCGAGAACAATCCACACATTTATGGCTCTATGAAAAAAATAGTTGATTGATAGTGGTGGTAGGCTATAACTTCTGCTTATTTTCTGGCGTCAAATCAAGAGACGAAGTTAGTAAGACGGCGACCTCTTTTCACACCACAGCGGGTTTCCACTGAGTCTTTCATTGCTAATTAAAGTTATGAGGCCGCCTGCTTTAGGCCTCTGCTGTTAGGCCCCACGTCATCAGGCTCGGGGCCTCGGTGTAGATCACACGTCTGTCCTCACAGGATGTTCTGGAGTGCTTTTAAGCGGGAGTCAAAGGAGCAGATCCTGTTTGTTCAGGCATGATTTATTTTGTTTAACATCCTCCCTGCGCGATTGCAAATGTACTCAAAGGGACTCCCATACCGTGGCTCACATATATAATAATATAAGGGATCAGTAGCTTTCTGACCCGACCCACCCGCACCTGCCGATGACTCATATTTTTGAGGCATCCAACCCGTCCGAAAAACCGCGGGACCCCGCGGGTTGACTGTCGGGTTTCGGCCGACCCGCGCACCTCGCATGTCCCTGTTCAGGGCGCTGCAGGAGCAATGGTCCATTATTTTATTTGGACTTCTGGTCATGCACACTGGTAAACAAGATAAAGTTAGTTCAACCAAAATTTTCAAAGCAACCACTCGAAGGAGTTTTGAGTTGAAGGCATTAACTTAATTCTTTCAAGTTTTGAAGAACTACACTTCTTTAGTTGTGTGCCCATTAAGTTTTCCAAGTGCTGCCAACTAAGTGTTTAAATTCAAGTTTACGCAATTGTCAAGACTGTAAAACTTACTTTTTTAAGTTCAGATTACTGGTCCTCCTACAATTAACTTACAATTTTTGAGTTTAAGATTAAGCTCCCCGACATTAAAAAAGATCAGTGGATTTTATTTATATACGCATTTCATGGACCAAGGTCACGTGGGAGGGCAACCGGAGCACCCGAGGAAACCTATGCAGACACAGAACATGCCAATTCCACACAGAAAGCCCTTTTCCACCGGGGGATTCGAACCCAGGACCTTCGTGTCAGAAGCGAGAGTGCTATCCACTCAGCCACCGTGCCGCACACACTGTGAACCCGAGGGGGAACTAATGTTCCTAAGACTGACAAGAGAATATAAAGGGCTACTTTGTGCTTGGCCCGGTTTTCCCCCCCGATTACGTTGGTAAAAATTCAATACAGTGATTTTTTTGGGCAAATTAGTTGTACAGAAATGTTGAATGCAGCTGTTTGCCATAACACATATTTATAGTGAGCTAACGCTGATAATTGACCTCACTATAGCTCGGTGAAACTGTAAAAACGACACTCACAATTGTTCACTACATACTCAGATTTTTGCATTCAGTGGACGAAGTAAATTTCCTCAGTTGGTACTGGAACTATCTTGGGAGCCACTTGAACGGTCAGAAGTTCACTACAACTTCAAAGTCAAATCAACTAATATATCAAATAAGAATGAACATTTCATCAGAAACTTCAGAAAGTGATGTCGAAAATCAGACGCATAGCAGGGATCTTTGCACACCAAGCAACATGGAAGTTTATTCACAACAGGTGAGATTCAGGCAAACATAAACAGGGAACACATTATAATTGGATAATTGGGCGTCAGTCCAGCTAAAACAACTGATACACAATCGTAAGGGGGGGGGGGGGGCAGATTAATACATCAAGAACATTGTGTGTCTTGTACGTCTATTTTATCTTGTTTTTGTACTACTATACAGGCCCATGGCCTTCATTGTCATAAAAGTACCAACTGGCAATTTATTGTCAGTGAATGCAAAAATCTTATAAAGGTGAACAATTTTGAGTTGTATTATTATAACAGTCCAGCACCAAGAAGTCGCATTACGGGTGGAGTGTTATAACAACATTATTTAAAAGAATAATAGAGGCTTATTATATAATGAATTCGATGTTTGCGTGTTTCCGTTATACATTTTCGGATGCCGCCAGATTCATTTTTTAAACATGATGCCAGAGTGTGAACATGTTTAATTATTGTCCAAATGCTTGAATTCATGCGGTTTTGGCGTGTTGGTGCCGAAGGTTGAAATGAATAGTTGGCTAGCCTGTAGA
The DNA here is from genome assembly GCA_964034765.1 of Knipowitschia caucasica. Classification (NCBI taxonomy): domain Eukaryota; kingdom Metazoa; phylum Chordata; class Actinopteri; order Gobiiformes; family Gobiidae; genus Knipowitschia; species Knipowitschia caucasica. The sequence goes on from OZ035823.1 coordinate 19,610,115, forward strand.
AACGTGTAAAACGATATTGCTAATACAAAGGTTTATGATGGGTGGGAAAAAAACTTTCTTTCTTGCCGTGTGTTTTACAAATTATAAATGGAGTTGGGCGATGAATGTCTGCTTATTTTAACTCTAGCAAACCCAGCGAATTGCCCCTGTTTTGAAAAGAAGATAGGTTGGCTGCTATACATGTGCATGGTATTGAAGTGTGCAATTTTACGTAATGACTAAACATCAGGGGCCTGGGGTGGGCGTTGTTTATGTCGTGGTGGGGGGGAGGGAGAGCTGCTTCTGTCCCGTGATTTTAGCAGTGGTATAAACCCTGAGGAACTAGCTTGTTTTCCATATCTGGGACCCAGCACATTAATTGACTCTATTTGTCCTGAGTGGTCTGGGAAGGTCTTCTCGTGCGTCGGCTCAATATGACGCTTAACAACGTGAAGTACTGCACACAACATTTTCACAGCATAAAGTGCACCACAGCACGGTCCTTCACAAACAACAAACCAAACTCTTGGTCCAGCAGACTGAATGGCCTAGGTTTTGCCCTTTTCAGCAGCTCGGCGTTGCCATTGTTTACATTTCTATCACTTCTGCTAGCTGTCATTCATATCGGCGCGAAAGACAGCTGAGAGGGGGCGAATCCACGTAGTGGGTCCTAGTGCCGGCAGTTAAAGCGCACAGACAGAGGCAGATGCTATTAATAGCCATAAAATGGCCCACATCAACATTTTCAAAGACTGAAAAACAGCTCGCCGTACACATTTAAACTAAAACAAGTGTAGGTTGAGGGAACATCAAATGAATCGGATGCATATAGCAGACAGACATACTGCGGTGAGGATTGGTGATTGGGAGGCACTACTTAATGACAGCATTTACTACATTATTAAAATAAAATAGCATTTAATCACCGATGCAATAACATTCAAAACTCCCTGCTGTAAAGAATGAGAGAACTAGCGTCTTTTAATAAACTCACAACCCATCTATTTTGCTGACTCCTCTGCTCCGCATCAAACAACATCTTTAAAGAAGAACAGGTGCGAGAGACGTGAGCAGAGAGAGAGTACTGTGCAGAGAGGAGAGAAGACGTGAGGCAGAGAGAGAAGACGTGAGCAGAGGAGAGAGAGCAGAGAGAGACGTGAGCAGAGAGAGAGAGACGTGAGCAGAGAAGAGAGACGTGAGCAGAGAGAGAGAGACTTGAGCAGAAGCGAGAGCAGAGAGGAGACGTGAGCAAGAGAGAAGACTGAGCAGAGAGAGAGAGACGCGAGCAGAGGAGAGAGAAGAGTGAATGTGAGGCAGAGAGAGAGACGGAGCAGGAGAGAGAGAGACGTGAGCAGAGAGAGAGAGCAGGAAGAGACGTGAGGCGAGAGAGAGAGAGACGCGAGCAGAGAGAGACGTGCGCAGAGAGAGAGAGACTGAGCAGAGGAGAGACGTGAGCAGAGAGAGAGAGATCGCGAGCAAGAGAGACGTGAGGCAGAGAGAGAGAGACGAGAGTCAGAGAAAGAGAGCAGAAGAGACGTGAGCATAGAGAGAGAGACGCGAGCAGTAGAGAGACGTGAGCAGAGAGAGAGAGACGAGAGCAGAGAGAGACGTGAGCAGAGAGAGACCGAGCAGAGAGAGAGAGGCTTGAGCAGAGAGAGACGTGAGCAAGAGAGACGTGAGCAGAGAGAGAGGCGTGAGCAGAAGAGAGAGAGAGAGATGTGAGGCAGAGAGAGACGTGAGCAGAGAGAGAACCGAGCCGCGAGTGGAGAGAGAGAGCAGAGAAGACGTGAGCAGAGAGAGGAGAGACGCAACAAGAGAGAGAGGCAAGAGAGACGTGATCAGAGAGAGAGAGAGACCGACAGAGAACTGACCGAGAGAGAGAAGACTGAGAAGAGAGAGAGAGAGACGTGAGCAGAGAGAGACGTGAGCAGAGAGAGACGTGGATCAGAGAAGGAGTCTCGGTCAGAGAGAGACGGGAGCAGAGAGAACTGAGCAGAGAGAGAGAGCAGAGAAGAGACGAGAGCAAGAGAGAAGACGGCGAGCAGAGAAGACGGTGAGCAGAGAGCGAGAGACTGTGCAGAGAGAGAGAGACGTGAGGCAGAGAGAGAGAATGACGTTGAGCAAGAGAAGAGACGTGGAGCAGAGAGAGAGAGAGACGTGAGCAGAGAGAGAGAGACGTGAGCAAGAGAGAGAGGTGAGCAGAGAGAGACGTGAGCAGAGATAGAGAGACGCGAGCAGAAGAGAGATCGAGCAGAGAGAGAGAGACGCTAGCAGAAGAGAGACTTGGACATAAAAAGAAAAGAAAGAGAAGAGAGAGAGAGAGAGACGGGAGCAGAGAGTGACGTGAGCAGAGAGAGAGGAGACGTGAGCAAGAAGAGATAGACCGAGCAAGAGGAGAGGCGAGAGCAGAGAGAGAAGAGAGAGAGTTGAGCAGAGAGAGGACGTGAGCAGAGAGAAGAGACTGAGCATCGAGAGAGAGAGGGTGAGCAGAGAGAGATAGAGAGAGAGGGACAGAGAGAGAGACGCGGCAGAGAGAGAGAGGGTGACAGAAGAGAGAGAGACGCGAGCATGGAGAGAGACGCGCGCAAGAGGAGAGACGCGAGCTAGAGAGAGAGATGCGGCATAGAGAGAGATAGGCAGCAAGAGAGAGAGAGAATGCGAGCAGAGAGAGAGAGATGCGAGCAGAGAGATGAATGCGAGCATAGCGAGAGAGGCGTGAAGCAGAGAGAGAGCGAGAGAGACGTGAGCAGAGAGAAGGTGAGCAGATTGAAGGAGATGCGAGAGAGAGAGAGAGAATACGAGCAGAGAGAGAGAGACGTGAGCAAGAGAGAGAGAACCCGAGCAAGAAAGAGACTGTGAAGCATAGAGAGAGCGGACGCGAGCAGAGAGAGAGGAGCGAGCTGAGAGAGGAGACGCGAGCGCGAGAGAGAGACGCCGAGCAGAGAGAGAGAGGACGCTCGAGCAGAGAGAGAGAGACGCAGCAGCGAGCGAGAAGACGCTAGCAGAAGAGGAGAGAGACGTGAGTCCGCGTGTCTATTTCCGCGCTCGGAGCCAGACGGCAGTGCGGTCACGTGAGCTGTCAGCAGCGGGGGTACAGCGCTGCTCCCGGGGCCAGAGCGGAGGATGTAACTAACGTTCGGTTTATCAAAACATATCACAATTTTTAACGTATAACACTAGTGAATTTCACCAGATTTTTCCGACATTTAAAGACAAGATGTATATAATAATTGTTAATGAAAAAACCATTTTGCCACAAGCCCACCAAAGATGGTCCCTCAGACAAGAATCCGAACCTGGTTCTCCCAGTCCCTGTATTTAATGCTAACCATGCGTCCAACATAGCACCGCTGGGCTAGACAGTTTGCACGCAGTCTATACCGAGCGTCCTAAGTCGCTGGCAGTGCTATAGCGGAAACTTAGCCTGCCACCTTGTGGGCGATAAGATGTAGCTAATTTTCACGCAGGCTGCGTGATTCCCGAAAAAGAAAAAGTGAATGAAAGACGACAACAACGAATGGACCTACTGTAGATGTGTAAATGACTGTCGTCTGCGATATATATTTTTATTTTGATATGACTTTTGAAGATCGTTGATGAATAGTGAGAATAGAAGGGGACCTAAAGTGAGCCGTTATCAATTATGCCTTTGTTGGACCTAGGAATGGAAAAACAACAATTGAGAGCAACAACATATTGAAAATGGCGTTGGGTATCAAGACCTAATTGCTTTAAGCTTGTCAAAGTAGAAAGGGGAGTATCCTACTAGTCAAAGGCTTTGGAAAGAGCATGGAATAGGAGCCCAGAACATATTTTGGTCAAATCAAGAAAATACATCATTGATAGCATTTAAACAGAGCATTGGTGGTTGAGTACCTTGATCGAAAACCCAGATGGATAGGGAGACAAAATGATAAATGCAATTAGGGTAGGGATATAACTTTTGGAAAATCAAATTTTCAAGATAACCTTTGCAACTCACAAATACTAAAATTTGGCCGAAAATTGTTTAAGTCAGTGGAAGTGCTTTTCAATACACTTAACCAATTTCATGGGAGTGGACTTTCTGGAATGTGGTATCTGGTTTAATTTGATATTTTTTTTTTGTTCCCTTAGATGTGAGTTTTTTGCGTTCCTTGTCCTGTCTTGTTGATTGTTTGCCCCTCCCTGATGTGCTACACCATGTGTCCACTCGGTGTGTGTAATTTAGACCCTGTGCTCATGTTCCCTCTTGGTTGTCGGCCCATTGTGTTTTCCCCCCTTCTCTTGTTCCCGGTTTCTGTTTTTTACTTTTTTTGGCATTTATTAAATTATATTACTTTTTGCAGTTCTGCTTTTGCGTCAGCTCTGACAACCAAGGATTAATCCAGACCAAAGAGGACAACAAGCGGGGCATGAAATTTGGCGAATAGACATGTTTGCCTCCTCCACCAACGACTCAAGTGGTGCTCCTTCAATCACTTCATGGAAATGGTGCACCAATGGTGTGTCACACAGGTCCATCTCTAAAAAATAAATAAAACGCTAACAGTAATTTAAAATGTATATTACAACCCAATGAGGTTTCAAACAATTGCCGGTACATAGTTTGGTTAGCCATTTTCTATGTTTCGGTCTTACGGATGTAACCTACCGCCGGGGATACCATTGCTGGTCGCGCTCTAATCATTACATAACCTACCAATAGAGAGTCTGTAAATTAAGGCCCAAATGGTCGCATGAATTTGGAACTAATCACAAATTTGGATTGGGCTAAGGCTCATAGTAGTATTCAAGAAATTGGTCTCTGGGCTGTGTGGAGATGAATCGGACAGAGGATCTTGGAGTGACGTCGTTGTTCATAGTTTATCCGCTCCGGTGTCTTCTATTAAATGAACCAAGACATCAATCCACGCGGCAGACATCCTCATCAGTTCCTGAAGTTTCGCAAGTGGGTTTTAAAACTAGCTATCCGTGAGAAGAGAGGAGGACACAACTGTGGCACTTGTGAAGGATCTCATCCAATTCTTGCAGGGTACTGCTACTTGGACTTGTGGTTCTGCCAATGCTCCACCAGAGTCGATTGGCTGAACACACCGGTCTGGGATCGAGGGCAAAGCTACTCCTTCAGGAATAAAAAAAGAAGTCATCGAGCTATTACGTAAAGATCCTCATTAATCTAGCATTCAAAATACACAGACTATAACCCCCCCTTCGCCCCTAAAAAATAATGAATAATTTTAAAAAGGCTGAAGATGTTGTAATAAATGTACACAAAAATTACCTTATAAATATCCATCCCTTTTCTTCCCCTTAATACATTCTGGGATGGGGGGTGGCAATCAGAGCTGGCACCAGTTCACAAGCACCTCATTTAGTAGTGTCTATAAGAATTAAAATCGACATTTAATAAAGGCAGAGCCACTGTAAAATTCTTAAATATTTGATAAAAACAAAACTAACGAAAATCTTTAATAAAAAGACTGTGTAAATACTTTTATAATTTGAAATCTTGCAGTGAATCATGAGGTGAGATGAGTGATGAGCTCAAACGCAGGAATGCCAGTAATAACGACTTTAATAATATAGTCCAAGGCAAAAAACACAAACGCCAAAATCCAAAGTACCATGACCTGACGGAACTTGACAAGACAATGAACCCGCAACCAAGGAGAGAAGCACAGGTACATATAGACCACAGACAGGACACAGAAGACACAGCATCAGGCTGGGCAGACAATCAACAGGGGAACAGACATGAGTTAAAACTAAATGACACCAGAGAACTAATGTCCAATGAAAACCAAATACAGAAATAAAAAATCCACACCATGACACAGTGGACCTCAGATCTCAGATAAACTACCAGGCCCACCATGGAGTAGTTTGGACTGCCCAAGGGGACAGGTTAAGAGATATTGAGGACCTAAGTGTCCCAGAGGGTTCATAAAAAAAAATATAAGCGAAATAAATAAATAAACAGGACTGAGATTATTAAAACATTCATAACAGCATATATTAAAATCAAAGGATCTTACAAAATTAATGTGCCCAAACACAAATACTTTTTTTGCAGAGGTCTTTTTGCGTTTTTCATGACATGGCTCAAACATGGATGGATGCTGTGGAAGTCAAAATCCTCTCCAAAATATTGCCCATAATTTAACATCATATTTTATGGAGAGGGTTTTCAATGAGAGCCGACAAAACGTCGTGGTCATGGAATGCAGCAGAACCAAAGACCATCGCACACAAACATTACAGGCCTTTTACAGACCTTTTTACAAACATTCTCATTGCATCGTCCAAAATGCCTGTAAACAAGGTAATATAATGGAGGTGTGGTGTGATCACAAGTAGCGAGAAGTAGCTATTGGCAGTGGTGAAGGCACCATTTGAAGGGTTTTCCTACCACGGTCTCATTCCATAAACTTGTTGTGTCTTCCTCTGCACTATGCACCCTGTAGCATCCTGGTAAACATTGTCCACTTTGCATCTTGAATGAAAATATTTAGTCCTTTTTGGACTAGCAGCATGATGGCCTTTAGGGTGTTGCATAATCTTCTGTATTTCACATCTCCATCAGCACCAGTTGGCTGTTCTGAAGACATTCAATGTGTGTCATGTGATAAGGTAGTAATTTTTTTCTCTGTACGAGGGGCTTGTCCTGCAACCAGACCAAAAACAACTTCCAAAAAGTTGTTCCTATTTTCCTCCAGGTACACATTTACCTACAATTTGTCTTGCCCTTGAGCTCACTGGTCTGCATATTAACTAGTCTGTGCGTGACCACGTGACCAGTAAGTCCACACCGGACTTCAAAACTATGTCAGTAGGCACTGGGACTGAAGCTGTTACCGTACAGCTTTAAAAATGACCAAAAAGCTGTACATGAAAGTGGCTTCTCTATTTTTGATGTTTTCAATAAAGGCCTCTTGAATCCAAAACTGCAAAATGGATGAACTTCTTTAGTCCTGCCGCAATTAAATGTTGGCCATTTTAAATCGGGGGAAAATAATTATCTTTGCATGATTTTTCCAATTTTTGCCATCATTTTAATTCCAAATATAAAAAAGGGGTGGTTTGGGTAGTGGAAATGAAAGAATTTGTCTTTCTTCAGCCTTGATAGACAGAGCCAAAATAGAAAAGGCCATACAAGAAAAAAAGAAACAGCTATGGTGGTGATAAGTTCACTTAACTGTAATTCAATCCAGGGCAAACTCAACGTTATGGGAAGAAGCATATTTTAAAATATGTACTTAACCTGAGGGTTTTCCCACATCAGACTAAAGTCGGAAAAATTTAAACAATTGCTATACCTGTTGACGGAATAATTCATTTCCCTTTTTTAACCTCAGTGTCTTCGATTTCCCTCTGATATTGGAGAATGGGGGAAGTTTTTTTTCCACTCAGTCTAAAATAATATATCATGAACTTTTACAATGTTACCTATATTTTCAGTGTCTTACTTGGCACCTCTAGTGTCTTCATCAGAAGAATCAGGAGTGGTTCCCACAGACAGACTAAAATAGAGTAGATCCTTGGCCATTCTATGACCTAAACTTTGGAAATAATACGTCCGATTTACGATTTTAGCTTGCATGGTGTTTGCATTATCCATTTGAGGTCACCGAATGGGAGTGGTCTTTGTCAAGTCATTAACAAATAGAAATAAATCTTTGACACACAAATAGAGGAAGCATCCAAATAACTTATACGGGGGTGGGGGAATAGTCCAGTTTAAAAAATTAATAAAAGGTTAATATTGACTGTGTGGGACCGTTGCCAAAAAACTAAGACTGTAAATCGGTTTCTCTCACAATTAATGTGCATCCACCAGGTACCTCCGAAGCAGTTGCCTGCGGAAATCATGTATCCGGGTCACAGTCAGGGCTCTGGGTAAAGTTTTCTCATTGGTTGGGTCTGCCAAGGTCATCCCAAAGGATCAAGGTACCAACTTCAAGTCAAAGTCCTTTGCACACTCCTCTCCCACATTGAGATAAACCATGTCACTCTATCTTATCTCCCCGAGAGTCAAGGTGCACTCGAAAACTCCAATGAACCATGAACCCACTAAACATCCGACGTCCACTCAACCCCAGATCACGTCATTATCGCGTCGGTCGGGTTCGGACCTTTTATTTACGTCCAAACGACGTCTGTCAAGGTGCGCATCTGGACGGTAAAACAATGACCGCCCTAGTGACGTGATAGACGTCCAATCCCACCTCCTCTAGACTTGGAAAACGGTCAATCGGCCTCCCGACGCAGTACGGTCTTGATCTAGCAATACAATTATATAGGCGTGGTAAGGCAATCTAGGTGTACCTGAACGGTAGCGTAGTGATTAAGCAAATGTGTGCAGCCTTGGATACGTGTGTTTCAAGGTCCACGGTGTGTATCATTATCTTTTACATAATTTGTTTTTCGATTTTAGCGAACAATTTTTCTGTTTGGTTAAAGACTAATAAATAAACACTCAACAAGGATTACGTAGTGGCTAATTATAAAACTTGTGAAATGTAAGGCATTTGTTTGCTAACATGCCTCAAGTTGTAAATAAGGGGTGAGCACTTGGAGATTATATGCAAATGCATGGGTTCACAATTTTATTATTAGCCACTACATTACTTATGTTGAGTGCTTTAAGTTCGTTTTTAACCAAACAGAAAAAAATTGTGTCGCTAAAAAGTGAAAAGTCAAAACCGTTTCGACGGGATTTTGAACCTGCGTCGTTGCACGGAAGTCCTCATTACGCAACCGCTACACCACTGCCAGGCATTAAGTTCTGACTACTGTGAAAAAATAATAGATAACATCCTAAACAAACGACGCACGACTTATACGAGGTTACAGCTCTGACTTGTGAGTCGGTCGAGGACCTGTGTTTTCCACGTCTAAGCGACGTGGGTGTGCATCGGACGTAAAGCAATGGCCTTCCGTCGTTGAATCTGTTACCTTCCTGTCGCTGCCCTGCTTTTATTTACTTGGAATCACCCTCTTCTAGTAAGTACACAGTCTGCACGTTTTTAGTATAGATGTACATGTTCCACAGAGAAAAGAGTTGAGACAGAAAGTAAGTTTTTTCTCACGTATACGTGAATTTGTTAGTATATTGTTGTGGATATTATCTGTAATTTTTTGAATTGCCAGTGCAGAATCTATAATAATAACGGCGGCATGCTCAGCTGAAAGGGAGGACACCTTTTTTTAGTTTGTTAAGTTAAAGTTTAAAAATAGGATATTGTTTTTCATATATCAAACTATTTTTAAGGCATCATTAGAATTCTTAGGTTAGACTGTCCAACAACTATGTGTTCAACAAGGTTAAGATTCTTGGAGTTTTAAAATAATAATTCAATTATTATCAAAAGTTACTGTAATATTTTCACAATGGTTTATAAACTGCAAAAAGAACAACAGTACTTAGTAAACAAAGTTTAAAACAGGGATATCAATCTTTAATATTGTGGACACTCCCATCTTTAAGACATCCCTGTGGATGTCATCAGTTTGAGTAGAGTTCAGGTGTGGGACCATGTGGGACCAGTTGTGACCATAGGAGCACACAGATGTTAACCTGCTGCAGAAAGAGAGTTTAATGTTCATGTAGGCTTTGTTAATAAATGATTTACTGTCTCCCAGTCCTTCAATGTCAGAGACTTTCACTTCTTCCTCACTGGGGGTGGGGCTGTTTGAAATGAGCCACTACAGTTGTTATTTTTGTTATTGTTAGCTGCGAAATATTAAATTATCCATTCATCTGCTGGTAGCAAGCTAACTAGCGCTTGCAACTCTATCAATTTCGTACTTTTTCTTATATATAACGTTAAAACCACCATATGTTAATTAAAATACATTATACCTTTGCTAATGCATTCAATGATTGTGAATCCATAGAGTATAAGATCATGATGTTGCAATAACTAATGTGTCTGTGTGTATTCCAATGTGTGCCATGTGTGTTTGAGTCCCCAACACTTACAGGTGTCAGACTGTGTTGAAGGTGTTCAAAGGTAAGGTATCACACTCTCACAACCTTGATTGTTCTTCTGTATTATTATGTTGTTTTTAGAATAAACCAATATTTGGTGTATTCTCTTTGAAAACATCATTTTCTCCAGATGTTCGGCAACTCACTCAAGTAGGAAAAGAGCAACAAGGGGAAATGCCCCCTCGGAAATGCAACATGGTGTATATAAGACAGGGTAAGTACTTTCATGGCTCAATTGTGTCCATGTGCAAAACCATGCACTTTGCAATTGTTTTTTACATGGATTACTCAATGACCAAAGCCTTATCCCAAGTTTCTCAGACCGATGTCGTTCACCCCCTCCAGTGTCTCAAGCGAGTGCAGTGCCAAGGTTGTATCAACATGGTGATGGATCGATGGTTTGAGGCATTAATAGAAAGTTTATGTTTTTTTGTTAATAATCACTTTCCACATATGGTTGAAACTAAACATGTCCACATTTTCAGGGTGCTGTGCTTGGACCTTGTGATGAAAGACAGAAGACCAAAGAGAGCACATGTTGGAACACCTCAACATTCAATAAATTGCATTCATCTGCCTTTCAGATTGGTGTTTTTACATGTGGGAAACCTAGAGTGTAGCGTGTGCCTGTTTTAATACTGATCCAAACATAGGTTCTACAATCAGGTTTTTTTTACTGTTGGCATAACTGTTCAGTACAGTAGTGTTCATAACACTGTGCCCTGTGTGCTTTAACGTGTACTTTGATGTATGAGAAAACATGATTTTTTAATGCAGCTCCATTTGCAATATTGCTGATATCCTTCTACTACATTGTTCTAAGGATTTTTGAATGCTGTGTTTATCGTTTATTGCCGCAGAGTCAAACTAATCATGATAAAGCTGCATGTCAGTATTCACAAGCTAAAATCTGGAACTGGTCTTCGCAGAAAATGTGAGACCAGGCTGCTTCTTGACAGGTTAAAATCCGGTTTAAAACACTTCTGTTATCTGCTCAACTGAGAAATTTTTATGAGAATTTGAATTTTTATCTTTTTAATTTACTGTCAATTATTTAAATTGAATGCCTGTTTGATGGTTTCTATCTTATGTTCCAGTGCTTTGATTTTCCCTTTTGTTTTTTGACTGTGCATACAAATAAACTTGCCTTGCCTATTGCTAAAAGGATGTCTCACCATAAGTGATTCTGCAGAGGTTAAGTAGGGTCAATAGAACTGTAAATGGACCCGTCATATAAACGTCAATATTTGGTCATATAAGACGTCGAGAGGACGACGGACCCGACCTGTTCTGTACCACTTTGCAACCTTGGAAGTACCGTGGCGCGACGTCATTTGAACGGCCAGATAACTCCAGCATACGTTGAAATGACAGTGTTTTGACATCTGCCTTGCTTAGTGAACAACAAAACGAACGGCATATGAAGGCAATATTTTGGTCATATGAAGCCGTTGGATAGACGTCGGACCCGACCAGGGTTCTGTACCACATAGCAACCTTGATGAACGACCAGATGACGTGGAAAATTACGTTGTTTTGACATCGGCTTGCTTATGGGAACGACTGAAAACGAACGTCATATAAACGTCAAGATTTTGGTCATAAGAGACGTTGATAGGACTCATACCCGACCGGATTTCCGTACCACATTCAAACCTTGCATTGACGTGCCATCAACCGAACATTTGGGAGGGTTGAGGTGACGGTCGGGAAACGACGTCGAGAAAAACGTTCATTCTAGCACCGCACCAGGTGACACTCTATTCGACGTTCACATTACGTTTGATTCAACGTCGGCTTGCTTAGTGGGAAGTCCAGATGATGAAGCACTGCTTTGAGTCACAAAGAAAGTGAAAGTGTGCCCCTTTCTGTTTGCTGCTGGAGAAGCTGTTGCTGGATGGTGAGGTTCAGCCCCGCCCAGCTAGTCTTTGGCCAGGAAGTCTGAGGTAAGTAAGTAATCTTTATTTTATATCCAGTCTTTTTCTCTGCACATCAGAGTCTCAAAGGAGCGGTTTACAATTGTTATTTTTGGGGCATTTGTCTCTCAGCTCCACACAGAGATGGGGAGCGGGGTCGGCCAGTATAGGAAGGCGCATGCCATAGCCTATTGTACATATTTTTTAGTGGTAAAGGGAAACCGAGTACCGGGAAGGAAACCTACGCAGACACCGTGGAGAACATGGCAAACTCCATTCAGAAAGGCCCTGTCCGACCGGATTCGAACCCAGGACCTTCTTTGCTTGAGAGCGAGAGTGCTATTCCACTCAGCCCACCGTGCCGCCCAGGTCCTTTGAAGGTTCGAAAAGAGCACCTCATTTAAACCTCAAAAGACTGTCAAAAACTCCATAGACATGTCACTACACTTTGGGATCGGTTTTAATAACTGAGCTTGCTTCCCCAGCCCGTGTCTTGGCTTCTGCTGACCGTAATGGAATGCACCATTTGACAAGAAGGCTATTGTCGAACAGCTTCTACCTGTGACACGGCTCTACTTCTCTTTACCGATTACCATGCTCATCAGTGTCCCCTACATTCTCTGTCTTATGTTTGTATACAAGAAGCTGAGTGACGCAAACTACGTCTTGCACACAGCCGTCGAAGCGGCGCTCAAGGGTCGCTATGTGGAATATGCTGAACTCTAACAGCACACGGAGTGACCAGCAAACACCGGCCATCCCCTGCGGTGATGAGAAGGCATCGCCTGTTGTTGCTCTACACCAAGGTGAGTTTTCTACTGAACCTGAAGATGGCTGAAAAGTGGGAAGTCTCAATGAAATCTTGTAAAACAACACCATTGATTTGCACCCTCTCTAATACACTAGACCCAAGGAGAAAATGATTGTTTTCAAATTATCCTGGACGAGCCCCCAATTTTGGCGGTATGACCAGGATAAAGATGAAACAAATAATTGAAACAGAGGAGCAGCTACACAGAGACAAGTGCAGTAAAAAACTATAGTTGGATGTCCTGTGGCTACTAACCGATCATACGAAGACTGGGTTCCAGGGGAGTGGAAAACGTAAGAATTCAGATCCTAGTCTGCAGAGTGGAACACTCAAGATAACGTCTGCCAGCGGGGGTTTCTCTTTCACACCAGCGTGAGGGAAAAGGTGTGAATTTCCCTGCCTGAACGACCCCACTCCCCGCAGCTCCCCGCACGTAAATTTGGACATGCACATAGCGGAAAACAAACAACAAATGGCGGCGGGTACACAAACGAGCTGTGGGGCTTTCGAGCTCGTGTTGCAGAGATGATAATTCTACTCCCTTCGTTCATCCAAACGAGACCTCGCAAAGTTTTTCGCTTCAGTTTCCATTTTCCACAACTTGCTGTTACAAATACAGAAGATGTTGGTGCGCTCCGAGGTCTGGCACAGGAAGTGGGTAATACTGCTCGGGAGGGGGTTTTCTTACCACTACTGGCGCGGGAGTGGCGCCTAGAACTACAATAGTTTTTCAACCTTGTCTGAAACGCTGAGAAATTTTGCGTAGGAGCCTGGTCCCGTTTCTGCAAATTAGAAGCCTGGAAATGTTTGCGCTGCCGTCTCAGTATAAACTCAGCCGGAGTCACTCATGGGTTTGGCAATATTCCTTGTTTAAAAAGCTAAACAAAAACGTATAACAGGTGGGAGTGGCGTCCGCCCCAGGTTGTGCCAGAACTAACAGAACTCTACAAAACTAGTCCACCAAAAGGAAATGAAACAAAAAATGCCAATCTTTTATCCTAAATAAGAGGTAGCGTGTAAAAAACAAGATGGCAACAACGGCTAAACTAATGCATCTAACAAAAACAGCTGAAGACGAAGAGGAGAGAAAATGAGCCAATACTAACATATTCCATGGCAAGACCTCTTCAAAAACGCCTTCTTTACTGGATGGACCAAAATAGGCTCTTGGGCCCAAAGCTCCGTTCCACCATGTGTGTCAATGCTGAGGTGGGTGAATTTTTTTTGGTCCACCTATTTACTTGCTTGAATTTTTGAAGTCATCCGGCGCAGAGTGTTTTTTTCCATAGACTGTTATATATTAACGGACAGAGTCACGCCTATCGCCGCCGTTCTAACTAATGGGCCAAAAAATGTGCTCTAACTGGAACAATCCGAATTGGCCGCGAGGTCGCCGCCCATCAAGAAAATGTGGTAAAACGCATCGGGATGCGCCAGCCGGTGCGGCGCAGCCCCCATTCATTGAACGAAGAACTTCAAAAATTCACAGCAAGTAAACTAGAGGGTGGACCAAAAAAATTCCCCCACCCCCCCCCTTTATATGTTTAATATATGGTACAATGTATGATTAAATATATGATTAATTGTTGAAACAGGTATTATAGATATATAAATATAATATATATTATAGCAAACATGGTGGATGCAATTAACACAGACTATTGGGCATCTACAAAAGCCCTAACTTTAGTTTCTTTTAATATCAGATAAAAAAACATATCAGAGGGTGGTTAGGTAAGTAGGGGGGGTACATTGTTAACAGTGCAAAATTCGGAGGGGCAATGAGTTAAACTATACTTACACAGGCAATAGTGCTAGTACTAAACTTAATATATTCAATGACAAAAATTTGGGACGATGCACCGTGGCTGAGCTAGATTATATATGTGGATGGGGAATGGAGAGAACAGAAGGAGTCTTAGTGGCAGGCCGGTATATGGGTTGTTATTATGATTAAGGGGGTTCTGTTATAATCATTTAAAAATATTGATTAAGGATTTTGAAGAAAGGAAAAAATATGATAAAGGAAAATAGTGAAAATAAGATGAAGAAAGAAGGGGATGTGGATTGATTTTAGGGTTGTATTAATTATAGATGTATTTGGTAAGGGATGTGAGGGGTTGGGGAAGAGGGGAAGAGTGAAGGAAGTAAGAGGGGGGATGGTGGTGAATTGGGGGGGGGAGGGTAAAATAAGGGATGGGTGGGGTAGTGTGGTGGGGGGTAGGATTATGTTTTGAAAATGATGTGATAAAGTGGAATGTAATGGGAGGGGGTATTGGGGGGGGAAGGGAGAAATTATGGTGTTGGGGGGTATGAGGAGGGAAAGGGGGTGGGATAAGGGTTTGTTGGTTTGTGGGTAATAGGTATTGTGTTTTTTGGGTTTGATATATTATTATGGTTTGGTGTAATATATTGGAGTGTTGGGTGAGTTGTTGATGGGGTGGGGGGGGGGGGGTTTGGGGGGTGTATGTGGAGGGGGGAATGGGATGGTGGAAAATGTATGGGAATGGGTTGGAAGGGGGGGGGTTTTGTGTAGGTTGGAGTTGGGGGGTTTGTGTGGGTTGTTAGGGGGTGGGGTAGTTGGGATATGGTTTGTGAGTTGTTTGATAAATAGGTAATGAGGTTGAATAAATTAGAGAAATTTTGGGTTTTTTTAGAATGTTTTGTAGGGGGGGGATTTGGGGGGGGGGTGTATGTGGGGTGGGGGGGTGGGGGGGGGTTGATAGTGGGTGTGGGTTGGTGGGTATGGGGGGGGTGTGGGGTGGGGGTTGGGGGTGTTTGTTGGGGGGTAAGTTGTGTTTGATAATGGGTGTTGGGGTTGGTTTGGTTGTGGATGTTATTTTGGGTAATTGGGGGGTATGATGGGGGGGGGGATTTTGGTTTTTTTAAGTTTGGGGGGGTGGTTTGGTTTGTTGGTTTGTGTGTGAGAGTGTTTAGGGAGGGGGAGTGTTTTTTTGTTATGTGGTGTGTATGTTTGGGGTGTTTAGTTTTGAGGGGGGTGTTTTGGATTAAGGAGTGGAATTAGAGTTAGAGAGTAGGGGGAGGGAGTGGAGGGGGAGAAGGGGTGTTAAAATGATGATGGTGGAGGAGTAGGTATATAGATTGATGATGGGGGAGGGACCGAGCACGTTTGGCAATTGTTAGGGTAGCCATTAAGTTGAAGAGGCGCTACACAGACGTTGTGAGGCTAAAAGTGAATGTTTATCTATTTGGGCCTAAAATGTCCCATAAAAATTTACCAGGTACATGTAAGAGCGCTATAAGAAACATATGTATGCAGTTTTTAAGCTTCAAAAAAGTTGATTTGGTGCGTAGTTGTCCTGTAATGACAGAAAAGTTTTATGCCCCGCAGAAACCCTTGGTATCACCAAAATGACAATTAAAAAAAACTTACTGTGAAGGTCTGCAAGGTGTGGAAAGTGACGTTTTTAAGTGCACCTTGGCCCGTCACTTCGCAGGATCGGTGCATCCGCATGTATGGTGGGTGGTTGGTCAACATCTTTGGTGACGGTGCTCATGAGACAAGCTTTCTCACCTCCAACAACAGAGCTTGGAAATTCTGAAAAAAAAAAAAAAAAAAACTACAAAGATTTTACAGACACCAACCCATGAAGACCAATATTGTTTTTGGTCCCAAGAAGCTACACATCTAAGGAATAATAATAATCATTACCAGAGCAAAGTTATAAAATGAACACTGACTTCATGTAAGACCACATGTGTCAAAGGTCAAGGCCCCGCGTGCCAAATCCGGCCGCAAATGAATTTACATGGCCCGTTGGCGCCATTGACGCACTATTACGTCAATTGCGGTTTCCCCCGCTATTGACATGTTCCCAATGTCTATTATATCTAATATGGTTTGGGGATAAGCTTGAGAGCATATTGAATCGGAGCCAGCAGGTGCAGCAGCGCTCTCTGGGCAAGGTTTGAAAACAGCTAGATGCACTTTTTTGTGCCTCTTTTTTCTCACTTTTGGTGATTGCAGTAAATCTTTTTAACTCTTCCTCTAACTCAACTGGGATATACAAGCTAGAAACAAAATTCTTTTTTGCTGATGAAAGTAACAGTCTATTCTTTCAGAATCTGGTTTCGGATTTCAGATAGTCCATAGTACACAATATTCTGTGGGTCCTGAAAATCTATAAAAAGCATCAGAAACGGCTGGCAATATGGGAGTACCTGTTCGGAAATAGGCGGACGGCAATGAGTTTAATAAACAATGAACAGTCCCGGCCCTCACGCTCGTCAGCAATTTGTTTGTTTTGGCCCTCTGAGTATGTTGACTTTGACATGCCTGATGTAGACTATATCATGCTCATCGATACCATGGGCTCATTAACAGTAACAATTATGATACAGAATACAGATTGTGGCTGATTGTGTATCACGTGGCCCCATCATATAGACAAAATGCTACCGCATTTCGTTGGCTTTTTGTGCCATGTGATACAATATTTGATGGTATAGATTCCGATACTATGCCTTAACTACCATGGTCCGCAGTTTAGAGTTTTCTTTATAGTAAGGGCCTTGCTCTGCTCTGCAACCTAATAGAAAGTCATCGCTTTCCTGGCTTTGATGATGTTGCGGGACCCTGGCTGAACCTCAACCACGTCCTGCACAGCTTCTCCAGCAGCAAACAGCACAAGGGACACACTTTCACTTTCTTTTGTGACTCAAAGCATTGCTTTTCCTCAACATGGACTTCCCACTAAGCAAGCCGACTGAAATCAACGGAATTTTGAACGTCGAATATAGGTCCAGGTGGGTGTGAATAACTTTTCTCGACGCGTTTCCTGCCCGACGTCCACATCAACCACCAAACTATGTTACTTTGAGGCACGTAATTCAAGGTTTAAGGTGGTACGGAACCGGTCGGGTCTGACGTCCCTAATCAACGTCTCATTATCCCAAAATATTGACGTTATAGGACGTTTTCCGTTTTCAGTCGTTCCCACTAAGCAAGCAGATGTCAAAACAACGTAATTTCAACGGCATCTGGACGTTTCAATCAAGGTTTGCCAATGTGGTACAGAACCGGTCGGTCCGGACGTTCCTATCAACTCTTATATGTCCAAAATATGCCTTCATATGACCGTTTCGTTTTCCGTTGTTTCCCACTAAACAAGCAGAATGTCAAAACACTGGCCTTTTCAACGTCTTCTGACGTTATCGGACGTTCAAATGACGTCGCGGCGCGGCCACGTTCATGCAAGGGTTGCAATGTGGTACAGAACCGGGCCGGTGTTCCGACGTCCTCTCGACGGCTTTATAGGGACCAAAATATTGACGTTATATACGTCCATTTACAAGTTCTATTGGACCACTTAACCTCTGCAGAATCCCTTACTGGTCGAGACATCTTTTTGGCAATAGGCAAGGCAAGTTTATTTGGTATAGCACAGTCCAAAACAAAAGGAAACTCAATGCACTGACAAAAGATAGAAACAATCAAACAAGGCCATTACAATTAATAACTATTGACAGTAAATTAAAAAGATAAAAATAAAATCTCTCATAAAATCGCTCAGTTTGAAGCAGAAACAGAAGTGGTTTTAAACCTGGAAGTTTAACATTGGTCAAAGAAGAAGCCCTGTCTCACATTCCAGGAAGACCGTTCCAATTTTAGCTTGTGAATCTGAATGCAGCTTTCTCATGGGTTTAGTTCTGACTCGGGGCAATAAACGAGAAACACAACGCTTCAAAAATCCTAGAACAACGTGTATGTAAAAGGATATCAGTCATTATTGCAAATGAGCTGCTTAATAATCATGTTTCTCCTACAGCAAAGTATACAAGTTAAAAGCACACAGGCACCGTTGTATGAACACTACTGTTACTGAACAGTTCATGCCAAAGTAAAAAAAACATGATTGTAAGCACCTATGTGTGGATCGATATTAAACCCAGCGCACCTCCCGCTACACTCAAACGTTCCCCAGATGTAAAACACAATCTGAAAGGCAGAAGCAGCCATTTTATTCGAAGGTTGAGGTGTTCCAACATGTGTCGTCTCTTGGTCTTCAGCAGTCTCTCATCACAAGGTCCAAGCAACAAGCACCTTGAAACTGTGGAACATGTTTAGTTTTTCAATTCAACATAATGTGGCAAAAGTGAATATAACAACACATGATAAACTTTCCTATTAATGGCCTCAAACCACTCGATCCATCATCCGATGTGAATACAAACCTTGGCACGGCACTCGCTTGAGGACACCCTGGAAAAACAGCTCTGTGTACTGAGAAACTTGGGATAAGGGCTTTGGGTCATTGCGTAAGTCCATGTAAAACAATTGCAAATGTGCATTTGTGTTGGCACATGGACACAAATGAGCCTGAAAGCTACTTTACCCTGTAATTAACTCTACCCATGTTGCATTTCCGAGGGGGCATTTTTCCCTTGTTGCTCTTTTATCCTCATCTTGATGTAGTTGCTGAACATCTGAAAAAAGGATGTTTTCAGAAGAGAAATACACCCAAATAATGGTTTTATTCTAACAACAACATAATAATACAGAAGAACAAACAATGTGTGATAGAGTGTGATCTTCACCTTTGAACACCTTCAACACAGCTGACACCTGTAAGACTCATACACACATGACACATTAGGGAATACACACGAACATTAGTTATTGTCAACATTCAGAAATTATACTCTATGGATTAGTCACAATAATTGAACTGCATTAGCAAAAGGTAAATGTATTTTAATTAACGATATGGCTGGTTGTTTAAAGTTTATAAGAAAAAGTAAGAAATTGAATAAGTTGCAAAGCGCTAGTTAGCTTGCTACCGAAGCCAGATGAATGGATATGTTAAAATTTGCGCCTAACATAACAAAGAAAATAAACAACTGTAGTGGCTCATTTAGAACAGCCACCGTGAGAAGAAGTGAAAGTCTCTGACAATGACGACCTGGGAAGACATTAAATCATTTATTAAACAAAGGCAATACATGAAAATTATACGCTCATACTGCAGCAGGTAACATCTGGTGTGCTCCCTTGGTCCCACCTGGTCACACAGGGTCCCACAACCTGACCGCAACTCCAACTGATACATCACAGGTGTCCTAAATGATGGGAGTGTCCCAAATATTAAGCTGATATCCCCCCTGTTTTTTAAACTTATTTACTAAGGACTGGTTTGTCTTTTGGCAGTTTTATAAACCATTGTGAAATATACAGGTAACTATGAAAAATAATGAATTATTATTTTAAAACTCAAGAATCCTTTTAACCTTTTTTAACACATAGTTGTGTTGGACACTGAACCTAGAAATTCAATGTGCTAAAATTAGTTTGAAATATGAAAAACAATATGCATTTGTTAGAACTTTAACTTAAAAACTAAAAAAAAGGTGTCTGCCCGTTCGACTGAGCAGCTGGCCAGCCGTTTTTTATTAAAGATTCATGCGACTGAGCCAAATTCAAATACAGATTAATATACAAAAGTAAACTTAACACATTCCACGTTACGTGTGAAAACAACTTACTTTCTGTCTCCAACCCTTTACAATGTGGAAATGATACATCAATATCTAAAAGACTGGGTGCATACTGTGTTACTTACTAGAGAGGGTGATTCCATTTAAATAAAGGCAGGGCAGCGACAGAGGTACAGATTCAACGTCTGGGGAAGGCATTGCTATTACGTCCAGATGCACACGCCTATACGTCGAATTAGAACGTGGAAAACAGAGTCCTCGCACCGACGCTCACATGTCAAGGCTGTAACTGCGTAAAGTGCTGCGTCTTTGTTTTAGGAATGTAATCTATTATTTTTTCACAGTAGTCAAAAAAATGCCTGGCAGTGGTGTAGCGGTGCGTAATGAGACTTCAGTCGCAACGACCAGGTCAAATCCCGGGCGGAACAGTTTGACTTTTCACTTTTTAGCGAAACAATTTATCTGTTTGCTTAAAAACGAAATAAACACTCAACATAAGATTATGTTGTTGGCTAATATAAAACTTGTGATACCCATGCATTGCATAAAATCGTCAAGTGCACCACCCCTTATTTACAATCGTTGAGATTGTTAGCACAACAAATGCATACAGTTCACAAGTTTTATTATTAGCCACTACGAATCGCTATGTTGAGTGTTTAATAGTCGTTAACCAAACAGAAAAATGGTTCGTAAAAATCCGAAAGCAAATAGGTTAAGATAATGATCAACACACCTTGACTTTGAACACACGTATCCAAGGCTCACACATTGCTTAATCACTACGCTACCGTCAGTACACCTAGATTGCTTCACAGCCTATAGATTTGTATTGCTAAGCAAGACGTACTGCGTCGGAAAGGGCCGATGACCTGTGTTCCACGTCTAGAGGAGGTCGGGGATTGGACCGTCATATCCACGTATATGGGGATGTCATTGTTTTTATACGTCAGATGCGCAACCTTGCACAGTACTCGTTTGGACGGTCAATAAAAGGTCACGACGACCGGACGCGATATTGACGTGATCTGGAGGTGAAGTGGACGTCGGATGTTAATGGGGTTCATGGTTCAATGGAGTTTTTTCAGTGCCGCTTGACTCTCAGGGGTGAAAAGACTAGAGTGACAAGGTTTTATCTCCATGTGGGAATAGAGTGTGCAAAGACTTTCGAGCTTGAATTGGTACTTGAACACTTTGATGACCCTGGGGCATGAACCAATACATGAGAAAACTTTAACCAGAGCCCTGACGATGACACGGATACATGAATTATTCCGCAGGCCAACTGCTTCGGGGTACCTGGGGGATGCACATAATTGTGAGCAAAACCATACAGTCGTAGTTTTTGGCAAGGTCCCCACCCAGTCAATTTTAAACCTTTTATTATTACTGGGGACCCCGAATGCTCCGACCCCCGTATAGTTATCTTGATGCTCTCTATTTTTGTGGTAAGAAGATTATACTATTGTAATGACTGACAAAGACCACTCCCCATTCGGTGACTCAAAGGATAATGCAAAAACCACATGCAAGCAAAATCGTAAAATCGGACGATATTAAGATCAAAGTTTGGGTAAATAGAATGGCAAGGACTCGCTATTTTAGTCTGGTGTTGGGAACCACGTCCTGATTCTTCTGATGAAGACATAGAGGCCAAAGTTTTAGACAATGAAAAAGAAAAACATTTGTAAAATGTTCATGATCATAATATTTTAGACTGACGTGGAAAAAAACGTCCCCCATTCGCCAATATCAAGGGAAACGTACGACACTGAGGTAAAAATGGGAAATGAATTATTCAGTCAACAGGTATATCATTTAAATTTTTCCGACTTAGTCTGATGTTGGGAAAACCCTCCAGGTAAGTAATATTTTAACAATGATGCTTCTTACCATAACATGTTTGAGTTTGCTTGGATTGAATTATCAGTTTAATTGAATTATCACAACCCTTGCTGTTTTTCTTTTATTTCTTGGTGCCTTTTCTATTTCTGGGCTCTGTCTCAAGCCGTGAAAGAAAGACAAATTCTTTCAATTGCCCACTTACCCAAAGAGCCACCCCTTTTTTATATTTGGGAATAAAAATGATGGCAAAAATTGGAAAAATCATGCAAAGATAATATTATACCTGATGTTAAATTGGACAAATTTAATTGGCGGCAGGTGACTAAAATGACAGTTCATGCCCTTTTGCAGTTTTGGATTCAAGAGAGCATATTATAGAAAACTCAAAAACTAGAGAAGCCACTTTTCATGGAACCAGCTTTTTTGTACATTTAAAGACTGTATCGGTAACAGCTTCGTCCCAGTGCCTACGGACCATCGAGTTGGAAGGCCGGTGTGACCTTACGGGCACGTATGGCTCACCGCCCAGAATAGTTAATAGCAGACCAGTGTAGACCAGGCAAGACAAATTAGGGTAAATTGTACCGGAGAAAATAGGAACCCCTTTTGGGAAGTGGTATTGAGTCTGGTTGCAAGGACAAGCCCCTCTAACAAGAGAAAAAAAAATAATACCTTATCACAATGAAAACCACATTGAATGTCTTTCAGAACAGGCCAACTGTGTGCTGATGGAGATGGTAATTCAGTAGATTATGCAACACCTAAAGGCTCATGCTGTACGATCCAAAAAGACTAAATAATTTTCCATTCAAGATGCAAAGAGACATTGTTTACCTGGAGGCTACAGGGGTGCATAGTGCAGAGGGACCAGACACACAAGCCATTTTTATGGAATGGAGAACCGGGTAAAGAATCCCTTCCAAAAGGTGCCTCAGCCACTCGGCCAAGTATCTACTTCTGCTACTTGTGAATCACACCACACCATCCCATTAATACTTTTTCCAGGCATTTAAATGACAATGCAATGAGAATGTTTGTAAAAAATGTCTGTAAAAGGCCTGTAATGTTTGTGTGGCGGATGGAACTTTGTTCTGTCTTCATTCGCATGACCACGACGTTTGTCGGAACTCTCATTGGAAAAACCTCCTCCTATAAATATATGTTAAATTTATGGGGCATATTTTTGGAGAGGCTTTTGACTTCCACATCATCCATCCATGGTTGAGCCCGATTTCCATGAAAAACGCCAAAGACCTCTGCAAAAAAAGATTGGTTGTGTTGGGCGCATTAATTTTTGTAAGCTACCTTTTGATTTTAATATCGCTTTATGAAGTTTTCATAATCTCAGTCCTGTTTATTTAACTATTTCGGCTTATAATTTATTTTATGGAACCCTCTGGACACTTAGTCCTCAATATACTCTTAAGCTGTCCTAGGGAGTCCAAACTACCATGGTGAGCCTGTAAGTTTAGCTGATGATTGAGGTCCACTGTGTCCATGGTGTGGATGTTTTTATTTCTGTAGTGGGTGTTCATTTTGACATTATTCTCTGTTTTTCATTTCAGTTGTACTTCATTCCTGTTCCCCTGTTGATGGTCGGCCCGCCCTGAATGTGTTTCTTCTGTGTCTGACTGTGTCTAGTATGTACCTGTGCTTCTCTTCCCTTTGTTGCTCGTGTTCATTGTCTTGTCAAGTTCCGTCCTTTTCCTGGTACTTTGGATTTTGGAGTTTGTGTTTTTTGCCTTTGGACTTAATTTTAGTAAAATCCTTTATTATGGCTTATCCTTTCCTGCGTTTGAGTCCCTCACATCATCTCACCTCATGATACACACGGCAAGCTTTCAATTATATAAAAGTATGTACACAGTCCTTTTATTAAAGTGTTTAGTTAGTTTAGTTTTTATCAAATATTTAATAATTTACAGTGCTATGCAGTTATTAATGTAGATTTTAATTATATATATACACTACAAATGAAGGTGCTTGTGAACTGTGGTGCAGCTCTGACGCCACCGTCCCCCATCCAGAAATGTATTAAGGGGAAGAAAAGGGATGATATTTAAAGGCAATTTTTGTGTACAATTCCTTACATTCATTTCAAGCTTTTTAAAATTATTCAATATTTATTTTTGGGGCGAAGGGGGGGTTATTAGTCCCCCCTGTGTACTTTTGATTGCTAGATTTAATGAGGAGCTTAAGTATAGCTCGATGAATTTCTTTGTTTATCCTCCTGAAGGAGTTCGCTTTGCCCTCGATCCCAGACCGTTGTGTTCAGCCTATCGACGCTGGTGGACATGGCGAACCACAATCCAAGTAGCAGTACCGCTGCAAGAATTGGATGAGATCCTCACAAGTGCCACAGTTGTGTCCCTCCGCTCCTTCTTCAAGGAGAGCTATTTTTAAAAACCACTTGCGAAAACTCAGAACTGATGAAGGGGATGCTGCCGCCCGTGGATGATGTCTTGGGTTCTTATAGAATGACTATCCGGGAGGACGGATTAAACAATGAACAAACGACGTCACTGCATCCAAGATCCTGCCTTACGTTCATCTGGCACACAGCCCAAGAGCCACGTTATCTTGAATACTACTGATGAGGAGCCATAGCCAATCCAATTTGTGATTAGTTCCAAAATTCATGCCGAACATTTGGGCCTTAAATTACAGACTCTCTGGTAAGTCTATGTAAAGATTAGAGCGCGACCAGCATTGGTAACCCCGCGAGGTTACAATGGGTAGAGACATAAACATAGAAAATGGGCCTACCAAACTTTGGTACAGGCAATTGTATGAAACCTCAGTTTTGGGGGGTTTGTAAATATACATTTTAAATTACGGTTTGTTGCAGTTTTATTTGAGTTTTTTTAGAATGACCCTGAGTGACACACCATTGGGTGCAACATTTCAATGAAGTGAGTTGAAGGGAGCACCACTTGATGAGTAGGTGTGGAGGTGGAACCTGTTTCTAGTCGCCCAATTTCATGGCCCAGCGTGTGGAGACCTTCTGTGGTCTGGATAATCCGTGTTGTCAGAGAATGAACGCAAAACAGAACTGCAAAAGTAATATAATTTAATAAATGCCTAAAAAAGGGTAAAAACTGATATACCGGAACAAGAGAAGGGGGAAAAACATCAATGGGCCGACAACAAGAAGCATGAGCAACAGGATCTAAATACACAACAGGTGGACACAGTGTAGCACATCAGGGAGGGGCAAACAAGCAACAAGACAGACAGGAAGCATATGAGGGGGGGAGGGGGCGGGGTTGGGGGGGGTGGGGGCACACATAGGGAACAAAAAAAAATATCAAATTAACCAGATACAATAACAGAAAGTCCACAAGACCATGGAAATTGGTAAGTGTAGTTGGAAAGCAGTTCCACTGACTTAAACAATTTTCGCCAATTTGCTATTATTTGTGCAGTTCAAAGTTATTTGAAAAATTTGGATTTACCAACAGTTATATCACTACACTAATGCATTTCATATTGTTCCCTATCCATCCTGGGTTCCGATCAAGGTACTCAACCACCCGCTCTGTTAAAATTATCAATGAGTATTTTCTTGGATTTGACC
Source organism: Knipowitschia caucasica (assembly GCA_964034765.1). Lineage (NCBI taxonomy): Eukaryota > Metazoa > Chordata > Actinopteri > Gobiiformes > Gobiidae > Knipowitschia > Knipowitschia caucasica. Next base: position 19,635,671 of record OZ035823.1, read on the forward strand.
CAAAATATTCTCTGGGCTCCTCCCCCCCCCCCATATTCCTATGACATTCCAAAGCCTTTGATCTAGTAGATCACCCCTTCTACTTGACAAGCTTAACGCAATAGGTCTTGATACCAACGCCATTTTCATATGTTGTTCACATTGTCCTGAGTCCCCAACAAAATGCATAATTGATAAAGGGCGTTTCCACTTTTAGGTCCCTTCTATTCTCAATATTCATCAACGATCTTCCTCAGTCATATCAAAATAAATATATTACCAGAACGACGTCATTTTACACATCGACATTAGGTCCCCATTCCGTTTTGTCGTCTTCATTCACGTTTCCTGATCTCGGGAATTCAAAGCAGTCTGGCGTGAAAAAGAGTACATCTTAGCGCCACAAGGTGGCAGGCTAAGTTCCCTTAGCTCTGCCAGCACTTAGACGCTCAGGTATAGGGGGGGGGAGACTCTGCGTGCACACCTGTCTAAGCCCAGAGGGTAGCGATTGTTGCCAATGGTTTAGCATTAAATACAGGGACCTGGAGACCCCAGGGTTCGATTCTTGGTCTAGGCACTCTTTTGGTTCTTGTGGCAAAATTGTTTTTTCATTAAACAATTATTTAGATAACATCTGTCTTTAATGTCTGAAAAATTCTTAGGTGGAAATTCACTAGTGTTATACGTAAATATTGTGATATGTTTTGATAAACCGTACGTACGTTACATCCTCCGCTCTGGCCCCCCGGGAGCACTGCTGTGAACCCCCGCCGACAGCTCAGGACCGCACTGGCGTCTGGGCGCCCGATGCGGCGGACCATAGACACGCGGACTCACATCTCTCTCTCTCTGCTCGCTCGCGTCTCGCTCTCTCTGCTCGGCGTCTCTCTCTCTCTGCTCAGAGTCCTCTCTCGTCTCTTCGCGCGGTCTCTCTCTCTCTGCTCGCGACTCTCTCTCTGCTCGCGTCCCGCTCCTCTCGCGTCGCGGGTGGCCCTCTCCTCTCTGCTCAACACGTCTCTGCTCTGCTCGTGGCTCTCTCGCTCTGCTCACGTCTCTCTCTCTCTGCTCGATCTCTCTCGCTCTGCTCTGCTCGCAAAGCTCTCTCTCTCCTGCTCACCTCTCTCTCTGCTCACGTCTCTCTCGTCTCTCTCTCTGCTCACGCCTCTCGCTCTCTGCTCGCATCTCGCTCTCTGCTCGCATCTCTCCCTCCTTCTGCTCGGCAGCGTCTCTCTCACTGCTCGCATATCTCTCTCTCTGCTCGCAATCTCTCCTCTCTGCTCGCGCTCTCTCTCTGCTCTGCAGTCTCTCGCATCACTGCGCGCCGGTCTCACTCTCTCTGCTCATCAACCTCTCTCTCTCTCGGCTCCCGAGTCGTCTCTCTCTCATCTGCTCAGACCTCTCTCGTCCTCTCTCTCTCTGCTCCGCTCTCTCTCTCTCTGGCTCACGTCTCTCTCTCACGGCTCAACGCTCTCTCTGCTCACCTCTCCCTCTCTCTCGCTCTGCTCACGCCTCTCTCTCTCTGCTCCGCGTCTCTCTCTTTCTGCTCACGTCTCCTCTCTCTCAGCTCCACGTCTCTCGCTGCTCACTACGGTCTCTCTCTCTCGTCTCTGCTCACGTCGCGCGTCTCTCGCGTTCTCTCTCTCTGCTCCGCATCTCTCTCCTCTGCTTCGCTCTCCTCTCTCCTGCTGCACGTCTCTCTCTGCTCACCTCTCTCTCTCTGCTCACGTTCCCTGCATTTCAATGACTTCAATACATATTAGCTAGGAATATTTGTCTTTGGGTGAAATGTATGCGAAATGGGAAAAGGTTAGAGGGAAAGGGCAGCGGTTACACAATGAAGATAATGAAGTGAACCTGTGAGTACTAAAACGAGTAAAAGTAAACATTAAAGGTAGGATAGATAAGAGGATTTTCTTCCAGGTCCTCCCAATTTTCAATAATTCTGTGACATATAGATCTGGCAAGCACCTCCTGTACTGGCGCCCCTGCTCCTATCTCTGTGTGGAGTGAGAGACAAATGCCCAAAAATAACAATTGTAAACCGCTTTGAGAATCTGATCTGCAGTGAAAAGGCAGTATTTAAATAAAGATTGTTACTTACTACTACTACTACTACTACTACTACTACTACTACTACTACTACTACTACTACTACTACTACTACTACTACTACTACTACTACTACTACTACTACTACTACTACTACTACTACTACTACTACTACTACTACTACTACTACTACTACTACTACGTACGGCCGGCTTGTCTCTCACACACTCCTTGAGTAGGCGCTCCCCCCGGAGTGGGCGGTTCTCTCCTAAAATTCATTCATTTCATAAAAAGTTAGAGCCATTTCCACCTTTAAGAACACCCCTGGAAAAGTCTGACCACACATTCAGTGTGAATCAATGGAATGCAGCTAAAAATTAAATCCTTATTAGACTTTGTGAAATAAATATTTACTTTTCTTTAAAATTGTTAAGGTATAGACTTTGTACCATTATTATGATCATCATTATTAGTATTATTATTGTGATGCTTCTTATTACTAGCAGTAATCTGTGGACTAGTGATGTAATTCTAAATGAGAATGGGGCTTGCAAACTTCAGTCAACAGTAAAACACCACTGGCAACACATTCAGTGGTTCTATATCAGAAATATAAATCCCCAGGTGTGTTAATGTTTACTTAAAGCATGACCTCGGCAGCTCTTTCTCCTCTACATTGAGCTCAATGAACAATGAACAAAGCAATGAGTTCCTTCAATAACTGTAGGCAATAAGAAAACACTCAGAAGAGACACTGTACTCATTCAAAAAACAGAAACATTGACCGCCTTTATAAAGAAGCAAAACAGGATTTCTATAAAGAGAATTTTCCCGAGGCATTCGACTGCGATTGTGCCATTTGTGATGACGACTCAAAGCATGTGCAGAGACCCTGAGGAACCGATTACAGACAAGCTTTTAATCTTTATTAAGTGATCCGGTCGAGTGTGGATTCATACTCAAAACAAAAAAAGAAAAAACTATCCACTCCCTTTGTCTCAAAAGCTGTAAGTGGCTGTAAACGGTACGAGACAGAACACAGGACCTAATACTGCCATGATAAATGTTGTAGGCACTTTGCCAGTTGAAAAAAGTATATTTTGGAGAGGTATTGGACTCTGTGAGCCAACTCTGGGACATTATGTTCCTGGTGCTTTTCCTGTTTTGTCAAATGTTTCATAAAAGATGACACTGCTGTACCCTTTTTTATTACTAAGTGGAAAGCAGCCCTTTCTGGACACAACACCAACCTAAATAAATACAGTGGCTGAGTGGTTTAAGGTGATGTCAATGTAATGACATCACCTTAAATGAAATACATCAACTAGGGCTTTGACTTTGAATTTTGATATTCAAATATTTAAACATTTAAATATTGTATATATATATATATATAATACAAAACAAGGCGAAAGTGGGCGAGATCCGATAACAGGGCTCTGTTGGAATGCTACTACTCAAGTAACCCTGGCCAAAGAGGTTACATGCAGCGAATGTGGGCTGAATGGTTACTTCGAAACCCACAGTCACAGTTGACCCCGAAACAACTGGTAGCTCAATGCTCCAACATCCACAAACGGCAACTGCTTACACAGCTTGAGATTGATGAGGTACAACACATGTATGATGCCACAGTTGCCGAGGTCAGAGGGGAGATCCCACCAACTGCAACTCCCCAACCAGATATTGGGTACATAGCCCCAATGGAACCGATAACGCTGAACGAGGCAGGGACTGACCTGAAAGCTAAGATCATGGCTAGAATGGGCACAGGGCAAAGATACCGGTTACAGCGGTTGTGTGAAGTACCACCTAAGGATCTCATAGAAAGCGTGAATGCAGCAGTGAGGGCAATACCTACCACCACAATCACTGAAACCAATGAGCTGATATACACTTCAGCAGCGGTGATCCTAGAGATGCTTGGCTATAAGAGCAACCATGGGAGCCATGGACAATACCCACCATGGAAAAGACGGTTGGAGGCTAAGATCAAGGCGGCTCGGAGAGAAGTGAGTCAATTAACAGAGGCCCAGAGAGGTGCAATGAAAAGACCAGTACCCAGAAAGTACAGCCAGATGACCATACCTGAAGCACTCGAAACTGCCAAACAAAGGCTCCAAGCCCTGGCCAGCCGCCTACAGAGGTACACTAAAGAGAATAAAGCCAGAAGGGTGAACAGGCTGTTCGCAACACAACCTGCGAAGGTGTACGCTCAGTGGCAGGGTAACAACAGGGGAGCAGACCCACCTAGGCTGGAAACTGAACAGTTCTGGAAGAACATATGGGAGAAGGATGCAGCACATAACAGAAGTGCACAATGGCTGGTCTCCCTGAGAGAGGAGCACAGCCACCTCCCAGAACAGAACTCAGTTACCATCACAGAGGCAGACATCCGAGAAAGAGTCTCAGGTATGAAAAACTGGACAGCACCTGGCCCTGATATGGTCCATGCCTACTGGCTAAGGACACTCACATCACTCCATGAGCGCCTAGCAGCACAAATGAACCAGTTGCTGAGAGATGGGACTCACCCAGAATGGCTAACCGAAGGGCGAACGGTCCTGATCATGAGGGTCCAGTCCCCTCCAACTACCGGCCAATAACCTGTCTCTCCACAACATGGAAGCTCATGTCAGGCATCATTGCGGCTAAGATAAGTGGGCATATGGAACAATTCATGAGCACAGCACAGAAGGGCATTGGTAGGGACACCAGAGGAGCCAAACACCAGCTCCTGGTTGACAGAACAGTCGCCCAAGACTGCCGGTCACGACACACCAACCTGTGCACAGCCTGGATTGATTACCAGAAAGCCTACGACTCAATGCCACACACATGGATCATGGAATGCTTGAAGTTGTACAATATCAACAGGGCTCTAAGGGACTTCGTTGCAAACTCGATGGGAATGTGGAAGACCACCCTTGAGGCAAATGGCAAGCCGCTCGCACAAGTGACCATCAAATGTGGTATCTACCAAGGAGATGCTCTGTCCCCACTACTGTTCTGCATAGGCCTCAACCCTCTAAGCCAAGTAATTGACCAGACTGGCTATGGATACCGCCTCAGGAACGGAGCAAAGATCAGTCACCTCCTCTACATGGATGACATCAAGCTGTACGCCAAGAGCGAGAGAGACATCGACTCTCTGATCCAAACAACCAGGATCTACAGCCATGACATCGGGATTAGGGTTGGGCGATATTTTTTTTGTACCGGTATACCGGTATAAGTAAATTAAATGATAAGAAAATGCCTTGTACCGGTGAAAACGATCATTTAACACTGAAAACAGCGAGCGGAAGACACGTTTGTGTGCGGCGCACTTTGATGACGCATCTGCGCGACACGTGTAGCAGAGCGGCGTGCAGGGACAACAACAACAGAGCAGAGAGTAAACATGGCTGAGGGCGGCGGTGAAGACCATGGTGAAGACATGCAGATTGTAGAAGACATTGTGCCAAAACGCGGAGCTACCTCAAACATATGGGAGTAGTTTGGGAACTAGATAAAAAGAAGCAATTGTGTGTAACTATCGACAGTGGATCTAATGTTGTGAAAGCAGCTGCAACAACTGGACTCGAGTGGCTTGCTTCGGACACTCACTCTCTCTCTCTCTCATAGTGCTATTGGTAAGCTTTATTTACTGTTTACTGTCATTCATTTTACTTCAATGGATGTGTTTGTCTACATTGCAATATAATTACAAATAAGTTATAATTACATAATTATAGAAACGCAAAAGGATACAAAAAATATATACAGTATTTGATCATTTTGACTATATTGGGATTAGGAAACATAAGCCAAAGTGATCAAATAATTATTTGATAATGCTACACTTTTTATATTACAAAGGACAAACTATTATATAGTTTACAAATTACAAATGTTCACCTTTATTACATGTTGCCTGCAGTTTTCAGTATGTACAAAACAGAATTCTCTACAATTCAGTTTTGTTAATACGTTTTATATACAATAGCTGTATTACACATTTTGCTGCCAATAAATCAGTAAATGCACTTTGAGGCAAGTGTGTTTAAAATTATCAGTGCTAATTTTTTATAGCTTTTATATGAGGCTTTGTTAAAATTATCATATCGTCATATCGTGATACATACCAAAAAAAATCGTGATACATGCTGAGGCCCATATCGCCCAACCCTAATCGGGATGTCATTCGGGCTCGAGAAATGTAGCAGGATGGTAACTCGGAGAGGCAAGGTAGTCCACACAGAAGGGATCTCACTCCCAGAGGGAACAATAGCAGACGTTGAGGACAGTTACAAGTATCTCGGTATACCACAGGCAAATGGCAACCTCGAACAGGTGACGAGGAAAGCGGCAACTGCCAAATACCTCCAGCGAGTAAGGCAGGTCCTAAGAAGCCGGCTCAATGGCAAGAACAAGGCCCGGGCAATTAACAGCTACGCCCTGCCAGTGATCAGATACCCTGCAGGAATAATCAGGTGGCCAAAGGAAGAGATTCAGACCACGGATGTTAAAACTCGAAAGCTCCTTACCATGCATGGCGGGTTCCATCCCAAATCCAGCACCCTGAGACTGTACGTAAGCCGTAAAGAAGGAGGCCGAGGACTAGTGAGTGTGAGAGCCACTGTCCAGGACGAAACATCCAAACTCCATAACTACATCATGGAGAAGGCCAAAACGGATGACGTACTCAGTGAATGTCTCAGGCAGTGGCGAGATGAGGAGGTGCTGGAGGAGAGCCCATCATGGGAGAACAAGCCCCTACACGGCATGTACCACCGGAGCATAACAGAAGTGGCTGATCTCAAGAAGTCCTACCAATGGCTAGAAAGGGCTGGCCTACAGGACAGCACAGAGGCACTCATCATGGCTGCACAGGAGCATGCCCTGAGCACCAGAGCGATAGAGGCCCAGATATACCACACCAGACAAGACCCAAGGTGTCGGTTGTGCAAAGAGGCACCTGAGACGATCCAACACATAACTGCAGGGTGCAAGATGCTGGCAGGGAAGGCCTACATGGAACGCCATAACCAAGTGGCTGGCATAGTGTACAGAAACATCTGTGCAGAGTATGGGCTGGAAACCCCAAGGTCTAAGTGGGAAACTCCTCCAAAGGTGGTGGAGAATGAGCGTGCAAAGATCCTGTGGGACTTCCAGATACAGACCGACCGTATGGTAATGGCGAACCAACCTGACATTGTGGTGGTAGACAAAGGGCAGAGGACAGCCGTGGTGGTGGACGTGCCAATTCCAAGCGATGGTAACATCCGGAAAAAAGAACATGAAAAGCTTGAGAAATACCAAGGTCTCAGAGAGGAGCTGGAGAGGGCCTGGAGGGTAAAGGTGACAGTAGTGCCTGTGGTGATCGGTGCACTCGGGGCAGTGACCCCGAAGCTAGATGAGTGGTTACAGCGGATCCCCGGAACAACCTCGGACATCTCGGTCCAGAAATGTGCAGTGCTAGGAACAGCAAAGATACTGCGCAGAACCCTCAAGCTCCCAGGCCTCTGGTAGAGGACCCAAGCTTAGAGAGGGATAACTGCCCGCGGAGGGCCAAAGGTGAGTGGACAATTTTTTATATATATATATATATATATATATATATATATTCGAACAAATATTAGACAGCCTGTAATATTCGAAGCTGTAATGAGCATTATCTTTATTAAATGATAGTTCCCAAAGGTTTTGTCGTGACGTGGCTACACGGGTAACAGCTAGGCTAGCTAGTGGGTGTTGTATATGAGCTGTATTCTGTTCTATTCACATCCAACAGGAATGCTGACCAGGCCACAAAAAAGCAGGCTTGCTTTTTATTTTAAGAGTCTAAGATCAGATGTACATATATGGTCAAGGAAAATGCTAGTATTTAACCCACTTCAGTTTTATATTCTGGGTCTTCTCCTGACGTCGAGCCTGAATCAGAGAGGGACCCAGGCAAAGGAGCTCCATGCCTGAATTGAATTGAATGTATTCTAATTATGCCATTAAACTCCTTTTAATCATAACTCAGTTCATTTCTTCTCCATCACTATCCATGTGTGCGGGAAACCCGTCTTTGAGAACAAGGAGACACCACATGGGTTACTTCAAAACTAGAACTCTCTCGAACTACATGAAAACTGAACAAAGAAATGTGAACATCAGCGGTGAGTGACCCAAGTATAAACCCAACCTAAATCCAAAATCAGATCCTCTGTAAATGTTCTGTTATGTTAATGGTTACTTCCAGGTTCGCCACAAAAACAGTATTTTTGTCATGAAAACGTTAACAGATAATTCTGAAAACCTCTGTGTATGTGTGTTAAGTATGTATATGTATAATGTATTCTTCAATTAACATTTAAATGTGTTGATTGATTGTTATTTATGTTTAATGAGCGTGGCTAGCTTTGATAGCTTCTCTCGCACCGACAGAAGTAGTTAGTGACAGGCGCTGAAAGCCCATTGTGATTAAGTGTACAAACTATTGTCCGGAGTAATCTTAGCATTTTGCACACCTGAAATTATATTCAAATCAATGGAGCGTTCTACTGCTGCAGTGAGGAGCTGTATAACAAACTATGAAAAAATATTTGAATATTTAAATTAATAAACAAACAAACTTCGATTATGATTTTTGTGCAAAAGTCAAAGCCCTAACATCAACCAACACACCCCGACTTGTGTGGAGTCTTGAGTATCTGTTATGTGTTACAGGGAATTTACACAGTAGGCGTAAACAGCGCGTACGCGTTTACTGCACGCTCTCTGCGCGTAACATTTTTTGGGAGTATCTACACAGGCCGTGCGCGCAGGTCCACGTCTTCTGATGCTCTCCCTGTCTAGTCTATGGAGCAGTGTAGAGGACAGTACGGGCCAGAGGACTGATGGAGAGCAACACAAATCACATGCATGTGTTTGTCTTCATGGTCTCTGTGCGCTGGTTTGGCCAGACGCGAGACTTTATGAAAGAAAAAAAACGATGTCCAGAATCACTGTAAAACCTGCTGCTCCTCCTGCTGATGTTTAGATACAAGTGATGTGTGTGTGCAGATGCAATCTAGAGCCAAGGTCCGCTAGAAAAATCATGTTTTACATGAGATTTCAATGGGAGACGCGTTGGTGCGCGCACAAAATTAGAAATCCATCCTAAATTAGAGCGCAGCTTCGCGTCATACGTCCGTCATACGCGCGTATAACGCTAGAAGTGTAAATATCATCATAGGTTAACATGGAAAAAAGTTACGCGCGTCTGCTGCGCGTATAACGCGTACGTGCTGTAACGCGAGATGTGTCAATTATCAGTTACTCAGTAATTACGTCACATGAGATCGTATGAGAATGAAGCAGTCCTGATAGATCTCCTTTGTTTGTTTTTAAGTGCAATTGTTTTCATTTTCCATTACTCAATTTTAAGTTAGCAGAATATTGTATGTGTAATATTTGTGCAAACATTGATTGGAGACACTGAGAAACAAAGCTGTTTGAGGTTGGTTACAGGTTTACTGTACGAACTGCAGCCCTGCCACCTCCACAACAGACCAGTGTAGTGGACAATTGCCTCAGGCCCATTGTAAGCGACAGGTTCTAGCCTTTTGTGTCCTAAAGCCACTGTTATGACAGGCCAAGAAAGTGTCAGCATGGCCCTATTGTAGCCTGCCTAATCTAGCCATTAGCCAATTAGGAAGTGACGGGCAGCTCTAATGCCCTTGCATTAGAGGGATGGATTACTCTGCCATTCAGCGCCTGCCTGTCGCCTCTGGCCAAATGGTCTGATGGAGGACAGAGCTTGCTCCAAAAGTTGCTATCAGAGCACTTTGCAGCAATGTGCTTATTCCCTATTTTTAGATGATTCAGGCAAAGTCTTAATTAGCTGTGATTACATTCCATTAAGACTAATACAGTGCAATAGATTGGGATCAATACCATCCTTGAAGTTTACTGAAAAAAACAAAAACAATAATTTGTATTCAATCCCTCTAGAATTCAATTTCATATTTTCTTTATGTGTTTCAAAAAGATCTACTGAATGTAGGGATTCATATTAAAATTTTAGCTGAAACGATTAGTCTAATAACTCGAATAATTCGATTATTAAAAATAGTCAAAGAATTAAAGCTGCATTGATGCTTCGTATATGGTAGTTTATTTGCGACATTTTGCCTTGTTTGCTCCATAGATTTTTTTCATGTTTCGCACGGTTTTCCCACTCCTGCTAACAGTCAAACGCTGCCAAAGCGGCATGGTTGAAAACTATCAACGTACCCGCTTGTCGCCTACAGATAGCTTTTCATTTATTAACGCAGTGATGAAGCAGAAAGGTTTATCAGTACCTGCATAAGACATGTGTTATGAATGTTTGCAGCAATGTGACATTCACTACAATCCTAGTGACAACTGGTATTATACTACTCCACAGCAGTTAATTGAACTCTGTACATAATATGCCTGTGGACTGTGGACCAAGATCCATCAGCAGTTACAGAACTGTAGGAATGAGGAGCACACCGTACAAGAGATGCGAACAATAACGATATACTGAAATTAAATAAAAGCTCTAACTTTTAATAGAAAAACAAGTATAAAATGCTGTAGTGTAGTATTGTATAATGTCATATATAGTCAGACACATGTGGTTCTATATTGCATATTATAATTTTTGCAGAGAAGCATGGTATGTGAAGTCAGTAGTGTTTATCTAATAAAGGACATATTGAATCTGGAAGGGGTGTGCGATTGACAATTAACGTCTGCTTTTCCCCGTCTTCCAGTAAACCATCACAGCCTGTTTAGGACCAGTTCCTGCTCTCAGCACAAGCAGCTGTTCTGACAGAGCTGTTCCAAATGCTTGGACACATAATAGTTGGATATAACCTATAAACCACAGCACCTTTTTTTTAAAAGTACAGATATTCTTATATCTGTATGAATTTGGTACCTTGACTCGAGCCACTGTAACAAGGAATTGTGAACTGGAAAACAGAAAAATATATTGACTTTACTTATTTAATAATTTAAAGCTATAGTCTCTCATTATCAAACCACTAGAGCCACAACAGTAGGTGTGCCCAATATGGAAACAATAATGAATTTAATCTTGGCTTGTGTACAGTATGTTTAGCCTAAGGACAGGTGGTTGTGCAAGATACAGCCGCCAAGCACTTAAGTGAGTGACAAAGCACTGCTGAGTCTGTGACAGTGACAGATTGGCTTTACACTCGCGCATATTGAAAACAGTGCTCCAATGATTAAATAATGAATTAAACATGTTTAGGATGAGATTAAGTGAAGCTCCAAAACAAGCCACTAACAGTACAATGGAAAAACATCTGCAATAAAATCAAGTCAATACAATACAATTTATTCTTGTATAGCCCTAAATCACAGCAGCAGTCACCTCAGAGGACTTAACATAGGGAAAGACCAATGTCAATGAATGTTGATAAATGTCCATTAATGTTGTAGAATGTCCTGGATCTTCGCCACAGTACTTATTGTTAGACACTAACTGTCCAACAGACCCTCCAGCATCGGCAAGGAAAAACTCAAAAACTCAAAAAACCCTCTCAGTGTGGATCAAGGGGATCTACACTGAGAGAGTGACCCGTGACCGTAAAAGTGAAAGTCAAACTTGAGGAAATATAAACATAATGATGTGTTACACTTCTAATTCAATTTTTTTGTCACTCGTTTGTTAAAGTATTTAATATACGTCACAAATTCCTTGTCCTAGCTGTGTCAGAACATGACAACGCATCATGGTTATATCTAATAACATAGAGAACGTATACAACCCGTTATACTTTCGTGTCTCTGGTGGTAAACTGAAAAGATCCTCTCACACAGAGCTCCCAGAATGTGTTCTTGCTCTTCTAATAAATAGTGCTGCCACAATTTAAATTTTTTGATTTCACAGTAATTGTGGGAGGAAATATTGTGATTTTACGATTATTCTCGATTATCAATGTAATGAAAGAAAATCCTCTCAGAATTTTTTTATTTATTATTTGCTGGAAAACAATAAATGGATAAATTAAGATGATCGTGTAATATTTTACATGATTTTATTGTATGTATTACATTTAAGATATACTTATACATAGCTGAACATAACAGATATTGTATAAGCATACATTTTCATGTAAAAAAATAAATGCAGGGATTGATCTCTCTCTCTCTCTCTCTTTCTCGGCACACGTGTTTGAGCACTAGTACTTTCAATTTCACTTATACATGTTGAACAGATTCAATTATATGTTTTATTGGCTGAGAAAATATGCTTTAAAATCAAGTATAATATATATAGTATCCCATCAAAGTATCCCATCATTCCAGGGGCCACTAAAGATTGTCTCGCGGGCCAGATTTGGCCCACTAGAAGATACATTTGGCCCCTTTCACTGCAACTTTCCGACGACAGGCTTTGCACGTTAGAATTCCATCAGCTTGTCCTGTCATCTTCAATTTTCCGGCAAGTCTGTGCAGCACTTTGTACTGTACTGCACCTTGCGCAAGAGTTTTCCGTACCAGCGGTAAACCGTGCCATCTTAAATCCTTACGGTTAACCTTCCGCAGGCTTTTATAATTGTGATTATTGTAAAACAGGTTAGTCTCGCAACCCTACTAATAATACAAAACAGTAAAAAGCATAGTGTGGTCTATATTGAGATATATCTCTCCATAGTGTACAGTGTGGTGAAACACCTCAGTCTGTTAATAAAGAGCCGAGAATGTTAAGTAACCTTAAGTTTCATCTTTAGCTATCATAAACATTGGCCATCAATATACAGTCTATGAACAAGACTTTGAGAATATAAATGATATTTTCTCATTTATTGCACCCTAAATATAAAAATCAAAAACGCAATTAGTAATACAAAAAAATCTGTAAAAAAATCAATAAGTCCAGGCAAAAATATCCAAACCCTTATTCAATATCAGTGATAATATAGTAAATGCCTCCATGTATCATGTGTCACAACACATCTGAGGGACTGATTTCTGGCCCTATTGCACATCAGTCTGATGTTGTTATGATTTAGAGCAGTGCCCTGTATGCCCACTGAAAGTTTGAATGATGAGTATTGTGGAGCTTCTGCTGCGTCAGCCTAATCCCCTTCAGTCAGGGCCACGCGGTTTCAGACACATTACCATCCAATGACACAATCAATTTTCTGGGACATGTGTGACCACTGGGCAAAAAGTATTTAAACATCAATGCTCTGGAGGAAAATCTGCATGGAAGAATGGGCCAAAATACCAGCAACAGTGTTTCAAAACTTTGTGAAGACATACAGAAGACTTTTGAGCTCTGTCATTGCCAACAAAGGATATATAACAAAGTATTGAAATTACCTTTAGTTATTGACCAAATATTTTTACTATTTTCCACCATAATTTGAAAATAAATTCTTTAAAAATCAGATATTTGATTTCCTGATTTCCCCCCCCCCCCATTCTATTTCTCATAGTTGAGGTATATTTTTGATGAAAATTACAGGCCCCCCTAATTTTTTTAAGTGGGAGAACTCACACAATTGGTGGCTGACTAAATACTTTTTTGTCTCACTGTATAATACAAAGCCTCTACCTACATATATGTGCAAACATAAAAGTCTATTACCTACAGTGCCTTGCAAAAGTATTCGGCCCCCTTGAAACTTTCAAAATTTCGCCACATTTCAGGCTTCAAACATGAAACAATGCGCTGGAAACGGCAGCAAGTCCTAAGTAGCTGTGAAATAGCTGCTGTTTTGTATTTTATAATTTTTTTGCTTTTTTCTACCCGAGATGTTGCTGCAATACAGTGTTTACGATTTCGCACTGGTCCAGACCGGAGTGGAGAAGACTCATGGTCCGAACCAAGCGGATCAGGCGGAAAATACATTGGAGGAATGCTAACTTTTTAAGTATTTTATTTTGGACTAGAGCAGAGAAAATGGTCCAAACCAAGTGGCTCGACCTCTACTGCTGTGACCTAAAGTGCTGTTGCATTTTAATACTATTGTTAGCCATTTTAGAATGATCTATTTATTTGTTTTGTTAAATCAGTTTAAATCAGCTTATATGCTTAAACTGTTCGGTGCAACCATGTTGGATAGAATCAAGAATTGGCCCATGGGACTCACTGAGGTGATCATCTCATAGCAGAGACCTCCAGTATCTTTGGCCCCAGAGTGTAAGCGTTTCCATTTGGCCCTACACCTCTGATCAGATTGTGCTGTAAAACTCATGTCACCACGACTGTGCTATGTATAATTCAGTAGAACATTTAACTTGATAAAATACCCAATAAAACAAGTCAAACAGATACATTTGTTGTAACAGAAAGAAATGCAGATTTTTGTTTTGCAGTTTTTGCTCTGTAAAAAATACATCTTTCTTTTGTTTCTTGTCTTCAATGAACCACATTTTCCTGCATCTCACTGCATTGACACATGCAGTCTGTTACTGCACTTCACATTCTTTCTATTTGATAGAAGCTCTCATTATTTCAAAATCCAATTACTCGCACTGCTCTGAAGCCCCTCCTGCTTTTCGTTCTACTCCTGATGAATTGGCCAATAGATGACTCCTGGAGAGTGTGACAGATCAAATTCCACTTCCACATATAATCCCTGTCCAGAATGCTGCTGCCAGTGACTTTAATTGGATCCTTTTAACAGTGTTTACTATGGTCACTTTCAGCTTTCAGTGTAATGATGTTCTTTCTTCTATTGAGCTTAATACTGAGGAACATCTCAAGAGAATCACATTGCAAAAAATTTAGTTTTACAGTGTGTGGTTTTATGCTGATTAGGCATTTACTCACTCGGCATTCATGTCCCTGGTCCAGATGTTGCAGATCACATTCATTTCATAAGTCTATTCAGAAATGGGCAAAAATAATATGTTCCACTCAAGTATAATGAAATGTCTTAATATTTTGTACATATTTGTTATCTCAAAAGTAGCAATCACAATTTATAATATGGATCAGATTAAACGGAAGTGTAGGAAAACATTAAAGCCAAAATTGTCAAAAGGGTTTATCAAAACTAATGGATTACAGTTAAATAGTTGTAAATTATCTTTTTTTTTTTACCTTACAAAAACTTAAACATGCTATGAGGAGGTTCTATGAATCGTCTATAATGACAGCAAAATGAAATAAAAATGTGTCAGGGTATTTTTAATCAAAGCAAATCAATGCGTTCGGGCACAGTTACTGTATTTGAGGGTTTTATTCTTGTTTATCAGGGTATATTTATATGGTTCTATTTTTTTGGAATGTTTATAATCACCTCTGGAATGTTTTTGATCACCGTTCTTTTTGCATATTTTTAAGTTCAGGGCTGGAGTATGAGAAGAGCTGTCCTTCTTCTCTTCCTCCAATTTGACATTCACTCCACCTGCTGGACGTAAGCACACTTGCTCATGGTCCCGCTTGCAGCTTCCCTGACGCCGCATTAGCAGTCTGTTAGCTTATTGTTAATGGCTGTATTTTTGTTTGACCTGATGGGTTGATGGCTACATTTTTGGTATTGCTGGTGTGGGTGTAGCTGGTTGTGTTTGTCATTTTTTTATTTAGGGCGTCAGCATCGGATCTGGACGGCCCTGTATAGGGTTTGTCTGGTGTCGCTCTATGAATATCATTAGAGGGATCACTTAAGCAAATGGATCGCCTGAGAATATGGAAATCAAATCAAATCAAATTCCATATTCACTGATCTCCCAGGATTGGTGAACTGAAAGAATGATCGGCAAACCAATCGATTATCAAGATAATCATTATTACAGCCACAAATCTACACCATTGGACACATTGGAGAAGAATAGAAACAATTTGCCCCTCGAGCAGAAACTTGGGACAAAATGAAAATGATGGGATTTTCAGGAATGATTAATTTCCTCCACTTGTGAGACGATTAGGGCGAGTCAATCACATGAATAATATATGTATAAGACGACTATTGTGAGACAGTGGCACAGCGGCTGGAGTGAGTGGATGATGGCATAACAGTAAGCTGCTTAATACTAATAAATACAAAAAGACACGCCCCCAGGGATCATGCTTCCACACTGACAGGGATAAAAATGGCACTAGATTGGGTCTTGACAGGAGATGGATTGCTGACTCAATTTTGTAGATTCTTGTGGACTTTTCACACATTTCTCTCCACATCAGCAGAAAATATTTGTTTATGCCGTGAAAGCCAATCCCAAACTATGCTGGTCGTGAAAAGATGGATCTTGTCGTCCTTATAGTGACCTGAGTAAAAGCAGTGCGGCAGTCCATCAAGGATTGGTCGAGTGATTGGGCAGGTGAAGGCACATGAGCAAAGGGTGAAATAGAAACCCAAGGACTTCCAATAGATCAGAGATGTTGTCATGGGGATGTTAGTAAACTCCCATGATCCCTCGAGTATCCAATGAAGGTCAATTTTCTATCATTGTTGGATTAAATAATTCACACAAAACTCAAACAGTCCATGCACCTAAGGGAAATGCTAGACAATACGAAACAGGAATATAACCATCCATAATGCAGTATTCTGACATTCAGCTTTTGCAACAAGTTTAAAAAGATGATGGGCTTCAAATGATTTAGTTTCCCAAATTCATTATCTGACAATTAACACAAATTGTTCTCGATCACTTTGCAGCTCAGTCAATTCAATTATCTTGTTCTATCTATATGCATTGATGTTGTAAGCTGCAGTGTTCGTTTGACAACAAAATAACAGAGAACCTGGACTCACTTCATTCAGAAGTGATACAAAGCTCTAAAAAGGTTTGAATTATAATGAATATATTTAAGGCACTTGAATTGACTGAATGATGAAAGCAGCAGAGCACTCACAAAGCAGAAAACCGAAGTTTCTATTTTACACTGAGACAAATCCAATTTTACCCTCCTCTGAAATCATCTCACAGCGTATATCACAAGTATCTGCAAAGATGGCAGATGTTACAGTGGGTGACTCAAAGCATCAAATTCACTATAAAAATGTAAGCTTTCTCTGGTGCTACTATAATTCTTTCCCCACTGCTGTATCGGAAAATAACTAGGGATGTGGTGATTCAGTAACTGAAATTGCCTATTTGTTATAGAATGTTTGTTACAAAAGCATATTTTAAATGTTTCAGAGCATTCCAGTACCATACAAACCAGCTGTTTATTTTTTATTGTTCTATCTTTAAAAGGACATGATAACTTTTCAGACATCACAGATAATACATAAAGCAAACATGAGACTATGAGCAAAAAACATCCAAACACAATTAAAGGAATGTAACCATTATCAGTTTAAAACAGCCTAAGTTCAAACAACGCTTTTGTGTTTCTGTTTGTGGGGTTTAGACTTAATTTAAAACAATGCGTTGACATTAAATTGTTTAAATAAATGAATAAACACATGCTTATCAGAAGAAAACAATACATTGTAATTGTTAATAATGTTTATGAAGTGAAAAAATTGTAAGTAAATAGAGCAAGATATAATTATTAAAAAGTAAGATGAAAAGGTATTTGGGGGTGGGGACTCTAATACGCCTTTTCTGAATTATGTGCTTTGCTGCTATGTATTCTTTATGGTTTGAGAATTGAACACTGAGACATCTGAATAAAGAAAATCCATCCATCTTAAACTTGCTGTGCCAGAGGATCTTTCGCCTCTGTTTCTAAAGACATTGGGTTTTTGCTATTTAATTTGTGTCTGGAAGCTAGAATACAAATAACAATAAAGGAAATTTGTATCACCTCATAAGAAATTAAACTGACAAGTGGGATGTAACAGACATGTATATTCTTAAATCAAATTGTTAACAATCTTATATTAAGTGTTAGCAAATGACAGCAGAATGGAGAGTGGGCACACATTCAGGTCAAGCACAGCACAATGCAAATCAATCCAGAGCCAGACCAGAAGGGTTAAAGGTACGTATCATACAGACATCATGCAGGCTAGGAATCTTTCAATGGAATGTGACGGGAATAATTAACAATCACGAGGCTTTGTGCACTGTTTAAGCAGTCAGTCTGTATGGGGCCTGTGCCAAAGAGGTTCTGATGTTTAGTGCAAAGAGAGGAAAGATGTAAAGCAGATTCTTTCTCTGTCAGACAGAAGATAAAGCGGTCCCAACATTAACGCAAAAAATAAAGGCCAATTAGCAAAAAATGTCTGAAATATTTTACGAGTTCTAATGAATTATGAAACCACTTGAGGCAAGGTGTCCACCCCCTTATCTTGTCATCTTGTGAAAATTATTTCAACTTATTATGTTTTACCCACTTCATTATTGTGCATTATTTTCAAACGAAAACCATGAAGTAGACTGCAAACATTGAAAAATGTTCCCAACACTTAATGCTCAGATTCTCACTGCCACATTTACTTAATGTAAAACAAAACAAATTGTTTTCTTTGAACTTCGGAATGAGACAAAACTGCTTATAATCGCTATAAGGGCCACATGACTAAAGACTTATCCAAATGTTCATTTTTTCCCCCTCTATTCTGGACTGTTCACACTCTTCTTTTCATACAAAATCCACTGTGGGCCTGAATACAAAGAGAGGTCTCTGGAGAAGCACTAATCTTTGTCTTCCACCCAACACACATTGTTCAAAAACAAAAACTGGAATTATTCAAATGCAGTCTGAACCCATGCATAAAACCAGGCTAAAACTAGGCATTGTAAATATTCTCTTTCCGCAAGCACATGCGTGTATAGTTGCATAAAAAGTAGGCTTTAGTGTGCTTTCGGGGAGATAACTCAAAGCAGAGGGCTTAGTGTGCACCTATCAGGCCAGTGAGCATGGAACGAATGGGAGTCCCTTATCATGGACCCTCAGATCGCCTCAACACTCAAGAGCAGTTAAAACTTCAGAAAAATGCAGACATTAAATTATCAGAGACCCTAGAATTATATTCATCCTCAGGAGACGCTGCATTTTGTTTATGAGCTTTGATGGGGGTTGAAGAAATACAAGGGGCAGCATTCTTCTCCCCCCATAAAACACTAAAAGCAAGTCACTTAACAAAAGTATGAATTTAAAATGGAAAAGTCTATTTTTGTTGAGACTCGTAGTGCTTATGGTACAGTGTCTAAGGTTCAGTGGCTTAAAGATTCTCACAACATTGGACATTATTATTAAGTAATGATGCAGATATTATGTCAACATTGTACAATCAATTTCATTTATTTTTTTCTGCATATTTCTGGACCGAGAATTCCGAGGTTGTTCCAAGGGTCTGCGGTAAATAGGGATGCACCGATACCACTTTTTTCAAAACGAGTATGAGTACCTTCATTTGAGTACTTGCCGATACCGAATACCGATACAAATACTGCATTGTGTTATCCCTGAGAATAAATACAATTAATACAAGTGTGTTATTTATCATTTCAACAATAAGAAAGTGCTTTAACATTTAAACATTTTACAATCGTTTTAACAGAGCCACTGTCATATTCCACTCATACAAACGGAACATAGAAATAACTGCTTCTCCAAAGTCTGTTGTAGATTTGGTTGTTGTTGTGCTCTGGTGCAAGCTAAAGTGTTATACTCAGATGTTTGATCAAGTTGCTGGTGTTATATGTGTTTGTTTTGGACCCACCTCGTGACAAGTTTTGCCTTACACAAGTTGTGTAAGGCAGTTTCAGGGATGAGATCCATGAAATGGGAAAAACAAAATAAAAAAAATGGTTCAATGCCTTCATGACATCTTTCAAAAACAACATATTACAAATTCAGTAATATTTCAGTAATCCTGTATAGAAGGCAAAAACAGGCATCATGGGGCTTTGCAAGATCTAACACAGTCTCCATAGATGTGATGAGTCATTTCCATCTCAAAGATAACTTGAAAAAAAGCAAAAAAAACAAAATATAAAATCAGAGACAAGGGAGATGATGGTGATCAATGAGTGTGCATCAGTGAAACATTGAAAAGCGAAGGCTCCTCTACCGCCCTTTTTCCTGCTTTGGACATTTGATAAACAATACTACTAATATATACTCAATCCATTTTAGCACTTCGGAATAGTCATTACTTTGTGCCATGGTTGTATAATGCAGGAAAAAAGCAATACCGTTGACAGTGTGTGACGAATGGGGTCTGGTGTCATCACTTCTGGAAATGCCAAAATCCTCTCAGCCTCTGACAAATCTGCGCTGACGGATTTGAATAAGAGAGAGAACGTCTGGGGGTAACTGCATGAAAATGGAGGCAAATGCAGAAAAGGCCCATGGTTCGCCACAAAGTAAAAGACAGGTCAGAGAAGTGCAGCACAGTGACAAGAGGCTGTCTGTTGGAGTAACATAAAAGGTCTATGAAAGATACCGATAGGGATGAAACAGAACCCAACTGTCAGAAGGCATGTGAGCAAACTGTGTACTGTGCAAGTATCAATTTAAACTACACTGCTAATTTTCAACTCCACAAATCATATTTCATGTTTGTTGTTTGTAAAGCACATCATCAGATAAACATGGCTATTATATACACACCTTTGCACTTGCTTTATCAACATAGATCTTCCTACAACTTCCTGGTTGCACAGTTCAGACAAAAGAAAAAGAAACACACTTACTTACATTTAAGAATATTGTAAGTAAGTCATCATTAATTATATAGCATATTTTTAAAGATCAAGGTCACCCAAAGCGCTTTACAATGTTCAGAGTTCAGATATTGTTCCACTCCCTCCACACACGGTGATGAAGGAAGCAAAACGACAAACACACTGGCATCAAAGCCCCCAACCAACACCATCCATTCACTCACTCGTTACATTCATACCTATTGTGGATGTTTTTAGTAGAAGGGGAAACTGGAGCACCCGGAGGAAAACTACGCAGACACAGGAAGAACGTGCAAACTCCACTCAGAAAGGCCACCATGCCACCCACATTGTGTCACAAGAATAACAGTACACTGGAATAATCAAAGGTAGTGTTTGATGGACAACAACCTTGGAATGAGATGGAGACGTAAAAGTGCTGGCTTATGTTTTGTTGACAAGAACAAAAGAAAGATTGTGAGTTAGAAATAAACAATAATGTTCCTAATTATTTCACATTTGGCATAAGGAAAAATCTCCACCATCTGCCATATCAAAAGCATTACTCAAACATACTAGGATATTAATTATGTGGAAACTGAGGCACCTTGCACACTATATTCTAATAACCACCAATATTATGCTTTTGTCCTTGTGGTAAAGAATGAGTGCTGTCTGGTATTAATTAGAGTATTTTGTCTACAGCTGGCTGGTTGAAATGTGTCTGAACTCATGCATCCAATTGCGGCCACAATTAAAGCCTGGATTGAATGCATTTCAGCCCATCTTTAATTTCCCAAAATCATAAGGATTGTTTGTCAACTGACCACCCACACTTGATCAACTTTAATTGAAGTAAAAAAACATATTTTATGGTTGACATGTTGAATACATGTTTAGCCTTTTCTGTTAGAGTTGTACCTTTAACATCTAGACTCTTCAGACTCTAAACTGCACATGTAAAAAATGTGTCTCTATGTAGTGGCATTCCGCTCTGGTGAGGACGGGATCTTGCTCCGTCACTACCAAAACAGTTACAATCAGCGGCCCGCCTGTTATGAGGCTTGTACATTGCACTGGTTGGTCCTCGTTTGCCTTTACCACTACCCTCCTCTAATGCACTGTGTCAGCTCAGGCCTGCTTCTGCCATGATAACTTAACACTGAATGTGAATGGGTGCGTAGAGGTATCTGCCCTGCTGTTTATGCAAGATACAAGCCAATTCTGACTCTGCAAAGCTGTTGAATAAGGATTCTTGCCCGTCTGCTACAGCTAATGTGTGAGTTGTATTTACGGAAATATGCTTGAGTGTTTGTGACTTGATATGTGTTTTTCTTGGTTAGTGTTAATGAGGGAGTGAGAAAAAAACAGCAGAATGCACAGTAAACATTTGGGAGCGTCTTGGCAGTGTCTGCGACCACTGGGCCAAGTAACAGCAGTTTACACAAACACTGAAAACTGTTTGATAAGAAAGTATGGGGAAGTTTGCGGGAGAAAACATGCATAGTTAGTTCACAGAGAACCCAAAAAGTAAAACTTGCAAGGACTCCTTTTTGACTTATGGCTGCATTGGTCCCAATAAAAAAAGTAGAGATGCCCTTGAGAATTATGCAGAACTCCGATCAACAACATTAAAGGAATAGGAGGTCCATTTACTTGGATCTGAGTTGGAGGACTGATTATAAAGCACAGAATAGACCTGTGGATATTGACTGGGATACAGTTTGGGACTCTGCTTTGCTAATCAAACAATCCAGACCATCAGTAGATCCATTTGAACTTATTCTCAGAACATTCAAGAATCATGCAAACTCATCCATATTAAAAGACGGATCCAAATGGCTCTCTGCTTTGTAGGCACCTATGGGCACTGATGAGCAATAGTTTGTCACTTCTTTCAACTTGTTCACATTTGGTTCTGATGCTCACACAAGCTCCGGGGTCCACTTCTACATTTCAATGGGAAATAAAGTTGTGTAAAGGACTTTTACTAGATACAGTAGAGTGACATCAAGAGCAGTACTATATACTGTAGGGCATTGTTTTCAGAGGTGAAAAGAGAACAATGCTGACAAAGCATAGGGAATATGCCAAATGAAGCACTATAGTGCCAAAGAAAAAACTTCTACCCACTACGGGTAAATATAGAAGCCAAAAAGTGTTCCCTATACTTACTTAGCTATGGAAAAAAAATAGTAAAATTGAGCCAATTTCTAGGTACACTGGGTGATTAGATTGTGTCCCGGCCACATGGATTTTTGCATTTATTTTTACATTCATTGTGCTATAGTTTGAGTGCGCAATGCCTGATAATGCTATTAGTTTAGTTACAGTATAGGCAAATAATGGTTATCGACTATACTGATATCGGATCATATCAGCTGAAACATTATAACCAAAGCATATTGGTGCAGACAAAGAACTCAATATCTTGCTGAGAATTTTTCAAGAAACTAAAATCCAGGATGCTTCTCTGATGGCAGCAACCACATGAGTCAGGTGAGGTGATTGGGCTACCTGTAATGACGAAACACAGAGCCAAGATGGACCATTATCATTGCTCTGGTGAGAAGCAATTACTGAGTACGCCGGCCCACATTTATCCCACACATCTAACACATTCAGGAAGGACAAGTGGGTTCCAATAGATGTTACAGCAGAGGAATAAACCCGGGAGGCAAATAGAGCTACATTAGCCAGTTATGTGCCAATGGCTAACCAGAGGGTACACTCACATCCTAGGACATTTTTAGAGGTGGGTAGTTTAACTTGAATATAGCCTAGGGATAAAGAGGTGGAGAAGGATCATTATCTAAGTGGGTGTAAAAAGATAAAAATTAATTCAAAGTACACCAGTCAAGCTGAGAAGGCTTTTTGGCTTTTAATGTTAAATTAAACTGAATACATCATGGCAGGTTATCACTTATCAAATGATATCAATATTGTATATTGGTATCAGCTTGTCACAGCTAAAGGAGTGAGCAGAGAAGTGAAGAGTGCATCATCTGTATTGTTATGCTGCTGTCAGACTTTTTCAATTGCAGATGTAACAGCCATAAATGTAACACAATTTACAATGACATAAGCCCAGTGAAGTATTTACATAGTAAGCATCCTAAAGTTGCTGTCTGCCAAAGTTTGTCTATCCTCGCATCGTGAATATGTGGGATTGAAAAACTATTCCAATAGTGAGTGATAAGAGCTCTTTCAAAGCTTTCGAAGGAATACATTGCACATTGGTCAAATGAAAGCGCAGTGTTTCTGCTCACAAAATTGGAATAGATTGAGATAGAAATTCAACCCAGAGACTGATTAGCATATTTTAACCTAGAAATATGTATACATTGATGTATAAGGCAAGGCATGGCAAGTTTATTTGTAAAGCACAATTCCTACAGAAGGCAACTCAAAGTGCTGAACAAAACTGAACTATTTTACTCTACAAGTAAAATAGTATTCAACATTTTGTGATTGCTTTAGATGGTTAATACACTTTTCCATCAGTTGCACACGCCAGAACTGGTTCAAGGGACCAGGGCTCTTGATCAAAAACTAGTTTGTTACAGAAATATATATATATATATATATATATATATATATAGCAATGTATAAAATAGGCTATAGTCTCATTTGTTTATATTCAACATTTGTATTATATCTTTTAAGATATTGGTACCAGAATTTGCTCAAGTAATACATAGAATGTATTTTCTCAAGCTTCCTAACATCTCTGCAGCTCATAACAAACTATTTGCTTTCCACTGATTAAGTTACTTAAATCTCTGAGGTGGTCTTCCATGAAAAGCTCTGTTCACTGAAGCTGCTGTTGTAAACCATCAGGGCCAGTCCACTGTCAAATGTGGAAGAAAACACAGCTCGAGTCGAGGGAGCAGGAGCCGGGAGGGGATGCAAATGAAGACAGAGAGGACCCTTTCACGCACACACAAACAGCTCCGTCAACTGCATGCCAAAGTAATACAGCAGAAAATAATAAAACAAGACTGACTTTGATGTGGAGTGATGGGCAACCATTGATTAAGATACACCCACATATTTCTCAGTCTCAAAACAGTTGGGGAAACTATTATACATAAGAATAATGTTTAGAGACAAATATTTATTGCGTATATGGCATTTGAAATAGCTATCTTTGCTAAATAACCCCTACTCTTTTCCCATTTTGTGAAATGCAAGCCCCCAATGTAAAAGGGAAATTAAGTATTCTCCTGTTGTTCTGTAAACTCATACATAAGCTATGGCCCAAACATTCATCTGCATATTTTATGGTTTACAATCACGTCTAAATCAAACCCGACGTTCTTCAAATTCATTATGAACCTTACACAGAGTCAATTGAATTAATGAGATGGTCCATTGGAAGTGACAGACAGGCAGGGGTTAACAGAGGCCACGGTTTCCTGCAGGGGTTCACTCAGTGAGTCCGTGTCCCGGTTGCCAACACCACTGGATCCTCATCTGCTTTGACAGCACTCGTATAGAAACCATTATACAAACATCTCCTCTGGGGCTGACCACACAGCGAGAGCCGTAGATCAATGCACGCTTCCCACATCCCAGCAGCGGATTTGACGGATGCATGCAGGGAATGAAAAACATACTGTAAAGAACTTCAACACTGGGTGAGAGTCACAGATGAACAGGACTTCAGGGAAATGCACGCTAAATAATTACATTCAAACAGGTTCTAACAATGGAAAGTAAAAGGTTTGAATAATGACAGCAAAAGCAGAGTTAGATACCTTACATGTTTGTCCGATTGGTTTACCCCAGTTAAGAAGTTACAGTCGTATTCTTTATTTGAGTATTGGATATATTGTAATTGTCCCACAAATCACAGAGGCCTAAAGCGGAGAGGATTTTTCAACAGTCTATAATTTACATATAAATGCACCTGCAAAGCAGAGTGTTGTATTTTTGCTAAACATTTTATTGTATTGTATTTTTGGGCAGACCGAACCATCTTCATATTGTCATTTAGAAATGTATTGTATCGAGTCATTTCGATTTGAATGTCCCTTACATTTTGATACATATTGTGCAATGCATATCAACAGGCTCTGAAAGACACCATGTAATATATTCATAATCCTAAGGACACCTAGAGGTTTGCCTTTTTTACATTTTCCAGCTTAATATTAAATGCCAGAGAAGAAACAGTGAGGAGTCAGTTGGCAGTACACCCCAAAGTGCTAAACTCTGGGTTAGGAGATCACACAACGTCATCTAAAATGAAAATGCCCTCCAGCTATCAGCCTGAATATTTCACTCCAAGTCTGTCCCCCATCTGGCCCTGTACATTTGAATCATACATTCAATTATGTCTTTGAACATACTCTTTAATGTATCAATGTTATTTAGGGTTTCTAGAGGAGGGCTATAATTTTATAGTATATGCACAGGTTTTTTCAGAAGGTCATTGTCTCAGGGCTGATAGAAATGTACATTGTGACTTTTAATACAATTAATTTTCAATAATGAGTTATAAACAGCATCTTCTGTCCCAAATGAAACAAAATAGTCAACATTGCTCAAGCAAACCATGATCCAGCCCGGATTATTCAAGTGTAGTGCTAAACAGAAGAACCTAGAACCATGGCCAATTTGGAATAGAAGAATAGACGACTACCAACTATTTCTAAATTATCAGAAAATAAGCCTTCCGAAAAAAAAGTATATGTTTTTTGGGGATCCGTATAGGGCTGGAAAGTCTCGTCCCAGAAGCACTTCCGGTTCATTGCTCGGATACAAACAAACCGTCAGCTGTTCGAAGAGGCGGTTTAAGTGAATGGTGCAAAATGCTCTGCTTTGTTTTCGGCTGTTATCATCAAAGTTTACATGAAGCATGCTCATTTTTTAGGTTTCCCAAAGACCAACTGAAGCTGTGTAAAAAGCTATGCAGTTGTGATAAAACCTTTTGTCTGATTTTACAGATGGTTAACTTGAATATGTATTCAAGCTAACTTGTAGCTAATGCTAACCTGTAGTGCGCTGCCGAGCCTTTCATTGTGGCTTGTATTTTAAGATAAGATTAACTTTATTGTTGTCACACAGGAGACATGTATTTATTTATTTGAGAGATAAAGGAGGAACATATTAGCACATATTAAATAACATTTAACAAATGTTCAAATATAACAGAAAACGGACAATCATAATATTAGTTTACTTAGTAGTAAATGAATAGGTAACCCAACTACATCATGTTATTTTTGACAGCACAGCAAAAAGAAAAAAGGCCCAATGTGAAGCTGCAGTGAGTGTGAAGTGGAGATGGAGCTAATGTACAGATAGAAAACATATCATTCATAAACATTGGCTCATAACCAACGCAGCATATATAGTGTTTCTATATTGTCTTTCTGATGCATAATAGTGGATTAAAAAACAATAAGTTTGAACACGGCCCTGCACCTTTCTCATCTCCCCGTCATATAAACTTCAGGACATGGTCAGTTCACAGCTAATTCCGACCGCTCACTCAGTTTTTCTGTCCCAGAGACGAAATGTGTCCAAAATAACACAGGAAAGTCCTTTAAGGAGGAAGAAGTTGGCGATCTCAGCACCATACAACTGGCACGTGTGGTTCGTTTGTATCCGCGGGTGGAAATCTCGCAAAATCTCGCACTTCCGCTTTCCAGCCCTATTCAGTGTTGTGCGTGAACGAGTTCAAAAGAACTCGCTCATTTTTTTGTGAACGTTGAACTGAACGCAACACATTTTAAAAAAAAGAACTTGAACGTGAATTAGTTCATTTCATGTGTCATGAACGGCAGACATCACTATGAACGTTGAAATCAGTTTTCTCTTCTGAAACGCAACGAGAGAAAGTTCCTCCCTCCTGTATTCTCGCACTTTTTCCGCCGAAATCTAAAAATTTCCACGGTTTCCACCGTCTGTGAATGCACCCCGACTCTGTGTTGTGGTGCGGCGCTGTGAGCTGGTGCTTTTCACGTGTGCCCGAGTCGTGATGAAAACACAGGGTGAGTTAGCGACAAAGATTACACCGTTTACATTTGACATAAAGTATAGACACACGCACTGCAGCGCATTACTGTCTGTAGTTTATGAGCAGAGATGGAGCAACTCCGTTTGGCTCCCATTGAAAACCATGTTAATCTGGTCTGTTTTGTAGTCAAAAGGCTCTCCTCCTGTGGGTGTACAGGAGATATATATAGCTCGTAGTGTGAAAAAAATATTTATTTAAGTATCTCACGAAAAAAGTAAAATGAACTGAACTTTGAACTAGTTCAGAATTAAAAATGTGAACTTTGAACGTGAACTGTTCACTTTGAGCATGGATGAACTGAACTTGAACTAGTTCAGAAAAGCTGTGAACTGGCACAACACTGTCCGTATTCCTCAACACAATGAGTTAACAAGAGTTTGGCAATAAAGTGGCACTTTATATCAAAAAATCCATTCTCAGCCCAAAAAGTCAAATAAAGACTGACAGGGCTCCTAAGTATGCAAAATAAAAAACAAGAGGGCCAGTTGTGGTGTGTTCTGTTTGATTTGTGCAACATTTCATTTTTGTGCACAACCAACATGCATTGTTAATGCAAGGGAAAATGTAGGCACCCTAGCTGTCATTTCCTGAGTTTTGGTTGCGATTCAATAGGAGACCCACACTTCCAACAAACTGGGGATGGTCCTGTACACACGTCTATGGTCCGTGTTGTGTACATTATGACCACGTTACGGCTGTGCGTTTGCTGAGCTGGTATCAAAGCGACTCACAGGAACCGCTGTCACTACAAAGTGGCCGCAGCTGCCTCGGGTCAGAACGGACGACGTGGCAAACAGCAATTGACCACGGTCACACATTTCACAGAAATTACATTTACAGCAGAAAAAAGGAAATTGACGATACGCGGAAAAGTCTCATCCTTGGTATATCCTGATGGATTTCATTGGTCCAGAGAATTGACCAATGAAGAGAAGTGCCCACAAACAGATACAGACGTGTCTGCTCCCAGCTCTAGAGATAGAAATGCGGATAAAAATTGAATCGTCTAAACAAAACAAATTTGCGGAATTAACAGATTCAATTAGATTTCCTTACACAGTCGGTCGACTGTGTAAGGAAATCTAATTTAATCTGTTAATTAAGTGAAATATGGTATGAGGAAAGTGAATCCGATATGGAATTAAATAAGTTCAGAGGTGTAAGCAGTCCACTATAATACCATGAACCTTGACGTAATAGCTTTTTCTCTCACATATAGTTATTTCTTGCTCCTTTTTCTTCTTTCACAAGCTGTTGTTTGGTGATGGATTTGTTCAGATTCTGGGTCATATACTGCTTTCAAAAACCTCATCCAAAAAAGTTGGCTCAAAGAAAAAATGTATTGAACAAAAGCCTGCATTGCACCTGCCTGAAATTGTGATAAACCATGTGTGCCAAATATTTGGGCTATTAAAGTAGCAATATATGAGGATTTCATGTCAAGTCATCATGAAATGGTCCTCATATGTCAAAAGGCATTAACAAAACATGCTCTTTTCAAATATTTCTTTAACTGATAACAGTAGTTCAGCCGAGATATTTGAATTTCAAAATTAGTTTTACTCACTTTTGGCCAAATTTTTCATACTTCTCCTTTAAGTGCTATACATTTTTGTATTTATTTCCAACTGCATTTAAAAATCTCAAAATATCTGAAGAAGTAGTGTTCTTCTAATAACAGGATCAAGTGAAATAATTTGTATTCAACAAAATGAGAACAGTAAATACAGAATCATACATTTTTTTCTGACAGTAAAAAGCCCTATTTTTCCGTATAAGTCAAAAGAGCTTTAAAAGACCATCTAACACAATTCTCAAATCACCTAAAACCCTTCCGTGTCCGCTTCAGTCCCACTCTCTTAAGCTTTTAAAAGATTATCGCCTCCTTCATCTCGCCCTCAGTCCAACTGCCAAATGGCCAGCGTCTTAAGTCACCATATACTTTCTCCATCGCTACATTTAAATACTCATTCTGCTCTCCCATGTCTCTTAGAGATTTTCTTTACCTTTGATATAAACACACCTTGAGACCGTCTCAATATGGATACAGCTCCCACACACCTCATCTCAGTGGTCATGTCTATCAGCTATCTGATCATGGGGCTGCGGCTCACTCCCTGCAGAGCCATGTCACTAACGCTTTGTTAGACACAGAACAAGGCATTGTGCTGAGGAGAATTCAGGAGGTAAAGCTGGAGTACCTTACCTTTGAAAACAAGAACATTGTTAACAAAAAAAGTTCCATGTAACTAGTTGCTTGCTATGAAAATTGAGGTTAATTTCTTTTTCACCACTTGTTGACAGCAGTATCCAGAACCTTTTCATATGAATGTACTCAATACCTTTTTAATCACTAGATTTTGGCCTCCATAACATGTTTAGATCAGCTTTTTCTGTGAAAAAGAGAGTATCTGCTCTACCTTTGCCAATCAGTGGTACGTACAAATGTTTTCTACAAAGATAAAAGACAGCATGCTGTGTTGATTTGTTCACAACACAATCCTTAAACAAGTTTTTTTTCTGTTGAGACAAACACAATGAATTTATGAAAAAAACATGTTTCTGAAATAAAAAGGCATGCACAACATTTACAAATCTTTTGTGTGACCATCAGTGGAGCAAACAAATGGAATAGTTTGTTTGAAGAATTAAAGCAATATGAAACTACACCAGTTTAAGAAGAGACATAAGGAAATTGTGTTTGCTAAATATGTCAGGAATGACAGACAGAAAAAACAGTTTACAAGCGCTAGTTTCAGGCCCCGTTTATACGGAGGCGCTGCGCAGGCGTTGCAAAGCTTTTAACAGCAACAACCAGGCTCCTTGTGCAAAGCCCGGCCAGTAATGGGCAGAAAAACTTTACAACACGACACACACACGCAAACCCCAGCCCCCCCTCCAGCAGTATACTCACTTCCTCTGCAAAACATGAAAGAATGCACTAACATCATTCTGCATTTAAAAGCAGCTGCAAAAATAGAAACAAACTAGAGCTTCGCGTGGTTTCGTTTGGACGAATGAAGGAGTAGAATTGTCCTCAGTGTAGCACTCGAAGCACACGTAGCTTGTTAGTGTACCCGCCGCCATTGTTGTTTACGTTTGTTCTCAGCTACTGCGCATGTCCAAATTTATGTGTGGGGAGCAGCGGGGAGGTGGGGGTCAGATCAGGCAGAGAATTCACACCTTTTTCTTCAAGCGGGTGTGAAAGAGCGCCCTGCTGAGCAGCGTATCTGAGGCTGAGTTTACACGGAGACAATGTGGCAGTAAAACGGTATAGTTGGATGTCGGTTGCTACCAACCGTTCATACGAAGACTGTGTTTCAGGGGGGTGAAAACGTAAGTGTTCAGATCCAGCCTGCAGAGTGGGACAACTCAGATACGCTGCACAGCGGGGAGCTCTTTCACACCCGCGAGAGGTGAAAAGGTGTGAAATCCCCCTCTGCTCTGACCCCCACCTCCGCGCTGCTCCCCGCACGTAAATTTGGACATGCGCAGTAGCGGAGAACTAACATAAACAATAATGCCGGCCGGTAAACTAACTAGCTTTGTGGGATTCCAGCGCGGGACAGAGGATAATTCTACACCTTCGTTCGTCCAAACGAGACCACGCAAAGCTCTAGGTTTAGTTCCCATGTTCACAGCTGCTGTTAAAATGCAGAATGATGCTGGTGCGTCCTGAGGGTCTGGCACAGGAAGTGAGTATACTGCCGAGGGGGGGGCTGGGCACGGGGCTGGGGGTCGTGTGAGTGTTGTAAAGTTTCTCTGCCCACTACTGGCCGGGCGCTAGAACTACATCGTTTTTCAACCTCATGTGAACACTGAGAAATTTGCATTAGGAGCCAGGTCGTTTCTGTTAATAGCCTGGAAACGTCTGCGCAGCGTCTCAGTATAAACAGGGCCTGAGCTGTCCCACTCTGCAGGCTGGATCTTAACTCTTACGTTTTCACCCCGACAACCAACATCCAACTGTACCGTTTTACTGCCGCATTGTCTCTGTATAAACAGAGCTTTAAATGCGAATGAAAGTAGATTTGTTTGTTTTGTCAAGTAGACAGAGATGTGTAAAACCAAAAAAAAAACAAAAAATGGGTGGTTCTACAAGTTTTTACTTCTTCACACTTTCTTCACAAGTTCATATTGTTGTTTCTTGTTTATCATTTCTATATGTGTTTTGGTATAATGGTTGTTTTTTCAATGTCCGAATAAACACTTTCAATCAATCATACTCCAACTTTAGGCAAAAATGTTTATGAATTTTGTCAAGTTGGTGGACAACTTCCTCATTCCTCTCATTTTGACACAAATGACTGAGAAGTGGCTCCAAATAAATCAGCTCATTTAATATTCATAGTTGAAGGTTGCAACAGCAGTGCCACAGAATTGCCCTTGTTTTGTGAAAACATGTCATCGCGCCTCTCTTCATATTGATTAATGGTGTAATGGTCTTGTCTCTTTTACATCATGGCATCCTGAATGCACAAACATTTCACTCCTGCACCTTTCCCTTACATCAAAGAGAGGATTAATCTACACTTTTTGCAGTAAAGTGAATGCACCAAAAGAAGGCACATTGATCAGTAATAGGACCAGAAACAAACGAAACACTGCAGTACATCTAAAGTAGCAGATTATTGGCGTGGTGTAGAATCTGTTCATCCCTTAACTGAGACAGGATTGGTTTACTCGCCGCAGCCGACCTTGAGGGACCGAACCTGGGGCACAGATAAATGAGTCGCAGCCCCAGCCCGCATTAGGAGCTGCTATTAGATAGATCTGTTTACAACCTGCTGCAATGTGTGTCAGCCTTCTTCACTAGACCGCTCTTTATTTAACTGCCAGAGCCTGTCTCCCAAATCGAATGGATATGCTCTCATTTTTGCAGACTGGTGAAGTTCAGTTGGAAGATGCCAGCGTGATCTGATTGGCTGTGATTATGGGGTAATTTTTTGTATTCTGTTTTCACCCCATACACAGGTAAGTTTGCAGGCTTCCCTGAGCAGATCAGATTCACATAGTATTCCATCAGTCCTCATGCGGATGAGTGTGATCATAGACACCAGAGCTTGTCCAGTATTGTGCAGGCCAGCAGTAGCCTCAGTCAGTTTCATTTCACTTTGTGGAAAGTGTCGGAAATCACAACTTTATGATTGAGTTCGCTCCAAAGCTGCTGTTTGCTTGTGACGTATGAAGGCTTTGTCTTCATCCATCTCCACAGCTTTGAATACTAAAAACGGGAGCTCATTGGCTGATTGTAGTTCCTGGTTCTCGGCGCCTGACTTCATAGCAGGAGTGAAATCGAACACTTCAGGCCAGTGGAGCTCTGAACAGGTCAGTTAACTTTGTGTGTGCTTTGTGAGTAAAAGAAAAGTCATGTTCAGCACTTACAAGTAAATAGCCTGGATGTACCACACCATAGTACAAAATACATTTCATACTAAGGTCTGGAGGTGCTCCGTTGAGCTCCATTAACAGGTGGGAGGGGTTAACTTCTTTTGCAGATTGAAACAATTGGATCTGAGTTTATCGTCACGTATGTAATGCTCTCGAGTGAGTCGTTACCATTTAGCATTTAGCCCAGCTTTAGCCATCTCCTTTGCTGCTAACGGAGCCCGTGGGGAGTAGCGCCACAATTTTTGCCAGCAATGACTTTTGCTATACATTCCTATTGCTCCGGCATCAATTTCTTGATAGAACCAGACCGGATTACTTTACCATAATTTTTTTTGCCATTGCCAAACCTGCCCGTTCGACACAAACTCTTGACATCACCCACAACAAACTACAACACCCGCCTCCCGTGCTCGTTGATTGGTCGGATGGAATTCAACCGATTGTAATCGCTAACACAGGGACCAGACCCAGACGTTACATGCAGAGAAATGATAATTGACTGTACGGATGGTTAAGGCCAGGCTAAAAAGTAAATAGAGAACATATTTTTTTTATATATTTATCCCAACAATGCAGTAAGGCAATGCAGTGTCTTCTGGGATATGGTACTGTATAAATGTTCCCATGCCCAAATGTATTAGCTAGGGATGTAAATCGGTGACCGATCGGTTAACCGGTCAAACCTGTCGGTTAAAAAAAAGAAAAGGGGGAGAGGGGAGGTCTCTTAAAGCTGCACTAACTGACTTTGTGATTTTGAAGCCGCGGACTCGCTGGCCTCGCTCTTTCTGCTCCCCTCCCCGCACCCACGAAGCTATCGCCCCCCCCCCCCACACACCCCCCCACACCCCCCCACACACACACACCCACTGTTGTTGACGGAGCTAGCGTCTCCCAATATGGATAATACATGGATATGGATTTGCA
The DNA here is from genome assembly GCA_964034765.1 of Knipowitschia caucasica. NCBI lineage: Eukaryota > Metazoa > Chordata > Actinopteri > Gobiiformes > Gobiidae > Knipowitschia > Knipowitschia caucasica. The sequence goes on from OZ035823.1 coordinate 19,669,575, forward strand.
TGTGGATGGCGTGACCATAGAACGATAGAACCGGGAAGCGCGGAGGAACAAGAATTTCTTTTGGATGGCTGTTTCGCTGTGTAAGCAGTAACCGGTAACGAAGACACACGAAGCTTCAGGTTAGCTCTGCCGCTTGTTGTGCTAACTCAGCTGTCTATGCTAACGGACCTGTAGATTTCTCACGAAAGTGGGGGCTAGTGGTGCGCTGTGATTGGTCACAATCTGCGACCCGAAACACATTCTCTTCCTTGTTTCATCAAAACTCGATCTAAAATATAATGTCATGCATGCACAAATCTGCGCTACTTATTCTTAAAAAGGACGTATATCCCAGTGCACTACATGGATAGCATTTTCGTAATGAATACAAAAATAAAGTGTCTCTGTGTGCTAGAGACAGACCCGCAACCGTATTAGTAAACTCCTGGCCGAGTTTCATGCTGCACGCGCCACATATGCACGCACACACATACACACACACACATTTCCCCCCCTCCATTGATACGCAACATCCACATGCATCATCTCTCCCCTCTGTTACTAGTCTGCCAAAGTTGCACACTGGTGTGGGTCAGAACTACATTGGAGCATACATTTACATTTACACACATACATATACACACACACATACATACATGTACACACATACACACACACATACTGTACATACATGTACACACATACCTGTCTGTCTGTCGCGCTCGTCTGTGACACGCAGCCCAAAAGATCCTCGCAAATACGCGGCTCCAGTCAAACCACATGAAACATGTTTGTGCTGCTGGTCCTTGGCATTAGATCAGCTCCACACACACATCACTGTATTTAAACTTTAGAGAAGACCTACGAGACGCGGCTCGTCACTCGCTGCTCTGACCATGTGAGCGAGCCGTCGTTTGCTGCTAAAAGGCTTTAACCTTTTGCTGCTAAAAGGCTTTAACAGAAGAATGGGAAGATTAAGAAGAGATTAAGAATTAAGAATGGGAAGATTAAAAAAGCAGTTCTCTGTGCACAAAGGTGCCGAAGCTGATGCTGGTTTTGGCGCCTCTGTCTCGGCTCTGATCTAGTAGAACGCATAGCTGCACTTATGAAAAGTACGCGGCTCGAAATGGCTGTTATTTCAAAGAAAGTGGAATATTTTAAACTACGCGGTTAACCAGGTTAATGAGGCTTAATGAGGTTAATGAGGCTTGGTGGTCAGTCATGAAAATTCATAGTAGGACCAGTGTGCCTTTTAGCAAGGTTTATATGACAATCACACAAAGTCACATTAAAACTACTTTTTCATGGAATTCCTTTTTGGTTAATTGTTTTGTCTACTACCTGGTCTTATTCATTTTCCAAGAAGAATCAAATTATGCATTATAAAAGCAAATAAAACCACATTCTAACCATTCAAATGGATTCCAACACAAGTTATTCAAATCCACTCAAGCTTCAACTAATTGACTGAAAACAAATATGAACTCTGTTATTACTTCAGTAAACAACACACAGGCGTGTTTTAAATTGAGGCCAATGCTGCACATATCCGAGCCTTATGATTGCACAGCCAATATTTATTTTACTTGAAGCTTTACCAACAAAGTCCACCATTTGGATGTTAATTTGGTCCATCTGCTATTTAAAGCCTGCACGCGTCATTTTATTAGTGAGAGTTAATGTAGCTTGCTCTCGCTGGAATCAACACAAACCTTGTTTAACTTGTTTCATTTGAGATTTGTTAGACCAAAAAAAAAATTGCAATATGGTTACACAAGTTGACAATGTTTCACATACAAAAAGAAGACTGAGCTGTGAGCTGCCTGTTCTGGAGGTTCTCTATAAATCCAGAACCGAGCTCTTCGAAGCTCTTCGAATAATCAATGATTCTTCTGGCCCCTGAAAAAGCCATATTCCACCTTCTTCCCTCTGGTAGAAGATATCATTCGTTGCGATGGAGGACATCTCGTTTTGCTAACAGCTTCTTTCCACAAGCTGCAAACAGTTTAACCAATGTACTTTAAACGTGCTGAACTTGTAGTGATCGATCGATTTCACAGTGTCAATTGTTTCTTGCACTTTTTTTAGTTTGTTTTATTCCTGTATTGTCTATTTATGTACTTGTCTTGTGCATGCTGGGGACTTCTGCAAATGTATTCCATTGTGGTTTTACGGCAAATGGCAAATCAAATAAAATGAATCTGAATCTGTAAAAGCATGAGCCTCAAAGAATGAGGATTTGTGTAATTGTCATAAACCTGACTAACAGGAGAACAAGAGCTTTACACAACACTACGGCCAGGGGGGGACAGTCGTGCAGTACAATATCAATATGACAATGACAAAAACATTTAGCCTTTGAATGTGTTTTGTTGTTGTTGAAAAGTGACCTGGACCGGGGCTCATACACACCATTTGCCTACCACACTGATATTGAGTGGGCAAAGCAGTGGCATTTGGGATGTTAGCTGACATGGCAGTTGGCAGTGCGGGGCTGTGACTTGGCAACAGTAAAGGCCACATATCACTGCGGCTGCTGCTGTACAGAGGTGTTACGCTTCCAGACACAAACATGCATTAAAAATATCCCACAAAGAGAAATGACTGTGCACTGTGTAAAAGGCGGGCCCAGGCTGCTGCTCATTTCTATCAAGAAGACCTTTGGGAGGGAGGGAGGGAGAGAGGAGACGTGAGGACAAATTCGCAACTGGAGCACTCTGACAAAGAAACAAGGACACAAAACCTGAGTTAGGCAACTAATGGGAGAGAGGGCCAGACAAAACACGAGGTGCATTCACTAGGAACCGAGGAAAATAAATGGAAGAGGTTGGTTTATTTTAGTAAATCCTGAAAGTACCACTGTGAGCAATACATGTGAGTACAAGGATACACAAATATCTTTGACATGTGTTGCCCAAATTGGTTAACTATGTTTTATCATGTGTTCATTTTCGAGTTACCATCAGCAATCAGCCAGGCCTATTATGTATTTTCAATCCTGTCAAAGATGTTTCTCCTCGTGTGTGAGTGGTTTTCCTCCGGGCGCTGCTGACAGATTGCCCAAGTGGCATTGAACGATGGTTCAAATGCAGAGGAGAAATAAAGTATACCTCAACCTTTATGTCAAGCAAAAACTGACACCCTACTGTTGAGGTGATTATATTAAAACTTAAAGGGGTGTGATGACAGTGTTAAAATAAATATTTCACCATGATGATTAAAATTGTAGTTGCTAATCAAAGTATGTTAATCTTTAATCACTAGCTCATGAATGAATCTTTTCAATTATGAATAGACAGCCAAATCCCTTCCTGTTTGTCTCCATGTGCACCTCCAGCTCGAATGGCTGATGGAAAGTCTGATTTTCTTCAGCTAGACATAAGCCTTTGATGTCATCACGCAAAATGCTGGTGGTGGAGGACACTGGGGTTATACAAGCAAACATTTCTATTAACAAGACACTATTGAGCATGACCTGATAACATAATCTTGAATTGTTCAATGTAGGAGTAACACGTTGATCTTTATTTAAGACCAACTTTTGAACAGACACCATCTCTTACAAGCGCCTCCTCAGCAAATGCCATCATGTCTTGATGTGTAAAAATTTGTTTCTGACAACTTGGCTCAACTATATAACAACTGTATTACTAGTCCTTCAGGTCAGTGGAATATGACAAAATGAGGCTATAATTCTATAATAATACAGACCTTGAAACATAAAGCACACATTGTAAACTATGCTACAACGTTCTTCATAAAATCAAATGTGCTACAAAGCACTAGTAAAATACAAAGAGACAAGAAAAGCGTCAAGCACAGACCTCTGATCTGTGACTCCATTCTTTGTCTTTGCAGCAAGTTTACATGTTAACTTAATGGTGACGTACATCGGTACAAATATTTACATCTATGTTGCACGCACGTTTATCCGGCGCAGCGTAAACGTGTTTTTGCGGCACAGCAGGGGCAGTGGGTATGGCAACTCAACGCGTGCAGCAACCAATCGGAAAGAGCCAAAGTGGTAACGGGGACATAAGGTGCTCAGAGCAGCAAGACCATGGGCATGTCAAAATCAAATACATCAGAGGGCCAAAAAAAATGTTTTGCTACGCGCCGAGGGCCGGACTGGTTCAATGTTTCTCAACATCCAGAGGCAGTGCCGGTGACACCTGCTGGCTTGATAAAATATGCTCTAAAGCCAATCCTCATACTGTACATATTAGATGTAATAGACATCTGAGAACATGACAATAGTAAAAAAAAAAAAAACCTCAAACTTGGTGAAATGTAAAAGAGCAGTGTGGACCTCTTTTCGGGGCGTTTTTTGAATAAATCTGACGAATGGATTATACTTTGGGAAATACAAGTGGATGTTCTTCTTCAATGAACAGTAGAGGTGCAACGGTTCATCACTGATCCGTGATCCTTTCGGTTCAACGTCTTCGGTTCGGTACAGACGTGATCCGCGGTTTGATTTATGAAAAAAAAGTTGTGCGCACGTTGTTCAGTCCACACACAGCGCGGTCATTGCGAGCGGAGGAACGGAGATGCTTGAAAGCCCTGCGTCATTTAAATCCCCAGTATGAGAGCATTTTGGCTTCACTGTAACTACACTGATAATTAAAATTCGACAAAACTGTCACGATGTGTAAACACTGTGGACCAAGAAAGACATGAGTGAAAAAAGCGTCTCAACGACCGCTTATTGTCGCGGCATTTAAGCAGCTCCTTTACGCACAGTCAGACCGGGCTAAAGTCAACTCTCCCGCGCATCCTCAGCTGCGCTCACGACTGACGCTTGGACCTCCCGCGGAACCTATAATAGATCCATGAGCGGAACCGCTCACTTCATCACCGCAGACTGGGAGATGAAAAGTCTGGCGCTGCAGACACGCCCCCTCTACGAAAGTCACACAGTCACACAGCGCAGGTTCTGACACAAGCAGCGGAGGAATGGAAGACAAAGGCCCAGTACTAATATCCCAGTCACAACTGATAATGCCAAAAATTAAATAAATGCAGTGAATGAGGCTGAGCCCAGAATGGAGCGCCTCCTCGGGAGAATCAGGAAGGTGGTGTAATATATGAGGGTAAATATCCTCATAAAGTGCCTTCTTATGTTGCACTTTGTGTTGTTTTTCATTAATTATGTTAAATAGACATAATTGGATGGATGGAATATGCCTTCCATCCATCCATCCATTTCCTTCCCCTTAATTCATTTCTAGGTCAGGGGGGGCAGTCAGAGCAGGTGCCGAGTCCACATGAGCTGTGTTTATTAAAAAGACAAAACTTTTTTTTTGACAAATGAACCGAAAAATGAACCAAACCGTGGCCTCTGAACCGAGGTACGAACCGAACCGTGATATTTTCAAACCGTTGCACCCCTAATGAACAGTTACGGAGAGAAAGAGACTAAGCAAGGATGGGGAAAGTCTAATTTGTTGGAGCAGCAGAAGATGAAAGGTAAAAAACAAATAAAGACTGATTTATTTTGTGCCCATATTATGAGTTATATCTTTTTAATGCAAAGTCTGATATCGTTTACACTTACATATAAATATAGCTGAGAAAATAAGCTTTAAAATGATATATAGCTTGTGGCTTATAAAGTTCAAAATACATCTGCTATTGCCAGCAGATGTATTTTTTTCCTTGTTTGCTCCCGCCGGCGGGGGCTAGCGAGCTTAAGGGGTCAATACATTGCCTCAATGGCAGGCAATGTCCCGGGGGCCATAGATAATTCACTTGACTTTGACACATGTGAGCAAGACGAAGAGACTCAAAAAACAGCCAAAACTAACAAAGATTTCTTGATGACATATGCCTTCACATTCACCATTACTGTATACAAGTGCTGCTGACGGGATTGTCGATACAATCCCGTCTGCTCTGTCCAGAGTGATGTCCAGACATCACTCTGGACAGAGCAGTCGCATTCTCTTGCTGCTCCTCGCTTGCTGCTTTTTTATCTCCTTTAATCATTTTTGCCTAAATTTTTATTCCACAAAACACGGATTACTCCTTTTTACAAACTTCAACACAAGACTGGTGGAATTTACCTAACTTACAGCATGTCGGGAGGACGGGAAAATAGAACAAAACTTTGCGACGGCTGTTTTTCACTCAAACAGGAGCTAAAACTTCTTCAAGACCGAATGTTTGTGCTTGAATCAGAATTGGGGCTGAACACAACAATACCAGTGAAAGGAAATGGACCAAATGGACAGCACGTAAGTTATGATGACGCTATTTCATTTCCCAAAATCAACAGAGACAATTGTTGGAACACATATGGTGCCAAGCCCAAACAAGGCAAAGCTAATGATAACAAGAGTGTCATAATGCCACAGCAAAAATCTTTAATTACAAGAAACCGCTTTTCACCACTTTTGGAAGATGAATCAGCAGTAGTCTCTCAGTCCCAGTCTCAGTCTCAGTCAAGGTCAAATGCAGCTGAGTCGCTCTTTATCGGGGATTCGGCGATAAGAAATGTAAATATGCGTAATCTCAAGGTTCACTCAGTACACTCTGCCAAAGTGGATGAGATAAGGCGGTTGGCTCCGAGGCTTCTGTCTGAGACCGGCGGGGTAAAAAGATTGTTGATCCACGTGGGGGCAGTAGACGTCTATGACAACACAAGTGAAAAGTTGAAACGGGATTACTCTCTCTTATTGGACGACCTTGCTAAAATGGACGCAACAATCGTTATCAGTGGCCCACTACCAAATGTGGACGGGAAGCAAATGAAATTCAGTCGTCTGTATCAGCTAAATACTTTCCTACTCAACGAATGTTCACGCAGAGGACTTGCCTTCATTGAGAATTTTAATCTGTTCTGGAATAGGCATGAGCTTTTTGAAGGGAAAGGGCCACATCTGAACACTTACGGAGTAAAAGTGTTGATGGATAACCTTTCTTTTGCCCTGAGACCTCAGCCTGCGCAGCGCGTGCAGCCATCGAAAGGGAGGAAGCCAACTCCAAAAGTCTCTGCACCTCCACCACCTCGAAGGGATCTTAACACCACCACCACCTCGAAGGATCTCAACACCATCACCGCCTCAAAGGATCTCAACACCATCACCGCCTCAAAGGATCTCAACACCACCACCACCTCGAAGGATCTCAACACCTCCACTGTCATCAGAAGCAGCTGCATCATCACCAGCAGCAGCTGCATCATCACCAGTAGCAGCACCAGCAGCACGACCACCACCACCAACATCCTCATCCCCAGCCTGCTCCAAAGCAGCCACGCCTTCTTCATCTACAGCACCTCTGAAGCCCCCATCCTCACCCCAGCCTACAGCAGACAGGCCTGTGCTGGGGTTTCCTCAACCACCTGCCCCTCCATCAAAGACTCCCTCGCCACCTCCCATGGACCTGTCTTGGGTCCCCCCTGCCACGTCCACTCCATCAAGAGAGAATGGGGACACCTCCCTTTGTTTTTCATCCCCGCCTTCACTGTTAGACCTACCTGAACACTCTGCAGGGCTAATAAAATCGGCGATGAAGACTATTCCTCTCACACCCATATTAGCTCGATCTAGAGTCCTGTCCAACATGCTAAACCACTCCCCATATGTACCTCCAAAACCACCTAGGGTTTCCAATTCACCTACAAAAACCACCTCAGCCAGTCCCTCCCCTAACCTCATGACCATTCCACCCCCACTTCCCCCTCGTTCAACACCCAAAACCTCTGCCTCAGCCCACCCCGGCCCTAACCCATCACCTAAAACCCCTCCACCTCCCTGCCCCCCTCGTTCAACACCCAAAAGCCACCCACCTCTCCATCCTCCTCCCCTGCCTTCCCCTTCCCCTCTTTTCTCTAAACACTAGGATGCACAGGGTCTCTGCTTCGCAGCCACTGGCAGTCTAGTTAGAGGAGAGACCCGGCTGGGGCCCTGTCATGAAGCCACCTGTGCCATTCCCTTAGTGATAACACAAAGAATACATTACAGAAAAACATCTGGAGTTAATCAGTCTAATCTGGAAAATCTAATTCTTGTTCCGTATAAGAATCAGCCGACCGCAACCGCTGATACTGAAACTTTGAAACTTGCTACGCTTAATGTCAGATCTCTTTGTAACAAGTCTTTTTTAATCAATAATTTTATTTGTTCTCATAATCTTGATCTTATGTTCATGGCTGAAACTTGGCTTGACCAAAATTCAGAAAATGCAGTTTTAATAGAAGCATCACCACCAAATTTCAAGTTTGAATCTGAAATACGGGAAAACAAAAAAGGAGGAGGCTTAGCTGCCATTTTTAGAGACCACTTTGTCTCCCATAGAATGTCTCTTGGGAAGTTTTCGTCATTTGAATATGTGTCTTTTAAAATACAACAAAAACAATCTCCTCCAATACTCTTCGTTGTCCTATACAAGCCACCGCAGTCATGTCACAGTTTTATTGATAATTTTACCAAGTTGCTTTCAGTTGTATGCACAGATTTTGATAGTTTGGTTATTACAGGTGATTTTAATATTCATGTGGATAATGTTGATGACAGAAATGCAAATGAGCTGAGTTCTGTACTTGAATCCTTTGATCTCACTCAGCACGTAAGTGGCCCCACCCACAGCAGAGGGCACACTCTAGATCTGTTAGTTACAAAGGGGGTGATTATTTCAAATGTAAACGTGGTCGATGTTGCTCTTTCGGATCATTTCTGTGTTTTTTTTGACATGTGTTTCACTAACAAACCACCAGTGGACTCTGCAACTGTTCGAAGAAGGCGCATAAATGAAAATACGAGTGAACTATTTATGGAAATGATAAACTTTGAGAATGCATCGTATTCTACTGTAGATGAACTGTTTAACTCTGTCACCTCTAGTGTTTTGAATGTTCTGGATACCGTTGCCCCTGTGAAGGTTAAAATAGTGAAAAAAAAGCAGAAGGCGCCGTGGGCTAAAGCAGACTCGGTCAGGGCACAAAAGAGAAAGTGCCGGAGGGCCGAGCGGAAGTGGCGCAAGTCCAACCTCCAGGTAGATTACGAGATCTTCAAAGATAAGTTGTGCGAGTTTAACCGGGTGCTACGTAGTACGAGAGAAAGGTATTTTTCTGAAATGATTGAAGGCTGCAGCAACAATCTGCGTGTTCTGTTCTCAACAGTTAATAGATTAACAAACCCCCCTGTTCAAATGCCATTAGAGCTAACTTCCAAACGTAAATGCAATGAGTTTGCACATTTTTTCAATGACAAGGTTCAAGGCATCAAAAACGCCATTGTCTCCAATCCACAGATAACAATCCAACAGCCAAGAAAGGCTCTCTGAGCTAACTCACTTTGCACCTGTAAATGATAAAACTGTCCAAGAGATAATCTTCAGTTTGAGCTCCTCCACATGCAGCTTGGATGTACTACCCACTAGATTTCTGAAGTCTGTTCTGAGCAGTCTGTTACATTCACTCACACAGATAGTAAACATGTCCCTTCATTCTGGAATATTCCCAAAGGCCCTGAAAACTGCAGTCATCAGGCCCCTGCTAAAAAAGAGCAGTCTCGATGCTACGGTACTTAACTGTAACTATCGTCCCATCTCAAATCTGCCATTTATGGGGAAAGTCCTTGAGAAAGTTGTCTACCTACAGCTTACTAGATTTCTTATAATCAACAACTCATTTGATATGTTTCAGTCCGGCTTTAGACCCCACCACAGCACTGAGACTGCTCTCGTCAAGGTTACAAACGATATCCGGCTGAACACTGACGCAGGCAAAGTCTCAATCTTAATCTTGTTAGATCTAAGTGCTGCCTTTGACACCGTCGACCATGAGATCCTCTTACAGAGACATGAGGACTGGGTTGGCGTCACTGGCACCGCCCTAAGTTGGTTTAGGTCTTACCTTGAAGACAGGAAGTACTTTGTGGAGATTGGAAACTGTGTCTCAGATCATATGGCCCTGACCTGTGGGTCGATCCTGGGACCTCTTCTGTTCAATCTCTACATGCTGCCGTTAGGTCAGTTAATACGCAGAAACAAAGTGTCCTATCATAACTATGCAGACGACACTCAGATCTATGTCTCACTGACTGCAGGAGAACATGGACCAGTGGACTCACTCCTTCACTGTATCCAACAGATCAGTGAGTGGATGCAAAACAACTTCCTTCAGCTAAACACAGACAAAACTGAAATGATTGTCTTTGGTCCCCAGAAACAAAGAGAGAGCGTCATCTGTCACCTACAGTCTCTCTCCCTGAAACCTTCAAACAAGGTCAGAAATCTAGGGGTAATACTGGACTCAGACTTAAATTTTAATAGCCACATCAAATCGGTAACATCAGCAGCTTTTTACCATCTAAAAAACATGCCAGGATCAAAAACATAGTGTCTAAAGCAGACCTGGAGATTCTTATCCATGCATTTGTCTCCAGTAGGTTAGACTACTGCAATGGCCTGCTCACAGGTCTGTCCAAACAGGCTGTAAAACAGCTGCAGTACATTCAAAATGCAGCAGCTCGAGTCCTGACTAGAACCAGGAAGTACGACCACATTAGTCCAGTTCTCAGGTCTCTGCACTGGCTTCCTGTGGCTCAGAGAATAGACTTTAAAACAGCTCTGCTTGTGTACAAGTCTCTCCATAGCCTCGCACCAAAATATATTAGTGACATGTTAGTCCCATATGAACCAGCCCGGACTCTGAGGAGCACAGGGGTGGACTCCTGTTAGTGCCCAGAGTCAGAACTAAACATGGGGAGGCTGCTTTTCAGATTCATGCTGCTAAAATCTGGAACAGTCTTCCTGAAGATGTGAGACAGGCCTCCTCTCTGACAATGTTTAAAACCAGGTTAAAGACAGTTCTGTTTAACTGTGCATATAACTGAGGGATTTTATATTTTTATCTTTCTTTTTAATGTTCTGTGATAATTTATGATTTTAATGCTTTCTTGTTTTGTTCAGCACTTTGAATTGCCTTGTGTATGAATTGTGCTATATAAATAAACTTGCCTTGCCTTGCCTTGCCTTACTAGTCAAAGTACTGGTCAATTCTGGTGGTAATAATACAATTCATCCATGGCGCAGCTCTGGGAGCAGATACTCCTGAAATATGACGTCTATGGAGGATCTCGGGACCCAGAAACGCCACAGAGCTGCACTTGTATAAAAGAACTTTACGCAGCTAAAACTAATGTCAAACACATCAAAGCCCACCACTTCCACCCTGATTTGTATCATAGAAGGTCAGTGTGTTGGATTTACTAAACTAATGCGGCTGAATTTTAGTGAAGAAGCAATTCTAATGCTTCTCAAAGTGGTAATGTGGCGGCGGTGGGAATGCAGCTGTCAATTTTTTCTGTGGCCAGGCCCCACTTTCAGGCCTGGTATGCATTACAATCTCACATTTACAGATCTTCTTCATCTTAATCTTGTTCAAATTAGACACATTTAATTTTTAATATTATATTCTCTCAGTGTGCGCATGGCCTGATTTAAAATCGTTTTTTTCATGTGGTCACCACATGGAACTCAAAGACAGCGTTAAAAAAGACAAATATACAAATATAATAGCAAATTGTAAATAGTGCCAGGTTTGTCCTGAGAATAAAAAAATATCCTCACTATGCCCAATGGCCAGAATTCCCTCTCCTTGTATGTCCTGTCCTGAGATGCAAGGAGATTTCCCTCAAATTGGTTTACTATGTTTCATCATGTGTTCATTTTCACGTTACCATCAGCAACTTTGAGTAATGCGGGTGGTTGGTGACAAAAGTACACCAAATAACCAAGTACACTTGACCTTAGAAGTGCGTTCACTGAAAAAAATGCCACAAATAAGCTTTCAAACTGACTTGGTAGATAATTGGTCTAGATTTATAAATATTTCAGCCATTTTAAGTCACTTTTTATACTTTAATGGGGTCAGGATATTTCTATGCTGAGTCAGTATAGGCCAGGTTTCCAACTAACAACAGGGGAAAAAAAAGTTGTTTAAACTCATGTTCAACCCTTTTCCAGGTTTGTCTGGTGGACAGCCAAAGAATAGCCAACCAGCACTTTGGGATATCGTACTTTCACAGATAAGACTAGCCATTGAAAAAAAGCTTTAAAAAGACTGCCCCACTCTTGTAGAACGTAGTACGAGTTCATAAATGGAAGCATGTTTTCATTTAGCAGAGGTTGTGTGTAGATAACCCACTCACCTCTCTAGAGAGAGCATATCCATGTTAGTTTATCTACGCTTCCGCTTTGCTCTTCCGTTTGTCGTCTGTAATCAAAGCGGTAAGTCTATAAAGGTTATCTCTTCATATTTCATTAAGGATTATGACATGTTATAGCTTAGCGGTATCTTTCAAGTTTAAACATATTTTTGGTTTTATTAGCAGCAGTAGATGAAGAGCTATTTGTCATCTACTTAATTTCTCTACAAAACAAAAACAAGGAAAAAAAGCAAAGGTCGGATTCATGTTTGATGAAAAAGCTGTCTGGCAGAGTGCAGACGCTAGAGAATTTCACACTGTGCTATGCTTTCAAATCTAAATATACGAACAGAGCGTGATGCACAGGTCAAAACAAATCATGGAAGTGATGCGACTCTCTGCAAATATAAATATTGTTTAATCATGGTGTAACTACTGCTGTGAGGTAGGTTTCTTCCCGAGATGGCGCCTCGTACGGTCGACATGGCTCTTTGCTGCTCTCTTTTTCTTTTGTTTTTACTTTTTAACTGTGCATCTGGCTGTTCCTACACCCGTGAGGAACTTATGAACATCCGACCCACCGTTCCCATGGACCTATTGCCTGTTTTCTTGGCATCTGCGGCTGATTTAGTTCATGTTCTAGCCAAAAAAGTGTGGGCCCGTAAAAGGGGAAAGCGCGGAGGCCTGCTGGTGCGTCTGAGGAGGAGAGGAGCGCGCACGGCTCTCCCCGGCATTTTTCTCTCCAACGTACGCTCACTGGGCAATAAGATGGACGAACTCAGCCTGCTCATGAGAAGAAACAAGGACTTCGCCACATCCTGTGTCCTCTGCTTCACTGAGACCTGGCTAAATGAGCGGATCCCGGACTGTGCTCTGGAGCTGCAGGGCTTTGGGCTGTTCCGCGCGGATCGCCATTGTGCGCTCTCAGGGAAGAGCAGAGGCGGAGGGCTGTGTTTCTACGTCAATACAAACTGGTGTAACGATGTGACAGTGATCTCCAAGCACTGCTCTCCTGCTCTGGAATATCTTTTCATTCATTGTAAACCATATTACTCCCCGCGGGAAATTGTTTCATTCATTCTTGCCTCTGTTTACATACCGCCATGCGCGGATGCGCGCGAGGCTCAGCGCGCACTTCGCAGAGCAAGTACTGTGTATGGAACGTTTATACCCGGACTCTCTGATTATTATCCTGGGGGATTTTAATAAGGGAAACTTGAGCCAGGAATTACCCAAATACAGACAGTTTATCAAATGCCCGACCAGAGAGGAGAACACTCTGGATCACTGTTACACCACCGTGCGCGGAGCTTTTCGCGCTGTTCCCAAGCCAGCCCTCGGCTTCTCAGATCACTCCATGATACATCTGGTTCCTGCTTACAGACAGAGACTAAAGCTCTCGAAACCTGCAGTGAGGAGCTCCAAAGTGTGGTCTGATGAAGCTGTGGAAGAGCTGCGCGCATGCATGGAATCCACAGACTGGGACCTTTTCAGAGCTGCCACAGATAGTTTGGATGAATATACGGACACTGTGACGTCATACATTCACTTCTGTGAGGATAGCATCATTCCAACAAGGACCAGGGTCATCTATAACAACGACAAACCCTGGTTCACTGCTAAACTCCGGCAGCTCAGGAAAGCAAAGGAGTCTGCTTTCAGGGAGGGGGACCGCAGCGGCTACAAAGCAGCTAAATATCAGTTCAGGAAAGAACTGAAAGCAGCCAAGTCCCGGCACAGAGAACGACTACAGGAGCAGTTTAGTAACAACGATACTGCTTCTGTCTGGAGGGGCCTACGGGAGATCACCAACTACAAACCCAAAGCCCCCCCCTGTGCTGATGACCACAAGCTAGCTGACGAACTGAACTTATTTTTCAGTCGCTTTGATGCTGCCCCTGACACCTCTCCCTCCCCCACCCCCCACTACTCTAACGACCCACCCATCAGCCCTGCCCCCAGCCTAACAATAGCCGCTAAAGAGATTAAACAACTCTTCTTGAGGCTGCACCCCCGCAAAGCTCCTGGCCCGGACCACGTGTCTCCGGCCACTCTGAGACACTGCGCCAGTGAGCTTACTCCTGTGTTCACGGACATTTTCAACACCTCTCTGCAGTCCTGCCATGTCCCGGCCTGCTTCAAATCCTCCATCATTGTCCCCGTCCCGAAGAAGCCCAGGATCACAGGACTCAATGACTACAGACCTGTAGCACTTACGTCTGTCGTCATGAAGTCATTTGAACGCCTGGTTCTCTCCCATCTCAAGTCCCTCACCTCCCCCCTACTGGACCCCCTGCAGTTCGCCTACAGAGCCAACAGATCTGTAGACGACGCCATTAACCTGGCCCTCCACCACATCCTACAGCACCTGGACTCCCCGGGGACCTACGCCAGGGTCCTGTTCGTGGACTTCAGCTCTGCCTTCAACACAATCCTGCCATCCCTGCTCCAGGACAAGCTTTCCCAGCTCAACGTGCCCGATTCCACCTGCAGGTGGATCACTGACTTCCTGACGGACAGGAAGCAGCGAGTGCGTCTGGGGAAGAATGTCTCGGACTCTCGGATTATAAATACAGGAGCCCCACAGGGCTGTGTTCTTTCTCCCCTGCTCTTCTCCCTGTACACCAACCACTGCACCTCCAGCCACGACTCCGTGAAGCTGATCAAGTTCGCGGACGACACCACCCTCATTGGACTCATCTCCAACAACGATGAGTCCGCCTACAGGAGGGAGGTGGACCGGCTGGTGTCCTGGTGCAGTGGTAACAACCTGGAGCTGAACGCCCAGAAGACAGTGGAGATGATTGTGGACTTCAGGAAGAGCACTGTCCCCCCGCCCCCACCCTCCGTGATGGACTCCCCCATCACCTCTGTGGAGTCCTTCCGTTTCCTGGGCACCACCATCACCCAGGACCTCAAGTGGGAGCCGACCATCAGCTCCCTCATCAAGAAGGCCCAGCAGAGGATGTACTTCCTGCGGCAGCTCAGGAAAGCCAAGCTGCCTGCACAGATGTTGGTGCAGTTCTACACGGCCATCATCGAGTCCATCCTCACCTCCTCCGTCACCGTGTGGTTCGCTGGAGCCACAGTCAGGGACAAACAGAGACTACAGCGCATTGTGCGCTCTGCAGAGGAAGTGATCGGCCGCAGCCTTCCATCGCTGCAGGACCTGTACGTTGCCCGAGCTCGAGGCCGGGCTGGTCGTATCACAGCCGACCCCTCTCACCCTGCACATGGACTATTCCAACCACTCCCCTCAGGCAGGAGGCTGCGGTCCATCAGGACTAGAACCTCCCGCCACAAGAACAGTTTCTTCCCCTCTGCTGTTGGACTCTTGAACACTTCGTAACCTGTCCCCCCGCCCTTTATAAAGTCACTTTACTGCCCATCATACATCACTTTACTTCACTGTACTGCTGTCACCTTACATTGTGTGCACCATGTGCACTTGTATATTGTAAATAGTAACTGTAACTCTATTTTAAATTTAAATTTATTCTTTAGAAGTGTTTTTTATTCTTATTTTTATTATATCTTTTTGACTGTTGCACTGAGCCAAAGCAATTTCCAAGTCTGTGACCTCCTGTTACTTACGTTGGCAATAAAAATGATTCTGATTCTGATTCTGATTCTGACCATACCAGCAGGTCAATGGCTAATCTCAGAAGCTTAGCACTGATGGAATCTGTGAAGGAACCTGTTCCTGATCATTCTTTCCATAAATTGCTTAGTAGTTTACATAAAGAGATTTTGCAAAAACAAAGCTAAATAACAGCTTCAAAGAGAAATCAAAACAAAGAATATTATTTATTAGAAAACAGTTCCATTTCATTTTGTAATACTTTAGAAAAGTCATATAACCTTCTTAGTGATTATGGTCCAGGTACAAAAACTGAATAACTAACAACTAAATTAGTTGACAACTATTTTTATAATCAATTGTGATTAATCAATTAACTTGTTATACAATATGAAGATTACCTACTTACGTACCGAAAATATCTATCACTCAATGCTGATGTGCCCTTTGCAAGTGAGATTTTTTTTCATATCAGGCATGAAAACTTGTTACACCCTAATGTTACGTCTTATACTTGTAATGGTGAGCAAAACAAGATGAGATTGGAAGGTGGCAATGTCCAATACATGTTGCAGCAATTTCACTAGCTGTCCTTCAAGTTGTTGCGATTCCCAGAGAGAAAAAAAACAAGCTGTATGGTACACAGCGTATAAAACGTGTATATAACTTGTATATAACTTGTATAAGTTCCTTGGATATGACCAACACCACAATGATGGGCAAAGCCCGGCCCACTGTTCCAGCACTTTGGATGTGTCCATCAGGCCCCCATGCCCTCCTCAGGTAATTTTAGATCGGGTATAAAGACTATAAAATCCCTCTGTACCGTGCTCCTTGCTCTGCTACAATATTTAACATTTAATATAGTATATGTATGTGTAGAAAATTAAATCTGAGAAAAACATTACAAATTAGGTCCGGTGTTCTGTCGAGTTGGTCTGCCCGTCGAGATGATCTGCGTCAGCTGTTAATGATGTAATGCAAAGCCGTCTCACGGCAGCCGAAGCAATCCAAGATGGCGGACATGAAGTCCGCGAATTACTTTAAAAGTTAAAATACGAACGAATTAAGACACGAATGTCACTTTTAATGCAATTTGAGGCAAGATGTTGATGGTTCTGCGTTGTGATATGTGGGTTTTAAGAGTAAGAGTTTCGTGTAAAGTTTGTTTTAGGCAGTCCACTGCTCCTATGAAACTACACTGCTAGTGTAACCCAAATCTAATTTGCGCATGAGCAGAAACCCGGCAGAATGGGGGGTTAGAAGGAAAAAACTTGATTGAATATTTCGTTTGAATACACTATAGTTAATCATATTGAATATAGTATTATACACGCATTACATTTAATTTATTATTTCCATTATCAACCCGACAGACCAGTCACAGGACGCGTCATAGGCCTTCGTCAGTAAAATGACGTATGCAGCAGTCAACTCAGGGACTGCTATCACACAGCAGCAGTGTGGTTTCACAAGAGCAGTGGACTGCTTAAACTAAACTTTACAGGAAACTCTTACTCTCAAAACACACATATCACAACGCGGAACCATCAACATCTCGCCTCAAATTGCATTAAAGTAACATTCGTGTCATACTTCGTTAGTATTTTCACTTTTAAAGCAATTCGCGGACTTCATGTCCGCCATCTTGGATTGCTTCAGCTGCCATGAGACGCGCATGCGCAGGTTTGCATTACATCATTAACAGCTGAGGCAGATCATCTCGACGGGCAGACCAACTCGCCAGAACACCGGCCCCCGATAGCATTTCTGGCCACAGGAAAATTTTTTCTCATGCCTGCTCTAGTATATAAGGGCCCATTTCTGGGCATCCATCCATCCATCCATTTTCTACCCTTTAATCCATTTCTGGGTCAGGGGGGTGGCAGTCAGAGATGCCACCCAAGTCTCATAGCACCAGCCCCTCACTGACCCTCTGCAGGTGGTAAGTCCACAGGAGGACGGCTGCTCTCTGAGTGTGAGCATAGCCTTGATATTTCAGTGGGGGCTTTGGGCAAAGTGGGGTTAAGTGTCTTGCCCAAGGACACAACGACAGCAGTCATCAGTGGGAGTCGGTGGAGAAGGTGTAGAGGTGGGAATTGAACCCACAACCTTCTGGCCTTAAGGCCAATGCTCTACCAACTGAGCTACTGTCGCCCCCATTTCTGGGGGCGACAGTAGCTCTTTCTTTTTTCCAGAGAAAAAAAAAAAAAAAAAAGACCAGGTGGTAGACTAAACATTTAACCAGAAAACTCATTCAAGAAGATCTCTTTGAAAAGGAATTCAACATGTTTTTCTAGAGAACAAGAAAGGACACAAAAGAATCACCTTGAAAAAAAAAAAGATTAGACATTTCTGGGCATGTCTAATCTTTTTTTCAAGGTGATTCTTTTGTGTCCTTTCTTGTTCTCTAGAAAAACATGTTGAATTCCTTTTCAAAGAGATCTTCTTGAATGAGTTTTCTGGTTAAATGTTTAGTCTACCACCTGGTCTTTTTCTTTTTCCAGTAAAATATGCATTGCATTGCTTCACTGCTTGACGGCAAAGGAATGGCCAAATAAAATTCTCATCCTCCATCTGTGTTATGTTGAGTATTGATTACCACTTTTACGGCAAAAAGTGAGATCTCTCTAGCAGGTGGTCAAGGCATAAAGCACATGCTTCAATAATTTTCACTCTGTGTTGATAATTACAATGCCTAAATGAGTTTATTGTCTCCAAAAACCTCTGCAGACCGGCACTGACATCACGTCTGTCTCCATGGCGATGCAGAGGAAATGTAGGCTGCTTGTGTCTGGGACCAGGCCGTGCGAGGAGAGAAAGAGAGAGGAGGAGAGAAAGGGAGGGAGCATAGTGGAAGCAGAGAGATAGAAAGACGATTCGGAAATCCTCTAGGAGAAGCATGAAGGAACATAGTGTCAGGAAGCTGGTGGCTCTGCATACTAACTCCAGACCCTTTAGAAGGACATGTGCACACGCCTGCCACGCTGCGTCTCCCCTGGTTTTGTCAAAAGTCAGAGAGTATCAGATAAATAATAGCCTTTGAGCACAAATGTCAGTGGAGCCAATGGTGACATTAAAGCCGATTGGACATAAGCTTTGGATGCTTCTTGTCCACAGAGCTGACAGCCGCTATTGCTGATGGGAGGGCAACCTGCATGGGCCAGTCATGGGGAACTGATGTCTTGATGTTAGGGCTGTGCATGCCGTGGCTCAAAAGAGGTGAAAATGAAATGAAAAATAACAACCAAAAGTTTAAGGTTTGTAAAATCACGGGAAAAGGAAAAGCTGGTCATACTTTGTCAAACGGCACATTTTGTGTGTGGGTTTGCACTATGCTTCAGAATAAGAAAATGATAAATGCGCTGTCATGCACTGAAAATATACAAACTCAAAAAATAGAATAGACTGATTCATCTTGGAATATATTACTTTTAGAGGAAGAGTGTGTTAAGGTTTATTTACTGATTACAGTCTTAGTGATTTAGTACTACCGTGACAATGTGTTTAATTAGTTGTAGATATTTTTGTGATATCCATAAAGATAATTGTATGCAATTCAAGATGGGCCGACACTGCAGTACCAACAATGGGAAATATAACACAGAAAGAACTCAAAAAAAGAAGGATAAAAAGAGGTTGAATCTCAAACAGTGGAAATATCTACACTGGATTACAAAGCCATTCAGGGGAAATACAGCAGAGCATCTCATTGTCAAATGATTCTTACTAAATTCAGTAGCGCCTTTTATAGTGTCAGATTATAGGATTAAAATGGCAGCAGAGGTGCAAGCATGATTCATTTACCCTTTAGACTTAAATTATGTGCACAGAAAAACCTTACATACTCAAAACAAAACCAGGCCAACCATTCAAAACTAGAACATGATAAATGATATCACAGTATCATCTTGGTGGCTCTGACCCATTTACTTACTCATGTCACCATCATCTAAATATAGATGCAAGAATCACAAGGAGAAACCATGATAGGAATATTAAAGCACTTTTGTTTATGGGCACAAGCAGAACAGAATTGAAAAAGTAAACAAAATAGTGCCTTTTTGGTGTCAAACTACAATGTGCTCTCAAACCTTGTAATGTTTTATCTGTGCACAGGCTTTTTGCTCAGCCTACTCCTGACACTGAAGCATCGCACATTATGTTTCCATTTGTGAGCGGGAATGTGCATTCTGCAGATGAAGGAGGCAGACCTGTTTTCTGCACCAAAGAGTGCTTTATCAAAGTAGCCACTGCACCTTCCTCCAGCATCTCCCAATGAAAATGCAACACTGTTGTTACGTCTGCTCTCTTTATCTGTGCGTTTATGTGGTTGCATATATATTTGTAAAGCAGATAAGTAAACATGCTTTAACATCTTCCACAAGTGCAGGCTGTTCCCTCGCCTGCCTTCCTCTTTCCTTAACGCACTTAATCCAGTCCCAGTGCTCTAATTGGCAAACTGCAGCCATTTTGTGTGCACTGCGGGGCATGGAGATTTGGGGGAGAGTGTCCCGAGCTGCCCTGAGCCTGAGCATGTTGGATCTTTTTGGGAAAGTTACACATATGTACCAATGAAAACACCAAACCACTTTATTTCAGACAACCGTTTCTGCATCAAAAATAGTCTTCTTTCTTATTAAGATTACATTGCAAACACCAATATTTCCCCTTCAGTGTCCATTGCTTGACCTTTTGTCTGGATTAAACAAAATTACTTTAACCTTAAAATGTCACACTGGGTCGCTCTCTGAAGTGTCTTCGGAGCAGAGATTAAAATTAAAGTTTGTCACCCGAGTTACCTGACAAGGGTGAGCCAGTTCTCATCCAAGCATCAATTATGAATGTCGCCAGGAGCCAAACGCTGTGTTGTACACAAAACACATCAGCAGCCGAGCCACGCCAGCTTCTCACTCATTCTGCTTCAGGCGCTTAACAAGCTTTTAAAACATGCATAAGACTCCATTATTATTTTACCGTTTTTGTATTGAAACCAAAAGTGTTTGTGGTTCAAGAAATCCAAGGAGCATATCCAACATTAGGCATAGAGCACTCCATTTGAAAATTGGCATTTCATTAATAAAAAAATTATGTACAGGGACATTTTATTGTGAAAAAATTACATATTTAGGGACTATATTTATAGCAATATTCAGACAGCAATGGTGCAACTTATCAAAACACAGCTGTAACATGCTTCTAAATGTGTTGGTTGAGGCCAGAAAAAAAATCATTTTGATATACTCGCATGAGTTTTGTTTATGTTTTATTTTTTACTGATTATGTTTCAGGCCAGTCAGGTATGAAACTGATTGGCCTGAGAACTGGCCAGGATCTACTCTGTTCTGCTCTATTACGAACCAGCAGAATTCCCGGTTTGTTATGGTTGCTAGATACTGTACCATATTCTATAATTAGTACTGAGTAAAAGAAGGCTGATGATAAAAATGCATCGTATACATCATATGCAGAGTATCTTACAGGATGGATGTAATGAATGTTCATGTATGAAGACTATCTATTGGCTCAAATTCAATTCCAGTTTCATGGATGCAGTCTTTGGTTAAATGTCGTTTGCAGATAAATAGTGTTGTCACATATTTTCCCCCAAAAACATTTTTCTTCAAGTTGACATGATACAAACACTTTTAGTAGGTGACCATAGCAGAAAAACTGGTTCGCTTTTTTGATATCTCCCCCATCACCTCCCGGAGGTGGGCTTCTCTAGTTTTATTTATTGATGCCACGTCACAAATTGAACCATGGCGTTTTGCCTCTCGAGAATGAAAGAGAAAGATCTCTCTCTAACAAAAGCTCGAGGGAATCAATACAAAAACTACTTTTGACATGTGTATGAAGGCCAAATAGCCTAATTAAAACAAAGAGTAATATGGGACCTTTAAGTTAATTAGGTTTACCTTCAGGCAGTGATAACAATATTTTTACAGTGTCTTTTACACAACCTTTGGTCTCAACTGTATGTATGAGAAGCCAAAACCACCAACCACTTCATGTGCAATACTATTTACAAACACAGATGAGCTTATGAGCTAATCAGAAATTATAGACATAATAGTGTTTTAGTCTGCAGAACCGTAATTTTGAAAGGAAACGCTGGAGAGAAGTTAACATTAAGAGTTAGCAGGAGGCCCTTACGGACTGTGAGAGGACAAGTGCAATTGTTTTTGTATTTCCAGCCTCATAAATATTGAAGGAGACAGCACAAACAGCTTTCAATGTTGACAGAGTGGTGTGTATTGGCAGAGCTGTTTTGGCAGGAAAACAGTCCATGCATCACTAGTCCATAGTGGGGAACGAGGCTCTCATAGCATAATAGCATTAAAACATAATTAAAGTCGAAAATCTGACCACAGGGTGCCAAGAAGTTTTGTACAGTTCAAACTTGGACAGTAACAACTATTTAGTCAACTTAATTAGTTGCTAATAGACAACCTCCAGAGCCAGGTCAAGGCACAAAGACTATCACACAGCAAATGGGAAACCAAGGCAAAAACAGGGAGAACATGCAAACTCACAGAAAAGTATCTGGGTTTGATTCCACCCAGGACGTTCTTGCTGTGAAGCACAAGCTCTCCGCTGTGCCACCAAGGCATATAGTGCCATGGAATTGTGTTTTACAGAAATACATTACACAAAGGCAAAACACTTAAATAGGATTTGCGTTCTTTCTTATGCAATTAATAAATTATGCGGTGCAATAAATGGCAGATGAAATCATTATCAAAATAATCTTTAGTAACAGCTCTTGTGAAAACAAAGGTCTGTAAAAGAGTTGGTTTCCTTTTTCACCAGGGAAAGATGGATTGAGGAGATATCTGGACAGCAGGACACTTCCTCTCCGCTGTCCTTGTCTGTGTCACTGATCCTCCCTCCAAAAAAAGAGCTCAGCTTATAATACCTGCCAGAACACAGCCACACTTAAAGCTTTCTGAAGTGAACCTGCTTTTGGAAAACAGCCATTCAATTAGGCTTACCTCTTCAAAGTACATTAAGAGCTGGTTTAGCTTCATAGCACAAAAGGTGTATTAATTTCAAAATATTTATTATCAATTAGAAACACTGTGTTAAAGAGGTGAGCTGTGTGGATATGCTTTAGTAAAAGTATACCAGGAGAAGTCAGCACAAAAAGATTTATCCATGCATTACATTTTCTGTACTGCAAAATTTAAAATACAGCCCTCCCTCAAGTATATATATATATATATATATATAGAGTGGGGCAAAAAAGTATTTAGTCAGCCACCGATTGTGCAAGTTCTCCCACTTAAAATAATGACAGGTCTGTAATTGTCATCATAGGTACACTTCAACTGTGAGAGACAGAATGTGAAAAAAAAACAGGAATTCACATTGTAGGATTTTTAAAGAATTTATTTGTAAATTATGGTGGAAAATAAGTATTTGGTATATAACAAAAATTACACTCAATACTTTGTAATATAACCTTTGTTGGCAATAACAGAGGTCAAACGATTAATATAGGTCTTTACCAGGTTTGCACAGACAGTAGCTGGTATTTTGCCCCATTCCTCCATGCAGATCTTCTCGAGAGCAGTGATGTGTCATGCTGGAAGACCCAGCCACGTTTCACTCTTCCCAGTCTGGTGCAGGTTTACAATTCTTTTCCTGGTGTCCTTCGACAGCTCTTTGGGCTTGGCCATAGTGGAGTTTGTATATATATATATATATATATGAATATATGTGAAAGTGGAGAAAGAGAGAAATATATATAGAAATAATCGTTCGGTAATTGACTTTGCATTGATTTTTGTTTCAATGCTAAAGCCTAGTGCAGGGGTGCTCACACTTTTTCAGCATGCGAGCTACTTATAAAAGGATCAAGTCAAAATGATCTACCTACTACAAAAATGCAAATCATATATTTCAAAAAATATTCATTATATCTACAATGTATGTTTATGTACATGCAAAACCGCATGAGCCAATATAGCACAACACAACACAATTGCCTATGTACATTTTTTGTCGTTACCCGAATTTACTCTGATTACTTGCACTGAATTGAATCGGCCAGGGATGCATAGTCAGGAAAATTGGTGGTAACTCGCTGACAGGTTTGTCGTGGTTCAGCTTTTCTGCACTGAGCGCGGTTGTTTGCGCATGTGCAGTCACCTAAGTGTCAGTAAAACATTACTGAGTAAAACACAGATGTCATTTGACTGTGGTGCCATGTCCATGTGCCATGCCTGTTTTTTTTAAATCCAAATATTTCCCCTCCTCCGTTTATAAAATAATTTGCATCCACACATCTGCGTTATCAATCATATTCGTAACATTCCAAACACGTGCGTCTCTTACGTCCTGTCTTGCGTTGGGGAAAAACACAGAAGTGGGCGGAGCTTTGATGCAGACGCCGGTAACGGCACTTTTACAGTCATAGAAGACACTCAGAGTAAAGACGTATGTTTACAAGCACTGACCCCGTCCTCAGCCCTGGTTTAGTCCAGGTTTAGTCCTGGTTTGGTTGTTTTCGAGCGTGAGTCCCCGCGATCACTTTGCTGCTCTCTGATGTGGAGCGAGGATGTTCGCTGCTGCGAGCATCTCACAGCGAACAGTTTTTAAGGTAGTATGATCCATGCTTCAGTGATCAGAGGAATTTAGGGGGGTACTGTGGCGTGCGAGAACGCAAAACTCTGGTTATCTCTGTCTACACACAAATGCATTAACGGAGTTTTCAAAAATCTCCACTTTGCCCGGAGTTTTTTGTATATATTCGTTTAGAATGTGTAATTTTGTATTTATTTAATGCGATCTACCAATACTACCTTTGCGATCGACTGGTAGATTGCGATCGACGTATTGAGCACCCCTGGCCTCGTGTATACTCGCGCGGCGCGGAGCTTACGGAGGTGACGTGACGTCACTTGCGCAACGCGTTGGTCACCGCAAGGCCCTTACGTTGCCTGCCGCGCAGCATCGAAATGTTCTAACTACGTAAGGGTCGCCGCAAGGAAGCTCCGCTGTGATTGGTCCGTGTGTGTGTATTGGAAGGAAGCACGGAGCGGCTGCAGCAGGGACAATGGACGAGGGACTATGGAGCAGACTGCTTCACGCTTCGAAGGAAAAGCAGTTTGGGCTCAGAGCCTGATATACAGGAGACTGTGGACTATCTAACATATATATAACTTATAAACTGTGCAGTCGTTTGTTTTGCACTGTTCCTGTCTTTGTTTGAATCGTAGCTGCGTTTGTTGCTTTCCTCCTGCACTCGTAAATCGTTCATGTTTGTCTCAGATATTTACCACTATTATTGTTTTGCTGTTTGTGCTGAAAACTATTTAATAATAACTATGTTTCCAACAAGAACTGTGTCTTTATTCACAGAATCACAGTTGAAATGACTTATAAAATAATGAATCCATAAAACTATCACATAAACCTGCAGTAGAAACACGTGTAATGAGCTCAAACAGCTTTGTTTGCTATTTTTGTTCTGAAGAGGACAAAGTAGCAGCGTAAATGGGACCGCTCCTGTGTGATTGCCCTCATGTGGTTTGTTGTGGGATTAAAAAATTCTCCTCAAAACTCCGAAAGGGGAACGCGCCAGTATAACATCAATTGTGCTTACGTAGGTCCACCGCAACCGCTAACGTAAGCCACGCCGCGCAAGTATACACTAGGCTTTAGTCTATGATTTTGACACGCCTCTTTGGTTTGACAGATTTTAGTGGATAGCATAGACTGTAGTGGATAGGCGCTAACTAGCTATAGTATAAATGCATCAATTACGCATCAATTTGTATTAACAGTGTTATTTATAGCAGCAGATCTGCAGCCTCATTCAGTGGTAGAACTTGATTTAAACATTTAACTAGCAAGAAAAAGAAGACCCTAAAATCAAAAATCAAATTGAATCGAGGATTTGGATAATTGTGACACCCCTACCACACAACAGAGTAACACGCGGTCTGTATCTTAATAAAACACATTTTTGGAACAGCAGACAGCTTGGGGAAGTTTGGTGGTGGGTTTGAGCCCACCACGCCCCATGTCACCTGCTCCCACATGGGTCGTGGTGCAGTCCTTAGCTGGTGCAGCGAAGGACTGGTGCAATGAGACTTGGGTGGCAGCTCTGATTGCTGTTTTACTGTTTTTAAATGTTCTGCTGGCAATAGCAGATGTATTTTGAACACCAAACCCCAAAAGCTGTATATCATTTTAAAGCTTATTTTCTTATCTACATTTATATACAAGTGTAAACTACATCAGACTTTGCATTCAAAAGATAAAACACATAATGTGGGCACAAAATAAATCAATTCCGAAATAGTTTTTTACCTTTGGGCTTGTGCTGTACAAATAAATCAGCTCTCCTCCCAGCTTGCAATACATCATTCTCTCTGGAACAGTCCAAAAGAAAATTATATCCACTTGTATTTCCCAAAGTAAAATCCATTCTGCAGAAATAATCCAAAAATGTGCATTTATCTTTAGCGAAAAAACCGAAAAAAAGAGCACAAATGTTACTCTTTCACTTTTAACGGACTTTTAGCTTTGTTTTTCACCCAAACATCTGGTATCTACGTGTTCCTTAGCTCCTTATCTTTCAAATGAGACTACTCCCGAAAAGCTAGACCAATTTTTGGGTCTGCAAGAGCTCCCGTAAGTACAGCTAGGGCTGCTGTTTGCGCATGGATCACTGATCTTTGTTGTGATCCCAACTTGTTTGCTTTTACTTCCGGGATTTACGATTGACATGTCCTTGTAGCCAATGAGGAAAGCTTTCGAACAAGGGGTGGGACAATGGTGTCCTGTCTTATGTTGTGCCTGGACAATTGTGCGTAATGGAAGCCAAAAGACGCTCTCGAAGCTGCAATGAATTTACACTCATAAAAAAATAACTTTGACATTTAAAAAAGAAAAACACACATAGATTAGTAACTTATAAGTACCAATAATAAAAAAATATTGTTTTTATGATGATTAAATGTAAGTAAAGATATTTGGCACAATTTGGCACACTTGTGCCAAATTGTGCCAAATGTGCACTACTTGATGAAAAGGAGAAACTGCATAAAAACTATAAAACTTAGAAGTCTGAAACTTTAGACAGTTGTTGTCAACAACACAATGAACAGAGGGTTTGAATATTGTGAACTTACAATGAAGTATGCCTTTTTTAGGGCCTTTAGAAATTGAAAATGTTAGGCGAGGCTAAAAAAATTGGGTTTTTTCCCTAACTTCAAAGGATGCAGAGGAAAATAGGAATGACAAACATTATTTTAGTGTTTTTTTTACATAAACTAGAAGGCTCTAGCTTTAAAATGATGCATCACACAAGCATGTGAGATGTAAGATGTGTTTTTAAATAAGCAAAGACATTTGGGTATGCCCAACCATTGTGCACGAGCCAAAATGAGGCGGATGTTAAGAGGTTTTTAATAGGAGAATACATTATACATATACACTCTTCACACACGTGTGCAGAGATTTTCAAAATTATTTGGTAATGCTTTCATGACAAAAATAGTAAAACCGGAAGTAACTATTACCATTAGTAGAACATTATAGGACACATTTGCAGAGGATCTGATTATGGATTTAGGTTAAGTCTTTATACTTGGGTCACTCACCGCTGATGTTCAGAATTCTTTGTTCACTTTTCATGTAGTTCCAGAGAGTTCTAGTTAGTTAGCTAGCCTGTTACACGTCTAGCCACGGCAGGCGAAACATTTGGGAACTAACTATTTTATATATATAATTTAAATTAAGATAATGCCCATTACAGCTTCGAATATTAAGGACTGTCTAATATTCGTTCGAATAAATGTATATATATTTAATATTCGAATGATATACGAGCTCGAGCACGATGATTGACAGCCCTTGGCATCACTTGATTATTTAACGTGGACGGTTTTGTGGATTTTGAGCTATAGCTAAGAGAAAGAAAGGCGGGACTTACCCGCAATATTAGAATTCATAAAATGACTTATTTTATATCAACATTTAAGGCCAGGAGGTCAATTTAATACAATTCTTAAAATGTGTAATTCATTTAGAGTTCCAGACTATCACTTAAATAAAAGGGGAAAAAATGACATGACATATCTAAAAGAACATGTAAGCGAAATCTAGAGATAGAACCTAACTATTTAAGAGACAGAAACTAGTTTGACACACTTATTACATAGTTTTGTTGTTTAATGGTAATGAAAAATACTGATGTAATACCGTAAACCATGATAATTTTAGTCGCAATAACCGTCAGCTTAAATGTTTATACCACGATAACCCTATTCACTACTCTCTCCATGGACTTCTTGTCAGACACAGAGCAGCTGCTGAACCACACCAGTATGTCATGTCTTATGAAGCTCTCAACGGAGCATCTGTAAAAGGGCCACAGCGGAGGCTGAGGCAGACTCTTTAAGCTTCCTTAAAAAGTGCCATCATTGTGGTGCTTTATGACCAGGACCTTGATTCTATAACTAGGTTAGATCCTTGCAGATGTACGTTCCCAGGAACTTGAAGTTCCATTATGAGTTGATGTGGAAATGTATGATGGTATTTGTGGGGTGAGTAATGCATGATCTAGGTGAACAGCAACAGTGTGTAGAATAAATGGAAAACTGTTTGACTGGTGCACTCTAGAAGTGCCATGTATTCAACTGTTATTGTTTCTTATAATCCCTGCCCCTCTCTGTATTCATCAAGTTAAACTCTGACACAGCGAGGTGAACAGAAAAAAAAAATCCTCAAGGGAAGCTTGTCACAGGGGTTTTGCTTCAGCCAATAAATAGATCCATACAACCTTCTCTGATGGAGGGGCAAAAAAATATGTGCATCCGTGTGAAACAATTCAGTGAACAGTATTATAACCAGAATCAGAATCAGAATCAGAATCATTTTTATTGCCACGTAAGTAACAGGAGGTCACAGACTTGGAAATTGCTTTGGCTCAGTGCAACAGTCAGAAGGAGATAATAAAAATAAGAATAAAAACACTTCTAAAGAATAAATTTAATTTTAAAATAGAGTTACAGTTACTATTTACAATATACAAGTGCACATGGTGCACACAATGTAAGGTGACAGCAGTACAGTGAAGTAAAGTGACGTATGATGGGCAGTAAAGTGACTTTATAAAGGGCGGGGGACAGGTTAAGAAGTGTTCAAGAGTCCAACAGCAGAGGGGAAGAAACTGTTCTTGTGGCGGGAGGTTCTAGTCCTGATGGACCGCAGCCTCCTGCCTGAGGGGAGTGGTACAGCTCGGGCGACGTACAGGTCCTGCAGCGATGGAAGGCTGCGGCCGATCACTTCCTCTGCAGAGCGCACGATGCGCTGTAGTCTATGTTTGTCCCTGACTGTGGCTCCAGCGAACCACACGGTGACGGAGGAGGTGAGGATGGACTCGATGATGGCCGTGTAGAACTGCACCAACATCTGTGCAGGCAGCTTGGCTTTCCTGAGCTGCCGCAGGAAAGCTCACGTCCAAACCTACGCTAAACATCTTACAGTTTATTAATTAAAGCTTGGGCGATATAGGATTCATATTTATTTATAGGAAATCACTGTGGTAGTGAAAGTAGCTTGTTGTCATTCCTTAGTGAATCATTGTCTTTTATTTACAATTTAAATTTGGATGTTTGACTATTAACCTCTGCATAGCCCAAAATTCCAACAGACGTAATCTAAAAGAACAAAAAAACTAAAACAATCTCGAACTGAGTTTTTGTACATTTCTGTTAATTTTGCAGGCTTTATCATGATCATGTACTTAGGTTGGTTCCTCCCCTTAGCATTCACTCAGAAAAGCCAATTACTTTTACAGACTGTAATTAACGTGAGGGATAGTGAGGCTTTGCTCAGGATGGATAACACTGACACAGAAACTGTCCCTAATGAGAAAGACCCTTGAGACCCTCCTCACGTTTCTGTCACTGTCCTTTCTAAGTTTTACCACACAACATTCAGTGTGTATTCACCAGCTCAAGTGCATTTTGGGAATAAAATAGTTTGACTTGTCGCCAAAGGCAGTTCACTTCAGTTAAACCATATCAATGATGTCATTTTACATGTTCCTCTCAAATTATTATTAGTGCGAACTCGGCCTCATGTATTATTTCCTCTGCAACTTTACTTTTAATAATTGGCAACCCTATAACGTACTGAATATTATAGTCATACTAAAAACTCCTGAATACCCAATTTATTTTTTACGTAAACAAATCCATGGGGAATAAATGAGCCTTAAGACCACCAAAGGTCTGTCCAAATAGCAGCCCTGGGCCACAAAAGACCTTGATGTGAATATTAAGTGTGTGTGGGAGTGTGGGTGCGCGCGCGTGTGTGTGTGTGTGTGTGTGCATGCGTGAGTGTGTCCCCAGGATGCATTGCGAACCAAATCAAATACACCTCTGTTCTCACTGCTGCAAAAATCTGACCAGGAAGAAGTGCAGTTGGGATTTCAGGATGAAAGGTCAGTTTAGAACCATCACAGGGAAAGCTTTCGATGTATGGGACATGGCATCCGACATTACAGAGACAATGACCCACTTTTCATTGTCAGGTTTATTGATAAGGAAAACATATGATACATTTTGAAGAAAATATAAACCAAGCAGGCATTAAAAAGTACTGTACTTTGCAATAGTTGATAACTCACTGACAATACATAGAGTCCCTGTATACAAAATAATTGGAAAATAAATAAATAAAACGCAGGGACTATAGGTTGTTATTGTTATATCGAGGAACATCTCATGAGAGCTGAATGAAAGGTGACTGCAGGGGACGAATGTGACAATCCTTCACCATTAGTGAGACATGGGACCAGAGGACACCAGGATTTGGGGAGGATGATGTCAGAACATGAAGAAGGCTCATTAAGATCGATTTCACAGGGGCACATCTGCAGACGGACATGCAGGATTGTGTCATGGCTGTCCGATGACATTTCAACACCTGGGGCAGCCTTGTCACACTGAACTAATCTTATAGGTTCACACTGTTTTAAATCAATAGGTCTGGTGAAGTAATATACAGAGACAGCACAAGGGATATTGCTTGTCAAAGTAAAAAATGGGAGAAAGTCAAAGATCACAACTCAGCTTTTGTAATTAAAAAATGTATTACCTTCAAAGATAGGGCTTATCGTGAAAGATTTCTGATATTACATGAGGTTCTTTACAGACTATAATATACAGGATAGATTGGTAACACTTATTTTCTTTTTTGTGTGCTCAGCCTCTGTCTGAATTCTTACCCCAAACATTCATTCATAGGATTTTTTGTCTTTTGGCTTGTCAAAAGAACTCTTTCACACAAAACCAAACAAGGAAACCACTAAATACTTCATAAACAAAAAATAAACTATAAGCACTTTTAGAGTAGCAGATCTCCACGTAGAGATTGCTATGATAACAATAATGATAAAAGAGTGCTCATCATGAACATAATCCCTGAGTAAATAAGTAAATACAGTCTTTAATACATTTGTACAACATTTGAAGATTCCTTGGGCTGCTTTTTTTATGAACCACTACATTGTATAATGTCCTGGACAGTGTCGCTTTTAAATAAAATGTATTATTATTATTATTATTATTATTATTATTATTATTATTATTATTATTATTATTATTATTATTATTATTATTATTATTATTGAGTGCAGAGAGCAGGGTCCTCCGGCTTTCTATTTCAGAAGGATAGCACCCTGGGAATTAGACGTCTTTGCATTACACTTTAGTGCCAGATTTATAACATGCGCGTTATAGACACGTCGATAAAAACAAGGAAACGCATGATGTCGAGGCGTCAAAAGGACTTCTACTGGACTTGTGAACTGCGAGAAAAAAGTTTTAATTCACACAACGTGGATGATGACAATGAGAAGTTTGAGTCTCAGGAAACAGCAAAGAAAGTGGAAGCTATACTACACTGAACCAGAGCGAAGCAGCAGCAGCAGAGAACAGTACTTTGACACACATGAAGAGCAATACAAACTCAGAAGCTACCGTTTAATTTTCCCATCACCCAGCTCTAGTTTTCACATGCATGCATTTTTTTTCCTCTCTCACATCTTTATAGATCAGAGTATCAACCCTCACGCTGCTAATCAGCTCCCAGTACATAAACCATCAAATGTTTTCCATTATAAGATAGACAGCATGTTGTGGTGTGATTTGTTCACAACTTTACTTAAAAAAATGTATTTAGGGAGATACTAAAATGTATTGTGTTGGGAAATGGTCACTAATAGAACAGCTAATGCCGGTTCTTTGTGGTTTTGGTGATAATAAAAAGGTGCAAATGCTGAAAAGTTGTTAAAGACAGTAGAGGAAAGGCATAGCACTAGGAGAAAGACAAGAAAGGATGGAAATAAAAATTGAGTGACCGTGTGGAAAACGAGAGGTACTTTTTACAGTCACTCCAAATGAAAAAACATGTTAACAAAAAACAAATGTGACCTTTTTAAGAATATTTATTTACATGTTTTTCAATTGTTGTCATAGGCTTAGGATTTGACTGATGATGATGTCCATGAGAGCTTAGTACTATCCCTGTCAATGCGCCATCTTGAAAGACATTGGTTGATAAGGGAAAAAAAGGATGCAAGAATTGCATTTTCGTTTCACAGGTGCTACTAATAACGTTGCTTCCACAGCCCACAAGTTTGAAGTAAGGCAAGTCAAGTTTATTTGTATGGCACAATTCAAACACAAGGCAACTCAAAGTGCTGAACAAAATAAGATAGCATTAAAATCATAAATAATCACAGTACATTAAGTAGGAACCATGAAGGACCACAGTTATGTAAAAGAACCACCGAACAACAATCTTTTAGAAAAATAATTTGGCAAAAATCTAGAAACCCGCGTCATTATAGCAAAGTGTCAACATTGCTAACCACAAGCACGGAAAGGCAGAGTTAAAACAACAGGAGGCACATTGCTGTAGTTTGTATACAACATGTACACACGTGAACAACAACTAACTTTCTTCACACTGACAGTAATGAGCCAGAATATGCAACATGGGTCTTGGGATGTTCTGACCCGCTCAGAGTCCAAATACTATGTCACAAGTTTCGACAAAACTTATTCAGGGGACAAGCCTCAAATGCAAAACACACAGAATCCCCACAAAACAATCAGCATAATATCGATAGTGTGAGTTTGAATGTTCTGTTTTCTTACCTTCCTTACCTTACCTTCACTGTATCCAACAGATCAGTGAGTGGATGCAAAACAACTTCCTTCAGCTAAACACAAACAAAACTGAAATGATTGTCTTTGGTCCCCAGAAACAAGAGAGCGTCATCTGTCATCTACAGTCTCTCTCCCTAAAACCTTCTAACAAGGTCAGAAATCTAGGGGTAATACTGGACTCAGACTTAAATTTTAATAGCCACATCAAATCAGTAACATCAGCAGCTTTTTACCATCTAAAAAACATTTGCCATCTGGTGATTGTTGGAATGATGATCAGGTGTGGAGCTCTGCACGGTGAGTGTGATGAGGGAACCCAACAGGAGGGGGGGAGGAGGGAGAAGCAGGGAGGAATCACAACAACATCAGGATTTCACAACATGCATTTGCACGCTCACAGTTAGTTCAGAACTTCGCGACACGACTTTTAACAGGAACAAAAAACGTGAGCACATTTCTCTTGTTAGAGCTTCTTTGCGCTGGCTTCCATTTTAGAATTGATTTTAAGATTGTATTGTTTGTTTTTTAAAGCTTTGAAAGGACTGGCCCCACAGTACATATGGGACCTCATCCAAATTAACCATCCGCCTCGCGCGCTGAGGTTCCAGGGCCAGCTCCAGCTCGTGGTGCCTAAGACTTAAACCCGAGGGACAGGGCCATTCTGTGGCTGAACCAAAGCTCTGGAACGTTCTGCCTTCCCTCGCTTATATAACTCAGAAGTGGGATGGGATTGGAATGTGCTTTTATGTATGCACTAAAAATAAAACAATGTCTTCTGGAAATCGGAAGCACCTGGAGGATCACCTATGAGACAATCGGAGAGAGAAAAACATTCCAACCCCACAACAGAAAGGCCTGGAGAGTGGATATCAAACAAATGCCTGTTGCGCCCAAAATCTTTTCTTCTTTCTTTCTTTCTTTTGGCATCTCAGAAAAACATCTATTTATTGTCAATACGAGCACAAATGACCTCTGACCATGTTTTCAGATTCACGCACGGTTTAATACCAGGGAATAAGTCTGTTCCCTCAGCATCTACCACATCGCCAAGAGATACATTAGCTACTGATATGCTGTAATGACCAGTCAGTTTTAACATCATTCTACAAAAAAAAAACTGTAGATCAATTATCCTTCTATGGTCACACTACCACACAGAATGCGGTATAAAACAAAATCATATCACATTCAAAAAGGTATAAAACCACTCTGCAGCTTGAGAACCGGAGGTCTGCTGTGCCCTCTGAATCCATTATTTAAACCAACCCCACACGTGCAGCTAACTTATGCTTTTAGCAGTGTTTTTCAATTAGCTCAGAGGAGAGGTGCTATAGACGCTGTTATCTCTGCACATGCTCTCTCCAGCGTGCATGTTCATTTGTACACAATAGATTTCTTCAGCACAGCTCAGCAGGTCGGCTTCGGCGCTGCAATCTACACGCACTGAATTTTGATGAATTCTTTGAACCCAGCTTATTCCCCGGCCTCTTTTTGTGGCACAGTTTTTGGGGGCGGGGATTAGAAAGTTGTCTGCAATAGTTTTTCTTTATCAGCTCGTTATGATTATGTTGCACATTATTGTGAATTTAAAGGAATTGATTATTTACATTGAAAAACTCTTTACTAGAGATTTTGGTCCATAATAAACTAAAAATAAATCTCAATTAAAAATCAATTAATAAATTGGATTTTAATTTATGTGCCAATAGGGAACACCCATTTTGATTTTGATATAACCAATAACAGATTTGTAGGGATGTGATATGTTTTCACCATAATCATAATAATGTATATTAAAGCTGGATTGTCTTTGAAAACCGCAGAGGTAAAGCATAAAAATCCATGTATCAACTAACTCTTTTAATGGTCATCTCTAGTTTTGACATTGTCTCATTGTGGTTCACTTTGTAGAATCAGCTATTGCTGACAGAAAAGTAGAGAACAGACGAGTGCCACCCCCCTTTAAAGCAATTCAGCTCTTAGGACGACGTAGTCAGAGCCAGAGGTTGGGGCTTCGAGCCCACCCTCAAGATCTTTCACATGATGTCTGCTGTCGTTGTGTCCTTGGCAAGACACTTACCTCTGGGAGCACAGGTTGCACAAGTGGGGCGGCTGCGGCTATAAATGGCATTGACACTTCACCCATTGCTAGAATGGAGTATTGGTGTGTGTGTGAATGGTTGGTGGTGGTGGGGGGGCCGCTGGCACATACTGGTTGCCTTGCTTTGTCAGTGTGCCCAGGGCTGCTGTGGCTTACAGTAGTAGTTTATCACCTGTATGGGTGATATGAATAATGACATGTCTAACATAATCATAATAAAGTTTCATACAGCACTTTTTTGGACACTCAAAGTATGCTTTACAAATAAGATAAGACAGCATGTTGTGGTCGGATTTGGTCACATTTTCCTTAGTTACTCATGGGAGGGGGTTGGTTGGGTGGTGGTGATACCTGAAGGTGGCCCTGGGTGCTTAATTTCTCCCTCTCCAATTTGAAAAAATGTAAAAGCCAGAATTAATGTTTAAAACTATAACAGAGGTAAATAACAAAGTCTATAAATCTGTCGTAACGGGACTAATTAGAGCATCAGAGATGAAAGACAAATTATCAAAGAACCACTATTTTCCAGAACAAACCAAGATCAAAACAGTAACAGTCTAAAGCAATGCTATATTTCAATCAGGCAAAAAATAGGATTAAACCATGGAATAACTTTATGTTTCATGAAGTGTTTGGTAGATCCCAAGACAAGAAATTAAGGGAAATAAATAAACGCTGGGTGCCATCCGCTCAAGCTCACACGGCAGCGGCTCAGTCGCGGCTGGTCCACACCAGTCAGCAAGAGCAGAAAATTATACTCTGAAAAAGCCAAACCCCAAAGGCAATCTTGTTTCTGTGGTGGAAATTTGTTTGTCATTAATAAGTCGAGGTGATTGTGTGTCTGAGAATAATTAAACCGGGCTGTGAAAGGGGAGAGTCACTGAGGGAAGCTGCTATGTAAATTTAGGCTCGTTCAAGCTGGTGGTTAACAAATGATGAGATCTTGTTTAGAATCGTTTGATCAAATTTGGTTTCATATTTATAATATCATGTGGATTTTAGTTTCATTAAAATTGTTTACTATGAAAAATTCTCCTAATTGATGATACTGAGGTAGAGGAGGTTCTTTCAACTTTTCCCATTTCGCATACATTTCACCCAAAGACAAATATTCCTAGCTAATATGTATTGAAGTCATTGAAATGCAGGGAATTTAATCCTCAATAGAACTATATTGTTGGAACATTGAAAATACTGAAGGTACATTTTGTTTCTTTGAGACATAGACAAATTTGATGCAATCGACTGAAAATATATATTTGAGCTCAGAAGCTTGACATTTACTTCACAGCTGCTGCATGGTCATTTTTTATTTATATTCTTTTTTACTTTTCATCACAGGGCTGCATTCACAAAATGTCAGGAATTGTTTTAATGTGAAACCTGATGCTTTTTTATACTATCAAGGACGTCAGTGAGCCTGAGGCACACAAAACCAAACAACTCCTCCACCACTTCCCTCCGCACCTCGTACAGAGTCTTCCACAACATTCCACCGTGGGTCAGTGTCTTCTACACGTCTCGAGCCTCACTTAACTGTGCTGGACTTTGGCCCCTGAGTATGATGCATGAGTATGATGACTTTTCACCTGCTCAAAGAGTTTAAGAGCCCCTCTAAAATAAAAACAAAAATACTGAAATATTGGATGGCAGGTGATTGTTTTAATTTTGAATTGTAAACAAGAACATTTTAACTTCTGCATACATTATTGTGTATACTAAGCAGCAGATCAAAGGACTATGTAAATCTGGACAGGAGCTGCAGCGGGCTGTGACCTCCTTACAAATGAGAGGGGTCATTGAAGGTTCAATGTTCTTTCCTCTCATTGACATCACACTTCACCTTTATTTGCTCCAATCATAGCTTTGTTAAAACCATATTTGACAAACTGTTCACCTCAGGACACCCATCACCCTCCACTCTTACAAACCTGCCTTTACTGTGAACTGTACATGCATTGATGTAGCGAACACCTACAGTGTGTTAGCATTAATAATTATATACTTTATTTGTTTCACTTGGGACTGAATGCACCTCCAATGCTCACATTCTGCATCCCTTAAGTGTAGTTTGAAATGGAGTGATATTGCAGTCCATTCTAAAATCTGTGTACACTAATGTACAGACATTGTGGCTTGTTTTCCGTTTTCAGTGTCGCCCAAGAAAAGTCCTCACCAGAATGTAGCTAAATTTAGCCCTGCAACATCAAAGGTCCCCATTTGCACCATGAGGGATGTTAATCTAACAACTACAGGCGACATACCGACACAGACTCTCTTCTGGAGGTGCCACACGACAGCACAATACTGTTCCACCAGCACATAGTTTACTCCGCGCTCATTTTCTCATTTGAGCTCAGTCAGTCATTTCTCATGTCGGCACATGTGATGTTAGAACCTCCAGGGACTAAACGGTACGTCCCAACATAACTGTGAATATGCTGCACATTTGAGCTGATGTGAGTTTCCCCTTCTGGACTCAAAGGTCATACGCAGGCTGTTTACAGTTTACATGCTCCTCTGTTAACACAAAGCACCCACTGATTCACTTATGAAATTGCACTGGGCTGTTGGCAAGTCTCATCAGAGCACATCCATGACAGTATCTAACAAGTGCTTAGGATTTCAGGTAGCAGCGAGTATTGTTGAGTCAGCTTAAGCCGGCTATAAATTGTGATTTTACAGTGATAGTATTTTTAACACTTGTGCATTGCAGTCAAGTGACAGAATGGCAGCTCTTGTCAGATGCTCTTTGTCTCGCTCGTCAGTGCAGTGCAAATGGATTAGATTACTTTGCTTGGTGTTCAAATTACATCACTTATCCACCTATCCGTGTGCCACCCCCTCAGAAACATATACTGCAGTGAAATGCATTACAAACTGGGCAACAAGCATAAATATTGAAGGACAAAGAAGACTGTCACTGAACTCCGCAGGGTCACAGCCACTGTCCTGAATAACTGCTGCCATCCTCCACAAGCTGTGAATGAGGTTTCTTCAGTGATTTAAAGATGAAATAAAGAACCATGTCAGAAGGTTGTTTTGTGATCCAGCCTTTTTTAGGGGCATTGGGATTTGGTTTGAAAATACCGTATTTTTCTTTCTGTTTTGATGAGGATAACTGCTATATGTTCCAGCCACCAGTGTAACACAATTTTAAAGCCCAAATCCTCTATTGTTTTCTTCAGTCAGCCCTTCCGTTGTCCTGAGGTGCTCTGCAGGCCTTGACTGTTTCTCTCTCTTCTCTCTCTTATCTACTGCAGGCACAACCAGGCAGCCCAAGGAAGGAGAGGTCCCGGGAGTGGACTATAATTTTGTGACCGTTGACCGGTTTATGGAATTGGAGAAAAGTGGCGCCCTGCTAGAAAGTGGAACATATGAAGGTAAGGATTTAGTCGAGTGACGCTTCACACTGCATGTAATTATTATCACCAGCTCTTTATGACAGCGTCTAGTTCAGCGGCGACTCTCAGATGTAAGGTCAAGTATAAAGTGAATAAAGGATTATAATTTGATGGACTTTTTGCTTTCTCACTGTGGAAATGACCTCAATAGAGGAGCTTGATCCATCAAAGTGTTCAAATATACTATTCATACTGTGCACCTAAGCAATAATATTGAAATTAATAATGTAACTATGAAATATGGGTAACACTTTACATTACGGGCCGGTAAGTCCATGGTACTTACAGTGGTACTTCTAGGTACTTACAGTGGTACTTCTAGGTACTTACAGTGGTACTTACGGTGGTACTTACGGTGGTACTTACGGTGGTACTTACGGTGGTACTTACGGTGGTACTTACAGTGGTACTTACAGTGGTACTTACAGTGGTACTTCTAGGTACTTACAGTGGTACTTCTAGGTACTTACGGTGGTACTTACGGTGGTACTTACGGTGGTACTTACGGTGGTACTTACGGTGGTACTTACAGTGGTACTTACAGTGGTACTTACGGTGGTACTTACGGTGGTACTTACGGTGGTACTTACGGTGGTACTTACAGTGGTACTTACAGTGGTACTTACGGTGGTACTTAGTGGTACTTACGGTGGTACTTACGGTGGTACTTAAGGTGGTACTTACAGGGGTACTTACGGTGGTACTTACGGTGGTACTTACGGTGGTACTTACAGTGGTACTTACAGTGGTACTTACAGTGGTACTTCTAGGTACTTACAGTGGTACTTCTAGTGGTACTTCTAGGTACTTATTGTGGTACTTACAGTGGTACTTCTAGGTACTTACAGTGGTACTTAGAGGTACTTATTGTGGTACTTACAGTGGTACTTCTAGGTACTTATTGTGATAATTCTAGATACAGCTGTAACTTAGTAATTCAAGGACACTACAGTATTATTCCTATGTAGTAAATGTGGTACTTCTACATACATACATACAGAGGTCATTTGTAGGATTGTTTGACTATAAAACATAAAACAACATTATGTAAAACAAACGTCTTTATTAATATGGAATAAGTAGCACAGAAAGGACAGTATAAATACATTTAATGCATATTTCAAAACAAGTTTCAAGGACAAGGGAAACACTGCAAGAACTAGGTACCCAACCCAAGTAACAAGAATTACACATTACCAGGTACTTACCAGCCAAGTACCAGGTACTTACCAGCAAGTACCAGGTACTTACCAGCAAGTACCAGGTACTTAACAGCAAGTACCAGGTACTTAACAGCAAGTACCAGGTACTTACCATAGGGACTGGCCCATAATAAGACAAAGGACTTTAACATAAGTACCAGTGATAACACCAGTAATTATACAGTAAGTACCAGGTACTTACCATAGGGACTGGCCCATAATAAGACAAAGGACTTTAACATAAGTACCAGTGATAACACCAGTAATTATATAGTAAGTACCAGGTACTTACCATAGGAACTGGCCCATAATAAGACAAAGGACTTACCCATAAGTACTAGTGATACCAGTAATTATATAGTATACCATGTACTTACCAGCAAGTACCATGTACTTACCAGCAAGTACCAGGTACTTACCATAGGGACTGGCCCATAATAAGACAAAGGACTTTAACATAAGTACCAGTGATAACACCAGTAATTATACAGTAAGTACCAGGTACTTACCATAGGGACTGGCCCATAATAAGACAAAGGACTTTAACATAAGTACCAGTGATAACACCAGTAATTATATAGTAAGTACCAGGTACTTACCATAGGAACTGGCCCATAATAAGACAAAGGACTTACCCATAAGTACTAGTGATACCAGTAATTATATAGTATACCATGTACTTACCAGCAAGTACCAGGTACTTACCAGCAAGTACCAGGTACTTACCAGCAAGTACCAGGTACTTACCAGCAAGTACCAGGTACTTACCAGCAAGTACCAGGTACTTAACAGCAAGTACCAGGTACTTGCTGGTAAGTACATGGTATACTATATAATTACTGGTATCACTAGTACTTATGGGTAAGTCCTTTGTCTTATTATGGGCCAGTTCCTATGGTAAGTACCTGGTACTTACTATATAATTACTGGTGTTATCACTGGTACTTATGTTAAAGTCCTTTGTCTTATTATGGGCCAGTTCCTATGGTAAGTACCTGGTACTTACTGTATAATTACTGGTGTTATCACTGGTACTTATGTTAAAGTCCTTTGTCTTATTATGGGCCAGTCCCTATGGTAAGTACCTGGTACTTGCTGGTAAGTACCTGGTACTTGCTGTTAAGTACCTGGTACTTGCTGGTAAGTACCTGGTACTTGCTGGTAAGTACCTGGTACTTGCTGGTAAGTACCTGGTACTTGCTGTTAAGTACCTGGTACTTGCTGGTAAGTACCTGGTACTTGGCTGGTAAGGACCTGGTACTTGCTGGTAAGTACCTGGTACTTGCTGGTAAGTACCTGGTACTTGGCTGGTAAGTACCTGGTACTTGCTGGTAAGTACCTGGTACTTGCTGGTAAGTACATGGTACTTGCTGGTAAGTACATGGTATACTATATAATTACTGGTATCACTAGTACTTATGGGTAAGTCCTTTGTCTTATTATGGGCCAGTTCCTATGGTAAGTACCTGGTACTTACTATATAATTACTGGTGTTATCACTGGTACTTATGTTAAAGTCCTTTGTCTTATTATGGGCCAGTCCCTATGGTAAGTACCTGGTACTCACTGTATTAATTACTGGTGTTATCACTGGTACTTATGTTAAAGTCCTTTGTCTTATTATGGGCCAGTCCCTATGGTAAGTACCTGGTACTTGCTGGTAAGTACATGGTACTTGCTGGTAAGTACATGGTATACTATATAATTACTGGTATCACTAGTACTTATGGGTAAGTCCTTTTTCTTATTATGGGCCAGTTCCTATGGTAAGTACCTGGTACTTACTATATAATTACTGGTGTTATCACTGGTACTTATGTTAAAGTCCTTTGTCTTATTATGGGCCAGTCCCTATGGTAAGTACCTGGTACTTACTGTATAATTACTGGTGTTATCACTGGTACTTATGTTAAAGTCCTTTGTCTTATTATGGGCCAGTCCCTATGGTAAGTACCTGGTACTTGCTGTTAAGTACCTGGTACTTGCTGGTAAGTACCTGGTACTTGCTGGTAAGTACCTGGTACTTGGCTGGTAAGTACCTGGTACTTGCCTGGTAAGTACCTGGTAATGTGTAATTCTTGTTACTTGGGTTGGGTA
Source organism: Knipowitschia caucasica (assembly GCA_964034765.1). Classification (NCBI taxonomy): domain Eukaryota; kingdom Metazoa; phylum Chordata; class Actinopteri; order Gobiiformes; family Gobiidae; genus Knipowitschia; species Knipowitschia caucasica. The sequence goes on from OZ035823.1 coordinate 19,711,291, forward strand.
CCTAGTTCTTGCAGTGTTTCCCTTGTCCTTGAAACTTGTTTTGAAATATGCATTAAATGTATTTATACTGTCCTTTCTGAGCTACTTATTCCATATTAATAAAGACGTTTGTTTTACATAATGTTGTTTTATGTTTTATAGTCAAACAATCCTACAAATGACCTCTGTATGTATGTATGTAGAAGTACCACATTTACTACATAGGAATAATGCTGTAGTATCCTTGAATTACTAAGTTACAGCTGTATCTAGAATTATCACAATAAGTACCTAGAAGTACCACTGTAAGTACCACAATAAGTACCTCTAAGTACCACTGTAAGTACCTAGAAGTACCACTGTAAGTACCACAATAAGTACCTAGAAGTACCACTAGAAGTACCACTGTAAGTACCTAGAAGTACCTAGAAGTACCACTGTAAGTACCACTGTAAGTACCACTGTAAGTACCACTGTAAGTACCACCGTAAGTACCACCGTAAGTACCACCGTAAGTACCCCTGTAAGTACCACCGTAAGTACCACCGTAAGTACCACCGTAAGTACCACCGTAAGTACCTAGAAGTACCACTGTAAGTACCTAGAAGTACCACCGTAAGTACCACCGTAAGTACCACCGTAAGTACCACTGTAAGTACCACCGTAAGTACCACCGTAAGTACCACCGTAAGTACCACCGTAAGTACCACCGTAAGTACCACCGTAAGTACCACCGTAAGTACCTAGAAGTACCACTGTAAGTACCTAGAAGTACCACCGTAAGTACCACCGTAAGTACCACCGTAAGTACCACCGTAAGTACCACCGTAAGTACCACTGTAAGTACCACCGTAAGTACCACCGTAAGTACCACCGTAAGTACCACCGTAAGTACCACCGTAAGTACCACCGTAAGTACCACCGTAAGTACCTAGAAGTACCACTGTAAGTACCTAGAAGTACCACCGTAAGTACCACCGTAAGTACCACCGTAAGTACCACCGTAAGTACCACCGTAAGTACCACCGTAAGTACCACCGTAAGTACCACTGTAAGTACCTAGAAGTACCACTGTAAGTACCTAGAAGTACCACTGTAAGTACCATGGACTTACCGGCCCGTAATGTAAAGTGTTACCGAAATATGAAGTGTAGAGCTGCAACTAACAATTATTTTGTAATCGATTAATCTATCGATTATTTTTACGATTAATCGAGTAATCGCTTGGCTGTGAATTGTGTAGAAAAAATTAATTTTTTCATCACAAAAAGCTAAAGTGGCAACACTCGAGGACGTATAGATGGCGTAAACTTAAAGTAAATGTTTGTAACAGGCTCTTTGTGCTAATTCTGCTATCTGATTGGATGAGACAGACAGATATTCATGAAATTATAAAAACAAAGTCGGTTTTAATCAAAAATACTACATTTTCATGTAATTTTTGCTCTGTTTGAGTCCGTGTGAACCAGAAAACGATTAATCGATTAATAAAATAGTTGTCGACTATTTCAATAATCGATTAGTCGTTGATTAATTGATTAGTTGTTTCAGCCCTAATGAAGTGTACTAAATACATGTTGTAAAGTGAACAAAATGAGTTTAAGTTGGTGATGGAAGCATGTGAAAGTTTAAAAAAACACATCTCAAAATATATATATTGTAGACTAATCAAAGCCATTGTAATTATATCTCAAAATGTAACTTATAAGATAAACTAAAACCCGTATGTATATCCAAAATAGAAGGATAATAAACCTCAGGCCATATCCGCCTGAACTAGTACTCTCCAACCTTTTTGAGCTGTGGCACACTTTTTTCTTTTAAATCAATTACATGCTACACCACCAGCTAAAACGGATACAAAAATAATGACTGCAGCCGTTATGAACAATGCAAAGTCATTCTGATCAAAGTGTATTAAATAGAAAATCAAACCGTCTAGTCACTGCTCAGTTGAAAAATACTGGCCTTAACATTCCAAGTATTATTCTTAATAGTGTCTCCAGTCAGATGTGGCAGTGATGTGTATCAGTAGCAATTTTCAGACTGACTGACAAGGTTTTGAAAGATTGGGAATACAGGCCCATAACTCCTGCCATACACAACAGCTCTTCCGCCCCATCCATCTTTCGGCTTGCTGCAGACAGCGAAGGTACTCCTTCTGGAGCAGCTGGGGGCCGTGCGCTTCTGTAAAATGTGAATGAAGACACCAGAAACATGCACCCAAGGGGCCTCTTCATGTCCACTCTCTCTGGACTCGACCCCGAAGTCCGTTCGTGTGTGGTGATCTTCAGTAATAACAATAAACATACTCTCTATCCTGGCTCTACTGTTGTCAAACAAGCCTGCGGCAGAGGACTTTTCAGAGGACTGAAAAAATGCAGACCATTGATAAATACGCTGCCTGTTCTCCCGGAACTCTCTGAGACCTCTACCATTACGTTGATAACACATTTTTCTCTCTCTCTTTTTCTCTCTGTCACACACATGCACACACATGGCCAAAAACACACACACACACTCCAGATAACCTGCCTCTCTCTTTGTCCCAATCTACCACGTTAATTCTTGAGGACCAGAAGCAATGACAAATCTGAAGGTTTGCCGTCATTCGCGTTGGACGCTTTTCAAATTGGAAGAAGTTCCAATGTTTGAAGTTCATTATTCATATACACTTTAGATATGCAGTGAAATTCTTATGTACCTTTCAGCAGATATGTCGTTATACACTTTCCTGAGGGCAGGGAGTGAAGCCTCCATCCACAGTCTGGTGGGAGATTCAGGACCCTCAAACCCTTAGCAATGCTCTGTTACTTTCTTTGACAAAACATCCTTCACTAAATTATCAAGGTTATTCTTCTGTTTATTTCTTTTTATTTTACTAGTGACAAAAAAAAATCTTGCCCTGATGAAGTCAAGGTTTTCAGCTCATCATCAGAGATTGAGACAAGGAGACACAGAATTCCATTTTAGTTGAGACGCTTTAAAAAAAAAAAACAGTGACAGGCTCAGATAGTAGAGCATTGGCCTTTGAGCCTGAAGGTCGTGGGGTCGAGGCAACCAAGAGCCCTTCTCCATTGACTCCCACTGATGTCTGTTGTTGTTGTGTCCTTGGGCAAGACACTTAACCCCACTTTGCCTGAAGCCCCCACTGAAAGATCAAGGCTATGCTCTCACTGAAGCTGCTGTCACATGCGCACCCTAAAGCCAGGGCCCACTTCTCAATTAGATCCGGACTTTAGGTGCAATGTGGGCTCAGTGTGGTGCTATTGCAATAACACTTCAGACATTCAAGAATCAGTCTTCATTTAATCGCCAGAACACACACACACTTGTATCTGCTCGTACGCTTTTCATTCTTTCATTCTCATTCATTAATTTCTCAGCGCTCTTACACTCGTTACTAAAGAGTGTGTGTGTATGCACTTGTGTCCGCGGCGCGCGCACACACTTTATACATAAATACTCAATAACATACAAGAAAAAAACAATAAATACAACATACAACATCACTTGATTAGACCCTAAAGTTCATTAGTGTCAATAAAGGATCAAAATATCAACATTCCATTACCTGTACTTGCACTTTTTATTTTTCCCTTTAGATAACTTCTATGGCACCCCAAAACCTCCCATCGAGCCCATCTCGCTGCTGCTAAATGTAACAGACCAGCTGCTTCCCGGCGCCAGACCCAGCTCTGAGGGCAAGAGGAGGCGCAACAAGTCCGTCAGCAACATGGAGAAGGCTAGCATCGAGCCTCCGGAGGAGGACGAGGAGGAGAGGCCCATTGTCAACGGCAACTGTGTGGTCGTCACCCCAGGTCAGCCTGCACGGTGACTGTGATGTCCACACTATTAGAGCTCTGAAAATGTATTTAAAGTATGTATGAGCAGGATATGAGGGTTAGACTAGATTAAAGATGCAATAATCCATACGTAGACGGTTTGGGTATATTTCATTCGTTTTGAGGTTCAGCTTGGATTTTTGATATACTGTTCTGGACACCCCATAGAAATGATTCATGGTGAACAAATAACAAACAAATTGTTCTTTTTTGGCCCAAAATCAGGGAGTTTTCTTGAACTATTAGTCCCATACAAACCTGAAGGTCGGAGAGATTTAGTGTAGAAAGTTTAGTTTTGTGATATTTTTCACTGAACTCAGCCCGGTCTAAAAATAGCCATGCTGTGTCCATGGGGTGGGTTGGCAGATACTATTACTATCAGCCTTTTCATTTTTATTAAGATAGAAGAAGAACACTAAGAGACATAATACTTGTATTGCTAATGATAAAGAAAAATGATTTTCCACAAAGAAATATGAGTGACCCACGGTCAGGAGCGCTATAAAGTTTTACTAATGTAGAGAAAAAGATGATAGAGGAAAGTATGGACGTTTGTGGCCACTTCTTAGCCATGAGTCGAGACACAACATTTAGGGCATATGAGAGCTCGACCGGGGAGTAGTGGCCTGATAACAGCATATATTCAAGGTAATGAGATTTACTCATATTGGAAAATAATTTAAGATGGGTTAACAAAAAAAGGTTTGTTTCTCATATTGAATGGACTGAAATAATGACGTGTGTTACTATGATGTGGGAGTTTCATGTCTCTAGAGTTGGAAATTACCTGTTTTTGTTTGATTGTTTTCTGTAATGTTACCTCAGGCCAACTGTACAAATAGACATTTCAGAAACTTGATAATTTAGCTCACTGCAGTGCTCCTCTGTTTAATTTTTGTTTCACATCAAAAACAGATGTTTAACTTTGCTGATGGCAGGAACAGCTCTCATAACTCTCATGTGCATGATTCATTTTAAATAGTAATATTTGCACAGTTAAAGTTGTTTTTAAATTTTTACTTTTAAAAGATACTGACACTCGAGCCTGGGACTGCGAGACGCAGTCACATGGACACGCGTTATTCAAAGAGTGTATTATTACAGTTTTTTTTTTTCTCATTTCAATTCTAAAACCATGCTCCAGTCCTGTGACTTTCAACACTGCTTTTATGACCTGAACTTAGGGTCGTAACACAGTCACATCAGACAGCACTGCATACACTTCAGTATGGAGGAGAGGATTTCACTGCATGTTTCATTTGGAGCAAGGATTAGGAATCATAAATCTTTGATGGTAAAGGATGAAGTTTCGGCTTTTCCACCAGAGGAAGCTAAAGGAAGGTAGGATTTGTTTTTCTTATGGCAAGAAACTACGGGCAAAAGTTATTTTATCCTTCTGCTTCCTAACCAAATGGTGATAATGGCTAATCTGAACCATTACAAGCCGTATTATTGTTTCACCAATGCGGCTTCAAAGGCTGTTTTATAAAGTTTATAAAATAAAGGGCTATTTTCAGCAAATTTGGTTGAGAGTCCCAGCGATCTAGACCATTTTTGATGATGTTTAGAGGTCCACAGATAATTCTCTGTTCTCGCTCTGGCTAAGTGGAAAAAATAGAAAAATCCACACAGCTATGTTGCTCCCAAGTGTCTTTTATTTACAAACCACAAGTGTCTCATTTTGGGCTAAGACTGGTCATGTGATAAATGCAATTTGTACAAATATACACATATTTTATAAACATCACACTTAGGGTCTGATACATTCATGTGGTCTGTAAATAAAAGACACTTGGGAGCCACTTATCTGTGCGGATTTTCTCTTTCTGTTCAGATCATTTTTAGATAAAAAAGGACATCTGTTTTCATCATTTTTTCTATTCATCATAGAGTTCCCAAAATCGTAATATAATAATTGTAAAATAAAGAATCATAATAATTTTTTTTAGCAAATGAGTATTTAGAATTTAAAAACACTAATTAACTAATTAAACATGCTTAAACGTAAAGCCAAGTTGCTGTAAATATATTGTGCACCCAGAGTTCCTTAATTTGTAGGTGAAGTAAAAATCAATTATTTCCTGGTATTCTGCTGTTGCCAGATTTAGTTAACAAAGCATCAATGAGCACAAAGTTCTATCTTGGACCCAGGGGCCTGCAGGGGGCCCCGCTGTGCTCAAAGCAGCGCGTGATGACCATGGGAGCTGAGGAGTCCGTACGTATCATGTGAACCTGTCTGATCTTTTCATCTCATAGATTATCGCTCAGTTTGCCCCTGTTCAGTTTCGGTTCATCTCCACTGAATTTATGTACAATTAGTGATGTGAGATCTGCCTCTGCAGTTTTTGGGAGAAACTAAATACATGTTACAAGTAGGGTTGCCACAATTTCAGATTTTTGAGTCAGGATTATTTTGAGAGAAAATCATGATTATCGGAATTATGAAAGAAAATAGACTCAGATTCTTTGATTTTGTCTTTTAAACTCTTTACAAAATAAATTATTGTTGGAAATTCAATAGCCTAATTGTTTTTCAGTAGTATTAGTAGTTGCCATCATCATACTAGTACTTTCACTTTTGATATGAAGAAGCAGAGAAGACTGCACCCTGAGACAGTTTTGGTGCTTATTTATGAACGTTTGCACACCTTTATTGACAATTATGCCGTTTTATTACCTTGACTTGGACATACAGCAAAGGATGATTATCTGGAAGGTGTTGTATCATGTTTGTATTGGCCCCTTTCGCTGCCACTTTCCGACGACAGGCTTTGCACATTGGAAATCCATAAGTGACAACAACACTTTGCTCATCTTTTGGATACCCAAAGTGATCCCACACTGCTGACTTAAGTTGTTTTTTTGGTGGATACAACTCTTGGGGAGCTTGTCCTGCCAATTTATTGGTGAGTCTGCGCTGCGCCGTGTGTGCAGTGACCCGTGCTTAACGTTGCACCTCGTGCTAGAACCGTGCCATCTAGGCTTTTATAATCGGGATTATTGTAATACCGGTTAAGCTCAGCCACCCTAGTTTCAAGTTTTTTTATTCGACACAACCAGTGGCGAAGACTAAATGAGGCAGCTTCTCGTCACTTTTGGGTACCATGATCTACTTTCCAAAACATTCTGAGGTTTTCTTTGATAATTATTGAATTAGTTATAACTCTGCACATAATTCCTTTAAAACAATACATCTCTTGGTTTTGCCCTTAGGGCATCCATCTAAATCAAAAATGTTGTCCGTCTCACCTCTATCCCTCCGTCTTCCTCTCCACATGTCACTCTCCTTGACAGCTCTGTGTAACTGAAGTGAAAATGTTTGACTTGTTCTGTCCTATTCTGTCACTTCAGAGTCCAGTGAACATGAGGAAAAGAGCACCGAGGCACCAGGAGACCCCGATGCAGCGCAGACCACCCCTGCACCAGACACCATCTCCGAGGGCTCCAAGGATGACAAACAGTCCCCCCAACTCACACTGGCCAAACCAGAGGACAACGCCGAGTTAGGGCCTCTGCCGGACAACTGGGAGATGGCCTACACCGAGAAGGGAGAAGTCTACTTTATTGAGTGAGTGCATAAGGCAGTTTACTTCATTACCTCTTCTGGGGTTGGGGAGCTAATGCAATTCCCGGCTTTGTACGTCTCTTACCCTGGAAATCTGACTCCGACTTTTGGTGCACCAGAGGGAGGGAGCAGGGCAGGCTCAAACACCAAGTTTCAAGCCAAATTAATGTGTTCATTTAACCCTATCTACCCCGGGGGGTTATATTACAGAACTTTCATGTACTGTAATATATTCACAACTATTGCTACAACTACAAATCAAACTTTTCCTCAAATTAAGTTGGCTACAATATTTTTACCAAAGGTTTAACTTCAACGCTTTTTCCGTATCCATGACAGGTTTTCTGTCAGGTATGTCTGTCCCAAAATCACTGATCTACAGTTCATCAATGTGCTTTCCCTATTTTGCCCTTAACATATACTCATATTCCCTTATTTTAATATAACTTTACTAAAGTATGTGTCAGCTTTGTTAATTGGAGTTTATCAATAATGTAATAATTATGTATTTTTGATGACTGTATGTTTGAACATCATGCCCGGCAAATATAGGGAGAAGTTATGAAAGATTTAAGCTACTTTACCATATTCAGGCACGGAAACAGTGAAATTGAGATGCATAATTCTGTAGGAAAATAGTAATATTATGACATTTGGGCAGTAAGAACAGATTAGGACGTCATATCAAGTCATCATAATTTCAAAATAGGTACAGTTTTGCTTGTAGATTGTACAACATTTGGTGGAGATAGGATATACCATTCTTTAGTTATTAGGGGGAACTTAAAGAGCCCACCCCTGGGCCCAGGAAGCCCATATAAAGCCTGGTTTAGATAGGGTTAAGCGTTATTGCACATTATTGCAAGATTGTGTTTTATCAGTTCCTCATCAAACCAAATACAACCTCCGTAATGATGTCTGATATGTCCTCTCCAAAAATCTTCATTCAATGTCTTCATTGTCTCAATTCTGAGCTCCTGTTCTGAAGTGCACAAAGCGTGAAACACCCAGATAAATAAATATCAATCAATCAATCAATCAAATTTAATTTATAAATTGCTTTTCATACAAAAAATGCAACACAAAGTGCTTTACTGTTTAGTTAAAACAATCTAATATGCCCAGCCCTAAACCCAAACCAGACCCCCACTAGATCCAAGAGCCAGACCCCCTCAGCCACAGCAGACCTCAGCTCGCAGTGCAAAGGGCACCTCCAGTGGAAACACTGGGCATACTAAAACAATACAATAAAAAGTAAAACATTAAAATGTTTTACTAAACTAAAATGTTTTTTTAAACTAAAAAGAAAATGGCAGCTACTTAATATTAATAATAACAATAGTAAATGACAAAATAGATTAAATAAATAAATAAAACCAAAACAAAATGTGTCTAAAAATATAAATAAATTAACTAAAACACAATTATAAATAATAAATACTAATCCAAAGCCAATCTAAAAAGGTGCGTCTTGAGCCTGCCTTTAAAAATATGAATGTTCTCTGTGGCCTTGAGCTCCTCCGGCAGACGGTTCCAGAGTCGGGGGCCGTAGTGCTGGAAAGATGCCTCACCAATAAGTTATGAGGAAAAAAGTATAATCCAAACCCATATGATCCTGATCACCACCTGGATCCAGAATTTATTTTGATGGCTTGGAAGTGCGCCTGACGCATTAGCTGATCTTTCAATCCTTTCCTGGGGAAGCTCATCTCTTTTTCTATGTAAGGTTAGGTATGTAAAGTTGACAATTTTGCAGATTTGAAATAAAAATTGTCCTCTCCATATACTCTGTGTTTGCGGATCACAATATTCAGCTGCAGTCAGTGCAAGACTAGGAATCATGTCTTGAAACATGTCTTCAATTTAAAGATTAAGAGACCCTTTATTCGTTCCACAGTGAGGAAATGCCAGTGTTGTCTAGAGTAGTTTTTTCATTGATTATATCAAGCTTTTGTGAGAGAGCGTTCTTTCTCTTTCATTCTCGAGAGGCACAGAAACGAGCTGTTTCACATCGTGACGTGCACCAATCCGTAATGTCAAAAGCCCACCTCCAAGAGGTGATTGACAGCGGGGAGAAACCAGCGAATCAGCGTCGTCTATGGTCAGCTACAGCCTCTCTCCGAGTCCAGCGTGTGGTTCATAGACAGTAAATAAGCATCTGTGCTTTTGTGTGTTAGCTTCTTGTCAACTTGGAGAAAATGTGTTGTGTAAATGTGTAAATATTTATTTGGTATCTGCGAGTCTGAAAATTTTGACAAAACTCGCAAATGTTTCTTTGCGAGTGACGGGGACACCACCAAAGGCTGTTCCAGGAACTACGGTTACATTGAAACTGGACCTACTCAAAAGCTGATCTGGAAACATGGTGTTATTCCAACATAAAAGACACTAACAGGAGCTTCAGTCTTTGAGTACAATACAACTGATTTGCCGAATGTCACTGTGAACTAAAGAATTAGGTCTGGTTCTAGATCAAGGACATAGGGCTCTATGTGACAAAAAAGTTTATTGTAAGGTGTGAAATTACAACGTAACAGCTGCCTGGGAGGCGGGCTCACAGGCAGCACAGATCCAAGTGTTTTTTCGTGCATAGTAACCCTATGCACGAAATGGCTATAATTTGACTAGTTTTGAGTGTGGTATGATGTATCAACCAAAAACACTATGTATTATCACACATGTGCATAGGATGGACTGTGTACAATGAAGAAAATCAAAATATGGGACCTTTAAAGTCACAGGTTCACAGGGGTCTACGCAAGAAGACCACTGTGGAGTCGTCAAAAGTAGAGTCTCACAAAAATAGTTGAAACTGACCTTACAGATTTGTTGAATGTAGCCTGGAGTTACTTCCACATAAAGCAGAAGTTATTCTCACAAAGGAATTAAAGTTTGTATGCACAGACAATATCTCTTTTGATTTACTCCTCTGCATCCTCTACTTACACTGAAATAAAATCCAAGTACAACACAATTATGTCAGCTGATTCTCAATTGGAATGTTGACATTTCTGTTTTTTTCCCCTAAGCTTGTGTGTTATAGTGCTACCGTGCCAAACGTGTTAGCTGCTGCCAAACGAATGCTTTGATTGGTCTCCATATTTGCATCAAAGAGAAATGGATTGAAAGTGAATCTTAGCCAATGAAATTATTAGTGGCAGGTGATGGCAGAGAAGTTAGTGAAGTGCATATTTTACACTAAATGTTGAATTATTGTCCGAAGTTCTGTAATTGAGGAATTATGCTCAGTAAGGACACAGTGGTTGAATGGCATGTTGGCCATTCTTCTATACCTCCACCCCAACTGAAAAGTAAACATATTATCCATGTGAATTGATCACATTCAAGGATCAATTCTCATTGTAAGCATCATTCGAAATCCCTAACTTGTAACAGTGATCTTAGATATCAGGTCATGGAAGTTTTAAATTCAAGCCCCAACTTTGACTTTACAAATATGAACAATATGAACACATATATTCAATTTAAGAGACCTCATCACAAAGTAAATTTTTACTATTGAACTTTTGTTACACGTTTACACTTTTTGTACAGGCTTTCTCTCAGCACGTCAGTTGTAAAATACTTATTTTTTTAGATGCATAGATTTTGCCTGGTACAGTATCATTTCTGATGTACAATCTCAGCTCAATAAGGCCAGCCGCGCAGCTGTTTTCCTCTATCATGGCTGAACTCCCTGCTATCTCTTCCCCCTCCCAGCTAATGACTGCCAGTGAGCAAATTAACTCTATTGATTCCCATTTTGTTAACCTAAGACGTTTTTATAATACGCCCCGTCTTCCTCAACATCTTTTAGGCTCAGTCACACCACCAGGGAGGCTCATCTTTGCTTTGTGAAATGGCTCTGCGACTGAACTAAGAATCCACCAACCTTGTTCCCTTTTGCTGCCAAGTCTTGTGCTGCTTTCCATCTATCACACTCTCACTCCGTCTCCTTACAGCCACAACACCAAGACAACATCGTGGCTGGACCCGCGGCTGGCCAAGAAGGCCAAACCGCCAGAGGAATGCAAAGAAGATGGTGAGTACAACATCTCGATTTGATATCCTCCCTTGGCTCTGTCTGTAACACGTTGCCCACAGCATACATTTTGTAGGATTTAAACATCACTTTACATGCTGTGCGGATGTTTCTAGATGGATATAATGGCATATTTTGTTACTCAAAGGGGACATGACACGTAAAATGGACTTCACAGCTTGACCAGTTGTTTTCCCTTGTCAATTGCACACTCAAAGTTGTTTGAGTGATTCATGCTGTTTGAGTAATTTATATAATCATATATGTGAGACGCCATTGCACCCTGCTGACTCTGTAATATAGGAATCACTCACAAAAACGATTAACACAGGAGGTATGAATTGCTCATTGCTGCCCATTACAACTTTAACAGCTATAAACCTTCTGGAGGCAGTACACCATCTTATTCCTATTTCCAAACTATTTTGCAATGTTCCATGTCTCTTTTCCACTTTACCGATTGCACTGAATAAATCATACTAAATTAATCAGTACAAATAAAATAAAGAATCTGGGACTCAACTTCATGGGGAAATATAAAGTGCAGTCTCTTTAAACACACACACACACACACACAAACACGATATATTTTTATTTTTTAGTTTCTAGTTTCAAAGGATCTGGAACCAATCAGAAAGAGCAGAAATGAGTGCAGCAATATGAAATGGATCAATATGTGGCGGTTATTTGTCCAAAGCAAGTTCCTCATTCCCAGTTATTTGATTAACTTCAGCCTCATGAGTTTAGAAAGTCTGATGTATTGCCTTGCAGTGGCAAAAATGCAAGGTGGAAGTTGTGGGCGGGCTTTAACAGCTTTTTGTATAAAGTTCTCCAACATGAATGCAACTCCGCAGCATCTCTGTGTCCCAAGACCCTCCAGAGGCGTCAGATTACAGCTGTAAATGCTCAAGGATCACATCGTTAACCGGTACTTCTGTATCAGCGATCACGTTTGCAGGACTATCCAGTCACGGTAGAATGAGAACATAGGCTGTAGCCTATGTTCACAAGCACTGGTATAATCCTTGTTTTAGTTCTGGTTTATCTCTTGTCTTGGCTGTTTTCGAGTGTCTTCATCTTCCTGCTCTGATTGGCTGTGAAAAAACATTTGAGCAATGTTCATCTCCTGTGTTTGCCGCATGCATCGCGGACACGTGTGTGTGCCACAACGCACATGTGAATATTCGCACTGACGTATGTCACCATTGACTTTCCAGGTAAAATCGCCACAACACTTGGCAAATCGGCCTATTCTGCAAACAGGATGGGTGACGTCAGCAGTCAGTTCACTCTTGATTTACAGTTTATGGCTTCAATAGAGGGACACGAAGCAACACTCACTTTCAGAGTCTGTCAACATTTGTGCTTATATGTAGAGCATGGTCTTACTCCTAATGTCTTAGGGCTCCACAACAAAAAGCCATAATTTTCTTTAACAGTTAAATAGTTAATCTGTCAGCTCCAAACTTCCAGACTGTTGCCCCTCATGTCTTTTCTGTCAGATCCTCCATCCTGATGCGGCATGTCTCTTGAGGTTGTTGAAACTCCTTCTTCATCATTAGAGATTAAAGGAAAGAAGAGCTGTGCAGTGGTGAAATGGCACAAAGAACTATAAAGCAGTGTTTCTTCAGAAGAATTAGTCCAAATATGATTGCACTTTAATCTCCACACTCCAATCCTTTTTATCCATTAAGGGCATTTCACGGGGGGTGTGCCCTTGTTTTTGAGCTCTGCTATTGATCTCTTCGAATGATTCATCGAGATTAAGGGGTTCAGGAATGGTGCAACAGCAACATGGTAGGTTTTGAGAGCTGCTTATAATGATTTGTTCCTTTGCTAAGCAGCGACAGTTGACATACACTTTCTTGCTTGTCAAAAACTGGATGTACCAATGATATCGGCGTTCACATATCACTGACTCTGTGGTATCGTTGCCACTACAGCTTGCTTAAGAGAATATGTGTTTGAGAGAGCAGAACTCCAGGGGAAATGGCTGCCTCTGTAAATTCGATATTGATCGGAGCAAAAGGTGGCTGCAGTAGCAAGCTGCAATCTGCAGTAGTGTCACAAATGTTGCCAACAAAACATATCAGAAATGAAGAATTATTATTGTGCTTTGCAACAGTTACTCATAATTTTGAAATATTGTCCACACCAAAGTTCATTTTTCGATCTGGGAACATGGCCATAATGTCATCGAAGAGGCCAAAACGACATGATAAATGTACTGCTTTTACGTTGCTGCCTACTTCCTTATTCAAACCAACGTTCTTTTTTTCCTCATTAACACATGCACAAAGCTGCTGTGCAACTCTATTTCTTCCTCAAGGACATATTTATTGGAAGAGTTGCACACCACGGTGACAATGATCATTTTTCACTACAGACATACAACCAATTTCTGTCACACAACCTTCCACAAACTGCATGTTAAATTGAATGCATTCTGGGGCGCTGGTTCAAAGGCACGTCTGCACTAGTGAAGACCAGGCAGCTGACATCAGACGCCCAGAGCTTACATAACATAACCCACTCCATATTTTCTGCACCTCTCTCCATTCTGTCGGCATGTTTTGTTTTGCCAGACGAACAGAACGAGGACAGCCGTTTGCACCACATCGCTGTTTGCTTTAATTCACAGACTATTCATTTTGAACTCTTCTGGCCTGCCGGAAATGTGTGAGCAGAAAGTGAACAAAACAACTGTTGTCCATTGGTTATATTTCTTGTTCATGTCTTCTTTTATTTTTGAGTATCTGGTAAATATATACGAAATGTCACGATTTCAACCTATTGCAAGGCAGTCCACAGGTCTTCAAATGATTGACATAAATTCATGGTTGCTAATTTTAGATGCGCAGGTATCTGAATGTTTTACAAACAAAAAGGTTGGAAATTATCCATTTCACACTATTCATTGTAAAATATAGTACAGTATAGTTCAGTTCAATGTAATTGTAACCATAGACGATGGTTAGAGACAATGACCAGGATCTGGGAACGACTTCACACTATTTTCATATCATTTTTTCATATCATGTGTATGTCTCACACTCAAATGAACAGTCATTATGTCTTATTGACATTTCATTAATATGAAGTGTCTCTTCTTGTCCCATTCGTGAGGGTCTACGGCTGGACTGGGATGTTTTATTTTCCCTCATTTGCTGCTTGATTGTGTGCATCTGATGATCTTCAAGTTTTTTGTACTGCTTGTCATCAAACATGTATGGTTTGAAATTGGTTTGAGGCACAGCGATGAATGCTTCCCTATTACTTCATGCATATTAAAATCCATATTTTTGAGTTGGCCTGCAAATCCAAAGCTATATTGTTTATTTAATTGTTTTGAGCAGGGTTCCAGGTTCTATAAATGTCGAAATGTGCTGATGGCAAGATGAGACTAATATCAATTTGCCCTTTTATTTGTGTTACCACGGGCTGTAATTGTTTGGACCTCAAAAGGTCAGTGAATAAGGAATTTGTGTATACACGTACATTGGACCAAATCAAACCTCAAGTGAAGCTTCACAGAGATTACTTTTCACACATTGGGTTGTTTATTAGAAATATATATCATAAAACCTCTTCTCAGCATGTTTATGTAAGGATCAAAAAACGTTTATCTGATTTCTTAATGCATCATTTCAATAATCGATTATTTGCGATTAAATCCTTTCACTTGTTTCTGTAAGTAACTTATGGCGGTCTTCGAGATGCTTTTGTAGCAATATGTTAGATTTTCATGTCAAGTCATCATTAAATAGCCCTAATATGTCAAAAGGCATTAATAAATCATGTTCTTTTTGAATACTTCTTTAACTGATAACAACAGTTCAGCCGAGATATTTGGATTTAAAATTTGTTTTAAATCTAAATCTTGTTATTGTTTTTATTTCAATGTCCCGCCCTCCACCGTCTTACCGATCAGAAAGTCCGTAATAAGGGTTGCCAGAACTCATCGTGCCGAGCTAATCTCACTGGTAAAGTAACATGTGGCTGCAGAACTAAAAAAGGTTTTGTTATAATTTTCAAATCATTAATGACAAAACGAGGATTTCTATTGAGGCCTTATGTTAGTGAAAAAGGTGTTGGTTATAGATTAGTAGTACTGTAGGTAAAACTCTTGTCTATTCAGATGTTGTCCCAGCTGGATTTGTCTGAATATCTGGCAACCTGAGTCAGGGAGAGTGGGAGAGGTTCCAGTACCACTGTTGGCCAGATTTTTACATACTGCTCCTTTAACTGCATGTATGTACATCATAGAACTGCATGTATATCCAGGAGGAGCCTTGTTCAGTCTCTGGGACGGGGGCCTCGGGTCACAGCAAGCAAGAATGGGAAAGAACCGGATTATTCATTGTGCTATCACAGCGGTTTCTGGAAAGTTGGAGTCAAGTCCTCCCAAATGAACAAACTCTGCCTATGGCATAACCTCTCACCCTGTAGGCAATAAACAGGTGATGTTATTACCTTAAGTAATAGCTGAGAGCTCCTTCTGTCACCTTGACTCTCTGGTAGTGGTGCAGTGGAGCTGGCTGTGGGTGGGGCTCCAGGCTGTCAGTGTCTGATTGATGGGTGCATTTTAAGAACATCCTCACCAGAGCCTGTCTGGTTCTGGAGATTGGATAGAGTCAAAGGCTTCTCTGTTGTGTGTGTGTGTGTGATAGGATATGTGCATGCTAAATTAGCTGTCAGAGCAGAGACCGAAGTGACTTTTTTTCTCTTCCAACTTATAGTAAACAGGGTAATTTTGGAAATCATTAAGTACAATCACTATATTCAAATTGTTGAGGCTATTTGTCTATATTTTATCTTTTCACTATCTTATAAACTTAAAGAAAAGTCTTTTACAGCTTTATGCACATCATTTGAGCTATAGCGCATGATATAAGTAATAAGTCATATTTATTTATGTAGCGCATTTGACAGACCACAGTGTCAAAGCACTTTACAGTAACAATCACTTGTGAGATCACTTGTGTTTGGCTGTATTTGAGAATAATTCAAACAGTGCGACAATATGAGCCATGTTAAAGTGACAGTCATGCTGATGCTTTTGGTCAATTGTGAGCTTCACTTTTGATTTTCTCATTCTGAATTCAGAAACGGTTTGGACTCTAATTAGTTTGGAATTCATCCGAATCCTATTAACCTGAATACATAATTTGATGTAATCAGCTGCATTCGCTGGGCTGTTATAAAACAAGTCTTTTACATAATAGTCATAAATAAGTCTGAACAATAAAAGAGTCCACAACAAATAGCATTGCAGCCTTGAACACAGTGGGCAACACTGGTTAGGACTGATTTCAAATAAAAGGACAGGTTGTCTAAAGGTTCTGGAAGGGAAACAACTTGAAAAAAACAATAAACAAGGACAGGAGTTGTTTCGACTGAAGGCCAAACTATCTGTCTTACATTTTATACTGGTACACATTTGCTAAACCCATCCCGAAAACCACCAAGAACACGGTTCTCTAGTTTAACCAATTCACATAATGGCAATAAAGTATTTTCTATCAAGCCACAGCTCTCACTCTTTTAGTGCTTATATCTATGCTGCTTTTGGCTATGTGCGTCACTGAGCACGTCCATCATCGTAAACCTGAAGAACCATGTTTAACGACCAGGGACACTCTTGAGCAGAACACTTATTATTCATTTCTGCCTATCCATTATCAGTGTGGGAAGTTTAGGGCAGCTGCCAATGTCATACTGATAAATCATGTTATATTTTGAATGGTCAAAGTCCACTTAATGGAAAAAGAAAAGGTGTTGGTTAACTGTTCAAGCAAGGCCAGAGCTCCCTTTTTTATTTACTCATGTTAATTCAATGCAGTAACGACAGATTCAAATATCACAATATCAGTAAGTACAGTAGTAAGTAGTGAGTAAGTAATGTAAAACTTACTTACTTACAATATTAATTCTTGCTTTTACTGTATATTGTCCTTTAATTATCCAGGAGAGGTCCCACTGAGATTTCATAATTTATTTTTCTGGCCCCAGAGAGAGATCCTACATGTTTTTAGTGGTGGGGGAAACCGGAGCACTCAGAGGAAACCTATGCAGAATGCACTCAGCACTACACTACAGTGCACTACACTAAGAAAGGCCCCGTTCCGAACCTGCCGGGCCTCCTTGCTAAAAAGCGAAAGCGAACCAATTATTTTTATTTTTATCATATGAAAATATGTTGGTGTTCAGGTCGTCTGCAGCCGAGTGGTCAAGGCTTGGGTTGAGTTACATTATACCAGTCCTTTTGTAAAGGATCTGGAAGGTGTATTAACAATTAAACTTTCATTGAATGAAGTACCTTCACACGGGTCTGCAGTATAACCCACTGGCCTTTTATGCACATAAGAGAATGAGCTATTTGTGTTGTAAAAGCAACTGTTAAATGTCTTCTTATACTGTATATGGCCTCGAAATAAGCAACACTTAAATCCAGTAGTTTTTGGTAAAAAATTATAAATTTATCAAATTAAGCTTCATACTTCATACCAATTTTTTCCCCTGATTTTGTGCCTCAAGAACATTATCTGGATTCTGTTTTTAGAAAGTGTAGAGGTGATTGAGTTGGCTACAGGCTATTATATGTGTATATATTCACCCAATACCCCCTCTTTTATGCCCAAGAAAGGAGAGAGGAGTTAAATGGAAAAGGTAGAAAAAGGTTATTGTGAGAAAATAAAACACGGTAGAGGATTTTAGGGACACAGAGAATAGTCCTAATAATAGAAGCACAGCATTCATTCCTCAAGGTTGACTGCAGTGGCAAAATAAAGAGGACAATATTGGCTTTTTTGTATGGGTAAAAGTTACTGAAACGTCAATCATCTAAAATAAACCTTGAATAAGATTGAGTATAGAGTCTTTCCATCTTTTGTAATTTCCTCCTGAAACACAGGCAGGAGATGGATGAGGCAAGCAGGAAAAAGGGAACTATCAGAGGCAGTTATTGAGACATAATAGTCTTGGAGAGTGTAGTGGGGAAGATGCCAGGGTGACTCCTGCTGGTGGGAAGTGGTTCTTCAACCTGTGACTTCACTGGGAGACGTGCAGGGAGTTCCAGTTTCCAGGACTTGCAACGACAAAGTCCATGTGCATTCAACAAAGGACTCTTTCCGTGGAAATGCACCAAATTTACACATGCTGCCTTACCCATAAGAATAGACCAGGCATGATCATGCACTTTGTAAACTATTAAAATATCATAGACTAAATGTGTTATGTTTCTTGTCTGATCGGACAGTCAGGTCCCCTCCGATCTCACAAAAGTATACTAGTTTTTCCCCCTTTTGAGAAAGTTTTATGGACTGACCTTTTTCTGAGACAAATGGAAACACAATAATGAACAACAGATTTTATTTCATTATCCTACAATTTGAAGAAAACGGTAGTATGCGCCAAAACTTCAACCAATTGCAGTTAGTTGTAAGAATAGTTTTTGGAGAATACAAAATAATGTTTTTGAGCTCATTATGAAAATATAATACAGATAGAAAGTAGAAACTAAATTAATTTAGTATTCACTCTGTGCATCAATAAAAATTCAAGGGAAAAAGCGTCCAAAAACGTCAATATCTACTTTAGTTGTATCTAAACTCTGTGCATAGGATGTACCTTTAATCATTTAAGTGTTCTGCATACTACTGCGATCCATCAAGAACACCTGGCACAGACTCTTCACTCTACTGTTGTAATGGAAAGGTACTCTCTTCCTTGAAGATGATACAGTGAAAGTAAAATGGCTATAATGTTTTAAATGGAGTGGATTGTGTTATACACAAGAACATTCACGAAAGAGAAATACATACGACCTGCATTTACTTTTGCCATATGGCATGATTTAATGAATATGTTCGCCGTCTCCCCTGTTTCCCTGAGGGACATTTTTTTTTTATTAAAGAGCATTTCCAATGGATGGCAAGTCTTTGATACTGTGTGTGTGTGCGCGCATCTTATAACGATAGAGATGTGTGAGTAAAGGACATTGTGTCGCTCGCTAAAGGTGAGAGCATGAAACACACTTTTATATTTAATGAGAGATGAGCCCAAAGAGCTGTCACAGCCCTCGTGGCACACTTTCATCACTCGGGACTCCTCTATACGTCATTATAGCAACACACAATATGTCTTTTCTTGCTTGTTTGGAAACTTATTTTGTGTGTTGTGTGATGGCAAGGTATATTAATATTGATGACATGCAGAGGACTGATTGCTCCTTGTGATGATGTATGAGAGAACATGCACAATACATGTAATGTCATGAAGTGGGTCTTTTCTTAAACCCTCTTCGCAGACCCACTGACTGTGGATTTAAGTGAGGAGAAGGGTTGTGTTTTTCATTCAACAGAAAATCTACACAAGCAGACTTGGTTGTGTGTGTGTTTTTTTTATTGTGTCACTTTTTTCCCCCTCTACAGTAATTTGGCTTTGTCACTGATCCGTATTGGTCTGAAACTGGAGCATTCTGTCCCATTGCTATGTCAGGGATTTAACTCAGATTCTATTTCAGCTGAGGCCTATCGCACTTTGTTCCTAATTTAGGTTTGAATGATCGTACTATTATGCTAAAACACTGCGGTCTCCATTTGGGAATAGGCTTTAAATGGTAATTTCTCATAATCTAAAAAGCAAATGGGGAGCTCCTATTGCACTCTTGAAAATGTCTGTGCTTTGTTGAAGCGCTTGGGGCACAAGAAAGAAGAAAGATGAAGGTGAATTTATTAAATAGTTGTCACATTTGATTGATGTCTGTCGAGGTTTTGAAGAAAGATACACTTTAAATTTCCATCTTCACTTAATTTTTGTGTTTCTATTCCCAGGAGGTATTATCTTTAAGTTTTTTTGTTGTTGTACAATTTCATGGAAGATTCATTCTAGAACTCAATCATGGTTTTATATTGTTGTATTGTTTCTAAAGTGTTTTGCCTTTTTTCTTTACAATTATTATCTTTATCCAACCTGAAAGCATCCTGAAGTTTTAATATTATAGACAGATATTCCAAGTAAAGCAATAACATCTCCAGGGAAATACATTATATTTAGGTTCATACTTGTTTTGACTTCATGTTATTTACACCATTAAAGTGATAGTCTGGAATTCTATTTTTCTTCTCTATATATATATATATATATATATTTAAAAAAATTGTCCACTCACCTTTGGCCCTCCGCGGGAGGTTATCCCTCTCTAAGCTCGGGTCCTCTACCAGAGGCCTGGGAGCTTGAGGGTTATATATATATTATTTATTTATTTTTTCAAATCATGTACCTCTCTCTTTTTTCTGACGAAGTCCAGACTATCACTTTGAAATAAATCCTTATTCTGAGTCAGATTCTGATTGAACACACATGACACACACTTAAATAAAGTGGAAATGTATGAAGCTCACAAAAGGTAATAAAAAACAAATTAAACACAACATGCTAAAGATGCCAGACATTATTATTACACAAAATCTCAGCTACTAGATCTATTGACATGTGTTATTTTTTTGATGATTCCTGTACAAATGAGTCTGTATGGTTTGCTCTATTCATCATAACAAGTTTTCTAAAAGCTATGAGACAACCCTGAGGCTAAAATGGTAACATCAAAATGGTCATTCTTGTCTTTCTTATTAGCCCATCACATAGTGGTAATTATAGATGTTAAAAAGGTACCAAAGAAGCTATTCCTTTCAGCCAAAATCAATAAGCTGCTGCGGGTTCAATGAATAAGCACCTCTTCATTATTGTT
Organism: Knipowitschia caucasica; assembly: GCA_964034765.1. Classification (NCBI taxonomy): domain Eukaryota; kingdom Metazoa; phylum Chordata; class Actinopteri; order Gobiiformes; family Gobiidae; genus Knipowitschia; species Knipowitschia caucasica. Next base: position 19,732,473 of record OZ035823.1, read on the forward strand.
GGTGTGTGCGTGTGTCTGTGTGTGTGTGTGTGTGTGTGTATGTTTTGCAGAGCTTCCATACGGCTGGGAGAAAATCGATGACCCCATTTACGGGAGCTACTATGTTGAGTAAGTATCTTCAATATGTAATGGCTCGCTCTTGATATTCTATGATGCTGTATTAATCTTGTTTATTAGAGCAGTCTCCTGGTGCAGACTGTTTTGCCTCTTTTGTTGGTATTTTACATTTCAGGATAACATAAGAAACAAATCTAACACATGATGACAATCAAAGGTGGTTTATGCACAGTTGTGCTTGAAGATGTACATCCTCAGGCAGAAATATCAAATCTGGGCCATATTTCAAATCGTATGAATGACGCAAACAAATATTTTTCACTGTTAGTGGTTATATGAAGCAATTTCAGGTCAATTAAACATGTTTTGAATTTTCAAATTGTAATGACAACAGAAACTATTCTTCTCTGTGAACAGGAGTCTTCATCCCCCAGTTCTCAATTTTGTGTACTGTGTTTGCATTTGACATCTATTGACAGGTTAGAAGTCCTTTGTGATACTTAGGTGAGGTTCTTGCACATACTGTACTTCTTGGCAAAAAAGCCCCCCACCTCCTTTAAAGTCCTGGGCTACCTTGCACAATTGTGTTATACTTTGACATGCAGATGTAGCGCCAACAGCATGTTGTGATCCCGTCAGACCTCTGCAGCTGAATAGGGCAAGGTCTGGTTAGTACTGTGATGGTAGACATCTGGGAACACCAGGCTCCACTGTGAAGCAGCAGCAAAGTGCCAAACTGCCATTGTGTCCGTAGGCAAAACACTTTGCCCACATTGCCTAGAATATGTATGAGTGTGAGTGAATGATTGGTGGTAGTTATAAGGGCCAATGGCAGAGTCTGGTTGCCTTGCTTCGGTCAGTTACCCCAGGGCTTGACGTGTATATGGAGTCACATATCATTATCATTATCATTCATTTCAAAATAGAAAACATGTTTACAAGACATCATATGGCTACACACAAAAGCACATTTTTGTATTTTATGTTCTTATCATTAAGAATCTCCAAAACATGGCTAAAACAATTAAATCCAATCCAACAACAGTATGTTACTTCTTTCATGAGAATCTACATCAACTCTTTTGTCTAATGTAGAGATCTGGTTACAATGAGTTGATGAGTGACACTGCAGTATTGTGTCACAGTACTCTTCATTGAACTGTGTGTCCCTTTGTTTGGAGCTGTCACATTTTTGGCTCAAATCTCCCCTCTCTGGGCCAAAGAGGCTATTTTTAAACCAGGAGTAGATGAGCTTAACTTTGCCCAAGAAATGCCTCTGAATGACACTGTTGCACTCGAAAAAACACTTGATCGATGTCTTGTTTGGTTCTGTCATCGCTAAAGAGGTCAGTTAGATTGATATTATGCAAGGAAATGCAATGTTGTTTGTTTTTTTTAATTAATGTTATGAAGAGGCTGCATTGATTAGGTGGAGATGAAGCTGCACAATGTGGCTCAAAGAAAATAATGAGTCCTTATTTTGCTCACACAAATCACTTCCAACAGCATTTTCCTTTTTGCAAATCACGAAGAAAAAAGTGCAGGATGAAGAGGAAAAGTCTGTTCTAGATTTCTCCAGCTTTTGTTCCTTTTACACAGCAAGACTTTCCCCGATCCACTTTCATAAATTAACCTGCTCTTTAATGAATTATCCACTGTGTTTTAATGCTTTGTGTTACTTAGATAACTTAAATCAGTTACCAGAACGTGGAGACATCTGAGTGCTTCTCTGATTGGTTTTGTTTTCGGTCTTTATTGTAGCCACATAAATAGAAGAACCCAGTTTGAGAATCCAGTTTTGGAGGCTAAAAGAAGAATCCAGCAGCAGCAACAGATGCAAAGCCAGGGTCTGTCCTCACTGCCACTCCCCACCATCTACAGAGGTAAGACCCCTAACTATCATATCAAAATAAGTTCTATCTATTTATACATTTACCCTTTGTGTATCAGCATTTGTTTTCTAAACGTTCATGACATTCAAAGGTACTGACGGACTATATAGCATGTAGAATTATGGGCAAGAAGTTTGTTGTACTTGTATTGAATGCTTTCCTAGAATCTGATTGCAGTGCCCACTTTCATGCCCCTCTTTTTGTAGCAGTCAGATGCTTTTGATAAAACTGGTGAAGAGGAGGTTGGTTTCCGTAGTAACATGCTAGAGCTGTCTCTGTGGTTACACTCTGTGTCTCCTCCCTCTCTCATCTTTCCCTTAAATGTGGACGGCAGTGGAGGATGCGTGCCCCTTTGCAACCCTGCCCAGATCTTTCCTCGCACAGGTCGGCACAGTGCACGAACGCTGCCATAGCCTCAGTGACCTGCCACGCTCCCCAGCTACAGGTCGCAGACCCGCAGCTTTTACCACTTCCTCCTCCGCCAGCGCCTCCCCACTGAGGCGCATTTTGACGCGGCGGATGAATATGTGTCCCAATCAGGAGCCACTCCACACATCGGCCTGCACTGTGCTGCTACAGCAGCCTGTGTTTACCCCCCCGTCCCTGTGGCACTGTGTCAGTAAGTAGGCCAAAAGACAGGCAAAAATGGCTCACTGCGGTCCCATCTTAGCATGCAAGCTTGCAAGCAAACTTCCCTTTAGGCTTCTAAATGTTCTAGTGACAGTGTTATGAGGCACATCTCATTTTCTAGAAGGTTACAAAGACTGACGAGCTTGCTTGCTGAACACAAATTCCAACAATTCCCCAAATGTGTCCCAATTCTCCTTTCTTCCCAAAACCCAAGTCCTTTCCCAGTTTGTTTCTCTTATCCAAAGTCCAGAATCACACTGCTGATATTGCCACGTCTCCATTAGGCTGCCACATCTCAGCATGGGCCAAAAACATTAATGATTATTTGGGGGGATTTTGGAACATCACTAAATCCAAACAACACCTGCATCTTTACAGCTCACAGCCACCTCTTCAATTTGCAATAATGCTCTGCAGCTAATTCTGCTCCAGTTTCTGAAGACTATGTTTTCCTCATGTCCCACCCATTGACCACTGCCCGCCCTCTGCTTTGCAGGTCCCTTTGTCAATTTCTCAAATAAGTTGTGGCTATAAGAGGTTTATTTCTCTATGTGTCATTTATAGAGAAGCCGCCATTCACCCGGGACCCTACTCAGCTCAAGGGCAGTTTCTTATCCACGGCTCTCCAGAAAAGCAACATGGGCTTTGGATTTACAATAATTGGAGGCGATGAGCCAGACGAATTTCTCCAAGTCAAAAGTGTTATCCCTGATGGACCTGCTGCAGCTGATGGGAAGATGGCTACAGGTATGTGTCTGTACAGTACACCCTAAGAATCTGTCCAATACAAGCGGACAAAAAAACACACTTTCAAATAAATCAAATTATTGATGGACCTCTTAGTTCTGTCCAAAGATATGGATGCTATAAATGATGGTAATACACTTCATTTGTATAGCATCATATTTAAAAACAGTTTACAAAGTGCTTCACAACAATAAAATACAGTACAGCTCAAGTGATGAATACACATTTTAGCTGTAAAAGAAAACTTCCTAAATCATGTATAGGTGCCTTATATGGTGTGAGTGCAGGTGCAACTTGCCTATAGCAATGTGTCACGTGTGTGTATATGTATAAGCCCTCTGCAGCAAACCTCAAGCCATTCATCTTTACAAGCCTGGCTGTGGGCTCATGGGAGTAGAACTGCTGCACACATGATCAGATTCACACATAACCCTGGAGTTGTCTGTCTGTATTCATCCATCCATCCATTTTCTTCCGCTTTATCCGTTGTCGGGTCGCGGGGGCAGCAGTCTAAGCAGAGACGCCCAAACTTCCCTATCCACACACACTTCCTCCAGCTCGTCCGGGGGGACCCCAAGGCGTTCCCAGGCCAGCTGAGAGACATAGTCCCTCCAGCGTGTCCTAGGTCTTCCGCGGGGCCTCCTCCCGGTGGGACGTGCCCGGAACACCTCCCCAGGGAGGCGTCCAGGAGGCATCCGGAACAGATGCCCGAGCCACCTCAACTGGTTCCTCTCGACGTGGAGAAGCAGCGGCTCTACTCCGAGCTCCTCCCGTGTGACTGAGCTCCTCACCCTATCTCTAAGGGAGCGCCCAGCCACTCTGCGGAGGAAGCTCATTTCGGCCGCTTGTATGCGCGATCTCGTTCTTTCGGTCATTACCCAAAGTTCATGACCATAGGTGAGGGAGGGAACGAAGATTGACCGGTAAATTGAGAGCTTTGCCTTTCGGCTCAGCTCCCTCTTTACCACAACGGTCCGATACAGCGACCGCATCACTGCGCACGCTGCACCGATCCGCCTGTCAATCTCACGCTCCATTCTTCCCTCACTCGTGAACAAGACCCCGAGATACTTGAACTCCTCCACTTGAGAAAGGACCTCTCCACCCACCTGCAGAGGGCAAGGCACCTTTTTCCGGTCGAGCACCATGGCCTCGGATTTGGAGGTGCTGATTCTCATCCCAGCCGCTTCACACTCGGCTGCAAACCGCCCCAGTGCATGTTGCAGGTCCTGGTTCGTTGGAGCCAACAGGACAACATCGTCCGCAAACAGCAGAGATGAAATCCTGTGGTCTCCGAACCGGACCCCCTCCGACCCCTGGCTGCGCCTAGATATTCTGTCCATAAATACAGTGAACAGAACCGGTGACAAAGGGCAGCCCTGTCGGAGGCCAACATTCACCGGGAACAGGTCTGACTTACTGCCGGCAATGCGAACACAGCTCTGGCTCCGGTCATACAGGGATCGGATGGCCCTCAGCAGAGGACCCCCGACCCCGTACTCCCGGAGAACCCCCGAAAGGACACCCCGGGGAACACAGTCGAACGCCTTCTCCAAATCCACAAAACACATGTGGACAGGTTGGGCGAACTCCCATGAACCCTCGAGTATCCGATGGAGAGTATAGAGCTGGTCCAGTGCTCCGCGACCGGGACGAAAACCACACTGCTCCTCCTGGATCCGAGATTCGACCATCGGCCGTAACCTCCTCTCCAGTACCCTGGAGTAGACCTTACCGGGGAGGCTGAGGAGTGTGATCCCACGATAATTGGAACACACCCTCCGGTCCCCCTTCTTGTAGAGAGGGACCACCACCCCGGTCTGCCACTCCATTGGCACTGCCCCCGATCGCCACGCGATGTTGCAGAGACGTGTCAGCCAAGACAGTCCTACAACATCCAGAGAATTTAGATAATCAGGGCGGATCTCATCCACACCCGGAGCCTTGCCACCATGGAGGCTACCAACCACCTTGGTGACCTCAGCCAGGGAGATGGATGTATCCGCCTCAACATCCTCAGCCTCTGCCTCTGTAACAGAGGACGTGACGGGGGGATTGAGGAGAACCTCAAAGTATTCCTTCCACCGCCCGACAATATCCCCAGTCGAGGTCAGCAGCTCTCCACCCGCACCGTACATGGTGTTGGCAAAGAACTGCTTCCCCCTCCTGAGGCGCCGGATGGTTTGCCAGAATCTCTTCGAGGCCGACCGATAGTCATGCTCCATGGACTCTCCGAACTCCTCCCAGTCCCGGGTTTTTGCCTCTGCAACAGCCCGGGCCGCGGCACGCTTGGCCTGCCGGTACTGGACAGCTGCCTCAGGAGTCCCCCGAACCATCATGGCTCGATAGGACTCCTTCTTCAGCCTGACAGCATCCCTTACTGCCGGTGTCCACCACCGGGTTCGGGGGTTGCCGCCGGGACCAGCACCAGAGACCTTGCGACCACAGCTACGAGCCGCCGCATCGGCGATTGAGGCAGAGAACATGATCCATGTCCCCCTCCTCCGCCGGGACCTGGGAGAAACTCTCCCGGAGGTGCGAGTTGAAAGTCCGTCTGACAGGGGGCTAAGCGAGACGTTCCCAGCAGACCCTCACTATACGCTTGGGTCTGCCAGGTCTGACCGGCTTCTTCCCCTGCCAGCGGATCCAACTCACGACCAGGTGATGATCGGTTGACAGCTCCGCCCCTCTCTTTACCCGAGTGTCCGAGACACGCGGTCGAAGGTCAGATGATACGACAACAAAGTCGATCATCGACCTCCGGCCTAGGGTGTCCTGGTGCCACGTGCACTGGTGGACACCCTTGTGCTCGAACATGGTGTTCGTGATGGACAAACTGTGACTGGCACAGAAGTCCAACAACTGAACACCGCTCGGGTTCAGATCAGGGGGGCCGTTCTTTCCGATCACCCCTCTCCAAGTGTCACTGGCGACTCCCACACGGGCGTTGAAGTCCCCCAGGAGAATAACGGAGTCCCCGGGCGGTGCACCGTCCAGTACCCCTCCCAAGGACTCCAAGAAGGCCGGGTACTCTGCACTGCTGTTAGGCCCGTAGGCCGTCACAACAATGAGAGACTTGTCCCCCACCCGGAGGCGGAGGGACGCGACCCTTCTCATAATACTTGTAATGGAACAAAGGTCAGACCAAGATGGCTGCAGCTGCTTCTCTTTGCTCAGAGGCCTGACAGAATCTATCAAATATCATCAACATAAACAACCATCCGACAAAAAACAAGGTATCAGGACGCATATTGATACATTTTACAGTCATTCCTTTGAGCATTTTGACGATTTTGACTGAAAATTGGACACAAGAGCAGTCCAACACAAAGACAGTTGCTCCTTCCCCAACATACTTGGATCAAAATGTCTACTAACACCAGATTAGCAGCTGAAATGGGAGATATTAAACAGTCTCTGAATCATTTGTCAAAAGACATAAGTGAAGTTGTGGAAGAACAAAAGAAGCTTACAGGCCTTGTGGAGGAGATTCGGCAGCTAAAGGCTATGATCAAACAGAAGGATGAGAGGATTGAGCTCCTGGAGCAAAGGGTGGATGACTTGGAGCAGTATTTTAGAGCTGATGACCTGGTAATCACCGGGCTAGAGACCAGGCATCAAAGTTATGCCCGGGCTGCTGGCCCTCCAAATGATCTGCATGGTGAAGATGCACCGTCTGAGGAGCTGCACACATTGGAGCAGCAAGTGGTACACTTCATGATGAGTAAAAACATTCATCTGAACAGCCAACACATCTCGGCGTGTCACATTCTGCCAAATAAGGACAGAAAAAGCAAGCCTAAAATCATTGTTAGGTTTGCCAACAGAAAGCATAAGGTGGAAATTCTGAAGGAAGCTAAGAAGCTGAAAGGCACTGGAGTATATCTAAATGAGCATTTGACAAAGAAAAACTCTGAAATATCTTGGGCCAGCCGGAACCTAAAGAAGCAAAATAAAATCCAAGCAACTTGGACCAGGAATGGAAAAGTATTGATTCGGCTGAATGGATCACCGGAGCAAGCAAAAGTGATCATGGTAAGAAAATTGAGTGATCTGGATCACTTTAAATGACAACATTTGACATATATGACATCAGGAATTCATCCATGACTGAGATAGTGATATTTAAGTTGATCAAAACAGTTAAATATAATTTATTTTATGAATGACACTCTCATTTAAGACTTATAACTTTTCAAGTGTTGATCACACAGAGCCCTTTGCACATGGTTTTGAAAATGATGTGGATCCAGAGACTTATGTATTTAATCACCTCCAGGACTCCTGTCGATACTATACTGAGGAGCAACTTAAAGATGTTGAAATAGAAAATTCATTTTCCATGATTCATTTCAATTGTAGAAGTTTGTCTAAGCATTTTTCTGAAATCAAATATTTTTTGGAGTCAGTTAAAGGTAGATTTAAGTTAATAGCGTTATCCGAGACATGGATTAATAAAGGAAAGGAGGTGGATCTAAACATGAATGGTTATGAGCTGTATGTCTCCAGTAGAACCAATAGGATTGGAGGGGGAGTGGCCCTCTATGTATGTAAAGAATTAAAATGTAGACCAGTTAAAGGTATGACAACTACAATAGATGATTTAATGGAAAGTGTTGCTATTGAAATAGAATTGGAAAAAAATAGAAATATAACTGTTGTTTGTGTGTACAGAAAGCCAGGATCAAGAGTGGAAATATTTTTAGAGAAGTTAGAGGAAATGTTAAATGGATTAAATAGCAAAAAAACTCTGGTAATGTGTGGAGATTATAACATTGATCTCTTAAAGGTAGAGACACATAAACAAACATCTGACTTTCTAGAAATATTATACGGTAAAGGGCTGTACCCACTCATTTCGAAGCCTAGTAGAATAACTACAACAAGTGCAACTTTAATAGATAATTTCTTTATCAATGTTCTGGAGAATAAAATCACCAGTGGTTTAGTTATAAATGATATAAGTGATCATCTTCCTATTTTTGCATTATTTGATTATCGAGTGGCCAGAAAGACAAGTTTAAATTATCAAATTTATAAAAGAAAAAGGAGCCCTGAAAATATTACTAAGTTCAGAAATGCTCTGTTGAAACATGAGTGGAAAGAGGTCTACAAAGAGGATGTGAATACAGCATATAACTGTTTTCTTGAATGTTTTTTGTCCTTGTATAATGAACATTGTCCAGAGATTCCATGTAGGCCTACACAAAACTATCATCTAAAACCTTGGTTAACAAATGGCTTAAAAAATGCTTGTAAAAAGAAAAACGGACTTTATAAAGAATTTATTAAGTTAAGAACAGAAAATGCTGAAAAACGATACAAGAACTATAAAAATAAATTAACTAGTATATTAAGACAAGCAAAAAAGGAATATTATAATAGAATTCTGTTTGAAAATAAAAACAACATAAAGGCTACATGGAATATTCTGAACAAGGTCATAGGAAATAACAGAGGCTCAACAGAGTTACCCAAGTATTTTGAAAAGGACAATAATATAGTGATTGAAAATAAAAAAGAAATGGTCAATGAGTTAAATATGTTTTTCATAAATGTGGGACCTAACTTAGCGAGTGAAATACCAAGAGCGACTGGCCAAACCCACAACGTTTGGACCAGGGAAAATAGAATGATGCAATCAATGGTTTTAGATGAAGTGACTGATAATGAAATAATATCTGTTGTTTCTAAATTAAAAAACAAGAAATCATTGGACAGTGATGGCATTGACATGCAAATATTAAAAATAACCATTGATTGTATTATCAAACCACTACATTTTATTATTAATCTGTCTTTTAAAAAAGGAGTTTTTCCAGATGGGATGAAAATCGCCAAGGTAATTCCTTTTTTCAAAAATGGAGATAAACATAAATTTAACAATTACAGACCAGTTTCACTGCTATCTCAATTTTCTAAAATATTAGAAAAATTGTTTGTGAAAAAATTGGACAGCTTCATAGATAAAAATAAACTATTAAATGAAAGTCAGTATGGATTTCGGTCCAATAGGGCGACAAGCTTAGCCATAATGAAAATTGTAGAACACATATCAACAGCAATTGACAAAAAGAAATACACAATCGGAATTTTCCTTGACTTAAAGAAGGCTTTCGACACAATAGACCACTCACTTCTCATCTCTAAACTTTACACCTATGGAGTGAGGGGAGTGGTGCTGGATTGGCTAAGCAGTTACTTACATCAGAGACAACAGTATGTTCAGTTTGATGGCCACAGGTCACAGAGCTTGAATATTAAATGTGGACTTCCACAAGGCTCAATTTTAGGACCCAAATTATTTATTTTATATATAAACGATATCTGTGAGGTCTCAAACATTTTTTAGCATGTATTATTTGCAGATGATACAAACTTCTTTTGCTCAGGAGATGATTTAAAATGTTTAGCTGAGGAGGTTAAACTGGAATTAGTTAAACTAAATTTGTGGTTTAATGTAAATAAATTATCCTTAAATTTGACAAAAACAAAGTTTATGATATTTGGCAATAAAATAAAACCGGAAGTTAGAATATCTATTAATGATGTAAATATTGAGAAAGTGTCGGAAATTAGATTTCTTGGAGTGATCTTGGATGACAAACTAACTTGGAAATCACATATAATGCATGTAAAAAATAAGGTATCTAAAAGTTTATTTATATTGAATAAATCAAAATATTTGTTACCATGTAACACTTTGAGAATGTTATATTGCTCAATGGTACTTCCTTATTTTAATTACTGTGTAGAAATATGGGGTAATACTTACAGCACCAACATACAGCCTTTAGTTCTATTACAGAAAAGAGCCATTCGAATTGTTTATAAAGCTGGATTTAGAGATCACACTAATCCCCTTTTCATTAGATCAGGACTGATTAAGTTTAAGGATATAGTAGAGTTACAAACTTTATTGATCATGTTTAAAGCCAGTCATAGAGCTCTTCCAGAAGAGTTACAACAGTTATTTGTGTTTACTTCAGAAAAACAAAATCATAGAAGGAGATATGACTTCAAACATCCAATAGCACGAACAACTTTAAAACAGATGAGTTTATCTGTTGTTGGAGTAAAATTGTGGAATTCTCAAGAAAAAGACTTACAAAGTTGTAAAACCATTTTAGAATTCAAACAGACTTACAAGAGGAAACAAATCCAAATCTACAAAAGTGATGTTTAATTACGTGTTATGTTTATTATGAAATGTATGTGCGGGTATGTATATGTATGTATGTGTATATATGTATGTGTGTATGTATGTATGTATGTATATATATATATATATTGTATGTGCTTATATGTGTTTATAAAGAAGGCAGAGGAATCAGCAGCAAAACCATATAATTTTGTTTTGTAAAAGAGGGGGCAGAATTATATAAGAATAATATTCTTCTATCTGCTCCTTTCTGATCATGGAAATGATTGAATGATTTGTTTGAATGATTTGAAACTTGTATAATTATGCATTTTCATGAAACAAATAAAGAACCTAACATACTGTCTGTATTAAGAGGTGAAAATAAATTGTCCAGGGTTGTCAGTACAAACGATGAGATTATAGTCCTGGATTACTACATAAAAAATGGTTTACCCGGGCCACGCTTGACAATTACTGACTTATATTCACTATAACTCACATGCCAATGTTTTGTTTAAACTTGCAATATTAACTGGATAGATACTGGGATTGTCTTTAGATATTGGAACTTGTAGTAAAAGAAACTGTTTGACCACGATGCTTTTTGTCATGACTTTCTCACACAAAAGATCACTAAACCCAAACCCTTATAAGAGGCTCTTGAACTCGACATGCCTTTGAGAAATCGTGTCTCTAAGAGTGGGGCAGATTTTTGGAAACTAATGCATGAGGTGAACCTCAGGTTCTTTTTGCGATTGATCAATTTCAACGTTTCATACACTCAGATCTAACAACAGGTCTGGAGGTGTTGTACGCTGATTTCAAATAAGCAAAAGTCACAAACTGAACAGGAAAACTACTTTTATTCACATGACACATGTTTATCTTTCTTTATTTTGAGTGTGTTGTTGTAAACATTCGAATCGCAAAGCACAGGCTTAACGATTCTGGTTTATCCGCACACTGAAAAAACCTTAATAAACAGCTTCTAAAACACGTCCTGATGGTCCACTCTGTGCTCTGTGTGTCTGCCCCGATGACATGCGGTCAAATCACTCGTCTGTGATCTCGTCACGTGCTTTTCCCTGCCTCTACCCGCTGTGGCCGTGCAACTGTTCCTCTGCAAAAAACTCTCCAGCAGCTGAATAAGCGGGAGGCGAAGGCGGCTCAGACACACAGACTCACACGCTTACAGATATGTCAGCACTCGAAGGTTCATGGAGGCACTGGGGACAGAGCGCGCGCACAGACAGACCTTAATAAACCACATGTTGCATGGATCTATCAAAACCAATTTACACAGATTAAGAGAGAAGATTATCCTAGAACCAGTGCATCAGCAGAGAACAGTTTATGAAGTGTAATATGGGAGCCTTTGTGAAATAAAGATAACATAAATGATACATTCTTTTTGTCTTGCATTTTGTGTAGAGGTAACAAAGATTACCAAAATAGATATATCCTTGTGGGTCGTGGGTCCAACATTTTGAGATTCAATTATTGTAAATAACGCAGTTATATTTCCCTTATTACATTTAGCAATAATGACACACTCGGTTCAAACCCTCACCAACGTGGCCCTGTTGCTGCTTCAGTCCTGAAGGCTGTCCTCCCTGTGCTCTGGGTCCAGTTGATACATAAGAAGATAAAATAAATTCAGATCCGTGCACTGGAGTTTGGGTCCTGATTCTGTCTCCATGAGACTACTATACTGAATTAGAGGCTCAGGCTGTCAATACCCTTTCCACCCCAGATTGAATTTATGTAAAATGTGACATTTTTAGGTATAGTATATTTACTTGATTCAGAGTTTTTGTAATATACATTTGTCAGTATGCACCGCAACTCTAAATCCCAGCAGTTAGTGCGCTTTAATTTTTGTTTTGTTTTTCACTGGCACTGGTTGCTGCACTTCGTTTCCGTTGCGGCCGTAAACAGTGAGAGCTGAGGGCCAGTCGAGGTGACACCAGGTCGCGACACCATCATTTGTTTTCTGCCCGTACGCTTGCTCATCGATTGTGACATCAGCGCTCAAGGCTCATGTCTCGGCCGTTTACCCAGATTAATTAAAAAGTCCCTCACGTCACTTCACCTCAAGGCATGTGCTCACTTTGTCAAGCTCAGTACCATTAAAACTCACAAAGATGTTGATGATGGCTCAATCCGTGGTTCGAGTTGAGTGTCATTTTGTTGCTCTATAAATAATGCAAGGAATCAACATGGTTTAAAGACTGGTTTAAAGTGATCCCCGCAATTATTGTGTCTACTTCTTTTAATAGTTCATAAGATTTAGTTAAGCTGCAGCATGTTTTTCAAGGTGAAGGCATGCTTCGCTTTTTAATCATTCCTCGCCCTGCATCCCTCAAAGTGCGATAATCGTGGCTCCAATTACAGTTTTCTGAAGCTACCCTAGGTTATGTAGTGTGCTTTTAAATACCTGTGTTCTCATGAAATGTCATAATTTTGTATCAGAATAAAAAAAGAACTATATAAGGTGTATAAGGTGGAAGAAACTTTGGATGAATGAATCCTGTAAGTCCACCCTTAAAGTCTCTTGTCTTGTCTGGCTAGTATTTTAAGCCGATGGCACACTGTGTCTGGCCATGTTTATCTGAAGAATGCTTTATGTCTGTTGAGGTAATCTTCTCACAAAGCCTCGAGCTCCTATAATGTACTGCATTGTGTTGTGCCAAAGTCTTTAATCACGCCCGGGGTATACATTACATTCTTCTTTATTACCATTCACTATCTATTCCTCATCACACTCTGTACAAGAGAAACCTGAAATGACCTTGTCTATTAATAGCAGCCCATAGAACTGTTTGCAATCAAGTATATCCATTTTGTCATATATTGCAGATGTGGGTCAGATCTGATTAAAAAATGTAATGAATAACAATTTGCTGTTTGACAACCACACCATGTGCTGACTGCGATACCGACGCAGTACTTACTGGACTGGTTGTAGGGTGGTGAAATTAATTGGAATATTGTGAATTCAATTGGATGGAATAATATGAATTCCATTATTTACAAATTATTTAGATTACAAATTCAATTAATTGGAATAATACAGATTCAATCAATTGGAATAATACTAATAATATTAACTCATTCTTAATCAATTTGTTGATATAACCACTCAACATGTTTTAACAGCTAATTGATTCATCAAAAGTATATTCGGCCAAATAAAAAATATTCATCATTATTTACAGCCCTAACTGTGTAACATTTGGGCACGTGTGTGTAGGAGTGTTTGTGTAGGGTAATATTAACAATCAGAACTTTTTCAAGTCCAGATCACAAAACTTTGCCTTCAGTATCTGCGATACTCCATACGAAATGATACCAATGAAGGGATTTTTTTTCTCCCTTAAATTTTCTTATTACTATTTCAAAATGTACTATGTTTAGGCATAGTGATTAACCAAATAGATACCACACTGGTAGGAACAGTCAAGGAAGAATGTGGTTCTGCTCAAATAAAACTTAACTGTCTGATTATAAATTGAATAATTATTAATTCCTCCAATCTATGCTGTACACACACAGTGCACGTAACACGGCTATTAATAAAGCCATGTAATATCCAAATCTAGTGTTTTACTGTCACATGCTTGCACTTTTTGTACTGTATCTTCTCTCTTGATTTTTGGCAGCATCACTTTGTTTTTCTTTCAACAATATTTTGCATTGCAAGATACGCACTTTAATTATGTGTGAATGTCTATTTGGTATGAATGATTTTTTATCCGTTGATGTTAATACAGTTTATCCCTTTTCTTGTCGCAGGTGATGTGATAGTGTACATCAACGACATGTGCGTCTTGGGCACCACTCACGCTGATGTCGTCAAACTGTTCCAGTCGGTCCCGATCGGTCAAAGCGTCACGATGGTTCTGTGTCGAGGTTACCCTTTACCCTACGATCCAGAGGACGCCACTAACACAAACAACAACACCACCACCACTATCATCTCCCCTCTTGGCATCATGGAACAGCGCCCCATAGTGGTCAATGGGAGAGCCACTTACGATAACTACCTGGACTATATTTCCCGCACAGCTCGTTTTGTCACAGACCCGAATCAAGAGCAGGTCATTGCCCAACAGCTCCTCGCCACACATCCGGGTGACACCAATTTGGACGGGTCACTTCCTGCTGGCACTGGCACCACGCCTCCAGACAGTGTATCCATGGCGTCTTCGGGACCGGCCCAGAGTGAGATGCTGACTGTGAATATGGTGAAAGGCGTGGATGGCTTTGGATTTACGATTGCAGACAGCGCGACGGGACAGAGGGTGAAGCAGGTGCTGGAACCGCAGGGCTGTCCTGGTCTGAGCGAGGGCGACCTCATCGTGGAGATAAACAAGCAGCCAGTGCAGGGATTCACACACACGGCGGTGGTGGAGCTGCTCAAAGAGTGCGCGGTGGGAACAGAGACCAGCCTGGTGGTGCAGAGGGGCGGGCCAGGTAAGACTGATGGGGCGGGTAGGACAAGGGGACAGCTGAGTTTTAGGCCTCGTCTACACTGACTTCAACTTCAGTGCAGCATGCATTCAGAGTGGTTTGTTATACTGACTTTGGTCTCTGCTGTGAGGTTTTTGCGGGGGTTCATGTGAGAACACCTGTTTGATTACCTAGAAACCAGATAAGACCGCTGTGAAGTCTGGCAAAAATAGACCCTAAACGGATTATTCCCGCACCAGTCTTACAGTGCTCCGAATCAGTAAAACATACCTCATTGGTTTTGAGTTCTTTCTATGTACGAACCATGTCAGTGGAATCAAGAATCTCCTCCTATATCATCAGGCTCTCTGTCACTGTTTCTAAGTAGTACCACAGAAACCTCTTTTACAGTCACGGTGTCACAAGCTTTATTTACATTTTAAATAGTATTATTATTTTAAGTGATAATATGGACCTCTGTTTTGTGGAGCGCCTAATACAGCTAAAAATATTCAAGATTGCATAAAATCTTCTGTGTGATTTTAGAAAATGTTTCTTGATTATCTTTTTCTGCCATATACTATGCCAGAAATGGACCATTTGAGGGCTGGGCTTTGAACCACTCCACGTGGATCTGTCTTTGACAATTGCAGTAATGCGGTGCATTCGGGTGTTGTGGATCAGGCTGCTACAGTATGTCTACTTTTTCTGCTCTGTAAGGCAGTGGAGTCTAAAGTAGTTTTATAGGACACAACGCAGCTATAGTTGAAGCACTTGTCTTCTCTCTGAGATGGCATGCAAGTTTGAGAGTTTGCGTTGCTTTTTGTTTTTTTTACTAATCACAACTTCACACATAACAATCAATTATACATACATTACTCAGATCTGAAGCACAGTCATTGGGAGTTTTGGTTTATACGTTATTGGTCTGAACATATACTTAAGACCTATGACCAATAATTGATTGTATTGTTTCTGGCGAACAGCAGCAACACAATAATTTACCGTTGATACACAAAGTATGAAGTGCCATCTGTCTTCTTTTCAGCTGAGGTTTAAAGGTTCAAACACGAGCTGCCATGTAAAGAGCAGCCTGTCAGCCGCGAGGGAAATGCCAGGCCTATTTACATGCTATATTTCTCTCATTATTTCAGATGAGGAAGCGCTTAGCCGCTCGACACAACAGCACTGCAGGCCACAGTCACATCTGTTACGTGTCGATTTCCCTTGACATGACAAGCACTAGGTCCTCGGGGTGAAACTGAAATCTTGTGCCACCCACTTGCCTTTTTCAGTACGTCAAAAGTGAATCCAAAAATAACTTGTTTGAAAAATTGCAAGTAAACAATGAAGTTCAAAGACATGCTCTCTTTGGGGAAAATGAGGGCGATCATTTTAGAAATACGAGTGCAAAAGCAACTGTATCAAGATAAGACAAGAGAACCTTTATTCATTTTGGATTTCTGTGCTCTAGTAATTCAGAGAGTGTTGATAAGTTATCTGTGTCAATTTGGATTTTTTAAGAGAGAAAATGACGATCCAAGTATGGCAATATTTGGCATGAAAAATTGGTGAATTGTGCACCCGCTGCTTTTTTAACAGCATTTTGGCATAGCCACCATTTTTACCAGTGTGGTAAGAAAAACATATTTAAACAAGATAAAGTTTAAGTCTAAAGTCACAAATATCTTTAAACTTAAAGTCACAATTATCTCCAAACCAGTTCGAGCAAACACTAGTCAATCATAGTCAAAAACCTGTAAGAGTATCTTGAATTCAGTCATTTTAAGCATGACTTAATACTATTTTTCCTGTGCGGCAGACGGACCACACTAACATTAAAGGCGTTTGCTCTCTGGCTCGCATTGCCTCAAGAAGACTTGAAATGGTCGTAAAAAATGAAAATGGATTTCCACTCCCTCTGATCCCAAACTCCCACAGGTTATTATCATTGTGTTTCCATGACAACCCGTTCCAGTGTCCGGCATAAAGTATGTTATTATATGTTCCAGGACAATTCCTCATTTATAATTATGATTGTCCATTGGCCTTTTAAGTAGCTGCACACTCTATGCCGTGTTCAGTACTGCAGATTGGGACCTAAATGGAACATCTATGAAAATAACATGATTATCCCTGCTCTTAAAATAGCCCTGCTTTTTATTTGACGTTGACCACTGACTCAATCCATAGTCATTTTATTCAACAAGAAAAAAAACGTTTTTATCACAATTGGTATTGAATTTTATAGCTTAAGCTTTTTTCTTCACAATTTTCATCTCTGAGTTTTGAGAGGCGGGTTTGGGGTTACAATTGCCATATGCAATGTTTTGTCGTCATTATGTCAGTGCTGTCAGAGGATTCTGTGAGCTCGGAAGTGATATTGGCAGCGTGGTTCGTGCCATGACTCCTTCCCTTCACATTTATACTGCTGTATGTCTTAGGTAGGAAACCGGAGCACCTGGAAGAAACCAGGGAAACTCCACACAGAACGGCCTGCATGATCATCAAACCATTGACTGCATATCAGTGGACTGGCCGAGCACCGACGTCACCTATAGTGTTTTCCGAAAGCGGTTGAGGCTGATTTCCTTTTATGGGTATTTGCCCCCTGAATTGAGGCATCTAATTGTAAATCCAAATATGAGCCATGTGGGCCATTGGGTTGACTAAAGGCAATATCAAAATATAAACACCAGTATCAAAGAAACCCACAGACTTGACACAAACGGTTGCTTTTGGAGAAACATTTACTACATAAATAATTACTAAATGTTTTATTGTAAGTGAGTAATTAGACTCATCATATCTGAAATGGCTGCTCTTATAGTATAACACATTTACCAGAAAGTCCCATAATCAAAGTTATGGTAGTAATGCTCTGCTGTGTCTTTGTTTGTAATCATCCTCCAAGTCTGTGGGCCTGTTCCTGTGCTCGAGTCTGTGTAGTTAGTGCTGCACAATCTGGCGCCCACCCACTTATTCACACAAAGCATTGGCCGCATGTTTTGATACAGGTTCTTCCCACTCCTACACAGCCGGCTTCTCTTGCATTTCCCTTGACGTAGAAGGAGGCAAAACACTTGCATAAAGCAGTTTTGCAGTAATTTGTACCTTCTGGATCTAGTGTGGAGTTTGACCACTAACCTGTAATCAATAGTGTGCACACAGATAACTGCAGGGCCGCGCGGGAGGTCTCCTTTGAAAAAATATGACCACGGAAAGACGAGAGTTTGATTTAGCAAGCTGCTCTGAGCCTCCCGGCGAGTTGGTGTTTGATGAGACCATGATACTTTGAATGTGTGTGTCCAGACTGAAAAACATGGAAAGAAAACTTGTAATTCGAGAACATACAGCACCACAAATCACCTCAAAATGGTTATGGGGTCTTTCTACTATCACATCTCATCTACACAGCAAATCAGCTCAATCCGTCTAGTAATTTCTGTGAAATCCTGCTGACAATAATGGATGCACACAAGTGACACAAGCAAAATATTCAAAGAAAAAAAGAGACATTTCTTGCATTGTTGATAGATCATCGTTTTACCCCTTTTCACTGAAGTTTTGCTCTAATCATGATGATTTTATTGTCCCTTATTACACAAGTGCATTAAGATGTATATAAGCTTGTAATTTACTGTACTTCTTAAGTACAGGAATGACTACAGTGCTGTTAATACGTATGTTTATGCTTGTATTATTGCTTTTACTTTATATTTTCATTGCAATTCTTGAGAGTTTAGCTCTCAGTGCTTTCAGTACCAGGGACAGCTCCAGCTCCAGCCTGTCTCTTGATGTAGAAGTATGTGAGAGGTGGACCGATTAGAGCACTCGTCTCTCCGCAAGAAGGTTTTTCTGAGTGGATGTTTTCATGTTCTACTTGTGTCTGCGTAGCTTTTCTCCAAGTGCTCCAAGTGCTCCAAGTACAAAAGATTCCTCCCCTCTAGGGTCCCCCAAAAAAATATAGAAATTCAGTAGTGCAGTCCTGGTCACATAAAGAGCAACTATGTGAAAGCAGAAGAATGCATAAAAAATGTATTGTGTGAAATTTCTAACATTATTTAGATTGTTTTGAAACAGTATATTATAGATCGTAAGTAAATAAATATTGAAAAGTCTGAACTTGTTGAGTGATGCTGAGGAATGTACTGTATAGTTGTGCTTGAGTGAGACCACATACCCTTGATTCATTGTCACGCTTTTGTCTCACACCAGCTGCCTTTAGCATATGTTTTGTTTAGAACTCTTAAGTTGCACCTGCTATTTTCCAGGAGCTGAGCTGATTTGTGCTTGTCATTGCACAGGTTATTGTAAACAACAGCAGTGGCTTTGTTCTTTAAAGGTCACTCTAAGATGAAGGAGAACGTGCTGCGGGAGGAGGCCCTTCTGTAGCAGTATTTCACCCCTTTATTGTTGGCTTTCGTTGAAGTGATCCCCTTAAGCATCCTCAAATACCTGTATGAGTGTGTGTGAATCCTAACCTTTATATCCAAGCAATGTGAATAGGCAATAAAAATATCCTTTGGTTGGATTTGCTGTCACCTAATAGATTCAGAGGCGTGGATACTAAACAGTAGATTGCTTTTGGGTTCAAGATATTGATTTACTCCTCTTCCACATCTCTTTAGTAGTTTTTGACCTTGACATTCAGTCCATACATTTCTCTGCATCACCATCTAGACATTTATGGTCACGATTTGTTTCTAGTTTGAAATCATTTTTATTTATTTTGTTGCTTTTTCAACACTGCAGGTTACTATTCCCCCTGGAAGACCCCCAAGCAGGTAACAACGTTTCCATCCAAATTACTTAACTGTCCTAATTTCTTTTAACTTCTCAGTAGGGCTGTGCTGAAAATGGAAAGTTTGCAATCTTTGCCTTGCTCAATCTCGATTTATGTGCATTCAAATCGTATAATGTGGAAGTAACAGTGCGAGGGGCTGAAGAGAAATTACTTTCAATGGTTTTGGAGAAAGGAAAAGAACTGACTTGGTGTTGTCTTGGTCTTACTTTACGCAGAAAGCTAGCTTAACCCTTACCTTTCCCTCGACCAAACGCACTGTGTCTTGCCCTGAATTTAGCCGTACACACTTCTCAAATTTGATCTGATTATGTGTTTGACCTTTTATTTTCAAAAAACAGAGCATACACACAGACCTAACCTGATTGTGACCCTTAAACACAACTTTAAATTAAACAAATGGCAACAAAGCCTGGTGGAGCAGAAATAACAAGATTTTAGTGACTGATTTGCCTCTCTTAATTGCGTGGCTTAAGAAATGCTCAATTTAATCTAATAACACACACATCTATTTTGATCCTGGCTGTGCACCACCAACCACCCCTTCCCCAGGTTATACTGTATATCAAATTTCCCAAAAAAAAAAATAATAATAATAATTGTAAAATCGAGATTGATCAATACAAGAGGATATTGTGCGATACATTTTCCCCCAGATCGCCCAGCCCTACTGAGTATGTATTAATATGTAAAACTATAAATAACTCAATCTTTTTCTTTCTCACTAACTTTAGAAGTAACTGCCTTGTTTGTCATGCTTCTGTGCATTTTACATTAGTCAGTTCTTTTGACGTGTTTCTCTTAATCACCGTCAGTGAATAGCTTAAAGATGGCTCTCAAAACATGTCAAAGAACTGTCAGACACTTCACTCTCACAGTCAATGTCATCCACGTATTTAGATCAAACTCAAGTGGGATGCGTTTGTCGTCGGGTGACACCAAAACACCACTTTTATAGTTCATTTATGCTTACTCTTCAAAATGATCAACACAGTATTTTTTACTAGTTTTGAACATTTGTAATGTAATGCCAAATGATTCTCCATGTGTGTTGCTTAAGTGTATCAGTAAGGCAATTGTTTCTTGAAGTACAGTATTTATTTGATTGATATTTCAGTTATGTCGACTACTATTTGCCAAAATATAAAAATGACAAGAAATGTCTTACTTGGAATGAGAAATAAAATATACCGTGTTAGTAATATAACTTTTGCGGCACGGACCAGACTTAATTTCAAGTGGACCCTGTACTTTAACCGAATGCTGCCTTTTCTATTAGTGGATCTTTTAAGACCGGTTAAATCTACTTGAATCCAGATTTTTCCATGTTCCAGGAAGTCTTAATCTTCTTGTGCTGCAGTGCCCCTTAAAGTCCATTGTTAAAAGTTGTGTTTTGTTACGCTATTGTCTGTTCGGCCCCGGTGGCTTCGCTGACAAAACATCCTCTTAGATTAGATTTACTCCGACAGTGTATATTTCTACACAACAGTGCTTCTGTCGCACGCTCTCTGTCTCTGTGCGCTCTTTTGTGTGTAATCCATTACGTGGCTGGACATCCTCCTGACGCTGCTTTGACCAGTCCCTGACCCAGTGCCACTGGCAAAGCCATTTTTCTGCCAGATCACAAACGATGCTTTGTTCTTTATGTGGTCAGTTTTATGCAAACCTGGTCCCTACAATATCATTTTTCAACCATTTAAAGTATATATGTATATTTTAACTAAGCTATTTCTGGATGTTAATGTTAAACCTCAGTGACCCTCTGTTCTTCTTTTTAAACCAGTGGGGCCAAAATACGTTTCGATTTAGATTTGATTTTGATCCATGTCAGGCTCCACTTTCAAAAGTTTAAGAAATACGTTTTATTTAGTATAAAACCTTTTACACTAAATACATCAAGTTTAACCTCTGGCATGATGATGATTGCAGTTTTTTTCCCCACTAAATAACTCTACATTAAAGGGGATATAGAAAGTTGGATATTTTTGGTAGAAAATGTATCCTAGATAACTACAGAACCCATGATAGCTCAACAATATATATTTTTTTCTGAGCAGGACCGGTTATACCACACATTTTGTATTCAAAATGTATATTTGGATATAAAATACCAATTGATTAAATAAAAACTAGTTTCGGCTCTGGCTCGTGTCCCCCTTCAGTGAGCTCTGCGGTCATTTGACATGTCCGCATCTCATCTTGTGGATCTGCTCCGTGTCGTGCCTTTGGCAGCCGCCTCTATCTGACACATCGGGGCTGCTGCTGTGACAGACGGGTGCCATCAAAACTGTTACTGTCATCTCCTGTGGTGACAGAATGTTACAGAGCACTAACAAATCATTTTATCTCATGCACATTTTTGTCTTTTCCAAAATCAAACCTCCATATAACCTTTGAGTTCATCCTTATTTATTGTCTTATAAAAGACAATGAGTTTTTTGGGCAATGAATTTTTCAGGTGTTCTACACCTGTAAAAACTGATCTGGGACTGGACAGGCTGAATATGAGAGTAATTGGTCTGCCACTGTGTTTCTGCAATGCCCTTGCATATTTATTTCTGTGGGAGGGTAGTGTCTTCTTGTCTTTTTTAAATGTCTCAAAAACTAACTTCACTAATCACTAGTTATAAAGGATGTATTGCAGACTTGACCCCTTCATGCTGCTGTGCTTTGCAGGTCCTGGATCAGTGGGAGTCCCAGCAGGGCCAGAGTAGCCCTGCTCAGACCTGCGTATCTGCCCCTATTATCTCTCACAGCGCCCCCTTCTTCCCTCCTCTGCAACTGCACAGAGGCTCATTGCCTGAGACGGCCTCCGAGGCCCTGGTGCTGGCCAAACCTGAGCCCTATGACCTTTATGAGAAGTCCAGGTCTATCTATGAAAATAGGCGTAAGTACGAGACTTGAGCACAGGAGGATGTGCTTTGTTGTAACAGATGTATATTTCAAACAGCCTGTCAGATTATCAAGTATGGCTGGGTATTTTATGCTGCTGTTAAAAGTTCATTTTATTTTGTTGAGAATATCAATGTATTTGTATTTTCAGTTCAACAATCATAAAACTTGTCAGATTAACTATAGTCTGGACACTACACTGTATGGGGTTTCTGTGGGAAACTTCTCTCTCATGGATACCTTGATTTTCTTTCCCGTCATTCCCAGCAGAACACTCTGCCTCATTAAAGCAATACTTTTGGATTTTTACCCCCCATTTGTCACCTTATGTCTGTGCTTTACTCCATGTTGCTTCTTTGCAAAACACACAGCTGTTTAAACCCCCTGATTGCAGATAAGTGAGTATCTCAGCCGGCACTGTAAATAAGACCTAGTGCATTACATGCTGTAAGCACTTCACGACTTTTATAGATGATACTGAGATTCAACAGTGACAGTATTCCTGAGCCAGTGATTTTACCTTGTGTTCACAGCCTTCTGTTTTCTGGGGCTATATCCCTAATGTGCATTATCAGTGGATAAAAACGATGTGTTTATTTGTTTGTTTTTCGTAGAACCCACCCAACCAAAACCTGTTTTTTCTATGGACTCTTCAGGTAAACCATACACCATAAACACTGCTCTTTCGACAAAAACAATTCTCTGATTATGTGCCGTTGCAGGAGCTGAGTACCAAGACATTGAGGTGCATCTTCGGCGGCAGAAGTCTGGGTTTGGGTTTCGAGTGCTGGGCGGGGAAGAGGCAGGACAACCTGTGAGTCCAGAGACACGTGAGAAGGCTCGTATGGCGACGGGCATGGAAACCTGTCTTTTCTGTGTAACACAAAGAATGCTATTTGACGGCTGTTAACATTTGACACTGCATTACTGTCTTTTGTACTATAATATTAAGGACAATCAAGTGACTTTACAATTACAATATGCTTTATAACAGATTTTGATTGGGGCAATTATTGAAAAGAGTCCAGCCGACGTGGATGGGCGGTTGCGTCCTGGGGATGAGCTGCTGTTTGTAGATGGAATACCTGTGATGGGGAAGCCACATAGATATGTCATTGACCTAATGCATGGAGCTGCTCGCAACGGCCAGGTCAATATGGTCATCAGGAGAAGAGTGCAACCCACAGGTAAACATTCACATCTGTATCATAAAACCGTTGTGACTGAAGGTTTGATTTGACACTAACTTGGACAAGGACAAATGCACAGCCTTCACTTACAAATGTTTGTCAGTTTCAGAAACCTGTGTTACATGTATTAAAGCTGGGGTAGATATTGAAAGCTGCCAAAATTACAAACTTAATGAGAACTGTCCCACATGAAGAAGAGATCATTTCCTTGAACAGCCAAACAACTCTCTGCCCAAAGCGTCAAAAAGAGACTCACATGGATAGTTCACAATAGTGTTTCATTTTGATGAACACAATGTGGTCCAAAAGTTCAGTGTTTAAACACATTTGGTATCCCAGTAATTATTAATTTAATTTCATACATAAAGACGCATATCACGCATACACACAAACACTTGAAAATATGGAAAACATGATTTATATTTGCAAAGGCAGGAGGGAAGGAATTTGCTGCTTAACCAAGACTATTATCTGACTCATACATGGCTTCACATGTTTTTTTTATTTTTATTTCTATCCCAATTGTCTATGTCTTGCCAGCATGAGCTGTATGAGCTCTCTATGTCAATGTTGCGAAAAGCATTCCCAGCTGTTACCTGAAGTTTAATTTGAGGTGCTCTGGATAAATTATTAAAGATCACTTGCATGATGCCATATAAATGTAAACTCTGGGTTCTTTCAATCCAAACAGTTCCAATAAAAAGATTCTGCTTCTTACAGGTGAGCCTTGCACAGAAAACGGCCGCTCGGGCTCCGTGTCCACCCAGCAGAGCTCGCCACGCAGCGACTTCACGTACGGCAACAGCGTTCAGCCTCCAAGCTCTTCTACAGGCCTCAACTCCACTCCAGACTCAACGCCCAACCCAAACTCCCCTCCGCGCGACGTTGTCATCAACAGGAAGGAGAGCGAGGGCTTTGGCTTTGTTATCATCAGCTCCCTCAACAGGCCGGAGGCTGCAGCTACCAACAGTACGAAAACATATATTTTACTTGGGTTATCTGCACATGAGCATTTATCAGCCATGGTCTGTGGTGTTCATTCTGTAAAACACATCATAACAATCATAACATGTGTATTTATTTAGATGACAGGGACATTGCACAGTAATTGTTTTGTACAGACTGGACATAGCAATGAGCTAATTTCCATCTACAGTCCTTGAGCAGAAGCAAAGTGACAGTAGGTTACAATGTGCACAGAATGAATAAATAAAATGGCCTGACAAGCATTTAAAATACAGGTGTTTCTCTTTGTGGTTAACCACAAAGAGAAACAATATGTACAAGACACAATTAATTACAAAATGGTTAAAAACTATATTATTTGTATTAGATTAATTAGCAATGCTGTCTAAACAGGTCAGGCTTTTTAATATATAGTTGAAAGTGTATCTATTATCATACTTTTTTCTGAGCCTAATCTTCTTAAGCTGTACGTATTCACTCTTCACAGAATTGAGAATTGTTGCCATTGTTTACCCATGCCTGTCGATGACAGTTTGGCCCTAAGCATTTTATAATAGACAGACTGCAAAGTGGATCTGCTGTCTATCACACATCCTGCCTCCTACTTCACCTGTCGTGGGAATGACTGATCTGAGTGAATTCACACAGCGACAAATTGGTGTTATTCAACGCACTGTACATGTGGTTCAGGAGTGCATTGGAAAGATGTATTCATAACAAAAGTAAGGACAGAAAAAATAGCTTGCATTCAATCTCAAAGAGCTCATGTCAAAGGACCTTGTTCGTGTAAACTAGGTAAGCTACAAGAAAAGCATAATGATTTTATACACAACCTCCCACAGCATGTCACTCACAAATATCTCTTGTGTGTGGCTGTAAGCATCAGCACTTCGCCCACACATGCATGAAAAAACCTGGAAGTCTTACATAAGCCAGCAAAAATGATAGAGACTCAGAAATAACCAGTGAGTTAGTGGTTCGCGCAAAGACGAAACCTCAACCGGAGCTTCTTGTGATTGTGTTTCCACCTGCTGAGCCCTGCATTCGATTTCCACAGCGGTGCCGCATAAAATCGGCCGCATTATTGAGGGCAGCCCGGCGGACCGCAGTGGAAAGCTGAAGGTGGGAGACCGGATCTTGGCTGTAAACTCTCAGTCCATTGTGAACATGCCGCACGCCGAAATCGTCAAGCTGATCAAGGACGCAGGCCTGACCGTCACGCTGAGGATCATACCGCAGGAAGGTGAGCAAGCGCATGCACTGGCTGAATCTAGAACAGGATTGGTGGCTTTTGTCTTTATCTTTATCAAATGTTTTGCTATCGTGACATGATAAAAGTTAACTTTCCAACCCGGCCTGCAGAATCATCTTATAGTGTTATCTTATCAAACATCTTGTTTCTTGTTAAAAGTTTTTATTTTGAGACAGTTTTAATAACTGCAACCTTTTTACTACAAGGCACAGATTGATGTGAATCATGTAGATCTGCAATTAAAAATAATTTGGGGCTCAGGTTTTTCTTTGTTCAAAGTCGTAGTTTAAAGTAAAACAGTCCTGTTTAGTTTTGTATTGTCTTAATTTTTATGGCATAAACGTTTGTACCCATAGACTTAAGTAAGCGTTGTAATAAACATTTTTCTCATGTTAGAAAAAAAGGTTTTTACTAAGAAGTAAATACTCTAGGCTTTGTTCTGAAATGCAGTAGAATGCAGGAGTTAATTAAGAGAAGTTAATTGTGTTAGAATTGAAAAATCCTCTCACACCCTGTATCCTTGTACACTTTTAAAGTATTTGTATGTCACTGTTTGTGACACTGTTTTGAAGCCAAAATTCTTATTTTTGAAACATGCAATAATAAACATGCAGTAGAATTCTGAACACAGCAGTTGTTTGTTTGGACTCAGAGCGTTGGCAATCAGACTAGACTCATCTGAGTTAGTGCTGTAACTACTGATTATTCTCCAGGTTAATCCATCAGTTCTTTAGAACCAGATATTTGATCTCAGTTTGACCCAGATAAAGCTGCAGTAAAGCCACCAGATGACCTTTATTTCCAGAACAGACCATTTTATTTTTTATTTTACACCATTTTATAATAAAAAGTAGTCTTTTCATGTACCTCCCTGTTTGTGTGTAAGAACATGTCCACAAATAAATGTGTTAAAGTTTGTATGAAGCGCAGTTACAGTCAGGAATTAGCTGAAACATTTTCCGTTTATCCTAGTTATTTAATCTAGAAGCGGTTTGTATGTTCACTTTACAGTCCTTTGATAATCTCCCCCCCCCCCCCAGAAATGGATTAGGGGGAAGATAATGGATGGATGGATGGAAACAGGAAATCCGTATTGTTAGAAGTTGCAATGTCTTAATCCAAGTGTTCAAATATTGCTTTGTGTGGAAGCCAGTTGTTTGATTTAAACCTAACGGTGACAAGTTCAGGTGGTTTACTCTGGGTATTTTTGGCTAATTGGAATCTAATTGAATAAACTATAATTACTAAACAAAGGATGGCATGTGATATATGTTGTACCATTGTGAATATTGGCACAGTAAAGAATACTGTACATATGTCTACAATAAGGAATGGTGTTGTTAGACCTTAATTTAATAAAGATGCCTAATGCGTGGTTGCTACTAACAAACACACTTTAAGTGTATTGTGTGAGTGAAACTGAAATACTCATCATTTTTAATTAGATACTTTCTGATGCATGATGCACTTGAGGAATGTCTGTACTCACACATCATTTTCCAGTGCAAATTGATGTTTTCAGGAGTGGAAATTAAGTCTTGCAATAAGGCACCTAGTCTCTCAATCATTAAGAAATGTCTTATAACTTATAATTACTATGTGGCAGCAGGATGTCTGAGTGGGTAGCATTAAGAAGTTTGCTGGTTCGGCCCCACTTCTGTGTAAATTTTCATATTTCTCAACTTGGATGGATGGGTTTCAACATCTGGAGATGGGTCCAGACGGGCTGTACTGTAGTGACCATAGTGACATTGGAAAGATGGCTCAAATACAAAGGACATTTTCCCTAAGGAGGAAACAAAGTAGACCTTAACCTATCCGTAACCTGCCGGTATGCTTGAATGTGTGTTTGTTTTGTCTTTTTCCTCTGGCCCTCTCATAGTTCAATTCATAGCCTCTAGACTTAACAATTTGCTTTCACAATCTACATTGTCCATAAATGGCTGGGTCAGAGTTCTTTGAAAACCACAATTTACGAATTAAGCCCAGAATCTGTCCTTAGAAAAGCACAATGCATTTGTGATTGAATTTCCTTATTCTCCATCTGACTCACAGAAATCAGCAACTCCCCGTCCGCCCCCAGCTCGGAGAAGGAGAGTCCACTCACCCAACAGCACAGCCCCACGACCCAGCCCAGTGCCACTACTACCCCCAGCACTCAACCTACCACAGGCTTAGAGAATGTGAGCCAGTCCACACCGCCCCATCCGAGTCCTGGGAGACCTGCCCCGCCTCCGCAGAGCTACCCCCATGAGGGCAGGTGGGTACAAGGCATTTCAGAGTTCATCACTGAAGCTTATTTCCCCTAAACTGCTGCTGCTACACTCAGCTGTCTTCATTTTCTAAAGCAGTCAAGCATTTTATAGACTATTCTCATATCCCTCTGTAGGGAAAACGCTGCACATCGACTTCAGTGTATCACCGATCCAAAACTTTCAATTCAGTCTGTTTGCACTTCATTTGTTTTAACATGACCCTTAAATAGCACTACAGCAGCCAGTACTATTACTGCTGCTACAACTACTGCTTGTACTGCTTAGACTTCTATTACTACTCTGATATAGGTGCAATTTATTTAAGATGATTAATATCCCAAAAACTAAAGCGGCACTACTTACCTTTCTGGAGGTGGCACATCTCAGAATTAAAGTGTAAACATGAGGTAAATAATGAGTTGTATGCGTCAGTTACGAGTTTGGGTCAGGTTTGTGTAGCTGTAAGTATTATATTGGACAAGAGTCTACTCTATAAGGGCACTATCAAAATAAAAAAGTATGTCTGATTTTTATGTAACGTCCGCACCTACCCCTTCAGACATACAGTAGTTCCGCCAGTATAATGGGAATAAAGGGCAAACTTATAATGTTTGAATGACTTACTGTACAAGTTTTGCCCTGTTAATGCAGAGCAAGAAGCCATGCTAGATTCAGGATGTCCCTCCTTCCAAATCTCTATAAAAATGTGTGATGACACAGTTTAAAGAGAGCACAGGCTTTGGGACTGACAATGCTCGTTGTCTATATTATTGTAGCCGGAACCTTTACCAAAGAGTGAACAAGATTATCAAAAGCACATAAATATACAAAATTACTCTATATCTGAATATGAATGTTACTCATGCTCACAAAGACTTATCCAGGATGCAGCAGGAAGCAGCAATCACTGAAGACATGTCAATCTAAACGAGGAAGCCAGGAAAAATTCTGTCATCCACCACATGAAAGTGAAGAAGCTTGAAAATGTATGAAGAAGTGTAAATGTTGAGGCAACGGTTGGCTTCGCTGGGTGTTTACATTTAGATTGTGTCCTTTTAATATTATCTGTATGCATCTTATACATGTGCTATTGTCAACTACTGAAAATAACATAAATATCTGACTGATTCATACATACATTTGCATTCAATAGCATGCGTCCAGATGACCTCACAACACTCCAAAGAGTCTATACTTTAAAATTGTGGCGGAGGGCGGCTGAAATATTTTTCTTACATCTCTGTAATTCAATTCCTATGTCAATCCTCACGAAACAAAAACTGTCTCAAAGTTGTTTGTCAGTACATACAGTATCAACTAATCTTTTCTCTCATAATGGTGACAATATGCAAAAACACATACAGGATATTGGTCAGTTGAAAGGATTCTCAAAACAAAAGAATATTCATGTTTTTATCTAATCACAATCAAATAATGATCTGGGAAAACATTTGGATATCCTCGTTTATTTCTTAAAAAATAATCTTATTTCCCTTAGAGTTGTATTGGCACGTTCTCTGCAACTAAAATCCATTTTTACAACACAAACAAAACCTATTCTTCCCCCTTTTTTCTGGTCCCAAGCAGCCGAGAGCAAGGCATTCAGATACTGCAGAGCCCCACGTTTCATTAGGCAGAATGAAACACTCGGTTGTTGCTCCAGTTACAGATCTGAGGTGAAGGCGAGGCAGGATGTGAAACCAGACATCCGACAGCCTCCCTTCACAGACTACCGGCAGCCCCCCGTGGACTACCGACACCCCCCAGTGGCCGACTACAGGCAGCCCCCCACCCTGGAGTACAGGCACCCCCCTCTGCTCGACTACAGACCGTACGCCATGCCTGACTACCGCATGCCGCCCGTGCAGGTGAGATCACACACATGTATTTCTTGCTATGAAAAAAGGGACAATTAAAGGTTGAATAATGATATAAGCTAGAAAGATTAGTAAAAGGTCTACGCTGTAAGTCATGGTTATAGCAATGATATATACACTGGCAAGTCAACTATTTCTTCATTTCAGAAATAACAGTTCAACTACTGTATTCCGTCACAAATCAGCTGTCTCCTTGTTCAGCTCACACAGGATTTCGACTTCTTCACGGTGGAGCTGGAGAAAAGCGTTAAAGGCTTTGGCTTCAGTATTCGTGGTGGTCGAGAGTATAAAATGGACCTTTTTGTGCTGAGGTTGGCAGAGGACGGGACAGCCATCCGAAATGGGAGGATGAGGGTAGGTGTGATTCCTGTACCTCCTGTGACCTGAGACTGGGGCTTAAGCAGCTTTCTCCCGGTGGCTGATTGTCTGATGTTATCAAACCCGCTGCTTCTACACTAATATACTACCGTTATAAGCTTTTTATGAGTTTACACCAAGTCTAGACTCATTTGATTCTAGTGTGTGAAATGTAAACAACCTTTGGGGTAAAAGTACTTAAAAAATTGGTCTCAAAAGACACGGTGCGGCTGTTTGGTGGTTTTGTATCTACAAATAAAGACTTCTTTTCTCAGCAGAATCTTTCCAGTTCAAGTTAACCAGACCAAGTGAATGCGCCCAGAGATATTCTGAAATCTGAATCTATACGGTCTTTAACAGAGTTGGTATGTTTAAAACGTTATAATAATTAATAGAAAACTAACTATACTATTTGAAATGATTGAAATATTTCTTTTTCATATGAGTGAGCCTTCTTGTGCAGGCGTGTAAAAGCATGCGCGGCCTGATCTCACATCAACAAGAACATATTGGACAAGGTTGTTCATTGACGACTCTTCTTCTTTATTTGCATGTCCTTAAACCCGGTGGTTGATGTCGCTCTTCATTGCGCTTCTGTAATGAACCTGTCAGAGATAATGTGTGCAAAACGTCCCTGGGGCGAGGAATTACTTTGGCTCCCAGTGATGGAGATGATGGAGTCCAGTGGACCCGTGCACCACATGGGAGAGAGAAGCAGGACATCTCTCTTGTTCACCACTTAAAGTCCACATACAGACTGTCAGAGGCTTTGACAGATGAGTAGACCGTAAAAGTGAGAGGATTTTGGTTAAAGCTAGTTTTAGAAGATGACCCATCAACAGAACAAGAGAGTGTGTGGATGCTTCAAGGTGAGATTCCTTCACTGTCTTTAAATAAGCCTTAGTCCTTCTAGAGTTAACTTCATTCCTCTGATAGTGCTCACTGTGCTGTCATGGTTTGAGTCTGTGTTTTCCAACCAGTGTGCAGACCCCTATGGGTATGCAGGGGTACTGGGCTACCGTGACACAGTATACATAATGTTACAACCGCAACCACCCTCTTTACTTCCATTTCATACTTGATGTCATACTATAACTTGGAGCCTTCAGAACATATAATCTTCTCTTTCTCAACATTTTATTTAAATCCAGCTATCACATTACACTTCTACTGTAGTTGAAATGTTCCTGGTGTTAATAATTATTAAACCTTGCACTTTACAGCCCTATAATAGGCTTGTTGAAGTCTCACAAAGCACTACATTGAGTAACTATTCATACACTCTACGCTCTGAGGTGACGGAAGCTTTCCTCCAGTCTGCGCCATCAGTCCCTCTGACCATCATCATCATCGCTCATTCACTCACCACACTCACACTGCTGCATGTTTTGGGTTGTGGGGGAAACTCCTCACAGAAAAACATATAAGAAACATTTTAAAGCAGACATTTAATGACAAAGACAGATTTACACAAGAATAAGAACAGACTGGGAAGGCTGGCTGCCGTCGTACCGATCCCAGCAGTTTTTTGTGTTATAGTATTTATCTTACTTGGCACAGCCTGCACAGTGTCTTATCACATACGATCGTGAGACACTCTTGAATACAGGAGAACTACGTCGCTATCCTATTAAAGCAATAAACACCTGGCCCAGTGAAATACTACGAGGAGCACACAACAAGAGCAAAAAAAGAGAGAAAAAAAATCTATTTCCGTTTTATTATTCTGTTATTGTGTGTTCCGAATACTTTACTGAACATCTGCAGGAGGTACATAAGAATTTCACTGCATGTAATGTGCATGTGACAAACAATAATAAACTAAAACTAGACTATCAAGCCAAAACATACGCACAAAACCTGGTGTTTGTGTAGTGGTCATAACTTTAGCTCTTTCGTTATTTAATAGTCAACCAAATACAAATACATACCACCAAACTCTATGTTCTGTATGAAGTTCGCACAATCACTGCGTGTATTTAATTACCACTGAATCTATTTAATTGCCCAGTTTTGTGCCTCAATAAATGCTGAGGTGCTTGGGCTTGATCTGTAGAACCTCTGGTGTGTGCAACTTATTTCCTCTGTCCTGCGTTTATTATCGATGGGATGGAGTTTGATCTCCTCCCCGCTGTTAGGAGGTGAGGATTAATGAGAGACCTGTCCTGCCTTCCACCTCTCCTCTCCTCACGCCACAGTAATGACACCAAATGGCTCCCTGTCTCTCTATTGGAGTCTCCCCCTGATGTTCAAATTACACAACCATTACCACAGGCCCTGTCCATTTGTTAGCGTAATTGGTCAGCACGTTTTGTTCTGTTCCCTGTGAAACCTTCCCATTAGTCCATCCCTGGTGGCATTGACTGGCATATGACCCTTACTATTGTCATTGTGTGCACAGGCAAATATGCAATAATGAGAAAATGTAGTTATTTGCATGAGGTGATGAGTAAAACGGCACTTTGGGGAGTGAGGCAGGATTTGTGGAGATTGACTCATGCATTTTTCTGCTTTGTCATTTGCGAATACCTGCCGCATTATTCTACCATGTATTCAAAGTGAGTCACACACTTGAAAGTCATTACTGAATAACTCATCTAGTATTTGGTCACTCTGGTTAATCTCTCCTTGTTTATGATCTGAAAGGTGGTTGGTTTAACATGTACAACTATGGGATTATGGCAGATGATTGTGTGGGGGTTGTTCAGATTAATAGTTGGAGAAACTATTTCACTGAAACAGCTTTCACTAAACTCATGGATTGGATTTGTTTGGTACGTTAACTTCATTTATTGAGAAATATGTAACTCATGTTAATGCCCTGTAGGTACCTTAGCTGGGTAACTTTATGTCTATTTATTAAGTAAGTAAGTAATCTTTATTTATATAGCGCCTTTTACAGACCAGAGTCACAAAGCGGTTTACAATTGTTGTGGACATTTGTCTCTCGCTCCACACAGAGATGGGAGCGAGGTCACCGTACAGAAGGCACATGCCTGATCTTTCATTCATTTTAAACCCCTTTATTAGTCCATTTCTGGGTCGGGGGGGTGGCAATCAGAGCTGCCACCCAATGCTCATAGCACCAGTCCCTCACTGACCCTCCTGCAGGTGGTGGGTCCACATGAAGATGGCTTGTTGACGCAGCCTTGTTCTTTCAGCAGGGGGTGACGTGGGGTTAAGTGTCTTGCCCAAGGACACAACAGCAGTAGACATTTGTGGGAGCAATTGGACCCACGACCTTCAGGCCCAAAGGCCAATGCTTTACCAACTGAGCTACTGTCGCTCCATATGCCAGATCTATTGTACTTATTTTTAGTGGTAGGGAAAACCAGAGGACCCAGAGGAAACTTACGCAGACACTGGGAGAACATGCAAACTCCACACAGAGTTTGGAGCCCGCCCAGTGGTTAGTGCCCTCTAAGCTTTGTAGAGGACATAAACGTCCATGGAGATTAAAAGAGACAAGGCCAAAACAAACAATCGATACTCATGACCAGTATCACACTGAACTTTGTGCTGGATCAGTCAAAGACTCAATCATACTGTCCCTTGAGTTGTCGAGGAACTGCGCATGCAGCTGCACATGAGCTGCATGCGCAGTGTCCTGACACGTTTTTTCTTTCCATTTCAAGGTTGGAGACCAAATTATAGAGATTAATGGGGAAACCACTCGGGACATGACGCATGCACGGGCCATTGAGCTGATCAAGTCTGGAGGGAGAAGAGTGCGATTGCTGCTCAAAAGGGGGACAGGGCAGGTGCCAGAGTACGGTAGGTAGTGACGGTTTCCAAGACACTTGTTGATTCATGATTCCAAACTAAATAATCTTCTTTTAATCTAATTTTCATAACCTTTTACATATACTACAAGCATGTATCTTTTATTAATATTAATTAGTATGTTCTTTCTGCATTCAGTCTCACAATAAAGGAACTAATATTGTGTCTTCTGATTCTGATTAACACTATCTTCTGTCCATTTCAGTGATCTATCACTAATTGATTGCTCTAGGTTGTTACTTCCCCTTCTATAGGAATGGTATCTTCCAGTCTCTCCATGTGCATGAAAAGTGACAAGCATGGGTCTCCCTATTTCCTGCTAATGGGCCACCCTAAAGACACGGTTTGTGACCGTCAGACATCAGTGTCTCCTGGTTTTTGTGCAGTGGTCTTGCATGGTGTGTTGTGGTGTCTTGCAGCATGACAGACTGCCATGTTGTTACTAAAGTCTAGTGCGTTTTAGACAGCAATAATGACTCCTCACATTCTAAACACAATTCAATGTTGACATGTACATGCTAAAATGTAAATACTGTATCTTATCAATCTTAGGCTCCAACATCATTCCTTTAATTTATTCAATTGAAGAAAATGAAGACATTTTGTCAAAATTCAACTAAACATGCAGTTGTTAAAGCAAAATGCTGATCATTCCAAGCCAGTGGCGTACCGTAGTCATTTTGAATCGAAATTATATATTTAAAGTCATGGTGAATAATGTAGGCTACTGGACACATTTGTGTTGAGCTTTACTGCATTACTGCATGGGAGTCTATAATTGGACCTCTAGGTGTCTCTGTGATTGTCCAGACTGTGCTCACTGCCTATGGCCCACTGAAGATGAGTGATGGCCCAAGGGCCAGCACTCACTGAGGCAGAAACTGGAGCTAACAGTCCGTGAGAATGCACAGTTTGGAGGAGCGTCCAGTGCTGCTCCGGATAGAGACCTCTCCGTGCTTATGGGAAACAGCCTCTTGGCCCCTCAACTTTTCATTCCTGCTACGGCATCATCCTATTGGGCGTATCATCCATTTCATTAAACCTGTTTTCGATTTTCCGCCAAAGGTTTTAGATTGGCCAGGGCTTTAAGGAGAGTTATGGTAGGGCCCGATTGATGCTGTCTAACAGTAGTGCTGTGGTGAATGCTCTTAGGTCGTAGAATAGAGCTGATGGCTGCAGTATTGCTTGTTTCTTGCCGTTTCTTTTGCAGTGGCTTGTGTGCATGCTTTTTTTAAGCAGAGGAGGGTATTGTAGGTCAATAATGTTTAGCTTTTAGTCTTCGCTAGCTAGACAAGACATGCATGCAAGAATTTGTCTTGCAATGTAAGATAAAGGTATAACGGATAATAAAGACATGAAAACAATATAGTTCATTCTCTTCATAATTATTTGAAAGAGGTAAGCCAGTTTAATCAGTGGTGAATAATAATGTTTTAGCGATTACTTTTAAACTATTATCACCATCTCTATAATAAATGACCATGTCAGTATAAATAACATGTGTGTGGTTTTTTTCAGACAATGCCACCCCATGGGATGTTCGCCCTACAGCTTCCCCAAACCTGTCTGAAGTAGCCCTGCCCATCGACAGTCTTTCCATGCCATTTCCTTCATCTCATCTGGTCGCTGCCCCAGAGTCACCGTACCTGTCACCTATGGACAAGCCTCCAAACTCCCGCAGCCGGCCGGAGCGATCCAAGAGCCCTCGCACCACTGAGACACTACATCCTGAAGCAATAGGCCGACGAGCCAACAAAGAGGGTGGCAGGTCCACCCACAAAGACGACAGATGTAGAGAGGGGCTAAAACTGACTAAACACAATCGTGGCAGATCAAAGGAGAGGAGTGATAAGGGCAAGAGAGAGTCCACGCGCTCACCAGGAGGGACCAAGCTGCCGCACACTAACGGTGACCGCAACATGGAGCATTACAGCGGCGGGACTGACCTGCACCATAAGAAGTCCAGGCAGTTGGATCGAGGCCTGGCAGAGAGCCGTCCAGTCCTACCCCCCAAGAGCACCTCCACAAACAGCAGCATGAGCGTGTCGGGTAGAAAGGCTACGGTGTCCCCAGGGCCGTGGAAGATCCCAGGATCAGACAAGCTGCCCAGCACGCTGAGGTCAGGCACATCCACGCTCAGCAGATAAGATGTGGACCGGAGCACTGAGATCTTTGAACTACAGAAAAAAACTACCTATTCAAAACTTTCTTTAACTGGCTGCTAAAAGTCAAACTGAGAACTTTTTTTTTAAAAGAACCTTTTATTTATGACATCTTTAAATTATGTTAAAGCTTATACACCTACCACCTTAAAACTGGAAAACCATTGTTGTTTTCACAAATGGGATAAGATTGTTGTCAGTTTTTGGCAAAATGAGAACT
This sequence comes from Knipowitschia caucasica, assembly GCA_964034765.1. NCBI lineage: Eukaryota > Metazoa > Chordata > Actinopteri > Gobiiformes > Gobiidae > Knipowitschia > Knipowitschia caucasica. The sequence goes on from OZ035823.1 coordinate 19,769,153, forward strand.
TTATAACCGGAGTGGAGGTCACTCTTTGAACTTTTTATCTACATAGTGAAGTATATTTTCTAAACGAAGGATTGGATAGTGGAAAGGATATCAACAGAACATTGCCTTAACTGACTGTGTGGGCCTGAACCTTTACAATTATAGAGATAGATTAAAAGAAGAAGTGTTATCATTTGTAAATAAGATCACCTTTTATGGAAAAAAAATGACGTGGGGTTCACTCAAAACCTGATGATGAACCTGTAGTTTTCTGGGTTCAAACTGTGGTTGCAGACTGCTATGTTTGTGCGACTCGTGTGTTTTGGTGGGACTGTGGACTCCTTCATTTCCGCTTCTAAGTGTCAAAGCAATCAGTGTTAATCAAGTTGGGCAGAGTGCCTTAGACGTGTTTTAAGACTCTGCAACATTTCCAGCTGCTATGAATAACATTAACTACACAATTGATAAATATATTCTGTATTTTCAAAATGAGTATGAGATATATTAACAGAGTTTTATGTGAACCGTGGTTCATTGCAGATCATTACAGTGTTATTACAGAGTTCTAACACTTATCAGCTGTTTTAAGAAATATAACAATACATTTTCTTTTCATTTGCTCAGAGCTGATTTTGCACCAAAACAAGAATACATAATTGTTTGAAACCTCAAAAATGAAATTATTTTCTCTTTTGTATAAAAAGATGCATTCCTCCACTGACCTGGTGGGGTCCAAGACCTGCTTCTGAAACTGATCTTATTGTTTTACTTTAACTTGTACAATAGTTTCTTTAAGCACTGAAAACAAGCCTCTCCTCAAGTTTACCGGTCCCTCTAAACTTAGAGACTTGAAGTCACTGGCTTGTTTCCAACGCAAAAGGAAAGTTTATTGACTAACTGAATAAATATCCAAGCAAAACAATATTTAGATGAACCCAAGAAAAAAGCAGAGCCTCTGCCAGAACAGTGGAGGATTTCACCTTCAAGAACAAAACTGTTCTTGAAAAAACACAGGTGCTTTTGCAGGGTTTTTTTGCTTGTTGGTGTTTTGGATAAGTACATGGACTTAACTTCATCAAGAACATGTTCTAAAGTTCTTTATTCAAAATGAAAATCTTTGACAGGTTTCAAGAACTGACATTGAAGCACAGGTTTGGATTGTAGTGTCATGGCCAAATGGCTCGTCCTGTGTCCTTCCGGAGCAGCAGTGTGCAGAGGAACTTCACTGAACTTAAACCAAATGCAACATGTCAGACAAAAGGTAGCACCTGCTGTCATCAGCTTAGCAGAAATGTATCTTTCTTTTGTGTGAAGCAGAAAAAAATCTCAATCAGCGTTTGCACAACTCATTGCAGTCTATATTTCAGCACCATACAGCCAAACCCTGTGTTAGTTTGTTTATACTCAACTAAAGAATAACTATCTGTAGTGTGTCTTGACACTCTAACAGCTCAACATCACTGTGTTGTCCTATAGCAATGTCTAGACCTAACAAATATCTATAAATATGACTCATTGTATTATTGGTCACAATGACTTCATGTGGAGCAAGTATTTTTTTATGAAAGACATGACATGATGGATATGATAACTTTTGCATAAATCTTGTTTACCTGTATAATATTCTGAAGAAAGTAAAGAATAAAAAAACAACGATTCCTGGTCTTTTCATCAGTTTCAGACCGTGCACCGGTGTAATATCTGGAAGGACCACACGAGGGCGCCTCAAAGGCTGCATTGCAGCTTGTGTGTTGTATCATGGCGTCCTGTGGAGGTCAGCAGCGTGCAAGTACACACAGGGTTTCATAATCATTTACTGAGGTTTAATGTAAACAATATACTGATTAAATCACTCGAGGCTGTGGTTTAAATTGGCCACGTGTTTACTTTAGATATTTTCAATGCAACATAACCGTTTATAATATATTCTGTCCTGAGAAGGAACTGGATGCCTTTCTCTTCTGCATGAGTTACATCCAGCACTGCTCAGAGAATGGGATCGCATTCTCAAATCAACATATTCACTACATATTCGCTTTATGCAATTAATATAAATCACAGAAAGATTCAGTTTGTTTAAATATTTACTCCAAACGGACATGCCACCACTGACCAAGTTCTTGTTTTCAAAACAGTTTTCTAATGTTGTACTTTTTACTCAAAGCGACTTCCAGTTTGCGTTCCTGCCTTATTCAAGGCTTGCATTATTGACTTTCTGTATATTTTCTCTGGCGATATCTCACTATATGCATCATATCTGCATCATTTGGTTTTATGCATATGGTGTATTTCTATCGTGTAATATGTCAGCTCGGTGGTGATTAGGTGAAGGTTACAGGCTTGTGATGATGTATGACTTTATCAGTGTGATTAACACTATTTCCAACGGTGCGAGATTAGAGAGCTTTCTGTTCCAAATCAGTCAGCGGTGCATGGCCGCTCCTCCAGCTGCTGCACTGTCCACGGCCTATAAATGAAGGCTTTATGGAGAGAGGGAGGATCCTGATGATGGCTGTGGTGCTGGCAGCCCGCCCCTGAGTCCGAGCACAGACTGAGCACAGACAGAGCACAGACTGAGCACAGACTGAGCACAGACTGAGCACAGACTGAGCACAGACAGAGCACAGACAGAGCACAGACAGAGCACAGACAGAGCACAGGCAGAGCACAGACAGAGCACAGACAGAGCACAGACAGAGCACAGACAGAGCACAGACAGAGCACAGACAGAGCACAGACAGAGCACAGACTGAGCACAGGCAGAGGCACAGACTGAGCACAGGCAGAGGCACAGACTGAGCACAGGCAGAGGCACAGACTGAGCACAGACTGAGCACAGACTGAGCACAGACAGAGCACAGACAGAGCACAGACAGAGCACAGACAGAGCACAGACAGAGCACAGACTGAGCACAGACTGAGCACAGACTGAGCACAGACTGAGCACAGGCAGAGCACAGGCAGAGGCTGACTCCGGGAGCAGGCTCAGGGAGGAGCGGACACACAGCAGCCCGTGGGAGAGAGAGGAGGGAGCCGCCCGTCACAACCACAGCATCGGTAAGACACGTCTCTTTACAGCAGACCGTCTTCCACATGGCAGAAGAGGAGGATTTGGGGGTCTGCAGTCTCATGTTTCATCATTGTTTAGTCTCATTATGTTTTGTGATGATAACCGCCAAAACAGCAACAGTCTCATGCCCAAAGTGTCAGCGATGCGCCTCAGAGGAGAACACTCACTCCACATTTCAGATTCAGGGGTAGTTTATTTACCATTTGTAGTAAAAGCACATTGGAATATCGGTGCTATGTCACAGATGTGGGTCCGTGTGAGCTGAGGGTGAGAGGCTGGAGATGCTGATGAGAGTCCCGGCCGCAGTCAGTGTAAATGTACCGAGATCCGAATAACCAACCGGAAGTATCTGCATTAATCGATTTGTGTTCACTTGTTATAATCCTCTGTTCGTTTATTTTACCCGTGCGAACTGTTTGTGTTCTCACATCGTGTCTCAGAGGTGGTTCTGGATCAGGTTGATGTTTGTGGGACTGATGGTCGTGGTCCCGCACAGTTGGACTATTACTGCACTTCTGCCCCTTTCTCTGATTCAAACCTCCCTGGGTTGGTCAAAGTTACATGTAAGTCTCACAAACATGACCTCTGCTCTCTACTGTCACAGTGATAGTGCCTTTAGTAACTGTGGGTAGTGGACAGAGGACATAGGACATAAGGTAGTTGGCAAAGGACAGAGGAAAGAGGGCAGAGGACATAGGACATAGGGTAGTGGGCAGAGGACATAGGACAGAGGGTAGAGGAAAAAGGACAGAGGAAAGAGGGCAGGACAGAGGACAGTGAACAGAGGACAGTGAACAGAGGACAGTGGGTAGTGGACAGTGGGTAGTGGACAGTGGGTAGTGGACAGTGGACAGTGGACAGTGGGTAGTGGACAGTGGGTAGTGGACAGTGGGTAGTGGACAGTGGGTAGTGGGTAGAGGACAGTGGGTAGTGGACAGTGGACAGTGGGTAGTGGACAGTGGGTGGTGGACAGTGGACAGTGGACAGTGGACAGTGGGTAGAGGACAGTGGGTAGTGGACAGTGGACAGTGGGTAGAGGACAGTGGGTAGAGGACAATGGACAGTGGGTAGTGGACAGTGGGTGAGTGACAGTGGACAGTGGACAGTGGTAGTGGACAGTGGGTAGGGACAGTGGACAGTGGGTAGGACAGTGGGTAGTGGACAGTGGGTAGTGGACAGTGGACATGGGTAGTGGACAGTGGGTAGTGGACAGTGGGTAGTGGGTAGAGGACAGTGGGTAGTGGACAGTGGACAGTGGGTAGTGGACAGTGGGTGGTGGACAGTGGACAGTGGACAGTGGACAGTGGGTAGAGGACAGTGGGTAGTGGACAGTGGACAGTGGGTAGAGGACAGTGGGTAGAGGACAATGGACAGTGGGTTGTGGTAGTGGACAGTGGACAGTGGGTAGTGGACAGTGGGTAGTGGACAGTGGACAGTGGGTAGTGGACAGTGGGTGGTGGACAGTGGGTAGTGGACAGTGGACAGTGGGTAGTGGACAGTGGGTAGTGGACAGTGGACAGTGGACAGTGGGTAGTGGACAGTGGGTAGAGGACAGACATGACCTCGCGCTAAGCTCGTGCACGTGCCCAAATGTTTTTGGTAAGAAGGCTCCCCAGCTGGTTCCTCTGGATTGCTGTGATGGTTGTGCTGGTCAGACCTGAATGCATCACATTCAACCATTTAATGAGCTTGAGAATATTTCACTTCAAAACTGGATACAAACACTTACATCTCTTACTATTCACTGAATGGAATCCATAGTGTACTAATTTTGTCTCAATATTAAATGACAATCTATTCGTGCAGAAGACAGTAGGGCTGTTAGTTAGTTCATTGACCAACATGTTTTAATGCAAGGCAAGTTTATGTTTATAGCACAGTTCATGCACAAGGCAACTCTAAGTGCTTAAGAAAACAAGATGGAAACGTCTTACAAGGCATGAATTATCACAGTTCATGCACATTTTGATTAATTATGTAATTATTTTTATCTAAATTATTTGGGAATAAACTGTGAATTGCCGAGCAAATTACTGAAAGATGTGGTCTTTATTTTGTTTTTTAAGTTGCATAAAGTGAGACTAATTTGAGTCTCTGTTTGGGACCAGTTTCTGACGACTAATACGTTGATAGAACATTATATCTTTGTCGCGGACAGACCACTTGTGTATATAACCTGTACAAACAATACAAATACAACTCAGGGACCCATTAATTAAAAATGGTCTTATGTGTTTGATAGCAAATAGTATACAAAAAATAATTTTGAGGTTTTTTTTTTATAATGTTAACAAGGTTCACATTTGTCTAAATGCACATTGTGAAGGAGCTGTTGGATATTGAATGGAGATGATTCTGGAGGCCAGTGGATTTACCAGCCTCTTTGTCACGAGTCTTGTATTGATTCATTAAGTGGATGACCTAGCGAGGCACAGCTTCGAGCCAATCTCCACAGTTAATCTACAAGTGATGCTGTCTAAGGTGTCTTTTAGCTTTTACCTAATAAATAGACTGACTCTAAATATTCCCCAGCCATTTGACCTTGACCTTGATTGATATTTCCAATTTCTTGTAGTGTTGAGTCTTTGCACTTGTCTACTTTAAAATAAAATTGTAATAAGATGTGTTTAGGAGATTTTTTTTTATTATTTTTTTTAACTCAATTCAATTCTAAGGTTGAGTCTGGATTTGCCAGATATATAGCCTGAAGCTTCTATATCTTCTATCTCTCCTTGTAACCATTGGAGCACTAGAGCTGGATTTTTCTACAATCTGACCCTTCTCACCCGTAACCTCTGGTAAAGCTCTGTAATATTTATATGACTCTAAAGTCACGGTTAAAACACAAACCTCCTCCACCTGATATAAATAAACGTTCTCCAGACTCACTCACTCAGGATTAGAGAGACATGTACAGACCACATCAGCTGACCACTAGAAACACACAAAAAACTAAAATAGCCAACAATTGAGGCAGATATACACAACCGACCGCAGATAGAAAGTGGAAACGCACCATTGAGTTCATAACAAAGTCATCTGTTGGTCACGTTAACAGACACGCCTTAGACACGGAGAGGACTGGATGTTTGTGGAAGCCTGTTTGGGCTGCTTATTGTTTGTGCTGTCTGATGAGTTCAGTTAAGTACAATGTTTTAGGGACACTATTTCCTGGACTATTAAGCGCACCTGTACAGTGCGGCAAAAAAGTTCTAGTCAGCCACCAATTGTGCAAATTCTCCCACTTAATACGATGAGGGAGGCCTTTAAATTTCATCATAGGTATACCTCAATTATGAGAGACAGTATGAAGGGGGAAAAATCCAGAAAATCCCATTGTCTGATTTTCAAAGAATTTATTTGCAAATTATGGTACCTTTTTGAAGACACCTGTCCACAACCTCAAACAGTCACACTCCAAACTCCACTATGGCTAAGACCAAAGAGCTGTCAATAAGGACACCAGAAACAAAATTGTAGACCTGCACCAGGCTGGAAGACTGAATCTGCAATAGGTAAGCAGCTGGATTGAAGAGACCAACTGTGGGAGATATTATTAAAAAAGGAAGACTACAAGACCACTGATAATCTCCCTCGATCTGGAGCTCCACAAAATATTAGTTTTGACTTTTTTTTCTTGACCAAACACTTATTTTCCTACATAATTTGCAAATAAATTCCTTAGAAATCAGACAATGTAATTTTGTGGGGGGTTTTTTCTCATTCTGTTTCTCATAGTTGAGGTATACCTATGATGAAAAGTACAGGCCTCTCTAATCTTTTTAAGTGGGAGAATTTGCACAGTTGGTGGCTGACTAAACGCATTTTTGCCCCACTGTTTATAAACCGCACCAGCTAAATTTGTAGAGACTCTTTTATCAATTTATTATCTACAATAACTGTGCGTCCGATAGCTGCTAAAACTAGATGGAGTCAAAATGAAATAAAAACAGCCAAACTCTACCTTAGTAATAATGCATACGTTGGCCGCACAGCTATACAGGCAGTGAGTGAGTAAAGTAAAGTTTATTTATATAGCGCCTTTCACAGACCAGGATCACAAAGCGCTTCACATTTAAAACAGTAGTGGCTTAAAGTCCCGCAAATACAGTAATTCCGTGGTCACTTCTCCGTCTTACTGTACAGTGGGCATGCCGTGGAGTTTGCATGTTCTTCTCGTGTCTACTTAGGTTTCGTCTGGGAAAGTTCTGTATGTAATGAGAGCGGGCTCAAGAGTGTGGCGTCTTGCCTCTGTCATCACCGTCTGTGGAGTGACTGGAAATTACCAAAAAATTGTAACGTGAATTATGTGAGGACGGTCTGTGAAATGTTATTTTATTGAAATGAAGATGACTTAGTTCCTTAGTGTGTCGCAATATTTTATAGCAATACACCAATCACAATTACTTAAGCCATTGAACATTTTCTTGTTAATTATAGATCTGTTTGGCACCAAGACAAAAAAGCCATTGAATGATGGCTACAAGTGCATTACTCTTATTGTTGTGCGCCTGCTGTAAGCTATCGCTGCAATGGATCCTGATCACATCTCTCAGTCACACATATTGGGTTCCATACAGTATATTTGCCAGCTGTTGTTTTTTTAGTGAACGAGCCGTCATCAGGCACACAATGCTGCAATAGATGGTAATATTTTTTTTATCATTGCAACAACCTGCTAACATTAGTTTGTAATTACAGATTAATAATAATAATAATAATGAATTGGTTTTATAAAGCGCTTTTTTGGACACGCTTCACATGTCATTATTCTTTCACTCCATACACAGTGGTGATGAACTACCACTGTAGCCACAGCTGCCCTGGGGCTCACTGACAGAAGCGAGCCAACCAGTATATGCCATCGGCCCCTCCGACCACCACCAACCATTCACACACACGCCAGACTCATTCTAGGCAATGTGGGTGAAGTGTCTTGCCTAAGGACACAACGGCAGCAGACATCAGCAGGAGTCGGTACAGAAAGTCTTGCAGTGGGCTCAAATCTACCCAGGCCAATGCTCTACCAACTGAGCCACTGTTGCCCACAGACTGCATTTTGGTTTTCCTCATTGAACAACTTTAGGCATTTTAGAGCGTATTATTTATGAAGCGATAATAAGGGTCATTCAGAGCAGCATAAAAGTATGAGGTCTGAAATTCTCATTAAAATGTGGGTTTAGACAGTCAGATAAAAGCAATATATGATACAAAATAGAATCAGTTGTATGCACAGCTATAGGGACATAGGCTATAAAAAAATATGTAAAAACAAATGTATATATATTTTGTTCTGAGGTGAACCGACTCCTTAGTGCCAGTTGCACTAAGGAGTTCGCTAATAACAGTTAGTTAATAGAGAAGTGTGTGTGGGAAGTAATTTGATAAATGTACTTCCCACACAGCCCTAACAAATCGGACTGTGACGACACAACACTACACAAGTCTCAACTAATTTCTTGAAAATATGACTCAGCCCCGTGTGGACAAGTCAACGCAAAAATATGCTCATAATATATTAAGATCTCATGCACAATCGCTCCATTCATTTCTATACAGCCCTAAATCACAACAGCAGTAGTCTCTCTGCGCAGAGAAGTTGTGGATTCATCAACAACAGATTACAGAATCAAAGAATTTGTTGCAATAATAACAAACACATAAAATCCATTGGTCCACAGGGAGTGGGATGACCAAGGTCCAATAAATGCTTCTTTCAGTCTTTGATTTAAATTAAATTACCACAAGAAAAAGGGACTTCATCTTGAGTTGTATTTCCTGTTTTACCATCAATCAATCAATTTTTATTTGTAGAGCGTCTTTCCTTCACAAGGCAACACAAAGCGCCTCACAACAAGCAAATCATTAACATTAAAATCAACATATGCATAAAAACAAAGATTAAGATCACGAGAAATATTAACAACAGAATAAAATCACAAGTAATTAAAAACCTTAACGCATTAAAATCACACAGGATTAAAATAATAAATAGCCACAGTGCGTTAAAAAGGGTAAGTGTAAAATGTGGGGTAATGGCCTCCTGCTGGTGCCCAGACGCAGAACTAAACATGTGGAGGCTGCATTTCAGATTCACGCAGCTAAAATCTGGAATGGTCTTCCTGAAAATGTGAGACAGGCTTCTTCTCTGATCTTGTTCAAATCCAGGTTAAAACAGTTCTGTTTAGATGTGCTACAACTGAGGGATTTGTTATTCTAATATTATTATTGTCATGATTTTAATGTCTCTTGTGGTTGTTCCTATCTTGTTTTGTTCAGCACTTTGAGTTGCCTCGGGTATGAATTGTGCTATACAAATAAACGTGCCTTGCCTTGCCGTGGTGGCTGCACGCCTCTCTTTTCCCATAACGCAATAGAACAGAAGTGGGCATGTTTTGGCAAAGGAAGCTTAGAGTCAATCAGGCCAGAATTAATGGTGTTAGCCGTGGGCTGCAGGCCTAAAGCAGCATCTGTTTGATTTGATTACTTTTGTAACAAAGTTTGTGAACTTGAACAGAAAGGTCAGCGCAGACTATCTGATGTCTGTGTAGAATTGGCATCAGTGTGGTTGTCTACATGAAAGACACATTCTGTAATTACAGGAGCCGCCCTGACAGTCTCTCACTACGCTGTCAGCTTGCACCAGTCCAGGGTCATGAACCAGCCCCATATTACACCTGCAACAACTCACTTACTGTCACACACACAATTCTACAAATGCCAACTGTGGGAATGACACACCTGCTCCACCAGTGAGAAACACTGATGGACCAGAATTTGTAAAGTAAATTCAGAGCTTTGCCTTTCCGCATAGCTCCCTCTTCACCACAACAGCCACAACAGGTTTAGAGATTTTCCATGCCAGTGCTTGCCTGGTCGTACCACACCATAGTACAAATTACATTCCGTACTAAGGCTCCATTGAGCCCCGTTAACAGGTGGGAGGGGTTAACTTCTTTTGCAGATTGAGTTTATCGTGACGTATGTAGTGCGCCCGAGTGAGTCGTTAGCACTTAGCATTTAGGCTAGCCATCTCCTTAGCCGCTAACGGAGCCCGTGGGGAGTAGCGCCACAATCTTTGCCAGCGATTACATTTGCTAAACATTCCTCTTGCTCCGGCTTCAATTTCTTGATAGACCAGACCGGATTACTTTACTATCGCATTCTTCGCCATTGCCAAACTGCAACCTGCCCGTTCGACACAAACTTTTGACGTCACCCACAACACCCGCCTCCAGCGCTTGCTGATTGGTCGGATGGAATTCAACCGATTGTAATTGTAAACACAGGGACCAGACCCAGACGTGACATGCAGGGAAGTGATAATGATAATTGAGCAGCGTGTACGGATGCCTAAGGCCAGGCTATGCCAATGCAGGATTTCTTGTGTTTGAGATGTTTGATTCTCTGATCTGTGTTGGCGAATTCCAACGGTTGTGTTAAGTCCTTTGAGATAACCACTTTTGTGATTTAGGGCTACAAAAAACAGTCCAATAGAGCTCTGACTGCAGACGCTGCTCCCTCTTCACTACTACAGTTTGTACAGCCTCAGCTCGTACTTCAATCCCTCCACTTGAGGAATGAGGGCTGGGATAAACGGTTATTTTTTAAACAATTATTCTAGCGATTATTTTTTCGATGCATCGATTAATCTAACGATTCATTTTTTTCAGTTCGATTCGATTATCTTCCCATTAATTGACTGATAGCAATGTATACATTGGGTGTTGTGTGTTGATTTACATATCTGAGTGAAAAAACATGAATTCCTTAACAATATTTATTGCTCTTAAAATCCAAAAATAACACATTGTTAGTCAAATGTAGCATAAAACCTTTAAGCCTTGAAAATACATCTAGCTTACTGAAAAAAGTGCATCTTATAATTCTTCTTTCAGATGAAAATAACACTTGATTTTTAGCATTCAATAGAATAAAATAAAGTTCACCCAAAATACTTGTTTAGAGCAACTGAAAGAATACAGTAACCAATGTAAACTTGAGGGCTTTAAGCTAAAGAGAGAGGGCTTTTTTAGCAAAAATGAAAATAGACATTTAGAATTCAACAGTTAGACTCGGGCGCACTACATACGTCACGGTAAACTCAGATCAAATCGTTTCAATCTGCAAAAGGAGTTAACCCCTCCCACCTGTAAACGGAGCTCAATGAAGCACCTCCAGACCTTAGTACAAAATGTCATTTGTACATTAGCCTGGTGTGGCACATTAGCCTGGTGTGGCACATTAGCCTGGTGTGGCACATTAGCCTGGTGTGGCACATTAGCCTGGTGTGGCACATTAGCCTGGTGTGGCACATTAGCCTGGTGTGGCACATTAGCCTGGTGTGGCACATTAGCCTGGTGTGGCACATTAGCCTGGTGTGGTACATTAGCCTGGTGTGGCACATTAGCCTGGTGTGGTACATTAGCCTGGTGTGGCACATTAGCCTGGTGTGGCACATTAGCCTGGTGTGGTACATTAGCCTGGTGTGGTACATTAGCCTGGTGTGGCACATTAGCCTGGTGTGGCACATTAGCCTGGTGTGGTACATTAGCCTGGTGTGGCACATTAGCCTGGTGTGGTACATTAGCCTGGTGTGGCACATTAGCCTGGTGTGGTACATTAGCCTGGTGTGGTACATTAGCCTGGTGTGGCACATTAGCCTGGTGTGGTACATTAGCCTGGTGTGGCACATTAGCCTGGTGTGGCACATTAGCCTGGTGTGGTACATTAGCCTGGTGTGGCACATTAGCCTGGTGTGGCACATTAGCCTGGTGTGGTACATTAGCCTGGTGTGGTACATTAGCCTGGTGTGGCACATTAGCCTGGTGTGGCACATTAGCCTGGTGTGGCACATTAGCCTGGTGTGGTACATTAGCCTGGTGTGGTACATTAGCCTGGTGTGGCACATTAGCCTGGTGTGGCACATTAGCCTGGTGTGGCACATTAGCCTGGTGTGGTACATTAGCCTGGTGTGGTACATTAGCCTGGTGTGGTACATTAGCCTGGTGTGGTACATTAGCCTGGTGTGGTACATTAGCCTGGTGTGGTACATTAGCCTGGTGTGGTACATTAGCCTGGTGTGGTACATTAGCCTGGTGTGGTACATTAGCCTGGTGTGGTACATTAGCCTGGTGTGGCACATTAGCCTGGTGTGGCACATTAGCCTGGTGTGGTACATTAGCCTGGTGTGGTACATTAGCCTGGTGTGGCACATTAGCCTGGTGTGGTACATTAGCCTGGTGTGGCACATTAGCCTGGTGTGGCACATTAGCCTGGTGTGGCACATTAGCCTGGTGTGGCACATTAGCCTGGTGTGGCACATTAGCCTGGTGTGGTACATTAGCCTGGTGTGGTACATTAGCCTGGTGTGGTACATTAGCCTGGTGTGGCACATTAGCCTGGTGTGGTACATTAGCCTGGTGTGGTACATTAGCCTGGTGTGGCACATTAGCCTGGTGTGGTACATTAGCCTGGTGTGGCACATTAGCCTGGTGTGGCACATTAGCCTGGTGTGGCACATTAGCCTGGTGTGGTACATTAGCCTGGTGTGGCACATTAGCCTGGTGTGGCACATTAGCCTGGTGTGGTACATTAGCCTGGTGTGGACATTAGCCTGGTGTGGTACATTAGCCTGGTGTGGCACATTAGCCTGGTGTGGCACATTAGCCTGGTGTGGTACATTAGCTGGGTGGTACATTAGCCTGGTGGTACATTAGCCTGTGTGTGTGGTACATAGCCTGTGTAGCCTGGCATAGCCTGTGTGGCACATTAGCCTGGTGTGGCACATTAGCCTGGTGTGGCACATTAGCCTGGTGTGGCATTAGCCTGGTGTGGCACATTAGCCTGGTGTGGTACATTAGCCTGGTGTGGCACATTAGCCTGGTGGATAGCTGTGTGGTACATTAGCCTGGTGTGGCACATTAGCCTGGTGTGGCACATTAGCCTGGTGTGGTACATTAGCCTGGTGTGGTACATTAGCCTGGTGTGGTACATTAGCCTGGTGTGGTACATTAGCCTGGTGTGGCACATTAGCCTGGTGTGGCACATTAGCCTGGTGTGGCACATTAGCCTGGTGTGGTACATTAGCCTGGTGTGGCACATTAGCCTGGTGTGGCACATTAGCCTGGTGTGGTACATTAGCCTGGTGTGGTACATTAGCCTGGTGTGGCACATTAGCCTGGTGTGGTACATTAGCCTGGTGTGGCACATTAGCCTGGTGTGGTACATTAGCCTGGTGTGGCACATTAGCCTGGTGTGGCACATTAGCCTGGTGTGGTACATTAGCCTGGTGTGGCACATTAGCCTGGTGTGGCACATTAGCCTGGTGTGGCACATTAGCCTGGTGTGGCACATTAGCCTGGTGTGGCACATTAGCCTGGTGTGGCACATTAGCCTGGTGTGGCACATTAGCCTGGTGTGGCACATTAGCCTGGTGTGGACATTAGCCTGGTGTGGCACATTAGCCTGGTGTGGCACATTAGCCTGGTGTGGTACATTAGCCTGGTGTGGTACATTAGCCTGGTGTGGTACATTAGCCTGGTGTGGCACATTAGCCTGGTGTGGCACATTAGCCTGGTGTGGCACATTAGCCTGGTGTGGCACATTAGCCTGGTGTGGCACATTAGCCTGGTGTGGCACATTAGCCTGGTGTGGCACATTAGCCTGGTGTGGCACATTAGCCTGGTGTGGCACATTAGCCTGGTGTGGCACATTAGCCTGGTGTGGCACATTAGCCTGGTGTGGTACATTAGCCTGGGTGTACATTAGCCTGGTGTGGCACATTAGCCTGGTGTGGCACATTAGCCTGGTGTGGTACATTAGCCTGGTGTGGTACATTAGCCTGGTGTGGCACATTAGCCTGGTGTGGCACATTAGCCTGGTGTGGTACATTAGCCTGGTGTGGCACATTAGCCTGGTGTGGCACATTAGCCTGGTGTGGCACATTAGCCTGGTGTGGCACATTAGCCTGGTGTGGTACATTAGCCTGGTGTGGCACATTAGCCTGGTGTGTGACATTAGCCTGGTGTGGCACATTAGCCTGGTGTGGTACATTAGCCTGGTGTGGTACATTAGCTGGTGCACATTAGCCTGGTGTGGCACATTAGCCTGGTGTGGCACATTAGCCTGGTGTGGCACATTAGCCTGGTGTGGCACATTAGCCTGGTGTGGCACATTAGCCTGGTGTGGCACATTAGCCTGGTGTGGCACATTAGCCTGGTGTGGTACATTAGCCTGGTGTGGCACATTAGCCTGGTGTGGTACATTAGCCTGGTGTGGCACATTAGCCTGGTGTGGCACATTAGCCTGGTGTGGTACATTAGCCTGGTGTGGCACATTAGCCTGGTGTGGTACATTAGCCTGGTGTGGCACATTAGCCTGGTGTGGTACATTAGCCTGGTGTGGTACATTAGCCTGGTGTGGTACATTAGCCTGGTGTGGCACATTAGCCTGGTGTGGTACATTAGCCTGGTGTGGCACATTAGCCTGGTGTGGTACATTAGCCTGGTGTGGTACATTAGCCTGGTGTGGTACATTAGCCTGGTGTGGCACATTAGCCTGGTGTGGCACATTAGCCTGGTGTGGTACATTAGCCTGGTGTGGTACATTAGCCTGGTGTGGCACATTAGCCTGGTGTGGTACATTAGCCTGGTGTGGTACATTAGCCTGGTGTGGCACATTAGCCTGGTGTGGTACATTAGCCTGGTGTGGCACATTAGCCTGGTGTGGCACATTAGCCTGGTGTGGCACATTAGCCTGGTGTGGCACATTAGCCTGGTGTGGTACATTAGCCTGGTGTGGCACATTAGCCTGGTGTGGCACATTAGCCTGGTGTGGCACATTAGCCTGGTGTGGCACATTAGCCTGGTGTGGTACATTAGCCTGGTGTGGTACATTAGCCTGGTGTGGTACATTAGCCTGGTGTGGCACATTAGCCTGGTGTGGCACATTAGCCTGGTGTGGCACATTAGCCTGGTGTGGCACATTAGCCTGGTGTGGCACATTAGCCTGGTGTGGTACATTAGCCTGGTGTGGTACGACCGGGCTAGTGTTGTCATTCTCCAGGGACTAAACTAGCACAGCTAGCATGTAGCGCATCTTTTGATGCTGAAATTTCCACACTGTGGGATGAATAAAGGAATATCTTATCTTATCTTAGCCTTCCAACTTTTTCAGATGAAAAATTGGGGAAAAGATTACCGCCCCTAAACTCTCAGCTCAATCTGTGACTCACCATCACTCGGGTCTTTCTATGCAAAAGGTAACGACAGGTTTTATAAAACATTAACTGCATTTTCCTTTTACCAGACTTTTTATGAACCCAAAAAGAGTTGGGCACACCAGATGGACCAGTAGAACAGTGTACTTTTTTTTTTTTTCTTTCACATTCTCACTAATGAAGAATTATTGCCCTAACCAGAATTGTCGCCCTAACCAAAATGTGCTCAATTAAAATAGACTCTGGTTCACTTGGGACTAACTGTGAGTGCACCTTTGGCGATGCCTGAAAGAACGTGATTTATTATTCCACTGCAACTCTTGCTTTTGTTACTGCTGGTCTCAAAGATCTGGGGTGGTTTTTGCCTTTGTCTTAACAGCACTCAGACGACCCACTGCAGCACTAATGGAGAGCCCACAGCGACGGAGCCTCCACCCAAACATAAACACTGAGCTTTCAGAGAGCCGAGTGCATATTCCAGTGACAAATGTACCGCAGAAGTGACCCAGGTGTGACATTGGACGTGCCTTATAAAGATTACATCAAACTAGTCCTTGAGATTCTTACTTCACCTCTGCATTATCAGAAGCATGCAGGCTTATTCATAACAAAGCAAGGTTAAAGCGTGGCGGCTGTCTTGCCTTTTTCTGCTTTCTGCATTTCTTTAGCCATTTGCAGTAAAACCACATGTGAATACATTTGTAAAAAGTCCCCAGGGTGTACAAGACAAGTACATGTACAAAACAAGAATTTACGCCACAGTAATCAATCAATCAACTTTTAATTGTAGAGCGCCTTTCCTGCACAAGGCAACACAAGGCGCCTCACAACCCACATCACATCAAGCATGAATCATAAACATCAAAATCTACATTTGTAAAAAACAAACATTAAGATCACAAGAAATATTAAAAACATAGGAAATAAAATCCCAAGTAATTAGAAACCTTAAAAAGGAGCAGTATAAAAATCTGGCCAAAAATGGTACTGCAACCTGTCCCACTCTCTGACTCAGATGTGCAGACGAGTTTTATCCACAACAAATCCATAACCTTTTTCACAAACGCCTCACTAGAAATCCTTGGTTATTCCTTGTTTTGTCATTAATAATTTGAAAATCATAACAAGACCTTTTTTTTAGTTCCGCGGCCACATTTGCTCGACGGGGTGAGTTTTGGCAACCCGGATCACAAACTTACTGATTGGTAAAACGGTGAAGGGCGGTACATCGAAATGAAAACAATAACAAATATCTCGTTGACCTACTGTTATCATTTAAAGAAGTATTTGAAAATAGCATAGTTTATTAATTCCTTTTGACATATTAGGGCCATTTAATGATGACTTGACATGAAAATCTTACATATTGCTACTTTAAAACATTGAAATCATAAACAGCCACAGCGTATTAAAAAGAGTAAAGATATAATCCCCCAGGTGTATGCACAGTTAAACATATCTGCTTTGAACCTGGATTTGAAAACACAGTTACAGTAATACACAGTACATATGATATGCGATATGCTGTTACACTATAATTATACGATTGCCTTCTTCCGTGTCTCATCATACACAAAATAGGGAGTTGTGTGGTTTAGTTTGAATTAGTGCGTTTGCAGGTTGTGTGCACACATTTCCACTCATCTTATTTTGCCCGGAGCGAGAGGAGACTTGTCCATCTGGCTGCCCCTGACTTGTCAAGTCCTGGAGGAACGCGGGGGCATGTGTTTGAGTACAGTTCTTGCAGCAATCCGCTCTTTTACAATACTTTTCAGGCCGCTGGAGCATTGCTATTGTCTGGTGTTAATCCGGAGTGAAGTGACCCCGATGCCCTCACGCCATGTCCATAGGGATCAGAGCTGCTCCGGGATGCACAAAGAGAGAATGTACAAAGCATGTACACAGGACCTTGGCTTTGACCTTTGCGTTTAGACACAACTCATTGTCTGGCTGAATCAGTGACTGTCTCTGTGGCTGATTTAAGTATTTTCACTTCCAGATCCTTTAGTCGTCCCACAGTGGGATATTTCAGTGTTGCATCACCGGTTACAAAACAGTAGGAATGAGTGGCACACAACACGGGATCAATGAACAATAACTCTATACTAAAATAAAATAATATCTCTAACTATAGCATAACAAAGAAGCAAGTAAAACATCTCTAGCTTTAGTGTAATAAGGAAGCAGATCTAAAATATCCAACTTCAGCATGATGAAGCAAGAATTAAGTTTAGAATCTCTGACTTTAGCATCCGAAGCAAGTGTAAAATGTTGTAATATTCTGGTGCAAGAAATATATAGTTGTATGTTTACATCTGTACATGTTAGCAGCAGGAGGGTAGTTAAGTGACAGTGGACACATGTGGTTCCATATTGCACTTTCTTGTGAAAGCTTAATCCGATTTGTTCAATCTCAGAGAGGATTTTTGGAAGAAACATTTCTTTAGATGGCGACAGCAAGATTTTACAAGTAGGCGTCTTGTCAGAGTTTGAACAGTTGGCTGTGGTTAAACTGACGGTGGCTGGTCTGGAAGAGAGGGAGGTGTGATGCCAGCCGCGGAGGGGAGCCATCATAGCTCAGTGTTGTTGCAGCAGCGTTGTCTTGGTTACACAAATGAACAGCAACGTTGGCAGCATGAAGCCCACACATTATTCAGATCGAGGGTTGCATAGCTCTGGCGCCGCTCGAGTCACACGACTCCTGATGGGGAGAGATAACCCAACATTTGTTTGCCCCCACAGGGACATTTCAGGGTTGCAACGCACCGTGCAGATAAGGGCTGCATGATTACTGATGGTGCAATCAGCAAATTTAACAAAAGCAGATATTATTCAAAATGGATTGTGAAAAACCCATTTGAAGATTTGTCAAGAGACCAAACCAATATCTTTCCTCTTGTTCTCGGGCAGAAGCCTTTTTTTCTCATTCCAAATAAAATATCTTAATTTTTTAAATCATTTTCAATTTACATTTTTTAATCCAAAACTGTCAACGTTTGTATTTTAGTGAGTAAATAAAATTAGTGAGCAAAGATGAATAAATACTTAATTCAAGACTTTAAATATACATGTACATTTATCAATATTCATGATCATTGGTCCCATATTTTTTGTGTCTTAACTGTTGATTCTCTGATCCGTGTTGGTGATTTCAATGGTTCTGTTAAGTACTCTGAGATGACTACTGTTGTGATTTAGGGCTATACAAGAATAGATTTATTTGAATTGAATTATAAAATATATTTTAAAAAAAATTGCAGTTAACTTTGAACAGCTGCAGGAATAAACATGTCTGAATGTTACCCACTGAGGGATAAGGTTTGTTTACTGAAAGAAACAGTAGCTATTTTTCCTGGGGTCTATATACTCATCAATGTCACACGAATTAATGTACAATGGACAAAAATGAATGTACAAACAAACTTATCTTTTTTCTACTAGGAGAACATGGTTGTGCTATTGGTCAGAACTCTATAAGCATTGAATGCAGATAAGCAGATGAATGGGAATGGTGAGCAGTCAACACCAGATCAATCAGAAACACTCAAAAAGAACCACACAATATAATAAAAGCAGCAAGTATCTCAGTCGGCTAATATAATGAGTAACCCGCCTATAATGTTCCTCTTCCTCAATCTTAGTAAAACATTTAGCGTCCTGTCACTTCTTGATCATCCTGTTTTGAGGTGAGCGCAATAACAATACAAATGCCAGATGTCCTTTATTCATCCCACAGCGGGGAAATTTCAGTGTTGCATCACAAGTTATAGATGGTAGGAAAGGAATGAGGAGCACACAGCAAAAGATAAATGCACACTAACTCTATAGTGAAATAAAATACAATCTCAAGCATGAAAATAAGCAGTATAAAATATCTATATTTTGCATAATATATTGGTATATTGTTATATTGGTGCACACTGGGGTAGTCTTGCACAGTTTTTCCAATGTGGTTTTACTGAAAATGGCGAATACATTCTTGTATCTTCTATAATAGGGAAAGAAGTCTGAAAATGTCCAACTTTAGCATGATGAAGAAGCAAGACTTAAGTACCAAAACCCCTGACTCCAGCATAATAAGGAGCAAGTATAAAGTGCTGTAAAATGTTGCGATTGTTAAAATCTTGCTGCAGTTACATATTGCAGTGGCTCTGCTGCCCTGTGTCACACCAGTTAAATTGGCACATTTCTGTAATTCTGCAGAAAATCTCCTCTAACCTACTTGTCATCGCTTCGAGGCAACATAGAAAGTGCTATATTTAGATCACCACAGGATCAACTCCAGAGATTTGGATTACACTTTTCCGTCTGTAAATGTTTAAACATATTTTAGTTTTCAGATTTGTGTGGTAAAATTCCTTTTTTTTTTTCAAGTGATGATTAACGTGTAATGGAGTATATTGAATGTTTATCTCAGTGGAATTTGATCTCCTTCAAGGTTATTACTTTTTGTTGTTTCAGAAATACATTTTAGTTTGTCCCAACATTGTGTGAACAAATCAGATCACAAGGTCCGGTCTTTGTCTCATAGTGTCTTTTACATAGTGAGAGCTGATTGGCTGGGTGAGAGTGGTCCTCTTTTTCACTTTCTGTCTTAAAAAGTTGATCTAAAGATGAGGCATGTGAAAACTAGTCATAGAACCAAACTGTTTGAGGAGGTTGTTGCAGGGCGTGAGAGTGATTTGAAGAATACGAGTTTGCCAAGCAGTTATAAAAATATGAGTCATAATAAGTGGAACCTTAAAAAAATTCTTGCCAATTTAAAATAACTTGGAAGTTGTAAATCTTAAAGAGGATAGGCTGTGCCTGCATTATTTGCTTAATTTTGGGAGTGGTTCATCAGTCAGTAGAATCAAACACAGGCATAGGACAAGTGCTTATAATTAAAGCTGGAAATGGGATGAATTAACAGTATTTGGAAAAGTTAACCGATAATTTGGAAAAACTTGAAACCGTTTGATTCAGCATCTTTGTTAAATCCTCTGGCTGTACAAAAATAAATGAAATTGAATTGGTTCTATCTCTAGGTTTCACATGCATGTATTTTTGGCCTGTGTGAGAAGCAGCCCTCACTCAGCCAATCAGCTGTCAGTATGATCTTGATAACATGTGCTATCCTTGGGTCAAATTGACCCACAATAAAAAAGACCCTAAATAAATGTTTTATAGCTGAATTTGATGACTTTACAGAACTTGACCTGCCCTGGGTCATTTAGACCATTTTAGATCCTCATTTAGGGTGTTTTTCTTCTACTTTTAATAATCAGAAGCACAAGGGTTAAATTACTAAGATAAAAGCGGGTTGTGGTTTAATTTGTTCACAGAATGTTACTTTAACAAGACCCTGTCCGGACACATATAGATGTATTCATGATACAAACAAGAGTTAGATACTCCAGCTTTAAGAAACGTTCTGCTCTAAGTTGAAGACAACACACAGATCGTCACAGTGAGTCTATTGTTTTTGCAGGAGATGGATGGTGTCGGGGAGCAGAGCCGAGATGGGCCGCTCAGACTCACGGACATCACCGCAGACAGAAGCATGTCCTCTGTACCAGACTATTACGCTGGGAAGAACATTCTGATCACTGGAGCGACTGGCTTCATGGGCAAAGTGCTGGTGGAGAAGCTGCTGAGGTCGTGTCCTGAAGTCAAAGCATTGTACATCCTGGTGAGGCCTAAAGCGGGACAGTCCATGCAGCAGCGGGTCAGCGACATGATGAAGTGCAAGGTGTGTACTTATGCTGACTCACAGATGTATTCATTATCTGGGATCGCAAACCTTTTTCCATTATTGACACCTTTTATCAGAGAAAGAGTCTTGTGAAACTAAAATATTGTGAACAGATCAGACCTCAACATTCCGTCTTTGTCATTTTAGAAAATTTGTTTTGCATACCTTAAAAAGAGCCCTGGGAGTCACTATTTCACTCTTTGGGCTGGTAGATGATTGACTTTTTAACTTTTCGGTCTGAACAAGTTAATACAAAGTTAGGTACCTCAGCTTTAAGAGATGAGCATTTCTCCAATAGCACTTGGATTGTTCAGAACGTGTGTTTACTGAGCAATAAAGTCAATATTTTATGAGTAGGTGCAACACAAAAGAGTTCAATAGTTCACCTGCAAACGAATTCAAAAGACAAGGAACATTCAAGGAGTTAAATTGTTCCGTTGGGATGAGTCAAAGGGCCTATGAGAGGATTTTATTATATACAGGGAGATCTAGGACTGATGACATCACAATACAGATACAACAAACTCATCCTAAGTTTGGCTCAACTTACTATGAACAAATTGTTACGACATGACAAACAAATGATTCAACAACAACAACAACTTGCTCAGGAACTACTTTTCTTAACCACGCTACATTTGCTGTTTCACTTTAGCCTGTGCGTGCGCTGTCGTCGCCATGGCTCCTCTTTGTGGCATTGTGGCAAAACCAGACATACATGCTCCCATAGCTTAAAAATCTCATGGACATTTTATTCTTCCTCATTTGAAGCTTCACAATTTCATTTATTGTGTATACGGATGATTCTTAAATGCGTGGAGTCCTGTATCAACCCACTACCCATAATTGTAGAGATAGTGTAAAGTGCAAGCGGAGGTATTTGAAGTGGCTAAGTAAGTAATCTTTATTTATATACCGCCTTTCACAGACCAGAGTCACAAAGCGGTTTACAATTGTTATTTTTGGGCATTTGTCTCTCACTCCACACAGAGATGGGAGCGGGGTCGCCATTACAGGAGGCGCATGCCAGACCTATTGCACATGTTTTTAGTGGTAGGGGAAACCGGAGTACCCGGAGGAAACCTACGCAGACACGGGGAGAACATGCAAGCTCCACTCAGAAAGGCCCTGGTCTGACCGGGATTCAAACCCAGGACCTTCTTGCCGAGGCGTTCGTGGCTTGGTGGACTTTAGGAGCAGATTTATTGTAGAAGTTGTGTATATTGTTGTTGTAAATATCCTTTTTGCCTTAGAACTTTTGTACATTTTCCCTCTGGGAGCTCTTTATTAAAACTTCCAAATTTTGACCCAGCCATGAGATTGGGAAAAAAAGAACCCTTCACCCCTTCATTCTTAACATGTTTTGAAGTAAAATCTGGCAAACTATTTGTAAATCACCAAATCTGAAATGTAGTGGTGTATAGCTGTGTTTTGTAGCAGCGCACCATGAGCTTGTCTGTTGTGTGTACTTGACAGGTGGCAGACGGCAGCAGAGGAAACGGTTTAAGTTGTGGAGTAAAAAATGTGATGCCTCAGCTTTACAAGTAGCGAGGCATGAGTCAACAAAATCCCCTAAACTCCACTGTGTTAATGAGGAGCTAAAGACGGCTAGTGTCTGCATATTGATGTGCTCGGAAGCAGCTGCTGTGTGCTTATGTGCAGTCAAGAGTGTACTGGCCTCAAACTGTCAAAGCACCGTCTTCAACTCCAAAAAAAAAAATATATTGTGCTCTTACCCACTTTTGTAATACATTTTTTATCACATCCAATTTGATCCCATTTTCACATTCTGCAATCCTGCAACAAAACCGCACATTTTGGCCTTTTTAATAATACATACCAGATATCTCTCCCGTTATCTTTGACCAGCGCAAAGAATTCTCACCGTCTGGCTCGCGCAGTGATAAGACAAAGGAATGGCTGTGCTTGAATGTGACCTTGCCCTTTCCAGCTCCACTTTGACGTGATGGTTATGATCAGCCTTGACTCAGACTTTACACAATCATTTATCTTCTACGTTCGGTTCACAATGGGAATGCATATTTCTACTTGCCAAGTGACCTACTTATAAAGCGGCTCTTTACGCACAGCTGAGTTGCATCGGAAATATGCCTTGACCAGTGGTTTTTTCCAAGGATTTTGCTTCTCTATGTCCGTTCACTGGTCACTCTCTCTCTCTCTCTGATCTTTTTCAACGTTAATCCTGGTTGTCTGGTTTCATGTGAGATTAAATTTACATGACCAAGCCTCGAGTACCAATTGGTATTCATGTGTGCCCTCAAGATAATTCATGAAGATGTGGGTTTGTCTCTCTTCAGCCTCTCTTCCCCCCTCGGACTGGACACTGTTTTAACACCTGTTGCTAGGAAACAACCCCTGATTTTGTCCCATGGAGATGTGTATACGTGTATTGTGAGGCTTGCAAAAAGACTGCCTCGAACTCTAAAACTGATCCACCTGCACATCTTGCCTCTCCACTAACATTTTGCTAGCTGCTTGATTCAGTGGTAATATTTTGATGCCCGCAGCCAGGCTCACAATAGCATGTCAAGCCTTCGATACATGTCAGTGAGTGGCCAAGCCCCCACCCCTGGACTGTGGCATGCTGCTGCCTAATGAACAAGACCCCATATGGGCCCCCTGTCCAGCTTATGCTATATCCTCAAGCTGTGATGGGAGAGGAGGGAATGACATGATTGGATTTTGTCTTGTGTTTGCACTAAAATGCTTTTTATCTGTGGGAGAGTTCACAATTGTTGGTCTGGTTCACTTTAACTGGACCAGTATTCACTTCTGAGAAAAGCCTTTGATTGTTGAAAGATATTTGTAAAAAATAAAATTCATAATGATAATGTGCAGAGCTGGAATATATGCCTCATCATGATTTCCAAAACATATAAAGTATTGATATGCATTTGCATTTATTAGCCTCTTAGAAACACTTTTCTTATAGCCCGTCCGTCTGTGGGAGAGGATCCCTGTCTTAATGTGGATCTCCCGGAAGTTTCTCACTTTTCTCCCACTGGGTTTTAGTTTTTCCTTGCCGATGCAGGAGGGTCTGTCAGACTGTTCGGGTCTAACAAAAAGGACTGTGGTGATGATCCAGGACAATCAACATTCAACAACATTTGTGGACATTTATCAACATTCATGGACTTTGGTCAAACTTCCTATGGACCAATACATGTGCTCTCTATTCTTTGTGTCTTAACTGTTGATTCTCTGATCTGTGTTGGCAAATTCAACAGTTTTGTTAAGTCGTCTGAGATAACTACTGTTGTGATTAAGGGATATACAAGGATAACTTGAACTGAATTAGGAAGATTCTCACTGTTATGGTTGGTTATTGACAACAGAATATCTTTGTTCAAATATTAAGACAGAGAAAAGAAAATCATTGTGACTGTGCGATTTCACACTGTGGAATTGATTTCTTTGGGAGTTTTCCACCAGGGGATCTCAAAAATCATACATATTCAGTATGTATTGATTTAACGCTGCCTCAATAGGGAGCAGTGCAATTCAACTGATAAGATTAGGTTTGTCTCAAATGTCAACCACAAGTGCAAGCTCATTGCTCTGCGTGAGCTTGGTATCACTGCACAGCTTCCCCCACTACTTTAAAAGCCAATATTATAATTCTCATCTTTAGCAAAATTGCACTATTTCTGTAATCTGTGCTATACTATATGTACAGTCCATTACTGAAATTGTTCTGCTATGGACAAATATATAGCCTACTGAAGTCCTGAAGAAAAACCACATATCTGTATAATTTACAAATACACTTTGTAAATTATACACTGACAGCGAAAGTTGATTAAGATAGTTATTTTATTGTTATTATTCACTTCTAATCTAATGTGCGGTTGACAGAAGGCTTTGACATGATCTTGAATCATTTGGAGGTTGGCTGCTGCAGATAGCGACACATTAGTTATAGAGATATGACTTAAAATACTCTATAAAAAACCTTGACATCTAAATGACGTCATTGTTTATCGGCATTCAGGTCCATTCAATCTCGAAAGTAGTGTAATTCAATAATGAATTGGTCTATTCGTGCTGTCTGTTCAAAACAGGGGCATCACAATTTTGTGGATTACGCAGATCTGCCTAATTATTTATAAACAGTTCAAATTAAGGTTAAGCTTTTATTTGAAGGACATTGGTTGCTAATGTTATATATCCAGCTAACCTAATAGAAAGACACAGTGTGTGCCCAGTGATATCCCATTTCCACTTGTTTGCCTGTGTAAACCCTTCTCTCCGCTCAAGCCTTAAGCTCCAGAGAAATACAAGTATCGCTTTATGAGCTGAAGATGTTGTTCAATCCCCTGTGCCTCTGCTCACAACCCATTATTTGACTAAATTAGCTCATACATGTCAGAGGATGGAGGTCACCCTGATTGCCAAGCTCTTAATTGCTTTTGAGTGGCATACTTTGATGGATCCGGCTCCTTCTACAGACATGTATTCTAAAGAGATGGCTTGTGTCCTGTTCATGATATGCCAAGAGGAGGACTTGAGGCTCACTTATGTAAATACTAGACCATCTCTGTATATTTAACTCTACAGTTTTCTGCCAGGGAATACAGAATAAGTTCACATGATGTGAAATATTCCAAAAGTTTTGGTCTTTTAGATTAATTTCTATTTGATTCTTAAAATCATATACTTGTTTTCATTTTTGTATGTAAGTAATTTAGTTATCTTTATTTATATAGCACATTTTACAGACCAAGGTCACCCAAAGCACTTTACAATTTTTCAGAGTTCATGTATTTTTTCCATTCTATGACAGAAGTAAGACGCCAAACACACGGGCACCAACACCATCCATTCACTCACTATCTCCGCCGTTCAAACTAATGTGCCATCACTTTCACTTAAACCAGAGCACCCGGAGGAAACCTATGCAGACACAGAGAGAACATGTAAACCCCACTCAGAAAGGCCTGGCTGTGGAATCGAACCCAGGACCTTCTTGCTGTGAAACGATGAATCTATACGTTAACTATTATTACATTTGATCACAGTAGTTGGAATAAACAGTAATCTTTATAACTCCAGCTCTACTCCTTACTTTTTTCCCCACCACTCACTGAGTGAGAGGTAATCGAGTCTAAATGGCATCTCAAGTTGCGTTGCCGAAAGGAAAGTGTTGTTAGTGTTGGGTTTCGAAATCCAACTCCTGTTTTAAACACCACCCAGCGACAAAGAGCAGCTGAGTCACGTTTTAATTGTGTTGTCGATTCCTCTATTCCTATGATCACCATTGTTCTGTAGGAGTTTTCCTATTGTCCGCCCATACACACAGTAATGCCATGATGCAACTCAACAAACTCTAATACACACTACTTTTGAAGTGCTCTTATGAATAATATCTGAATTGTTTTTTTATTTTTTAAGTATTTATTCTACTCTTTACAGCATTTGGGAGGTTTTGTTGCACATAGGCAGTTTTAGCTCTCATAGAATATTCATTATTGCATGGTGCTAAGAAAATACACTGGTGCTCCATTGTTGCCCTGTTTACAGCTTCGTAGCAAAGGGCGCCCGGGTTAAAGCTGGCACCGGACCACTGATCCTCCACAGGGGTTTAAACAAAGGGGCGACACAGCTTCACAATGCACTTTCTCATCCATTCAACAAAGAAGCTTCTCAGTATATGCCTACTTTTTTCTGCGTTAGAAATTGCTCTGCCCCCACAACACTGACTTTGTGTGTGCTATTTAAATTATCGTTTTGTCAGCTGAAAGTAAACAGTTTAGACATTTAACATCTGTTTAATGAATGCTTTCTGGCGATAACCTAAGCTAGGGATGTACAATAAATCGTAAACGCAATTTCAGTGACCGGGATTAGCCAATGATCTTGCTGCAGATTATGTACATCTGGCTATCACTGTGTTTTGAACTCTGAAGCAGGCTTCGAAATGCAAGGAAATTCACTGGAGATGTCAAGAAACGGGCTAATAAGACCATTAATCACTCCCCTTATCCACCAAGCTGGTTCTGGACCAGTTCCCATTTCAGAACCAGTTTTCCACTCAAAAAATGCTGGAACCTGCGGCTGAAAACTCGCCCTGCTCTGGTGGAAAACTGAATTGAATCAGCCCAGGCAAATCCAGGGCTGGATTTGAACAAATGTTAGTTTTAAGCACAGCATTGTTTTTGTTAATCAATTTGTATTTATTTTATTTTTAAGAAACCTAAAATACGTTGTACTAAGTGAGAACTTGCTCATCATTTCATTTCAACAAATCAAATACAACTCCATAGCTTTAAAAACGTCCAAGCATCTTAACAATAATTGCAAATAAAATCGTTTCGCAATAATTATCTGAGAAATTTCACTTTTAATAATATTTCTTTAAAATCGTGCCGCCCGACCCTAAGCTCCTCTTGAAGTGGATTTCAAGCGAGTTACTCATCTCTGAATGTTGTGATGCATTAATAACATTTGACATTTTGCTATGACTACCTACTTAGTGTCACTTAACTTCCCGTTGATTTCCAGCTATAGGTTTTGCAGGATTAGCTGCTCAAATGAGACCAAGAGTTGGCCTAATCCCGCTCCGTGTCGGAATGCTTTCTCCAGCCCCACAGAGCAAATACGAGCGTGAACAGGTGCGGCGATATTGCACAAGTCGGGCTTTGTCTCAGGCGTACGCGGCGGCTGCATGATAAGAGTTTGATCTGCCAGGAACAAGATGTCTTCTGCCGCAGCATCTCATGACACGCTATCAAGCGGTTTGCCTTCTTATCCTGCATTACTCATGGTGGAAATGTTGCTGAGAAAGTCAAACACTCATCATAAGAAAAGGATTATTACTAGCTCTCAGAAATGTGTCAGAACACTGCGGTTGCCCATCTGCCACTCAGCTGCTGTCTTTACATTTGATTATTTTGTGAGGTGTGCTATATAAACAAAGTGGTTTGGATGCAATAAACCTGATCTAATAAAGCTTTGAGTTGTCGGTATCAGGATATGTTTAACTTTTACAAGAACGTAAATACCTTCTGAATATTGTGATTTTTTTGCAAAAACAATTGAACATACTGAACAAAGTCTTTAGCTTACTCCTAATCCTGGAATGAGCCCAACAATAATGCACTAAGTTCAACAATACACTACAATCATTTCAGTTTTATCATAATTTAGTTTCAGAAACGTTTACTCTTTCATGTAATAATTTTCTAGACCCACTTTTCTCTTGTTGTTTTCTCTGGACATTCATACTTTTTGTGATCAAACTTTCCTTTTACATCAGAAACAAACGTCTGATTTTATCTTTCAAGTTATATCTGTGGAAAGGTCCCCTCACAAAAAAACTTCACACTGAAATCATCCATTTTTTAATGTTTATGTTTTAAATCAAACTGAGTGACGTTTAAAGCAGAGTAATTATATATCTGTGGTAACATGTGCAGCTATCAGACCACACCACTTCACAAAAAGAAGACGGTTGAAGAAGGCACCTTTTAATTATTGGCCTTCTTTCTCAAAGTTCATGAATACGATGTTGGTTTATCATGTTTTCTACATCTTTGTGTGCAGCTTTTCGACCGAGTGCGAGAAGACGACCCAGACTTTCACCAAAAGATCATCCCCATCAGCAGTGAGCTGACCCAGCCTGGTCTGGCCATCAGCCCGGAGGACGTGGAGAAACTCTCAGGCTGCATCAATATCGTCTTCCACTGTGCAGCCACCATCCGCTTTGACGAGCCCCTCAAGTGAGACACTTCTACACATGATGTTCAATGTGCGCTGCAACATTGAAATTTTACCACTGTAGAAAGAATAAAGGATCTCTTATCTTCTGTTATCTTAATCACACACCATGCATTTAAAAGCAATATTATTTAGTACAAGAGCCACTTTAGTTAAGCAAAATTATCCAGAGGCTCACACCACAGACCGTATGCAGCGTTTTAAAATGAGGTATGACATGTCTGTGTTGGTTCACGTTTGAGCTGAAGTTGGCTGGATGACGATGTGAACTTGTGTTTAGACTTACTTTGGGTTAGCAAGGCAGAGGGCCATGTGAAATTACACAAAGGGCTGTAAGTAACCCACAGGCCTTTATTTGGGCTTGTGGCATACACAGCTAACCAGAACATGACTCTTCTTTTGAAAAACACTAAAACTCTTAATCTACAACTTCAGCTTTTGCAAGAGTTCATCCATCGTCTTCGCTGTCTTTATAAATTGAGTAGAAAGTGTCAGGAAGAGGATGTGAGGAAAGTAACTGACATGATATCATTTTGTAAACGTTTCCTGTCTCCTTTAGCAACAACAAACACATCTTCTCCCTGAATGACATATGCAAGTTTCTGTGGTCTAAGTTTTTCCGAGGTCTAGTGCCAGTGACCGGTCTCTCTTTAGACTTTTCATTCAATAATACATTAGTAGCTGTACTTTTTGGACTTAAAATCCATTGTGATAATCCATCATTCAGGGTTTTTAAGGCTGGTTATTACTTATGAATCTATTTTTGTGTATTTTTTGATTGATTGACTATATAATAAGTAACTTCTATGGTTAAGAATTGTTTTTTTAAGATCTGTTTGGGTTGCTGGGATTCAGTTTTGCATTGGAATAAAGTGTGTAGGGTGTTTAAACAATTAGCATTTCAAGCTAAGTAGTAATTACTTTGGTGAACAAGAAAGAACAGCATGACAAATATCTTGAATTAAGGAAAAAAATTGGATTTTTGTATACGGTTATTTGATTTTTTACTGAACATTTGATGGAACAAGTTTCTTGCCACATTTAACCCACATTGATTTACTCTGTGAGAAAGTGCCTATTTTTCATGCTATAACAAAACAACTTTAAGACAATAAAAATATGTTTTAAAATGTGTTCGCTGATAATCTACGGTTGTTTGTCATGCATTCCCATTATTATAAAAATGTGGTTGTATTAAAATGTAAACCTCTCAAAAACCTCAAATGTATTAGCGAGTGGGTGTATTGTATTGTCATTGATTATTTTGCTTCATATTTAATACAGATTTGATACAGATATATGCATTCTTACTTTTAAATAAATAAAAACCATACACACAATTTCATATTTTCCCATAATCTAACCCCACTGGGAGTCACTCATACAGTAAAGGTTTCTATTTTGAAGGTCATTGCACAGGGAAAGGCTGCCAAAAAAAAGGTTGTGTCTCAAACAGTAATATGTGTTGTCAGATTGTCCTTCACTGGGAATTTATTAAAGCTCAGAAGGATTAGAGTATGAGCCACAGAAGTACACACTCAGTCTGTTGTACGAACCAAACTTATGTCTTCAAATGAGAGCAGCTTAGGTTCCGTGGGGGTGTGGACTTCCGGAAACTAAAATGTTATCGAGATCTGTCTTTCAACCCAACTCCTACGGTATATATTTTAAACAACCCACACTTCAAGATTACTCATACAAACGGACTGCCGATATTTTCAAACCAAGACTGACACATGTTTTATTGATGTGAGGTTGCAGTTTCCATTTTCAGCTCCAAATACATCCGTTATGAAAAAGCTTTTTTGTTTTTATTCATTCATTATTTTCAGGGACTGTGTGTGTATAATCTACTCGGTCATTTAAAGGAAGTGCTGCAGTGATGATGCAAAATATCTTTTTGTGGGCAATAAGTTGTCAGTTTGACACATAGTGATGTAATAATGACATCACTATGTGTAGTTTAGGGGTGTTTATTATTATATAGGAATTTTCTGATCAGTAAATTCTAATTTAGAAAATTATTGCAAAAGAGTTGATTCTGATATTTTCCTTCTGCCTATGATGTCTAACATACGGTTTGATTCACAATGTGTTGGAGGAAAATTCCTCCACTGGTCCCTCTGCCCTGGAGTCATTCTGCCACTTTGGCCATGCCTGGCTTGAATCCCTCCTCCACCCACACATGTATCAGAGGCACTGCTTTTAAAGCATGTTGTCAAAGTGGCTTTTTCCCTCTTATTGCCACGGGCAAGATGTGCTGTGGATCTGCTCCGCTCTCATGGATCTACTGCATTTGCTTCATGTGCTGCTGGGAACGCTCTTGTAACACAATAACTGTTCATATTTAAACAAAATCTGACCAGCCAATTCCTCTGATTCCTGTAAATCTTGCGTCGACACATGTACAGTATTAACATTGCTCACTGTAACTCTCTTTCTGCCTTACAGACATGCTCTGCAGCTGAACGTAATCGCCACGCAGCAGCTCCTCAGCCTGGCTCAGCAAATGCAGCACCTCCAAGCCTTCATCCACATCTCCACCGCCTATGCAAACTGCAACCGCAAGCACATTGACGAAGTCATCTATCCACCACCAGTGGAACCCAAGAAACTCATCGACTCTCTTGAGTAAGCTCCAAACACACACTTTTAGAGCTGTGACAACTCATCAACAACCATTTACTGTTCTATTTACAAACAAGAAATCTATTAAAATATGTTGGCGCTGTGAGATTTTATGACTACAAAAGCAGGAATTGTTTAAAATGTGTTTGTTTTGATACAATAAAATATTCTGTTTTGGAAAATAAGTCCTCCAGTGGCTTCACTTTAGCTTTTTCAGGAAATAACTGTTTGTTCAAAATAGCTAAACAGTTAATTGAAATACTCATTACTTACTTCATTCACACATTTCCTTACAAAGGCTTTAAATGCATTCACACACTCTCAAAGCACAGCACTAGTTGGACTTTAACAAAAGGGTCCGAAACATATTCTCCATGGAAATGTTTTTGTTTTGACTGACAGCATTTGACAAAACGGCATAAAGCAATGAGTTGAAATTGAAATTGAATAACTGACAGATAATCACTTTTACCAGCCATAAATGTCAGAGAATGTTGACAATTTCTTGTACATTGTAGATGGATGGATGAAGGCATCGTGCGAGACATCACTCCTCGACTTATTGGAGACCGGCCCAACACCTACACCTACACCAAAGCCCTGGCCGAGTACGTGGTCCAACAAGAACAGGGGAAACTCAGCATTGGCATCATCAGACCCTCAATCGTGGGAGCCAGCTGGCAGGAACCTTTCCCGGTGAGAATGCTTTAATAATGCAGTGGGATCATGGTTCATTTATGTATACATTTGATATGGACAAACCAGATGCCTTTAGTGATTTAGTAAGACCACACCAATACTCTGCTTGGTTCAGGGACAAACAGGGCCTGATCTGTTTAGGATGTACTCTGACCTTGTTTGTTTCACATCTCCACAAACTAAACTGTTCTAAGCCTGAAGTACAACAGACGCCACTTCTATTGGACCAAGTGGGAACAACAAAGACACAAAAATACTGCAGTAGTTATTGTCAAACATATCAAAAATATAGGCCATATTTTTGTTTGTGGGCCAATGTGATGGGTCCACATCTCAGTTGTTGTAAGCTTGGCCTAGCAGCAAATTATTAAAAGACTCACACGTAGCCATGTAATCGCTGTGGCAGCCCTTCCCAGCAAGCTCTGTGCTCAGGAGAAGCATTTTCCGATTCATATTTTGCTCTATTTTATTATATCTTTTTGTTTTTTTTTTATTCCATTGCTCCCCTAGCAATTGTGTTTTCCCATTTCTCTTTTGAGTTCAGTGCTCTTTGTAGATGGATAGACATCAACATCTTTGACAACATAATGAGATTGTGCGCTATGCTGATCCAGTAGTATCATCCATTATAAATGAAGCCTAATTGAAGTGGACAGCCGCCCTGTACCTTCCTCTACCACAGGAAATGCCATAATCATACACTGCTAGCATGGTCCAAATAGGCTTCCATTACTAATAATTTTCATACAACCCCATAAGCTTTGGTATTAAATCACAGTAAATCAGTGGCATAATTGAATTTTCTTTTCAACTTCAAGGGCTGGATCGACAACTTCAACGGGCCGAGTGGAGTTTTTATTGCTGTAAGTAAAAGCCACGGTGTCTTGATGAGCTATGATGCTTGTTAAATGGTTTGACTAATGGAAGGTGTGGTTCAGGCCGGAAAAGGAATCCTGCGCACCATGAGGGCCAACAACGATGCGGTGGCAGATTTGATCCCTGTAGATGTGGTCATCAACCTGACACTGGCGGCTGGCTGGTACACTGCCGTGCACAAGTTTGTGTCATTTTTTTCAAACTAGATACTCATAAATGTTATACTGTTGAACGACTTTAGCTACATTTTATGGTGACAGTAAATCAATGCTATAACACATTCTATTATCATGGTTTAGATAGATAGATAGATACTTTATTGATCACCGTAGGAGAAATTCAGATGTCCAGTAGCGGCAAAAATAAAACATTCAAATTGATCATTCTAAAAAATATAACAATAGTAATAATCAGCAACAGCCCTTCTGGTTTCAGCAGAAGAGATGGAGTAGCCGCTGGGTGGAGCAGGACAGGTCACAAGGTGGAGCAGCCGCTTGGTCCTGACCATTTTCTCTGCTCTAGTCCAAAGCAAAAGGCTAAATACTTCATTAGCATTTTTCAAGAAGTTAGCATTCCTCCAGTGTATTTTCACCTGATCCGTTTAGTTTGGACCATGAATCCTGTACTGCAGCAACATCTTAGGTAGAAAAAAGCAAGAAAAATTATAATTGTAAAGGATAAAACAACAACTGTTTCAGAGCTACTTAGGACTTTTCAGCCGTTTTCCAGCGCCTTCAATAGTAAATTTTATCAGAGTTGTATACATCTATCAATGTTATCAATGATACTAAAGTGCATCGTGTGGCTATTTGTGAAAGGTTTATCTCATTCTTCCCCACAGACCTAAAACCGCTCTGGTGTACAATTGCACGACTGGTGGCATCAATCCTTTCCACTGGGGAGAGATCGGTAAGTAGACAGTTTGTGGTCATGTTCAGCGGTAACAGAGACTTGTGACCGCAATCTGGTATTTATAGACAGATTTAGATTCTGTTGTCTTCAAAAATTGATGTTATTTATTTGAAGATACTCTGCCACTTTTTTTTACATTGAAAACTTTTATTCTTGTTGTGATGGAAAGACGTGGAGCAAACCATGTTTTGTGCAGATATGATGCTATATCTGTGTTTTTCTGTATACAGCCACTGCTGGAGTAGAAAATGATTGGGCATATTTCTGTTTTAGTTCATCCCATCTTGAGATAGACCGTTTCTTTTAACAAATCCCATAAAATCAAATTAAACAAACACATGTATTTTTACAGAGCATCATGTGATGTCATCCTTTAAGAGGAACCCCCTGGAGCAAGCTTTCCGCAGACCTAATGCCAACATTACCTCAAACTATCTGATGTACCAGTACTGGATTTTGGTCAGCCACAAGTTTCCTGCCTTTATTTATGACTTATTCTTACGTCTCTCAGGCCAAAAACCACAGTAAGATTATTTCAACACTGAAGGTGTATTTGGGGGCATATTTGTTGTATATTCACTCAATGCGGGCCACATTGTCTGTCCTTAGGATGATGAGAATCTTTAATCGTCTTCACAAAGCCATTGGTTTACTGGAATACTTCAGTAGCCAGGACTGGGAGTGGAACTCCGACAACATGAGCATGCTCATGGGTCAGCTCACTCCTGAGGACAGGAAGGTACACACTTTTTCATGCAGGTTTTGCACTAAAGCCCCAGAGAACATTGTAACTGTGTACTTTAGGGTAATACGTGAGTCAAGCTCCCCCTTGTGGTTAAACAATGCTATACCGGACGCAAATGTTTTCACACTTTCCTTCTTTTTTTTGTTTGCAGACTTTTAATTTTGATGTACGCCAGTTAAATTGGCCTGTGTACATTGAAAATTACTGTATTGGCACCAAGAAGTATGTTCTGAACGAGGACATGTCGGACATTCCTGCTGCTCGACAGCATCTTAGAAAGTAAGTGGTCAAATGTAACTTCTAACTACGTTTACACATGATCTAATATTCTTACTACTTCTGGACTCTTTCCAGGCTGAGGAATATCCGATACACCTTCAACACACTGCTGGTGGTTTTCATTTGGAGAGTGTTTATTGCAAGATCACAAATGGCCAGAAATATCTGGTACTTTGTGGTCAGCCTCTGTTTCAAGTTCTTGTCATACTTCCGCGCATCCAGCTCTCTGACTAAATAAGTCTTCCTCGCTGCTTCAGAAAGACTGTCCTCACTGTGAACGGACACGGACGGAGGCGAAGAGGACCACAGCCAAGATGTCTTCTTCATGGACTTTGTTCTTCAATACATACAGAATACTGTAACCATCCCCACTCACAGAAACATTGTTTCTATACCTTCTGTCCAAGTGGCCAATTATATATGCAACTGGAAGACTTTTATTTGTTAAACTTTCTTCCCACATTATTTGTTTGAAATTAGATATGTTGCCTTGCCTTGTAATTATTTTTTCATACTTGAACGTTGCAGTGCTCCAGTCAGACGAAGGAGTTTTTAATATTACTGTTTAAGTCAAATCTATTGCTTTGTTTGTCAACTGCCTTTTAATACTGCATAATCACAAATCATATATGTCTTGAGACCATTCTAAATGTTACCACATAAGTTGTAAGGTGTCACTGTCACAGACAGTTAGTGTTTTAAGACAATGTGAAAAGGTACTTCTTAATGTTGTGAATCCCCTCGAAAACAAGATGTTTCATCTCTCAGGGCTTATCCTCCAAACTAAAAACCACATTTAGAGTTGTATTCCATTGTCTTCAAACACTTTTGGGTGATCATTGGGTTTGTACAGTGGTTTGTATTGGAACCGAGTTTACAACTTTTACATCTTTATACTTGGGTGTGGCTGAGCTTGTATTAGAATTAATATGCATTCCAGTTCATGAAATATCTCAGTGTTGCATTCATTCAACAGTCATTAGTAATTAGTCAATGGAAATCGTTATTGCATAAAAAAGAATGATAGATTGACTTTGCCCTGCATGAATATTTGGTGATGTTAAATACTGAATTTGAATCAAATGGCCCATCACTAATAGTCTGAGTTGTGTTTGAGTCCGGAGGTGCTCTGTGAGATACCAGGACGACGCAGTGTGTGGACAAGGCACACACACAGGTATGATGGGGATTATTAAGATTAAGAGATTCTTTATTGGGGCTGGTGCTATGAGACTTGGGTGGCATCTCTGATTGCCACCCCCCTGACCCAGAAATGGATTAAAGGGTAGAAAATGGATGGATGGATGGATAGATTCTTTATTGGTCCCACAGCAGGGAAATTTCAGTGTTGCATTGCCGTATGAATGAGGGGCACACAGCACAAGATAAGTGATCAATAACTATACTAATTATAATAGTTAGAGTTGACTTATCTTGTGCTGTGTGCTCCTCATTCATACTGCTCTGCTTTGTGCATTTGACTTTCTTTTTAAGTGACTCACATTCTGCCTACTTAAAGCTGGAGCGCCTAACTTTTGAAACCAATAATAACAATATGAAAATGGAATGGTTCTGAATGGTTCTTGGACTACATTTATTTGAGCACTTGTAAATGTTGGGTACTCCAGCTACTCCGATGTAGATGTCATCATATCTAAAACCTTGTATTCTGTTTTCCAATTGACATATTGAGTTGTAGTTTCTCCAGATTGGTTGGGGGGGATATCTGATCAGCCTATGAAAGTGTATGCAAACCTTGAGTCTGATTAACCATGGGGTTCCATTTGGCAGTGGTTCTGTCATGTTGAAAAGCTACAGGGCTAATATGACTACACTGTCACAAATATATTAATGTTGCTTTTTGTGTTTCTCATCACAAATTGAAGATCGTCCACTCCGGGGCTAATACTATGTGCTATAATCCACCACTCAATGAGAAATCCATTTATTTTAAAACTTG
Organism: Knipowitschia caucasica; assembly: GCA_964034765.1. Lineage (NCBI taxonomy): Eukaryota > Metazoa > Chordata > Actinopteri > Gobiiformes > Gobiidae > Knipowitschia > Knipowitschia caucasica. Next base: position 19,805,992 of record OZ035823.1, read on the forward strand.
ATTTGCAAATGGTCTTGTATTTGTTTTCTGCTCTGAAATGTCTAAGTCTGCTTGGAACATCAGAAGTAAATGAAAATTAAAGGATGAGTCTTCTTCATGTGTCTCTCATCACTGTTGTACTTCAGACTGGAGAATGATTGGGTGTATCATGCCTACTGTGAAGGTTAAAAAGAAAAAAAGAGTTTTCATGGGAGCTAGATCAGTTGTTCAGTGCTATGATGTTTGATATCTTCTTGATTGCCCTCCTGGCATTGTAGGATGGGTCGAATATAGAGATTTTAATACAGGGACAATAAGGTTTCATTGGCAAATTATTACTTTAATAATGTATTTAATGATAAATACCCACATACTCAAAACAATACACAATCTGTTATCAATACAATGAAATTGTAAAACTTAGACACCAGTGTTTGAATAATAAAATACTATTCTTTAATAACTGGGTCAGCCAACAGTGGAGTCTGATGGTGATTCACATTGTTTATATCAGGTGGCTGTAAATTCACAAAAGAAAAATATTTTAGAAGAGTACAAGAATATATGTTTTCCAGTTAATTATAATATTATGGCAAAAACCTGGCTGTCCCTATAGATTCCCAGCCTAAAACGACAGCAGATAATGTTAAGAAAGAAGCCCACTAGTCCATGGAGCATCCCTGTGCGAAAGACAGTTTACATTTTCTAGTGTTAATAAGAACAGATTAAGTCTGATGAAAAGTACTTGCCTGTTGTAGAGAAGATGCCCCCAACAATACCACAAAGTCGCACAAGGAACTGCCCCAGTGGCATGTGCTGCTCTCTGACGGTCACCATCAAAGAGCTGGTGTCGTACTTGACAAAGATGCCGGAAACGCCGTGACTTCCAGCTGCATGGTTTATCACTCGCTCCTATAGAAATAAACTTTAGCCATGTCTGCTGATATTCTGTTGTACCAGTTTGTCAAACTCACTCTTTCAGTCACAGAAAACTGGTGTGTGTCAGTCGATATCTTGCGAGTGTGAAGTTTGGTAGGAACCACAGTGATGAAGTATTGGAACATCTGGTTATCTATCAAAAGAAATCCAAATGTGTTCATACAATATCTTTAGTGTGGTACCATCAATACAGACTTACTGCTGGGGGTAATTTTTTCAGTGCCATCCAGAGGATTGAGAACGCCTGGCATCATCTCACCAAAGGATAAATGGTCGATTCGATGAGAAAAGTTGTACACTTTATATTGAAAAATATATAATGTAAGGCAAGGCAACTTACATAATGGTGTAACATTATTACAACATTATGTGTGTTTTATACACACAGACAATAATCATAATGCATTGTTTTCATACAGCACATTATTGGTTTCAATGCATCCACTCCATTCGCAGTTGTGATAAGCCACAGCTGCCCTGTGGCACACATGAGGCAAGGCCCAGCATCTGCCTTGTGCCCCTCCAACCACCACCAATCATTCATGCACTTCCACCACTAGGAAAGGATATAAGAATAGTTTGGCACGTAAAAGCCACCCCACTGACACCTGGTGCTCCCAGATGTTATATATATACATAAAAACACACACACACATACAGTACATGTTACTTACTCTCGTGGCTCACAAATGCAGCTATGTGTGCGTGTCCTTGTGGATGATGAATGGGTCTATATAGAGGTTCATTTAAAGCATGTAAGTAAACAAAGACATGTATGAAAACAATTTCATCAAGTCACTAAATTCCTTACTTTCCTACAGTAATGTGAAAGTTTCCAGCAACTTTGTTCACATACACATATCCATGTATCCTGCAGGAATCCCGGGGTTCTGTTGCACCATCCTCCCTAAAGAAATGCCAAAGTGGTAAAATCAGATTGTAGAATGTAAATATTGTGTTTTAAATTGTATCCTCTGTTTCTCTGGCAGGACAGACCTTGGAGGTAGCGCAGTGGTGTCTCCTTTGATCAGAGATTTGTAAACAAGATTTTGTAAAGCATGTTCTTCTCGGAGTCGGCTCTGAACAAGGAGCAAAGCACTAAAAGCAAAGATAAAACTGTCAAATCAACTGAAAGAAATAATGGACAAACGTGAATGAACTAATGACAAGGAATCTCTTTATTTCTTACCTTTGCCACAGTCTTTGCTGTGGGCTGAGGTCAAAAACCACCTAAGAAAAATACAGCTTGATATAATGCATTTTTTGGGTAAAAACATTTACATACATACAATACGCAAACCAAACTCACAGGTTCATATTGCAATTCAGTGGAGGTAATCATGGTTTCAGCCAGGTCTAAAATGTCTGCGCCAACATCTATATTGATAAAGTCAGAAATGTAAAAAATAACTTAATATTATTCACACAGCATTGTTATTTGTACATTAAAAAAAAGAACGTTGAGGATACTCACGCTGACATTTCATGGCAACAGTAATATCAATGTTTATTCGTAATTTGCTGCAAATAAAATACAACATATCAAACTTCAAAGTGACCGCATCAAGTCATTACAACTCGAAAACTAACCTGGAAAAGTCCTTGTCGACTTCATAGTCATATTTCATCCATGTGTTTCGATAAACAAAAAACTCTAAAATAGCTAAAAGGGCCATGGCAATAAACGCAAAAAGGGACACTGTGGAAAATTAAAACATAAAGGTGACATAGTAAATATTAAACGCAGTAGTATTGTATAAAATCACATTCATGATTCCTTGGAAATAAATATCACCAAAACTGTACGAGTTTAACTTTGGAACACTTTGGAACATTCTGTGGAAGTTTACAAAACTAGACTAACCAGTTCCTCCGGTGGCTGTTGTCTCCACATAACTCTCAGAGACTTTGGGGAAGGCATCCAGCTCCTTCACCAGACTCAGGGCCTTCTTTCTAGACAGGCGCCTCATCTTAACATCTCTGAAAGCATGATGTATAAATAAAATTAAAATGTTGATTCATACAAGTTGGATCCCAGAATAATGCAGTTTTAATCTTAGATAAGAAAACATCTATTTGTATCGGTAGGGAAATATTATTCAAAAACAATATTTGTTGACTTTTTGTTAAATTATCTATAAACAACATATTATAGACGAAACAAAAGGCAATAACGTTCAAATTCCCCAGAAATAATTATTGTGGCAGCTTGTGTTTTCAGTTTAAATAAATCTAAATATGCTATGTTTTGATTTTAAATAATAAATCTATGAAAGAATATGAAATCATAACCTACAGGTACTTTTAGGTATATAAAAATGATACTACCATGGAACAACTATATTCGAAATAAAAATAGAGATCATTCAATATTGAATTACACACAAAAATAAGCAAATATAAAAATGTCAGTGCTTTACATTCAAAAAATTATCATATAACAATTCCATCCATGGTTAACAAAAATAACCATTACCATAAGCACAAAAACAATGGATCTACCACCCAAGGCTCTATCCTACCTGCGGCTGTAGAAGACCTGGACATGCGTAGTGTCTTTTGTCTCAGATAAAAAAAAAAAGAACCAAGAGAACAGATCATTTAGTCATAATAATATATATCCACGATTTTAACCTGCGAGACTCCTGCATAGGGCGGCACTTCCGGGTTCAGAACATGCACACGCAATTGATTCTGCCTTGTCGTCAGCAGATGGCGCTGTCAAACTGGCAATGCATATAATGGGATTTACACAAAAGAGGACAGCATACGTTCAATGGTTTCAAAATGCAAAATAAAAACAGAAGAAATGCACTTCGATATGATTATGTGTTGTTTGGTTGTGTATATACGTTTTTTGTTTATCTTTTGTGTTATTGTTATTGTTGTTGTTTTTGTTGTTGTTGGTGATGATGATGGTGATGTGATGGTGATGTTGTTGTTGTTGTTGATGATGATGATGATGATGATGATGATGATGATGATGATGATTAAAAAGAAGAAGACGAAGAAGAGGAGGATTATGATACTTTGATTTGATTTCCAAATGTTTCTCGTAATTTGAGCTGAAGCGTAAATGATATCTGCTGTGCTTCAAATACAGATTGAGAATGTATTAATCAAGAATGGCAAGTTATGAGTTTCTGCAGAGATGCATTGGGCCCATGAGTTTTTCCTATGCAGAGCTGCACTGATGGATTTGATGGGGGAGGGGCTTGAGTCTGTCAGCTAAAAAAGATGTGGGTCCCATTGCTATTCACGACACACGCACGTCAGACACGCTCCTCCGAGACGTTCGAGGGGTGCATTCTGTGTTTGGGTTTGTTTGTTTAAAGTGCTCTATATGGGTAATAAATAAAAAAAATCAGCACCAATGAAGACACACTTCTGAACTGGTTTTAGATCTTCAGAATGTTTGAAGTAAGCCTGGTTGTTGCTTGTAACAATCAATGGTAGGTATGTGATTTAGAAAAAGCAAAGTGCTTTTTATTATTTATAAACCAAATGTTTAATACTGTCTGGATAATAGCTTACTTTTTTGGACGTGGGTGTTTGGATATATTTGGTTGGATGTTGTTTTTGGGACAAACATAAGTAGTCTTGGTTCTAATTGTAATGAGTAACATTGTAATATATCTCGCTCTTTTACTTAATTAACGTCTTGGTTAAAAGTTGCCCCGTTGTTTGAACCCACTGATAACCCACATCATAGATCCATGACCCACGCACACAAAACCATGACGGAAATCAGCGTGAATTAAGTGACGTCAGGAGTGGGGATGCCTGGTAGGAGGTTCTCGGCTGACTTCGTGAATCTTCGGGGTTTTCCGTAGGCCCAGTTAAATCCCACCCGCTCCATTCCTGCGTTGTTTGGGGACAGTAGGAAGATGGCGGCGGCCCCGCTGTACTGTGTCTGCCGGCAGCCTTACGATGTAAGCCGGTTTATGATCGAGTGCGACATCTGTAAAGACTGGTTTCATGGCAGGTACGTTAATCAGCTGTTAACCGAATACTTGGTCTTAGGTAATGGTGAAACAATCGAATTATAAAGTGGAAAGGCGACGGCATATTGGCGTTGTTGACTAGCAGCTAACTTGGCTAACAAGCTAGGCGACGGGATTTAAAGCCTCTATTGACAAGACTAAAGAAAGTGGGGTCGACCGAAATAAACAAGAGTTTTACTTACCCAGCGCATGTCTAATGCATTTAAACACGTTTTTTAATCCCGGATGAGCTGTTTATCGCGCAATGGTTTGTCAAGATTCTTGTAAACAATGTGTATGTAGTGTATGTAGCGTATGTGTGCACTTTAGTGAGGGTTAGCGGCGTCACCCAGAGCGCAGTCCGGGGGATCGGGGTGAATTTAGATGTGGATTTGTGTTGGCACTTATCTTCTCTCTTCTCTCCTTTATCTCATTTACCAGCGTTTGCGAGTAAGTAATGAGAACATATTTTAGATACCTGCTCTGTTCAAGCTTGCCGCTTCGCTCGCGGTTTGGGTTATTTAAGGTAATGGTAACACAACTTGTTTTTGATGCAGAAGAATTGTAACTAGGTCTTTCCAAACCTATTCTATGGCATTGTGGTCATTTGTTTGCTCAATTAAGGTATCTATTATTGTTTGATTTGGTTTTTAGTACTTAAAATATTTTTAGGGTATTAATATGTCATTAATTGTCTAATCAAAGTCTTCAAGATAAAATAAAATCATGCCATGTTTTGATACCGGAGTCTGACTTTTGAGTGACAGCTTGAGACATTTAAAGCCCCTTTCATCCAAATACACATGGCCAGGACGCCTAGCGTCGGCTGAGGGAACTATATTAAATGGAAGTTGGTGTTTTTTTTTTTGCTTTTTATTCCCAATAATGGAACTTTCATATTAAAAAGGATACATATAAACTAATGTTAATGTGTGTCAATCTAGATGCAAAATGTTTACGGAATTATTCAGAGTGAAAGTTGGTGTTGTCAAAGTGCTGACAATGATTTGTCACATACTGTTATTGTCGTCACTTGAGTGGTCTAGGTCATGTCAGCTTGTGTGGGAGCGTATCCATGGTTTCTGTTTAGGATAGAAACAATAATCTCTTTAGTTCATGTTTCAGTGACGAAAGTCCTTGCATAACCACACTGTTCTGCCAAAAAAATCAGCAGCCAGAATTTGTGGAAAATTCGAGCCAGTAACAACCGGCTGCATGTCATGTGCCGACAGGAAGAGGAGCAAATACTGAAGCCTCCACATTTTATGACTAATAAGCAGATGCACGGCTCCAAAAATAGACACTTCCAGCCTCGTTCATGAAATGCTGGCCAAAAACATTGACATTGTTTGAACTGAAATTTAGTATATTTTAGTGAACGTGAACTGTGGTCAAACTTCACGAACAAAAAGCCTGTTTATTTTTACAAGTCCTGTACAGTTCCTCCTTTAGTAAACATCCATCCATCCATTTTCTTCCCCTTAATCCATTTCTGGGTCGGGGGGTGGGGTGGGGGGGGTGGCCAGAGATGCCACCCAGTACACATAGCACCAGCCCCTCATTGATCCTCCTGCAGGTGGTGAGTCCACAGGAGCTGAGATCTTTCAGTGGGAGCTTCAGGCAAAGTGGGGTTAAGTGTCTTGCCTAAGGACACAACAACAGCAGTCATCAGTGGGAGTCAAAGGCCAATGCTCTACCAACTGAGCTACTGTCCCCAACCCTTTAGTAAACATTTTGTTTGTAAATACATTCCAAGATGTGGTGTGAAATGAGATAACAGGCCATTGGTGCGTGTAGTTTCTGGCAAAATGTAAGCAGACAAAGACCAGTGTAAAGATGTATTTGATTGATTATGAAGTTATATAGTAAAGCAATTAGTGATCCTGTTATTAAGGCTTCTGTGTAGGGTTTTAACAAGCCAATCAATTAACTCAACTAATTGATTATTGAAATGGTTGTCAACTCATTTAGTGAACATATTTATTAATATTTTTAACCACTCATACACACATGATACATTGTGTTAAATAAGTCTTCATCAAGCCATCAATTTTGTTTCAGCCGGTCTCCGGGGATGTTTCAAATATATAAAAAATATGTTTAAAAATACCATATTCACCAGCCTTCCTTGAGCCAAACAAAAACATCTATGACTCAAGTGAATATCTTATATTCTATATCTAATAATTAACAATTGTAAACCGCTTTGAGACTCAGATCTGCAGTGAAAAGGTGGTATATATAAATAAATAAATAAAGATTACTTACTTTTCACCTAATCTCAACATAGAATTACAAATGCGGACATATTCTTCTCCTGCTGCTTTGTGTATTTGGTGGTTTTGTCACATTGCAGGTCCCAGACTGCCTGCTGTCGGCGGAGGTGTGTGGGGGTGACCCTCTGAGCAGACAGGGGAGGTGATTGATGTGAACAGACCCAAGTTCAGTGCATGATTCGTCAGTGCTGCCCATTGCACACTAAAGCGAGATGGATGGCTTCAACTCGAGGGTGGACAACGCTGGTCCACAGTCCCATTGTGGTCGTTTTATTGTCTTAATTAATGACACAATTTTCAGTCTGTGATGTTAGAATTTGCTATTGGACAAGATGTAGGTTTACAAACAATTCTTACTGTTGGACCGGAAGTTTATTGGTTTTGGTGTCAGTTATCACTATTGATCAGGAACACTCTATATTGATCACATATCAAGTTGAATTATCCCAGTACATATTTCTGCTGTATTATTTATGAAATGGCAGAGAAATCAAGATTTTTATACTGTTTCAGACTGTCTGAAACAGTGTTTCTGTGGTACATTGATTAATCCAAAGTAAAGTTGTTGATGTGATTTGACTAGTTTTTTACATAGTTAGTAATTTTTAGAAAGACGTAAATACTCAGGTGGCACTTGATGTGTGTTTAAGAAGTATTCTTGTATATTATCTAGATAGGACATGGCCCCTCTAGCGGTTGGCCGGTTAAGCTAATATCACATTTCATTCTAAACAAGGAACCCAAAACACAATATATATAAACCCAATTTATTATAACGGATTCATTAACAAGATAAATCTGTTAAGTGGTCTACAGATTTGTTCACATTTCTATCAGGCCCCTGAGCCCCATAGATGTATTATAAAGACTATAACGTCCCTCTGTGCTTCATGCATAGGTCTGAAGACGCAGTTGCGGTCCTTGCTCTGCGGCGTTGTATATTAAGTATTGAATATTTATGTGTAAAAAGAATGTAAGCCTGAGAAAAACGTTGGAAATTGGGATTCCAATGTGGCCCTCGGCCCATGCCTGGTTCAGCACATTTATTTGTAAGACTCGCAACAGAGTGGTAATTACTACAGAATAAACAAACAATTCTGTTATAAGATCATTGTGGCTTTGGGTATGTTGAATCTAATTAATAATCATAATCTGCCAACTAATTGGCAAGTGGTTAGTAACGTTATCTTTAACTACAACCCTAGCAGACAGCACACCTACAGCGTTTCACAAGAATTGGGTCTGGAATATTTTTTTTTTTCCATTTTCAACCACAATGGTTTTTGTTGTATGAGAACGTTTAAAATTAAAACCTGACCCTAACAATTTGAAACAGAATTTTGAATGGAAAGGGGTCATCGCAAGGTTGTATTACATGGGGAGCAAAACCCCAGGTTACATAACAGAAAATAAAATAAATAAAATACAAAAGGTTTGGTAATTGTGGAGCCAAAGATATGACTGCTGAATTCCCTGTCTGAAGAAAGGACAGTTACACTAAACATGTGCGAGCAGGCCCCCAGTCAGAGTCTCCATGAGCCAACTCGACCTGAACCAAACGATTAAGTGCTTATTCATCCCCAGGGGCTGCCTGACGCCCCATAAAAACAAAGTGATTTTCTCTTGTTTACAACTCCACAAAACAGAGGCCTCTCTCCCAATCCCTGCAGGGTGTGTCTGTGGCAATCGGGGATGATGATACTCCCCACCCATCTAAAAAAACTTTGTACTGAAAATGTACTTTCAGTCATAATAATATAACTTGTAGTATTAAGAGAAACCCTGCCCCTTCACCTCAAGTCCAAAACGGCAAAATGTCTGATCAAGAGCAACATTATCTGGTATTCAATTCACAGTATTCAATTTGGTTCCCTCAAAGATTTATTCCAGGTGCCAATGATGCCATTTCTGAGAGTAAAAGCAATTGTTTTTATTTTTTATTCTTTTTTTTTAACTGAAAAAATAAAAAAATAAAATAATTCTACAGTGGTTGCGTCTGTAACAATAAAAAATGTTTGACGAATTGCATAAGCTGTACACATTTCTCAGTTTAGCTGAGCCAGCCCATAACAATCAGTAATGTTTCTTTCTAAGCACTTGCACTTACAGCCACATTGGAAAGAGCCAGGTGTGTTGTGGTGCCCTCTCGGTAGCCTCCATACTTCATGCGCCTATAGTTCTCAAATGTGGCCGTGTCGTGCCACATGCAGAGTGGTTATTTAGGGCTTAAAGTAATGGCCTTTGTGTTTGTGCACTTGATCACGGAGGACAATATATGACTCCCTTACTGGTGCAGACTGATGAGCGCAGCAGCCTCTGTCACAGGACTGAGGAAGTGCAGCAAAACATTCTCATTCACTGCGGATGTTTGGATTGGTGATCAGTACTGTGCTGCTACAGCCACTCGACAGGACTTTGTCATTATAAGACATCACTGGACAGATAAAAACAAAGCGCCACTACAGTTTGAAGGAATGGAACAAGATTAATGTCCTGTAAGAGAAGAATGATCAAAGATTTTGCTCCTCTGACGTAACATCCTCTGTGAAGCAGTAGTTCCACAAAGCAGTGCTGCAAAAAGCGTCAAATCTGGTCCCACCCCAGTTCAGGCAGACAAGCTTCCTTTTTGTGGATGTTTAGTTGATGTCAGTACAGCAGTTCTAATCTAAATGAATGCTGACACCTAAAGAATACTCTTTAATGTTATTAAAAGTAGGGTTTTGGGCATTTCAATCAATCAATAATTTATTTGTAGAGCGCCTCTCACACAGGGCCGACATGTCATTAATGTACTTTGGTGCGAGGCCATGGAGAGACTTGTACACAAGCAGAGCTGTTCTAAAGTCTATTCTCTAAGCCACAGGAAGCCAGTGCAGAGACCTGAGGACTGGACTAATGTGATCATACTTCCTGGTTCTAGTCAGGACTCAAGCTGCAGCATTTTGAATGTACTGCAGCTGTTTTACAGCATTTATCCCCAGATGTCTATGCATATATTGCGAAACATAGATACCCTTTTCTGTTGGAAAGTAGAGACAGGGTGAATTCCGAGTCACTCTGATCAAAAAGTCCTTTAATTAGAGAAGGGACCAACGCGTTTCAGCCACGCAGGGCCTTCTTGGCTGAAATGCGTTGGTCCCTTCTCTAATTAAAGGACTTTTTTATCAGAGTGCCTCGGAATTCACCCTGTCTCTACTTTCCAACAGAAAAGGGTATCTTTGTTTTGCGACGTTATTTCTCATCCTGAAGAGCACCTGATTTTTTATTGCGTCTTTGATTTTTGGACCCTGTAGCACTCACTCCTCCTGTTGTCTATGCATATACAGTGCCTTGCGAAAGTATTCGACCCCCTTGAACCTTTCAACATTTCGCCACATTTCAGTCTTCAAACATAAAGATAAATAAAACTGAAAAGTGGGGCGTGCAATATTATTTGGCCCCTTTACTTTCAGTGCAGCAAACTCACTCCAGAAGTTCAGTGAGGATCTTTGAATGATCCAATGTTGTCCTAAATGACTGATGATGATAAATAGAATGCACCTGTGTGTAATAAAGTCTCCGTATAAATGGACCTGCTCTTTGATAGTCTCAGGGTTCTGTTTAAAGCGCAGAGAGAACCATGAAGACAAAGGAACACACCAGGCAGGTCCGAGATACTGTTGTGGAGAAGTTTAAAGCCGGATTTGGATACAAAAAGATTTCCCAAGCTTTAAACATCTCAAGGAGCACTGTGCAAGCAGTTATATTGAAATGGAAGGAGTATCAGACCACTGCAAATCTACCAAGACCCGGCCGTCCCTCCAAACTTTCATCTCAAACAAGGAGAAGACTGATCAGAGATGCGGCCAAGAGGCCCATGATCACTCGATGAACTGCAGATATCTACAGCTGAGGTGGGAGAGTCTGTCCATAGGACAACAATCAGTCGTGCACTGCACAAATCTGGCCTTTATGGAAGAGTGCCATTTCTCAAAGATATCCATAAAAAGTCTCGTTTAAAGTTTGCCACAAGCCACCTGGGAGACACACCAAACATGTGGAAGAAGGTGCTCTGGTCAGATGAAACCAAAATCGAACTTTTTGGCCACAATGCAAAACTATATGTTTGGCGTAAAAGCAACACAGCTCATCACCCTGAACACACCATCCCCACCTCAGCTGTAGTTATCTGCAGTTCATCCAGAGTGATCATGGGCCTCTTGGCTGCATCTCTGATCAGTCTTCTCCTTGTTTGAGATGAAAGTTTGGAGGGACGGCCGGGTCTTGGTAGATTTGCAGTGGTCTGATACTCCTTCCATTTCAAAAATCTTTTGGGAAATCTTTTTGTATCCAAATCCAGCTTTAAACTTCTCCACAACAGTATCTCGGACCTGCCTGGTGTGTTCCTTTGTCTTCATGGTTCTCTCTGCGCTTTAAACAGAACCCTGAGACTATCAAAGAGCAGGTGCATTTATACGGAGACTTGATTACACACAGGTGCATTCTATTTATCATCATCAGTCATTTAGGACAACATTGGATCATTCAAAGATCCTCACTGAACTTCTGGAGTGAGTTTGCTGCACTGAAAGTAAAGGGGCCGAATAATATTGCACGCCCCACTTTTCAGTTTTTTATTTGTTAAAAAAGTTTAAATTATCCAACAAATTTCATTCCACTTCACGATTGTATCCCACTTGTTGTTGATTCATGACAAAAAATTAAAATTTTATATCTTTATGTTTGAAGACTGAAATGTGGCGAAAGGTTCAAGGGGGCCGAATACTTTCGCAAGGCACTGTATGTTGGGTTGTAGCTTATATTTTGATCAGACGTGGACAGAAGTGACACACTCAAACATTGGCAAGTGCATGTTAACCTGCAGGTGTTGAGTACACAACGGGATCTTTCAGCGGGAGCTTCAGGCAAAATGGGGTTAAGTGTCTTGCCCAAGGACACAACGGCAGCAGACATCAGAGGGAGTCGTGAAGTAGGTCTTGCAGTGGGCTCGAACCCACGACCTTCAGGCTCAAAGGCCAATGCTCTACCAAATGAACCAGTCGCCCCCTTGTCGTTGTACATTACGTTTATTGTGATTTTCTGGATAACAAACGTGCATTGCTACTGTATCAAATTACAATTCTATTTTATGAAAGAACCCTAAAGGGTTCGAGTTGCCCAGTTTGGAAGAAAGGCTGCATACACTCTGCTCTTAAAACAAGTCTCACCACAACATTAAAACAGTGGAGACATGAGCTTAATCCTGGGTGTGGGCCCAGAACAACCTCTGAAAAAACGCTGGTATTCTGTTAAATGCATATTCATTTTTCTTTTCTGTTTTCAATTCAAGGATGCGATGCATACACTTGTTTTTTGGTTATTTTTTCTCACTTTGGAGCAACTGCAAGTCACTTCAATGGAAGAGGTCCCTGTACCTTCCGTTCATTCTATTTTCGTTTCTGACGTCGCAAATGAAGAAAAAAGGTTTTTTTTTTTTTCAGTTGTTTGATTTGTGAAGCATATATTGAACTACAACCGTAATATTGGATTTTGTTTTTCGTTTTCCATAAACTGAATTTTGTGTAAAGGACAAAAAATTCTAAATCCAATATCTGTAAAACCAAAATATGTTAAAATCATGCTCCTCGACATGAGCTTGTTCCGATCCATGCCCTCCACCTGTGCAGACCCAGGCCCCATTTCTGTTCTGGGCTGCCCGGTTCCTCTCCCATGTCCCAGTTCTCCCGTGGGTGGGAGGGCGGAAATACCAATTCATTTCGGGGCCACCAAACTGACAACCCTAAAATGGAATGTTGCAAACCAGGAAAATTAAATCTGAGGCCTTTCACACCAAACTAAGTTTTAGGTCAGACAAATGAAACTATTTTTAGGAAAGTTGTTTGCCTAAAATTTTCAACAACTTTTTTCAACAAGGGAAAGAAGAAAATGTCCCAGAGTTTGTTTTTTGATGTACCTGTCAGACATAAATAGGATGAACGGAAGGTACACGGACCGGAAGAAGCCAGTATTTTTATTTATTCTATAATGAATAAAACATTGTACCAAAAATAATGTTTTACTGAAATATTTATATTGAATTTATTCCAAAATTCAATTCAAGTGACTCATGTTTTGAATGAAGATTTTTTTTTGCAGTTTTTACTTTATTTTTCAAAAGTTGAATAATTTAAGTCTATTCAATGTTTTGTGCTGATAATAATGCATGTTTATCTTCTGTTTTTAGCTGTGTGCAGGTGGAGGAGCATCAGGCTGTTGATATTGATGTTTACCATTGTCCCAACTGTGATGTTGTACATGGACCCTCCTTACGTGAGTCATGCAGTCATTATTACGTCTACTTAGGAAAATTATCTACATAACTACAATAGTATTACAGTTCCTGCTGTTCATGAATATGCAGTGTCCCAAATAAACACATAAATACAAATACTTTACTTTATTTCATTTTAATGGCTGTGCAATTCGTTAACTAAACATCCTTCCTGATTTGTTACTTGGAGTTTTCGCCTGGGCAGCAAAGAAGAAAAGAGCGTGCGTCTTGTTCTGTTGTAGTTTGTGGGGGAAGGGAATGGGTTGACCTCAGAGCCCTTAGGGCACACATTACAACTAATTGAATGGAGTTTGAGGCTGTCCTCTTCAATTGGAAAACCAAATTTATTACATTTACTTTTGTAAAATGCTTTATATCAGGGTAACGCCATGGTCTCTAAATCATGATGAAACCTACTGTAAGTTGGCATTAACAAGTTATCACACAAAAAATTCTAATTCTAACTTTGCTACCCTGTATATGCTGTCAAAGTTAAAGCGTAAGATTTATCACTATGTTCCATCTGAAGGCTGTGTGCATAACGTGTGAGCACTAAAACAAGCTCAAGAATTCTGAAAGAAAACATGGAGATACAGCTTAACACATCTTGCGTCTGTGACCAGAGGGACATTTTCTTAAATTCTCAAATGGCACTAATTCTATACTGTGCTGATGTATTTTTGTTGTTATTGATGGCATAATTAATTGCTGTCACGTTGATTTCAGCTTTTTCCTTTAAATATCAAACTGTGAAGGCTGTATTGCTTCAGTCATGACATGGTGGTTACAGTGATGCATGTGGAGTGTGTTTATCAAATGCATATCATTCTTTCTTTGCAGTGAAAAAGCGCAACAACTGGCACAGACATGATTACACAGAGCCAAATGATGGAACAAAACCTGTGCAAGCAGGAACACCAGTGTTTGTCAAGGAGCTGCAGAACAGAGTGTTTGCTGGGTACATTTTACATTCTTATTTTTACAAATTAACACTGTGAGGAAATGTAAATGCAGAATGTATTTTTTTGTAGGGGTGAAGAAATTCTTTTGCGGATGAAGGGCGAGCAGGTGACCTCACGTTATCTGGAGAGACATGGCTTTAACTACCCCATTGCTATCACTGAGATGGAGGGTCTGGGTCTCAAACTGCCTCCGACTACTTTTTCTGTCAGAGATGTGGAGGACTACGTGGGTAAGTAGTATTGTGTGTCTCTGTGTTTGTGTTTGTTGTGTGTCCCCAAAACCATAATGACAAGAACAAAGAATGGGAAAGATGTCTGAAGGATGGGAAAATGTTTTGGAAAAAATACAAAAAAGAAATTAGACAAATTATTCAAAATATCAAACAATTGATACAATACTTGGTATCCATTTTCCACACTTTCCTCTTTGTTTAAAATTAGCTGACTCTCTTAACCTCTAAAGATAATTTCTAACTAGCTCATCAGTGTAAATGTGTGATAAATCATTATCATGATCAACAACTGCCTGTTGAGAATTTTATTTAGTCTGATCAGCATCAGCCTCAGAAAACTAATTTTGGTCAATTCTACAGGTATATGTGAACTTATGAATGCAAACTTATTCTGTCATTTAAGTAGCCATATATGTGCAGTTGAGTCATTATAATCGAACCTCATATTCAGAAGGTTTTAACGCACCATCAGGGCAGGCATGAGTAACTCTTAAAGGAGCTTTCATTGCCCTCTTGGTGACCACCAGGCCTTATTGAAATGGGCTATCCAGCTCCAATTTCAGGCCCATTACTGAGCCTAAAGCCACTGGTGTTTTTATCGTCAAGTTCAAATTACAGTCTCTTTCCTGCTTTATCTCTATGTCCTCTTGAATGTTAACTCTCAGACAGGTGTTGTAACCAGGAACAGCCTTAATATCAAGTTGCCTTTGTTCCCACTAGGACAAAGAGAGGAATTATATTTGCTTAATTGCACAGGGGTCTCAATATTTTTTGAGGAAACTTATCCTTTTGTTCATTGAACTTTTGTGGTGATATGCAAGTTTCTTTGACGACAAAGACAATCATTCCTAAGAATTGACAATAACAAATGTTGAACCATACATATATACAAATGTATTAAATGGTTAATCTTGTCAGCTTGATAGCTTTAGTTCGAAGCTATTTCTTGGTCCAGCTGTTGGATGTCCTCAGACGCTGGCCAGCTGGAGTGAGTGAGTGAGCGAGCTAACACTGGGGCAATAAATGGTGTTTGGGGGGTGCAGGGAAAATGCAACAACCAGCTGTGTGCTGCCCCTTTCTGTATTAACCACCAACTTGCTTCTTGTAGGAAGTAGGAAACTTTTTTCATTTTTAAAAATCCTCTAAAGACATTAGTTGGAGGATTGCTGTTTGTGGATCTCCCATGTTTGGCTATGTCCAGTATCGTGTGGTGTAAACGCTAGGCAAACCACAAGGGCAGTCTCCAATATAAATCATTTTGATGCAATAGAAATACTTTTTTTAAAAATTGTATTTATATTTTGGGCGCAAATTGAATCATAACTTTGTCCAGTTGTGTACTGGTATCTGTTAAGCAAACTTTAAAATGCTGGGGTGTCTGGGTTAACTAATGAATAATTATTTTTTTATTGTTTTAATGCAGGTGGGAACAAAATTATTGATGTGATTGATGTAGCGCGTCAGGCAGACAGCAAGATGAAGCTCAGCGAGTTCATCAAATACTACACTAACGTCAATAAACCTAAGGTCTTGAACCTCATCAGCCTGGAGTTCTCAGACACAAAGTAAGTTGTATGTGTGTTTTATTCTAGAGTTGCCAGTCATGCACAAATGTCTAGTATGTTGAAAGATCTGTCAGTAATAATGCATCTTTTCACCGTAGGATGTCTGGGTTGGTGGAGGTCCCTGATGTAGCACAGAAAATGTCCTGGGTAGAGAAGTACTGGCCTGATGACTCGTTCTTCCCCAAACCCTTTGTGCAGAAGTATTGCCTCATGGGAGTCAAAGACAGCTACACTGATTTTCATATAGATTTTGGGGGCACATCTGTCTGGTACCACGTTCTCTGGGTAAGTGTTCTTTTCTGTAGAAAGTGTCTCGAAGCGTCACAAATTTGCCTGATAATTGTTTTTTGCCCCTTAGGGTGAAAAAATATTTTTTTTAATCAAGCCCACATTGGAAAACCTTGCACTATATGAAGCGTGGAGCTCTTCGCCCAATCAGAGTGAAGTGTTTTTTGGGGACAAAGTAGACAAATGTTACAAGTGTGTTGTGCCCCAAGGAACAACTTTGCTCATTCCCACAGGTTGGTGCCTTTTCATTTTACATTTTTACTTGGGTTTTGAAGTGGTGAAAGATTTGAAGAAAAAACCAAATATAGAATGAATCTCTGAATCTCTCAAACACTTAAAGCAGGAGTATATATTTTTTCCTTCAGTTTATTCACATAATCACATAAACGGAAACAGCGGCCCACAACTTGCTGTCTTAATCTAAAACCTTTTACTTATTTTGCATACTTGAAAGATTCACTATTTAGCTTTTTGGACAAGTGAGAAGCCAGGAAGTAGTTGCATGGATTTTCACATTTTTGCGGTTTGAAAGTTGGGTCGCCCAGCTTTAATCCTTTGGTTTGTCTTAATGTGAACTTTGCGATGCCCCTGAAACTTGATGGACAAAGCCTGAATCTGTCTTGTTGCCAGTCTTTGCTCAGCAGGCTATAGCATTTTGACATGGATCCTTTGGCTTTTTGGTCGTGGATTTTAAAGAGGGGGGTTGGTCAGTCGGCATTATCAGAGCCGTCCACCCAATTCCTATTCTCCTCAGGCGCCTGCTGTTTCTCACTGAAAACCTACCTCACCTAATAATTTTCTTCAACTCTGCCATGTTTTTTGTATAAATATTATATCTGGTATAAAGCTGCTGAATATGTATAATCAATAACACTTTACAAATGCATTCTATTCACTAACCATAACGAATGCCTTTGTCTCCCTGAAACGTATGCCGCTAATCTGAGTTAAATGCTTGGTTTTGGCGCCCTCTACAGGTTGGATCCACGGCGTTCTTACCTCTCAAGACTGCATGGCGTTTGGAGGGAATTTCCTTCACAATCTTAATATTGGCATGCAGCTCAGGTATGTTTCTCATACTTGTTTAGCATGTTGCACAAAAACAGCTGAAAGCATTTCACCACTATATTGCAGGTGTTATGAAATGGAAAGGCGACTAAAAACACCAGACCTATTTAAATTTCCATACTTTGAGGCAATTTGTTGGTATGTGGCTAAAAACCTTCTGGAAACTCTGAAAGGTATGTTTGTTTGGATGGAAGCATGTACCTTTTATGAAACATTCATTCAATATCTGCATTTGTATTTCTTAGAACTCAGAGAAGACAATTGTCTACCCCCAAGCTATCTGATAGATGGAGTAAAGGCTTTAATTGGTGCGCTGAAGACTTGGTTGAAAAGAGCGGTTAGTTATTAACTTTTGTTCTGTTATTTTGCGCCCATTTTCCTGTTCTCTTCTTATGTATTTATGGATGTATGTTTGTATTCATCCTTTAGGTAACGGAGCCAACGAGTGAAGTACCAGACAATATCAGGCCGAATAATCTAATTAAAGAGCTGACCAAGGAGATTCGCCACCTTGAAGTATGATTTAAAATTGAAATATTGCCGCAATTCATTCAATCTGAAATGACCATTCACCATTGTCCATCATCAGGAGGAACCTATAAATGGTAATAAGCCAGTGAAATCTCAGGGAAATTCTTGTGGAGCAGGATCTGGATCCAACAGTTGTCCAGCGACTCGCTCCACATTGGAGAAGCTATGCCAGGCTCGAAGTGCCAGGAAAGCTGCCAGGCGGCTGAGGCGGCAGCAGCAACAGCAGCAGCAGGCCCCAAAGATTCCCACCAATCTGGAAATCCTAGAGCAGCACACCAGAGAGGTCCTAAAGAGATTAGAAGTTGGCCCTCTTGAAGAGGTGAGTCTTGTACATACTGGTGAATATTTTAATCACACACAAGTGTTTTTTTATTTTAATAGAGTGGTTTTTGAGTGATCAATATGTCCACATCTTTTATAGGATGCTGCATTCTGTGCAAAAGTTCATGGAAAGCTCAACAAAGTTTCGACTGCCTCTGCGGCAGCTGCAGAGTCTTTAGACGATAATCACTTGCGGCTAATGTTTGCTAATGGAAGAATAATCAGGTATATTTCATATATTTAAATTGCACACGTGTCACTTTTGTTCTAGCACAATTGTCCGTTTGCCGTTTTGTTATCGTTTGCTCAAAACAATATGATTTTGCAGAGATTTTAGAAGACCAGGGAGCAGCCCTCTGAAAATAGAAGGCGAAACTTCATCCACTGGACCAAATTGCAAATCTACTGTTAGAGCTGGTAATGGTAAGTGCTATGCACTTTACTTATTACGCTATGCATAACAAATCATACCATAATATCTAATGTTTCAACTTAAACTATTCACAGATATGGAAGACAAAACAAAGCTCAGGGAAGATCCTTCAGGACTCTCAAGTGCGTCCGATGTGGAGTCGGAGAGTGACTTTCGTATTCGGGTAAATACTCATACTGAAATATTTTCAGTGCTTAGATAAACCCATCTTGTCAATAATTGTTTCTAAATGTATTATTGGTTTTGTTTCTATATGTTTTTCTTTTGCAAAGCATCGTAAAGTGTCGCCCTTATCTTCATCCGATGATGATACAGACAGTTCACGGGAGGATGAGGCCCTAACCGCACTTGAACAGAAGATGGACCAGTCTAATCAGAAACTCAGGCACCAACACAGACCACTCAAACGGTTTGTAACGAATCAAAATCAATCATGCGTTGAAACTAGTGGGGGCGGGTCCCGGTTCAAAAGTGGTCAAAATGACGTACGCTGACATGCTTGCAATACCACCCCGGGCCGATGGGGGTTAGGGTTGCCAACCGTCCCTTGAAATACGGAATTGTCCCGTATTATAGAAAAACTATGTGCGTCCCGTATTGAACTGATACGGAACGGCTTTTGTCCCGTATTTTCAGAGTCGCCTTAAATGCATCACTCACTCACTGCATGTCACACAAGCGACACACGCACACACAGTAATCACAGTTTAAGCGTCTACCTTTCGGCCAAACAGTGTCAAAGGGGGCGTAGGCTTGATCACATCCATGGGTTTACCCCATGGATTACCCTTACTGTTGACAAGTGACAGCGTGGGCCGTGCATGGATCTATGGGGCCATGCCCGCAGCATCATCCTGGCAGAAGTCTGGTAAAGTAGCGTCATATTCCCAGATTCGGACTTCCGCGGTCAATAGCTCACGGAAGTTACTTTGTTAAACAAAAGTAATTTGCTAAAATGATCACCTCTATGTTGATTTTTCAAATCCAATGCGCTGTTTTTAATGCAGAGAAATCCATTGAATCCAGTTCACTGCAAGCGCCGAGAAAAGCGCTTAGGGACCGTCAACCAATGTCAATACCAGCTTTGTAAACAAAAAATAGCTTTTACTGAAGCCATGTACACGCACTAAACTCTCAGACACTATAAATAATGACCATATCTAACTGCTACAGACTTTGATTTCAACATGTGTGAGTTTTTTTAATGAATACATGTTTTTCTTTTTTTCTTTTACAGTAAATGGTCTTTACTGTAACATACATAAATAATGTATGTTACAGCGTTTGTCTTTTTATATTTTTTATTACTAATAAGAATGCATGAAGTCCTTAACCAGCCAAAGAGTTCCACCTATTTATGACATTTATTTTTTGCCTAAGAATTTTTTTGATTTTTATATGTAGCCAAAAAATTACATTCTAAAAACTGTGATTATGAAATTCCATGATTCCTGTGTAGATTGAAATTAGGACAAAAAAGTGCTCAACCCGATCCACCCAAATGGTGTCCCTTATTTTTTTGTTCTCAAGTTGGCAACCCTAATGGGGGTGGACCCGGAATAAGAATTAGCCAATGCTAACATATAGCATCTTCTTACCTCTCGAAAACGTCTTTACAGGATGGTCCAAAAGTTGGCTCTTGGCCCAAAGCTCCGTTCCACATGTGTGTCAATGCTGAGGGAAGTGAATTTTTTTGGACCACTCTAGTTTACTCGCACGAATTTTTGAAGTCACTCGTTTGAATGAATGGAGCTCGCGCCGGCTGACACATACGCAGATGCGTTTTTTCACATTTTCCAGCCCCCGCGGCAATTTTAAATCACTCCATGAGAGCCCAATTTTTGGCCCATTAGTTGGAACGGCGGAGATAGGCGTGACTACGTTCGTTAATATATACAGTCTATGGTTGAAATTCTGGATGAGATGAGTTCTTTGGAAGAGTCTCTAATAAAAAATGCTATGCAATTGTCAATAGGCTTTATATTTCGGAATTTTAGAATACCATGTTATGTTATATCAAATTCTGAAGCTTTAATTCTACAGAATTATGTTTTCCTCTAAACAATGAACCCAAAAATAAATTGGTAAATGTATTTGATAATTGGTCTACAAACATATGTTGTATGTGCTAGTCTTTTACAGCCTGAGAACTTTTTCACTTCCTTTTTTTGTAGAGAACATCCTACCTCACCTAGCACAGAAGCCATTCAGGGCATGCTGTCGATGGCGGGTCTCTTGTGCTCAAAGACTGAGAAGGCAGAACTATCGCAGGAGCTATGGTGGTCTAGCCCGAATCAGCACACCCTGCTGGGACAGAGGGACTTGGAGCAGCACCATCTGCAGGGAAACAAGAGCCCCATAGACAGCCAAGGAAACAGCAGTAACGAGGCTTGGGACAATCAGGGACTTCCTAGTCCAGAGATGGAGTACCAGTACTGTGATAATTCAATGTCCCCCCCTTTGCATCCCTCCAAAAGACAAGCGCCAAACTCTCCACCTATAAGCAATCAGGCTACTAAAGGTTTGCGCTCATTTCTATGCACTTTTTCTTTCTACACAATGACTTGAGAACTAATGCCATTTTATGTTTTCTGTTTTTTTCAGGCAAAAGGCCTAAAAAGGGAATGGCTACAGCCAAGCAGAGACTGGGCAAAATTTTGAAACTGAGCAGACACAACAGGGTCTTTGTATAAATTTTATTTGACTGATCAAACGAAGGACTATTCTCGAAAAGAATACATGAACTTGTTTTGTACAAAAGTACTGATGTACAAATTGTGTACAAAACAAGTCACTGCCTAGTGACCATATATGAAAGAATTTGAAACGTTCAACTTTGGTGCATGCTGGAGACAGGGTATTGTGAGCAAACGCACGTCTTTGCTAAAAGCACACTAAAAAGGAGCTTCTAAATTTCTTCATTTTGCAGCAGCCTAATGTTTTAAAGAAAGGCATTAAAGAGGACAATGTTTTTTCAAATTGACACAACTGCTTGCTCTCGCTGGAAAAGTTAAATGTCAACAACTTTAATGCCAATACTTGGATTTTTCCTTTTTCTTTCTGCATTAAGCAATGGTTGGAGCCTTGGAGGATGAGTACAAGGCCAAAAGGGTGCTTTTAGCTGTTTCCGATGGTGCTAAAGATGAGGCAGTGAATAAAGACTGATTATATGGTGCATAAATTTAATTTTATTCATGCTTTGTCATTTAGTATTTTCTCCCTTTTCTATCAATCACACCAGCAATAATGACTTGGAGGAAAAGACTTGAGCAGCGTTTGGTCGCAGTCTTTTTTTGTAAAATATAAGTGTGTACTTTATCTATTTCAGATGTGCACAATGAAGTGCATAAAACTCAATTTTAGAGACAGTTAAGTCTGAGGATTATTTCAGCAAAAAGAAATCTGATGCTGTCTTTTCAGTGTTGTATGTCTTTTTAATGAATTGTGAGAAACTGGACTTGAAATGTACCTTTTTTATTTATTTTTCCCTGTGATGTTCTTTTTGTATTTCAAATTCTGAATGATGTATTTATTAAGGAAAAAGATTTTATTATATTTTGACCCAAATAATTTCTGAATGTGTATGTTTTGTTTTAAAGTCAACACCTGTTGAGTGATTTCATCTATTCTATTGCATTAATAGGTTCCCTGTTGTTTAGTCATCACTATCGGGTGTTTGTGGTAAGTGCAAATGGGAAGTAATTGTGAATTTCCACCTCATCTTTCTTAACCTTGTGCCACTTGACATTTGCAAAAACATATTCTGAGCCACTGTGGTTAATCCAAAGTTTGTCCAAAAAACGACTGGGGATTTTATAAAATGAATGTTTTTGAATCAATGCCAGTGCTGAAGTCTCTTGATAAGTCCGCATATTTAACCTCAGGTATGTCATGCACATGAATTTTGACGGGACACATCATGGGATCAAACAAACTTATCAGTATTTCCCATTGTAACCATTCACTTCAAACATGTTTTGTATTCTAACTTTTACATTGATCAGTGCATGTAACTGTTATATTTTGTTGCTGACCCCATTGCACTTGAGTTGCAAATATCCCAGGGAAACTGATGCCAAGTTGACTCTTTAATCAGAAAGATACTTTCCGCTTTAACAACTGCACACAGCAGCAGAATGATCCAGTGTACCTTTTGACGCACCTCCTTTTCACATTACAACTTTTTACTCTGCATGTCATTGAAAACATGAGCTGAGCCACAGCCACACCTTTTGTGTTTTGCTTTGTATTAAACTGTCAAATGTTTGGTGCTATGTTATGCAAGTTTTTTTTTTATAGCTTTTGGTTTAAGAATATACACTGGCTAACTGTGACACTGTTCAGGCATAGCTTTTTGTTTTTACAGTTTGAATTATGGGTGTAAATAAAATTTGAAAATGTAAAACACAATTGTATCAAGTTTACTTTAAACCAGAAGGCTTTATTTTACAAGATAATTTACTTATATACAACGTTCGGGAAACTCCAGCTTTATTAAAGAATCGATAAACGTTCTGCAAGAAAAAGTAATGTTACAACACTCATCTACACACAATATATTAACCAAATCTTGAATGTACCGCGATAACTCATTCGTCCTCATCATCAGGTGGGATGCCCAGTTCCTCGTCTGTCCACTCGGAGGCGTCTGGCCATGGGAAGTGCCCCTGATAAAATACGAAATGGAGTTAAACGCTTCGCTATATTAGATGTACACACCATACTATCAAACTATACACACCAACACCGCGTCCGGGTCATGCCAGCAATGCCAAAGTATCCAAAACCACATGGCGCCGCTAATGAGCTCGGACTGAAATTTCTGATTCTTCGTTAACTGCGGATATTGCCTGTATTGGGGCTCAATGTGCGGTCCGCCGCTTCCACTATAATGAACATATTCAAGTTAAAACCGTACAGCTTAAAACCATATTAGCTTTCTCTCTGGTGTGTTAGCTTGCTTGCTAACGGCATTACAGATACTTACTTTCTTGCTGTTAAACGTTGTGGGCCTCGTCTAATCAGCCTTGAACCTGTCCGCAGAATTCCCACTGCCCTTCCTAAAAACGACATTATCCCTTTGAACAAAAACACCCTTTTGTTGAGTGATTTTTGTGTGTGCAAAGCTCGGTCTGCTGAAATGTCACCTTCTCCTTTGTCAATAAAGGACTCCCGAGTAAGAGTCGTTGTGATTGGGCAGCACAAAAATTACGTTTATTGTTACTGCGTTTGTGATTGGCTGTTCAGAATAAGTATTAAAATGTTCCGTTACTAGAGACAGTAATAATCAGGTGATTTTGCGTAAAGCTGGATAACTTTATTTGTGTTATAAATACATTGTTTGTCCCAACATAAAGTCTAGTTTGAGTCTTTTCTTGTCTTATTACAAAGCAGTTTATATTTTGCAAACTGCGAGGCGATATTATACATGTATGTGTGTGTATATATATATATATAGAAGTAGCAAAGTGTGTTGGTGTGATGAAGAGATGTAGTCCCATGCTCAATCAAAATGCCTTATTTATTTTGTATCACTCATTCACAATGTCATACTTAAATTATTGTATAGAAATTTGGGGAAATTCTTACAAAACAAATCTATTACCTTTAGTTACGCTACAAAAAAGAGCAATTAGAATTGTTCATAAAGTAAAATATAATGATCACACCAACCCACTGTTTTTTCACTCATTTAATTTAAAATTGTATGATGTGGTAAATTATAGAACAGCTCTTATTATGTACAAAGCATCTACAGATTCTCTTCCTGATCACATCCAGAGTCTTTTCCAAGATCGGGATGCTCATCACTCTTATAATCTGAGAGGGATCAATAAACTATATAAGCCAAAAGTTAGGACAACCCTTAAATCTAACTGCATTTCAGTGAGGGGGGTGACATTGTGGAACAGTCTTCCAGAGGAATTGAAAATATGTAAAAAACTTGTGCAATTTAAAAAAATGTTTAAAAGATATATAATGAATAAGTACCAGGAAGAGATGGGAGATTGATGCTCTCATAGACAGGCACATGCACATGTGTGTGTATGGCCTGGGTATGGGTCAATGTTTAAGATGAGTTACACTTTATACATTTCAAATGTCAAGACTGTAAATGACTTTATTGTAAATATGTGCAATTGTGATGGAGCTACTCCTTTTGAGTACTGTTTTTTGAGTACTATCATTGTGTCTGTCATGTATTGTATGGGGCAAAGGGGTGTATGGTCGGAGTGTTTGGGGCCTGTGTCGTGTTTCTGTTTATTGTGTAGTGTGTGTATTTGGTGTAATGTGGTGTGAGTGGGGGGTTGGAATCGAATAAGCGTAAGCTTCCTCCATACCCTTTTCAAGTCATATGACTGAGAAGTGTAATTGACTGTGTATGTTATTTTTCTTTCTTTACTTGAAATAAATAAACAAACAAAAAAACATATAGAAAGAAAGATAGGTTCTATTAGATCCCGTCAAGCTTCTGAAGCTGAGCAGGGCCTGGTTAGAACTGTGATGGGAGACCTCTGGAAATATTAGGCACCTCAGTGGGGCGACTGTTTAGTCCCACACTGCCGTTGTCTTCAAGCAATCTTGACACTTCACCCACATTGCATATGAGTCTAGCGTGTGCGTGAATGATTGGTGGTGATCGGAGTGGTCGATGTGTATGCAGTGAAGAGTAATGAGATGTGAAGAGTATGAAAATATCACCACCCGTAAGAAATGTTGTATATTAGTAGGCCAGGAGGTGGAGACAATTAGCCGGTTTAGAGATGATATGCCAAAAAGCAGGACTTACAAATTGTCAAGATGTAATATTTTTACTTCTTAATCGTCATTTCTTATGGGATATTTTGGTCTGACTCAGATCCATGGTCTGATTATTGGCTTATAATCTAAAATGCATGTCTCCCATAAATGTCCTAATCTATAAGAGGAATGCATTACCAAAGTGATCAGTTATAGTGATGCATTGAAGTGACTCAGTTATGTTACACAGTACATAATACAATTGGGGAAATATAATCGGAGTATTTCAAACTTGAATTTTCAATTTCATCGGATGGCCATACCTTGACGGGAACATGTGACTGGAAATTGGTGTAATTTCCTATGGCTGGTATGGTAGAATGTATTATCCCCCATTCATTTGATAGATATAACACAAAACAATGTTCTATATCCAGTATAGACAATGAAGTCGAATACATTTTAAAGAAAGAACAAATATAATACTGAATTTAATATTTAAACATCTGCCAATCAAGGTAAGTTCTCCATCTTTGGTCCTATGAAAAAAGAACTCAACAAGTCATTGTAAAAGTTGTAAAACCGACAGTAGCTGAGGACTGTCATCTTGGCATGAAACAAAAACAGGAAACAACCCTGAAACGAGAGCGCGCATGACGCCACGCAAAAGCGATCGGCTAAAAATCTGGATGTTGAATGTTCTAGGCGCCATCTTGTTTCCAGTCATTTAAGTTCACGGATATTGTCATTTTTACCAATCAACGATCATATCCTTCGATCACAAAATCAACAGCCCCAATGTTTAATGTCAATGGGGCACCATTCCGTAAAGGCGAAGCTGGATTTATCGAGTCTGTCTCGGTTTGTTACAGTCCTTAGATAATGGCGTCTCGTCAGTGTTGCTCTCCGGTTGCACCCCTCTCTCCTCACAGCTCAGCGCCCGCCCACAAATACAACTCCCATGATGTCATCTCAGACAAGCTGTCCACCAGTCGGCGATTAAAACAATAAACGAACGAAAAGATCTTGATATTTTTTGATCAGTATATAACCATCGGAACCTGAAGTTCAGCGTTTTCGTTCAATCCAATCTGAAACTATTTAGATCTACCACCACTAGGCGTGCAGCAGCACAGCGAGTGAATAACACTGCGCATGCGTGGATGGATGCGGTTTGGTGGAGGGTCAAGAGATGAGAAAGATGGTGTTTTAACTATAGACTGTTTTTACACATCATGACAGAAAGATGTTTCTGTTGTTATTTGGGAACTGCGGCCTACCTGTGAATGATCAAGCACATAAGTGCTATAAGTTGTAGCTCTGTACTATAAAACATTTTAAAGAATTGTGAGGAGGAATACCTGGCAGGTCATGTACTTTCTACACAAAATGTTTAGACCTGAGGCCATGGCGCACTGGAAAGTGTTGCGAAAAGCCTGTGACTATCAGATCATTTGTAGTAGTGCAGCATTTGGGTATCTGTGTGTGCGTGCCCACGCTTGTATGTGTGTATCCCATAGAATGTTTGTGTATCCTCGCCTATCTGTACAACGTTTTTATTATTTGTATTGACCCTAAAGTACGTCAAAATACTTGTGCATCTTCAATGTATCGTTATAGTATGTTTGCCTTACTCAACCAGCCTCTCATGGGGCTAATAAGTTAGCTCTAAGTACAACACGACAAAGATATGACATATTGTAGGGGTCCATGAACGCGCGTGGAGCTCGGCCACCCTTGTGAGCGCGAGTGTGCGGCCCCGCAGATGTGGGGGCGGGGCAGGGTTGGTGGGGGAGAGGGGGAGAGAGGGGGGCGCAGGGGGCGGAGTCTGTACGCTCCTGGCAGCGCCGCCATTTTTACACAGGGAAAAGAGACTGGTTTGTGGGGATCCAATTTCGAAAAGTCGCTGTTCATTAGGGCGCTATTCTAACGGTTTTGGTTTTATTTACAGTACAATTGAAGTACTTGCGAAAATTAAGCAACGCTATTAGGAGGAGGAAGAAGAATACACGCGGCCAAGTTTGGAAGACACATTTTGAGACTTTGCAAGTGATCCGCAGTGTGTGGACACAAGTATTGTTTTGGTTGTGAGAGCTCAGAAGAGCGGCGGGGGTCTCACCCAGATCCTCTTTTCCTTGTTTGGATCTTCGAGAGTGGACCTTAGACGGTGAGTAAACTATAGTGTCGATTGAAGTTGTGTGGTGATCCTAAATCCGACCTAGAGAGCTATTGTTGGCTTTAGTTAGCTGGCTAGGAACAACAAGCTCTTGCTGGCTAAGACGAGCTAGGTGTTGAATTATTCGATTATGGGTCAATAACTGTTCGACTTGTACGATGTACTTGCACTAAATCTGATAATTAATAACGGTAAGTGAGTAAGAGACGCGATCGGTGACTACGCTAGCGTGAAAGGTCTTGCTCGTTGGACAGTTGCTAACTAGCGCATGCTACTAGCTTAAATTAGCTATACACGGACCAAATAACATTTGTTTGATTCAAATGTTAATTCAAATGGTGTGATAACGGTGATATATCTATCCTGTAGCTATTCATTTTAGTTATTTCTCAGCAAATGCAAAAACGTTGACTATAAATTACAGTCATGTATTTGTAGCGTTATGGCCAAACGTTTCCTAAACGCCGCAAAGCTGTGAACTAGCAATGCTCTTAATTTAACATATTTAGATCGGCTGCAGACGTATAATACATATGTAACTACTATCCAATAGATGTTAGGAGAACAAGTGACTCTGTGCATACTCTGTCACAGACGTACATTTGTGTATTTCATTTCTAGAGTTTTGTGAATGATTTGTCCAACTAATGACCGTACTGTTTATATAATTCATGTGTTTTAAATTACCTACGTTCCCATTACTGCAGCGGTCAGCAAATGCGTCAGTGTGCTAACTTTGTTTGTGATAGCCCACTTAAACGCAACAATCGCTGTATTTGTCACAATAAAGATGTACATTGAGCTTTTGGAAAAGTCACGAATACATTCAACCGTGTGTATACATTTTGTAAGATCTTTTCCTGTGCTTGTTGGTGTATTATACTTGTCGCGGTAGTTTGCATCCTGCCCACACAGCAGAGAACAATGTTTCTATAAAGCAGTTATCACAATGTCGCTGTATAGGCAAGCTTTAACATGCATATCAACATATACATGCGAAATGCTGTTTTTCCACACAAAGACCGATGAAATATATTGCGTCTGACATGTTGCATAACTTGCTAAATTTAACTTTTATGATACAGTTATCAATATGTCTAACAGGATGATG
Organism: Knipowitschia caucasica; assembly: GCA_964034765.1. Classification (NCBI taxonomy): domain Eukaryota; kingdom Metazoa; phylum Chordata; class Actinopteri; order Gobiiformes; family Gobiidae; genus Knipowitschia; species Knipowitschia caucasica. Next base: position 19,834,908 of record OZ035823.1, read on the forward strand.
TTAAACTGGCTTCACGTGATTTAGATACTTAATTTAGATTCATGGTGTACTAGGTTCAAATACTGCAAGTGTGGGGGAGGGGATATTCTTTTGGGCATCTCGCCCCAGTCATACATTTGTAACCCCATACAGTTAACCTCAAGCCTACAACTGTACCACTTCCCTCAACGAACAATTGAACAAAATCACAATCGACACATCATTAGCCTTTCGTTTAATCATGTATTACTTGCTCCTTGGTGGAGCAAGTAATACACCAATGTTTCATCTGTAGCTTACTCTGCTAACATCACATTACTACGCATTACGCCTTTAGCCGTCACAGCTAACTTGTGTGTCTCTCAGACAGCTATCCTCTAATAAAGACGCGTAAAGCATGACTTATAAGAATATTGCTCCGAATTTTTATCTTCGCTTGCCTTCTTAAATTATCTAGCTCTAAACATGTTTTACCAAGCTAGGCCATGGCAGTTATTGCTAGCCCGTTAGCTTGCTGTCTTTCGACGAATTCACAACAAAGTCCTACACGATCAACACACACATTGCAGCGACAGAGAAATACTTAAGGCAGAGTGTGTAAAAAGACGATTGAATGCTTTCTTGTGGATTTTCAGTCCATGGCGAGGCTTCCCTGTCTTAACGATAGTCTCGCCGTCCTGAGAAAACGTTATGAAAATGGCGACAGCACCAGGGTGTTGTGGAAACATAATAGCAACGCTGTATCCTCCACACCCCTATCGGCTGCACGGACTGCAGCGGCAAAACGACAAACTCAGTATAAACTATAAAGCCCCTCTGCAACATTGCCTTCTCTGTCTCGGTATAATATCTACCTAGCATATGTTATTAAAACATTCATTCACATGTTTGTGTCTCTACTTTCCTTTTAATAATAAAGTGTACTCCTGAGTGTGTATGCGTCACAGTCGTTGTCACTTTCTACATATTATTCTTGCGGGAACTGTACCCTAATAATGGCACACGTTTTTGTGCTATGGTTTTTTTTTTTTAAAATAAAATTGTAATTATTTTCCGAATTCACTTTGATAACTTGTGTCACTTTTTCAACCTGCTCTACTATACCTGCAGCTGTTGGTTCCTATACTTTGTATGTTTATGTGTGACTTTTTGTTTCGTCATTGTTTCTTGGTATTCATTATTTCATGTTGCAACAAAATTACAAAAATACTGAAGCAAATTCATTGTTTCTGACTTTTGGATACTGACAAGGACAATTAAAAAATTGTCATAATTGAAGGACACAATATTCAAAGATAACTAACAATTTACTGTTAATGTGACTCATTTTTGTGTGTTTTGTAATTATATAATTTTTCAATGACAAATGTCATGTTTATTGTTACAAGTTGGCTAAAACTGGTCTCTGGTGATCTCTGGTTGCATGGTGTCCGACCCCAAGAGACCCGGAGACAACGCTGTATAGCATTGGAGCACAAAACAATTGCGTAGTATTCCAGCTGGGACAAGAAGCTAGGGCTCAGGTAACCTGTTTTTGTTTTGCAAGCTGGCCAGTAACAGATTTAGTTTTAACTAAAGTAAAATTCCATCTTGACAGGTTGCTTAAGTTGTAGAGCGCACTAGGGGCTTTTTGGGGTGAAAACAGATTCCTCTGATTCATTAATTTGCAAATGAATATTGGAATTTGTTCATTGTAAGCTTTTCTAGGAGATAAACAATTCGACAATAGTTGGTAGACTGTGACAGTGGTTTGAGCTTTCCCCTCTCAGAACGAAGGTCGTTGGTCTGACTCCCAGACTACATGGGGCCTTTTGCATGTTCTCCTTGTGCAGGTTTCTCCCTGGTGCTCTGTTTTTCTCTTAGTAAGTACTAAAACATGTACATTGGAACTATGAGAACTACTCTGGAGCTAATTCTAGTCCATTTACAGCAATACATATACATTATAATTTAAATGTATGTGTAATTAATAGAAGAATATAGAGATCTAACATAAGATTATCTCTATATTTCAGAGCAATATTGATACTTGTAAATTTATTATTGCAGCCTTGGTAATAAATGTAATTTTATTATTTTCTTTGGCCTTTGTTTTCACAAAATATAGATAATGTAATATGGTGAAATATTATTAGCTCTCACCAAACACAGATACTTGCTGGGATTCTAGCATTGGAGACACTGATAACGTATGGTTTAGTTTATCATTTGCATGCTGCATACCTAAACATTTCATAATGATACATTTTTATTAGACTGGTCGCTTCATAATAGCTAGCTCCTTTCTCCCTGAATCTCTGAGTCCTTGCATGAATGAGGGTTTTCAACAATATAGCATCAATTATAAACAGGAGACCATGTTTGATATAATGCATGCATATTTGGTATATGTTTGTAAGCTTTCGACCAGACATTGGTCAGACAACAGGAGGGAAGCCCCAGCATCATTATCAGGCCCATCTGCCAGGGAGACTTGGCTTATTTTCTTGATTTACAAAGATAAGAACATTATTCTTGTAATTGTCTTGTTATTTCTGGCTGTTTTATTTGTTTGTTTCATATTATGTCATTTTAAACTTGTTCTCTCTGTTCCAATGTCAGTCTATTTTTTTATTCTATAGTCCCTTGATGATTGTATATAAATGAACAAATAAGCAGCTTGATTTGAACTTCATTGATTTTTATTGACCTCACTTTGTAAACTCTGAGGACAAGTCAACATTCACAGTATGTTTTTTAACTTCTTTGCTTTGTAAGATAAGATAAACTGGTATGTGGGTAGAAACAATGCCAGCAATTGAAAGACACTCAAATCTGCATCTTCTGTTATTGAGTCAAGAGCAGTCTGTTGGTGTTCTGTGGTTTTCTCTCCAGTGCAGTCTTTCCTGAATGTGTAGCCATTCCTTACACAATGACGTGACTGTGTCCCCTTGCTCAGGGAGGGTAGGTGGGGAAAACGGAATGGCAATGTATGCTCTAGTCTGCCACCCAGAGTCCACCCAGATTTAAGCTGTGTAGCGTCACTGTCAGACAGACCCCTGTACACCTCCCCCACCCCGCTCTGCCCTCACGAGCTGGTAGACATGCTGCGGCATAATGTCTGATGCCCATTAAATGAAGTGATGTTGATAAAGAAATTGTATGTTTTGTAGAAAATGTCTGATTGTACTAGTACTCTTGTAATTAGGAAATATTTTTGTGACACTCCTCTTCCTTTCCCCTCCTCAAAGCTTTCGTTCGAGGTTTATTTAGGAAGTGCACCAAGAAGGGAGAGAATCTGGCCGGGCAGGGTGACTGGGCACAGGGAATGGGTGGGTTGTGCATTTTCTTTTCTTTTTTTTCTGTGTGGCTGTTTCTTTAAGGTGAAAGACAGCACTTCAAGAGGAAGTAGGAGGAGCAGACTGAGGCAACCACAGTGCAGTGGCTTGGATTTAGACAAGAATGCAGCTTTACTGTACTTGTTTTTTCCAACTCTTAATAATCATAGTGCACTGAGCTTCAGCCAGACCACTATGCACGCTTCTCTCATCTAGCTTTATAAAGGAATGCTGGGATGGACTTAGACAGGGTCTAAATCACCCTGTTTGTTGTGTTTGAGTGTGTATGTGCATTCCATTTCAGTGATGGCAAGATTCCCTAGATGAACTAGAGACCAACCTAGTAGAGAAGGGAACAGGCTCAAAGGAGTGTGTACTAGCTCTAAATACTGGGTCCCTTACTTGAGGGAAGCAATTTGTCTTTTCAAGCAGTAAGGGATAGAACTTTTTAGTTTTTGTATTTGCTGAAGGCACAAGGATGGCAAGGAAACGCTAACTCAAGTCTCTGTAAGGTCACTTTTGTCAGAAGTGAGTATAGGTTTCTAGTAGAAGTGAATCTAGTATGATACACAACACACCGTAGCAGGTGGAATTAGGTTATTATTATTGCTCATTATTGGGTTAAAATGTAAGTGCCATTTCACAAATGCCATGTCTATACCATATTTCTTCTGATCTGCCTTTGTTTGACCAGAGCGCAGGAGCTGTGGAGGTGTGACCTCCAGCCTATTTTGTCTCAGCATCTGTCCCTCTCACTAATCCCGCTTATCAACGGAGCTCTGGGTATCAGGGGCAGCCACACTGACACACATGCTGTCTTGATTCAAATCCATAAATGTACAAACAAATGTTGCTTATCTTTTGATGGCATAAGTAATATTCCCGTATTTTAATTGTCTTTATCCCTGGAAGAATAGCTACTGCTTTTATATAAGTGTATATATACTTATTTGTATATAAAAATATATATAAACAAACTGCTGTTGGACCAAGGAAGACTATTAAGTGGTATACAGTGCCCTCAACATGAACCATTTGTCTCGTAGCAACCGCAAATGTGAAGATAAAGTTACGTTGAATGTGGTCCCCGCTGTCCTCTTGTGTTTTTAAATTTGCAACTTGTTAATTTTTAGTGTATACAGGCTTGTAAAAAATGTGTTTCATAATTTCCAACTCAACCTGTGTCCAACTGAATTAAAGTGGACCAGGTGAACAACATGTGGTAGGGTCAAACCCAGGAGTTCATTTTATTATAATGATAATAATAATGCATTGTTTTTATAAAGTGCTTTTCTGGACACTCAAACGCTTCACATGTAATTCTTTCACTTCATACACGGTGGTAAATTACTATGTTAGCCACAGCTGCCCTGGGGCACATAGACGCAATGCACTCACACGTGGCACGCGGCGGCACGGTGGCTGAGTGGATAGCACTCTCGCCTCTCAGCAAGAAGGTCCTGGGTTCGAATCCCAGTTGGACCAGGGCCTTTCTGAGTGGAGTTTGCATGTTCTCCCCGTGTCTGCGTAGGTTTCCTCCGGGTGCTCCGGTTTCCCCTACCACTAAAAATATGTACAATAGGTCTGGCATGTGCCTCCTGTACTGGCCCCGCTCCCAAAAATAACAATTGTAAACCGCTTTGAGACTCCGATGTGCAGTGAAAAGGCGGTATATAAATTACTACTTACTTACTTACTTACTACGTGCCATCTGCCCCTCTTATCACCACCAACCATTCACGCACAGCATTGCAAGAAGACAGTTGTTAGTAAAATGTATATACAGCAGAGAGAATTTGCCAATATATGATTTGGACAAAGCTGAGATAAGATACACAAGCTGAAAAGTATAGAATTGGCCCTAAATTGTATGAAGACTGATATCTCAAAGGTTTTATGGACTTGGCACTTGTACTAATAATTTAATACAGTGAATAAAAGTAAAAGGAAGGAAACCTAAATCACGGTCTAAAAGGGACCAAATGACCCCGGGCTACTTAACCTAGGAAAGATCATCAAAATTCATCAACATTTTTTTTAGTATACCTTCTTCAAATAGTGGTTAAGGAAGAAGTCTTGATTTCTATGCAAGATAATGCTCCAACTCTTCAATTCACTTATTATTGCTTTATTAACGGTTTTATTTTTTTGGTTGCATTAATGTCTTGACTTTATTTTAGTGGCCTTTGGTTGCCATGAGTGTTGTAAAGGGCTAAATAAAATGTGATTGAATGATGCATCAGTATTTGTGTGGCTTGTCAAAAACTGCCTAAAGGATAGTAAACACTGCTCTGCACACCTGACTTCAACCCAATCAAGAATTTTCGAGCTACAAATAACGACTTTTTATGGGGGGGTGCACAATGTTTCAATTGTTATCAAGAAACTGACTGCTGATTCAGTGGATGGAAGGCTTGTATCGGTTTTTGGAAATGTGGATGGTTGTTTTGTAGATATATTTTGTGTCTGTTGTACTTGTCATCAAATATGTTCAAAGTTGTATATAGTTTTCTCTCTTGACTGATGATTACGGAAAAATGTTTTTCTGTGTCACTCAACAACTGTTTTATCAATTATTTTCATATCACAAAACATTCTAAAAGGTTGACACAATAATAAAACATATTTTCACCTATTATTTGGATAGTTAAAAAGAAACAGGTCCCCCCGACAACAAATATTCTAAAAAAGGAAACTTGCATGATGAACCTATTGATAAATCTTATCTCTGTGCATATACTGTTTGAGGTGGTTCATGTTTTAAAAAGTTTTACTGTTCAGATTTACTGATTTACCTTCAGTGATGTACCAAAAGCTGATTCCTGAATCAGGAGGGTGCATGCTTGTTGCACTGCTGTTTAGAATTATAGTTTTTTTTTCTGAGCAGCTGCTGTTCCTATTGCTGATTTTAATTGATCCATTGTTATCAAAAAGCAGCACAAACTCTTTCCTTTCTGCTCCTTTTATCCTCAATGTTCCTTATGGTTTACCACAAGATATGATCAATGATATTGCAGGACTAGGAAGAGGGGGTATTCCACCAGATTCAGGTGTAGAAACTGTCAACTTGAAGGAAAAATGGCCTCTGCTGCTCTCTTGCTTTCCCTCTTGTGTACTCTTGCGCCCCTGTGTGGATGATTTGTTGTAGTGCAGCATGTGATTCAGGCCAATACTGTGCTCCCTTCACAATAACTGCTATGTATTTTCAAATCTTAAGCTAAACTTTGGCATAACAAGTAATGTGAACATACATGTATCACAATTTATTCCTTTATTTCTTTTCAGGCCTTGTGGATGCACTTAGATGTCTGCAATGACTGCTGTGGCTGGTATGCCTCAGTGTTTCGGACTGCCATTCTCTGGACTCAGTAGGACAAGGACTGATCAGCAGAGAACGTCATGAGCATAGTTGTTCCAGTTGGGGTGGACACAGCTGACACCTCATACCTGGACATGGCTGCTGGCTCAGAGTAAGTAATGCTCTCACACTTACACATTACACTTACGCATTAGTGTTACCATTATAACCAGTTTCATGGGTAGCACTATGAAGAGGCTGCCCCTTTTAGAAATAACTATGCGCTTTTATATGATACAAGTTATGAGCACATCTTACTGCGCAATTGTGCAAACAGCCATAGCAACAAGCCCCCTATTGCTCCGCCTCTTGATTTCCCATAGCCTTGTCAAGGGCACAGCCGTGGCCTTTTCTCGACAAACAAATGAAGCAAAAGGTTCTCATCTGACTAAAGAGCTCCAACGTCATCAGCAGCAGAGGCCCTTGTCTCTTTAAATGTAGAGCCCGCCCTGCTGCATGTCAGTTTGTGTTGCCATAGTATCTGCTCCCCCTGTTGCCATGGTCACTGCCCTGAGTGACAGTTGGCCATTGCATAAAACGGTCTTAAACAGTCTCTCTGGCTGTGCTACACTGATACTTGTAAGATGATGTAGCTGCTGTGTTCAGAGGCAGAAGAAAGGGGCTTCACCTGCTGGAGCAGCTCTTCACATGGCCTCAGTGAAGCCCTCTTCCTCCCTGGAGTCTGCAGCAGTGTGAGCAGCTGTTGGCTAATGCGGTGTGCACGTCCACACTCTGCACACACATGCTTTTGGTTGCTATGGCAGCCAGTGGGATATCAGCGTAGTCGAGGCGTTGCCTCTGGGTCTCCGCTGCTCTTTTTCTACTGTCCACAGCATTCATTTTGGATGTCTTATCATTATTCAAAGTGGTTTTGTCAAATTATGTCTTAAAATAATTTGCAAGAAATACTATTATAGAATATATAGTTATATTACATAACTCAAAGTGTGCCTGTGTTTAGGTACTTTAAGTGTATATATACATTTTTAAAGCACCATAAAACATTTTTACATGTATTTTATTTGAGTGTTGTATGAGCTATTTATTTTACAAGAAACTGGTTAATGTACACTGATGAACACACACCCCTTCTGGGCCCGCCTTCAAACTTCATGTTTTCAGGACGTTAGCAGCAGCAGTACAGAGGAAGTGTTGCATGTTGCACTCACATTGGGCACACATTTTAAACTGAAACGATTTTAAGCTGAAGAAAAGAGGTACTATATATTTTTCATTTTCATTATGTAGATTGAGCGAGAGTATTTCTTATTATATTCTGCATAATGAAATTGTCTTCTGGTAGACAAATCATTATGATTACTGACGTAGTTTGACTAACATTTATGACCGAAGAATAGAAAGTAAATGTATAGATGTCTTGTTTGATAGAAGTAAGACATGTTTAAATTGACTTCAAATAAACATGATGCCTATTTGTTGGAAATGTTTTGTCAATGGAGTTTTTCTCCATTGACAGACCATGAAACAAAGCACTCGTGTCTAAACTTCATAGATAATAAATCTGTATTTATGACTGAGCTCAACAATCTCTTGTTCTTTTATCATCCCAGACACATTGACTTTTTTACTCTCTACTCTTACGCTGCAGAGTACTGGTTTTTAAAAGAGTAGATTAGTCATGCTGTTATGGGCGGGCTGGTCTTAACGGCCAACAGCCGTCTCATGCTGGTGAAAGCAGACATACTGGTTCCTTTTGAATTTACCTGATAGTGCAGTTTTATGGTGCACTATCAGGTCCCGATTTCAAGTTCATATTCTTATTTTTCTAGACACTCGGACTCAAATGTACAATATATTGTGGTTGCTCTGTCTAAAGTTGTATTCCTGTTTTATTTTACTAGACCAGAATCGGTGGAGGCCAGCCCTGTAGTGGTGGAGAAGTCCAGCTACCCCCACCAAATATACAGCAGTAGTTCTCATCATTCCCAAAGTTATATTGGTCTGCCCTATGCTGTAAGTCAAATTCAGTAAAAAAAATAAATATTTTTTTTCCCACATTGCTCATGTGAATAACCAGTTATTATCTTGATCAGGACCATAACTATGGAGCAAGGCCCCCACCCACTCCACCAGCTTCGCCTCCCCCCTCGATGCTGATTCAACAGGGAGATGGGCGTTTGTTTATGCCTGGTGGTCAAGATGAAGCATCCAGGGGCACCACGTTAAGCACCTCAGAAGATGGCAGCTATGGGGCAGACATTACCCGCTGCATCTGTGGGTTCACCCATGATGATGGTTACATGATCTGTTGTGACAAATGCAGGTAAGGAGAAAAATACATTGCATTAGGAATTAACATATTTGTATAAAAGTCCTCACAGATTATGCTAACACTTGTCCAAAGTAGAGAACATGAAAACAAGTTCACGCTGTCATCTAGCCAACCTCAGCTCTGCTAATACACCCATGCCAGATATCATACAGCCTCTGAAATTCATTATTGAGCGAGAAATAAGTGTTGTCTTTCAGGTAACTTTTCTGAATGTAAAACTCAATATTTTCATATCTGATTCGCCCAAAATCTGTAATGGATGGAATGCGTCATGGCATCTGTTCCAAACAACATTATCAGTTGTTCCCTAAACAACCTTTTTAAGCCTATTTGAATAAATTGTGTTTTTTTTTTTTTTTTTTCAGTGCATGGCAGCACATTGACTGCATGGGTATCGATAGACAGAACATTCCTGAGACTTACTTGTGTGAACGCTGCCAACCACGTCACCTGGACCGCGAGAGGGCCATTCTGCTACAAACGAGAAAGCGAGAGTGTTTGTCAGGTGAGCAAGACACCACATTCCTTAATCTAGGATTTAAAGTTCAACGCTATGTACTTGTCGATTCAATCTCACCACTGATCGACGTGGCTTTGACAGCCGCTGCATCCTCGAGAGTCCCCGCGTACGGCACACAGGACGCATACAGAGGCCCTCGCACACACGATGGGTCGTTCCCTGCTGGTGCACTTCTTACATGTGAGAGTGCACACCTTGTTTCCCGCAGCCTAGCTTTTGGTCTTGCTCACTTTCAGCTGGTACACACAAAACTCGGGTCCTCTATGAAATCACCTGCGTCACCACGTAAACAAAAATGATTATTCCAGTTCATGTATCATGTGTCCTCATGATGAAGAAGAGGCTTTAGAGTTAATTCATAGTCTCAAGACTCAAATTTAGTCTTAAATGACACATGTGCTTATGTATTGAAGAATTGCACTACATCTGAGTCGTGAATGCAGTGCAAAGTCTAGTCCAATGTGGAGAGTAGACTTGTAATAGTAGTATTTTATCACTGATGCTGTTCACAGATATGCAGAGTTGTTGTATTTTTTATTTTTTCAATTTGAAGTAGTTTTTTGTGAACATTCTGAGTGCCCACTTTCCATCATTACCTGCTTTACACTGACACCTGCTGGACAACTACTAGAATATAAAAAATGTTTTTGACCATAGACCAGCATAATAGAATTTCCTATTACTGTATAATCCTGAACTTGTAAGTTTTCCATTCCAGACGGGGATACCAGTGCAACAGAAAGTGGAGATGAGGTTCCCCTAGAGCTCTACTCAACGTTTCAACATATGCCCACTATCAGCGCCCTGACCACTGGACGTCTTGGTAACAAACCAATTGATAAAAAACGCAAAAAGAGTGGTGATAGGGAACCTCCAGCATCATCGGCCAAGGCAAAAAAGGTCAGGTCAATTGATTGGTTATTGCATTTGTAACTAACCTCCAAGGTTATTTGAAATGTTATCTTTGTCTATTGTATATGCTGCAGGCTTTTAGGGAGGGATCCAGAAAATCCTCCAGAGTAAAGGTAAAAATAAATTTTCTTACCAATTGCAACCATTTTCATACTCCTACATTTGAAAAACTAAAGAGATGATTGCACATTTAGGGCGCTGCCCCGGACCAGGACCCGGCAGAGATCCCTTCACTCTGGGAAAACAAAATCAAGACTTGGATGGAGCGTTATGAAGAAGCCAGCAGCAATCAGTATAGTGAAGATGTTCAGGTTCTGTTGCGTGTAAAAGAGCAAGGTGACGGAAAGAGCCTTGCTTACAACACACACCCAGCCTCGTTCAAGCCCCCTGTGGAGGTAGAGCCCTTTATATGCAATGTGTATGCTTCTTAACAGCCTCAAATTCCCTCATGTTTCCAGATTTAACAACTTCCTTTTCCTTTTTTAGAGTCATGTTCAAAAGAATAAAAAAATCCTCAAGGCAGTGCGAGATCTTGCACCAGACTCTCTCATCATCGAGTACAGGGGCAAATTTATGCTAAGGCAGCAGTTTGAAGCTAATGGATACTTTTTTAAAAGGTGGGTTTTTAGTCTTTGTGTAGAAGAATAAATATCTGAACTTACCCTAATAACAAAAGAAAAAAATAATTTCATTGCAGGCCATACCCTTTTGTATTATTTTATTCCAAGTTTGATGGTCTGGAGATGTGTGTAGATGCTCGTAGTTTTGGTAATGAGGCGCGCTTCATTCGGCGTTCCTGCACTCCCAATGCTGAGGTATGTCTGCATCTACAAGATATATTTTAGATACAAAAAGTAACTACATTTTCTATTAGATTAGATTCAACTTGTTAGAAAGTCAAAAAAAGGAAATGTTTGGCATCTCACCAGAAGCTTATTAGGGCAAACATCTGCTAATATTTCTCATCTCATCTTATTTACAACACGGATAAAAGTATATGCATATATGTGAGACTGTACATGGCTGCTTTTGCTACTTTATATATTAAATACATTACATTCAAGTTATGATTTGCATTAAATGTGTCTTTTTTTTATCAGGTGCGGCATGTCATTGAGGATGGTATGCTGCATTTATACATCTACTCAGTGCGGCATATTACCAAAGGCACAGAGATCACAATAGGATTTGATTTTGATTTTGGCAGCTGGTACGTAGAATTTTCATTTCACCTTTCTCGGAAGTGTCACACCTGACCAGTCTTTGCTCTTTGTGTGCAGTAAGTACAAAGTGGACTGTGCTTGTGTGAAGGGGAACCCCGAGTGCCCTGTGCTGAAGCATAACCTGGAGCCCACCGAAAACCTGAACTCAGGTGGCCGGAGGCGCGGCAGTCGAAAAGACAGAGACTCTCAAGACGACCTTGGTCAGAATCAAAATCTGTCTCTTGATGGTGAAATCAAGGGGAAAAGCGTGGGCGATAACAAACAAAGGAAGCTGTCACCTCTCCGCCTTTCCATCTCAAACAATCAGGCAAGAACACAATGCCAACATTCAACTAATACCATTTGTCCCAAGAGGATTACTTTTACATGCCTTTTGTCATATTTTTGTTTCGTCAACTTTTTGGACACACTCTGAAGCTCCTATCCCCATTATTCCTTTCCACAGAGATTACAGGTTTATTATCAAAGTAGTAAGTTCTGGACCAAAGTCAATCTTTAACCTTTTGCTGAAAAAGGGGCTCTCCTTAACTGGGGCTGCAACAAACAATGAAGAAGCAATACAGTAGTATCAATTGTATTTGGATTGTACATGTATATAAAATAGAAATACAAGTATGTGTGTATATATATATATACATATACATATATATATATATATATATATATATATATATATATATATATATATATATGTATATGTATATGTATAATATATATTATACATATATATATATATATATATATATATACATGTATATATATGTATATATTAGGACTGTCCAAAATAGCGCGTTATTAACGCGTTAACGCAAATCAATATTAACGCCGTCATTTTTTTTATCGCGCGATAAAAAATAAAAAATAAAAAAAATACATAATTTTTTTTTTTTTTTTTTTTTTTTTTTTTTTAGTTTTTATTGCAGACAAACACATATACAGAAAAAAAAATAGAAACAAAGAAAAGGACTAGTTCCGATACATTGTAGACAGAGATTACAAACAATATGTAGTTGGAGATACAGGGGGCCAAAGAAGAAACCCAGAAGGGCACATAGGAGGGGAGGGGGGGGCATGAAGTGGGAGATGGGGGGAGGGGTTAATAAAAAAGGCAATACAAGCAAACAGTATACAGTCATAGATATACCGAAGGTAAACAGAGAAACAGCATAGAGTATTTACATGAACAAATTTACAAAATATTTACAGATTGTTTATCATCATCATAATGACACCATGATGTTTCTATACAGTCTATGGTCTATACCCACACATACACACACACCCACACACACACATTGAAGGGGCTTTTTGTTACCAATTATTTATTTTGTCATCCATTTATTGATGATTTTGCATCAAATGTTAGTGTGTAATATAACACTACACATTGTTTTCAATAAAAAAAGCAATTGCACACAGCACGCAAATGTGTGACTAATTTGCGATTAATCGCGAGTTAACTATGAAATTCATGCGATTAATCGCGATTAAATATTTTAATCGTTGGACAGCACTAGTATATATATATGTATATGTATATGTATAATATATATTGTACATATATACATATACATATATACATATATACATATACGTATATGTATATGTATATATATATATATGTATATATGTATATGTATATATACATATACATATATATATGTATATTTATTACACATATATGTATGTATACACAGTCTATTTCAGATAAGTTAATTGTTGGAGCCCTATTCTTACCCGTGCTCAATACTCTACCTCTCTGCTAGTAGTCTGTAACCAGACTGAAAACTCAGCCATGATAAAACGCCATACCCTCCTCTTACAGGATCCTGAGTTATATGAGGATCTAGAAGACAAAACCTCCGTTAGCAATGAAGTAGAGATGGAGTCAGAAGAGCTGATTGCAGAGAGGAGGAGGAAGATGGTAAGTTTACCAAGCTAGGTCCTGTGGCTTTTTGCCTGAAAACATGCTGCTAAAAGGGGCAACGTATAAAACCCAGCTGTCCTGTTTCTGAGTCTAGCCTCAGATGTTTGTCTGCTCAAAGAGCTTTGGCTTGGCAGTATCAGCTGTCCTCTTTCAACTATAAACTAACTCTATATTAATTACTTCGCTCTATTTTTCCTTTTAACTAGCAGCTAAAGTGTTGCTCAAACAGCTGATCTTGATTGCTTTGCCTTCCCTTTTATGTCCTCCTGTAAAATCTTAACAACTGTGGTATATCTTTTGTACATAAACAACGATTATGTGATTTGGGCAGAGATTTGTCTTGCATAAATTACATGAAAGATTCTGATGAGTTGGTACACTGAACAAAAAAGCCAGATTCTTATTTTCTTTCTTGTATATTAATACATCTAGACAGTATGAATTTCAGTAGTGGGAGCCTAATGTTTTGAAATTTAATCTGAAAAATAAGGGATGAGCACCATCATACATGCCATATCCGAAATCCAGTATTCATCTGACAAGCATTCAGTGAGATATGCAAGCCACAGACAGACACTCAGGCGCTCCGTGCATTATAGATAGATGCTCACATCCATTATTGATTGTGTACAGTATTCTTGGATGGTTCTGAAGTAAGTTCTAATTAGTTAACCTTCTTTTTGAACCTGCAATCAACCTTTAACCCCATAGTCATTTATTTTACATACATTTCTTTGCCATTTATTTTAAGTTACAGTGTGTTTTGACTGTCATTACACATTTAATGCTAATCACTGTATGCAGGTTCTTTATTTAAATTATTTGCACAAATTCTTTGCAGACCCGTGAGGAGAGAAAGATGGAGGCAATTCTGCAAGCGTTTGCCCGAATGGAAAAAAGGGAAAAGCGGCGGGAGCAAGCCCTGGAGAGGATTGGTACTGGTAAGCCGGATGGTACTGGTCTTATCAAAGAGGAGCCCCCAGCGACACCCGAAATGGCTGATTCTCCATCGGTTGCACAGGTGCTTAAGAGACATTCACTTAATGCTGAATTCATAACCGTGTATTTTTAACACATTCTTCTCTTGCAGCCACTCCTTGAGGTGAAGGAAGAACCAGGATTAAAGCCCGCTAAAGTCAAATCCTCAAGAAACCGGAAAAGCTTGACAAGGAATCGCACACATATCGGTCAACAGCGAAGGCGGGCTCGCACCATCAGTACCTGTTCGGACTTGCCTCCTAGCTCTCCAGCGGAGTCTATAGAACCTCAGATTAATGACGCTCCTGAAGGAGAACTGCCCTGTGCCCCAGAGCCAGAGGTCTTGTCTGTCCTTGCCCCAGATGCCAGCCCTCCTCAAGGCAACTCCCCTGCTCCTGAGAGATGTCGGTCTGGGAGCAGGAGCTTTAAGACAAAAAAGGTACAACTCAAACCTATTTTTACTACAAACAGTTGGTGTTCGTAAGCTGACGTACATCTGTATACTTCTCGTATCCTCAACAGCACTTTGTGAGCGAGTGGGTGGGAGAAAAGCTGCAGGATAGAGCTGGAGTGCGGACACCAGAGCCTGCGCCCCTAAGACCACTAAGAATAAGCAGTGACCCAGAAGTATTAGCCACACAACTGAACGCTTTGCCGGGCATGGCCTGCTCGCAACAGGTCTATAGCACCCCTAAACACTATGTGCGCTTCTCTTCTCCATTCCTGGTCAATCGCAGTCCCACTACTCCAGGTGTCCCCACTGGAAGGCGGCGCTCGAGAGAGATGCCAGAAACTCCACCAACCTCTGGTTCTTGTAAAAAGGTATTGTCTAATTATACTAATGTACTTCCAGAATATATTTTTAATATTGTATAATAACTTTTTCATTTGTAGCGATGGTTGAAACAAGCTTTAGAAGAGGAGTGCTCTCCGAGCCCTGTTAGAAGACCCGGTCTAGTTATGCCCAGTGAGGGGCCTCTCAGCCCTTCAATCAATGGGGACTCGGATAGCCCTCTACCTTGCAATGGCAGTTGCTTGCTTCCAGGTATTGATTATATTTTTGTATTTTATCACCCATGGATCCAGGCTGTGCAAAAATATATATATATATTTTTTCCCCCCAGAGTTGCCTACACCTTTAAAAAAGCGGCGGTTAAATCCATTAGATGCCTGTTTGTCCGAGGGCTCCACTCCCTATGGCTCCCCATGTGCCACACCCACTCGGACAGAACAATCAGAAGCCCCAACCACACCTGTTTTCATGGCAACCCCACCACGCACTAAAACTGAGGAGCCCAGTATAGAGCCTCTGCTTAGCACCCCGATACAGACAGCTGACGCTCCGCCTGAGGTAAGCGCAAGCAAATTTGATGATGCTAGACATGCTGACAACCCGTTGATAATTATTCTTTATTTACAGAGTGAATCGTCTGTTGAAAGCTCTCCAGAAATCAGTAAGAAACCCTGCACTCAGGAGGTAAAAGTCAAATCACCAAAAGTACACATATTGTTGAGTGTTCTCTCATACCAGGTTCTGTCTTTTAGATACTAATACCTCAATTTTATTTCAGCCGGAACAAGCTCCTTCGTTGACATCATCTCCATGCATCGGGCCGTCCTCCGACAGTCTAATAGATGAGATCAAGCCCTCGGCTCCCGAGAGTCCACAGCCTTCAGCACCTGAGAATGTTGACAGTGGAGAAGAAATGGACAGTGGTGCTTTAGAAGCTGACTCTGAAGTGTCCTCGACGGCTGAACCAAGCGCTGCTACATTTCCTGGATGGATAAAAAGTCCAGAAAGGAGCACAAGTGGAACGGCTGGCCTTAACTTCTCCCCCATTAACTCAAACTTACGGGACCTTACCCCCTCTCACACGCTGGAGCCTTTAGGAGCTCCCTTCCGACTCGAGGCAAGCCCATCTGCTGGCTCACTGGTTGGCCCTCCAAACACCTTCAGTGAAGGTCAAGGGGTGCTCTTTTATCCCTGCTCTGAGGATGCGTCCTCTCAGAGCCTTGCTCGTTCACTCAGTGGTGATAGTTCTGGGGAAGGTGGATCTGCACAAAACCCCCCACAAAAGAAAAAGGCAAGCTTCAAACTAAACAAGATGGATGTAAAACATAGTCTCAGGTTTCTCAATAATGTGTATCGTCTTTCAGGTTTCTCTCCTGGAATACCGAAAGCGGCAGCGGGAAGCTCGTCGAAGTGGCTCCAAGACTGAGTGTAGTTCACCGATTTCCATAGTGGCACCTCTGACCATTGATGCCTTCTCTGTAGCTATGGAGATGACCAGTGAGCCCCCTCCACCGCCGCCACCCGCACCCCCCTGTACAAATACTATCACTGTAAAAGAGCCCCCGACATCCGAGGACACGGAAACGCAAGGCGACAAAGAGGGCGGCGAGAAAGTGGATGAAGAGGGCCAATGGTAAATCAATTTATATACAACTAAACTTTACATTTACTTAAAGCATTTCAAGCAATAAACATGCATTTATTTCTCAAGGACATCTGCAACATCAGTGGAACAAGCTCGTGAGCGCAGTTACCACAGAGTTCTTCTACTCAGCAAAGACTCAGGTGTTTATAAAGTAAACTTTTTTTTAATGTTTAATATTAGTTTCGATTTGACACTTTTGTAAATATTACAGAAGATGCTGAAAATGAAGAATGCGAAGCGCCTGTCACCAGTGATAGTCCCTCTCCAGCTTTTCAGAAGACCCCGACTGTTTCAGTAAATAACTTTCTTGACTTCCCTTACAGCTCATGTCAACTGTGTGTGACCTGGTGTTTATGTGTGCAGCCCTGTTCACCCGGCGCATCGAGTCGATCCATGAAGGAAGATGACTGCGACAGTCAACCCAGAACACCAAATGCAGCATCATTGAATAAGTCCGTCACCCCGAAGCCCACCCCTCTGACGCCAACAAAGATTCATACTTCACCATTACCATCTTCTCCAGTCAATTACCCTGGACCCTCCCTTCTCCTCTCCCCAAAACCCCCATCGCAGACTGCACCGTTTCGCAGCCAAAGGGCATTGTTTCCAGCCCAGCCTCAAAACCAGACTTTTACTAACGCTCAGAGCACACTGCCGCCTCCACCCCCTCCCCCACCCGCTCCATCCACCTCCACTTCCTACTTCCCCAACCAGAGTCCTTCTCCTGTCGGTTCCTTCGCTGCATTTAAACCCACAGTTGCTTCCCCGTTCCCCCCTGGTTCTCAGACTCTGCTGCAGCCCTTGCCTCACGGCGTGCACTATCAGGGCTCTGCTGCTCCCCCACCTCCCCCTCCTCCTCCCCCACCACACCCTGGTCTGTTACACGTCAACCTGCAGCAGCACCAGCTGATGCTGAGCAGTGCACCTCCACCTCCGCCTCCACCACAGGGACAGAAGCCCCCTCAGCAGGCTCCTCCTGCGGCCGGCAATCTGCTGTCTTTGACTCCCCCTCCGCCGCCTCCCCCTCCGCCCCCCTCCAACACCATGCAGAACCACCACTTTCAGAGTTTAGGAGGCTTTCAGGCCATACCACCGACCACCTACCCCACGCCCCTGCAGCAGAGTGAGTTACCTCCACCGCCGCCGCCCCCACCTCAACAGACCCCACAGACCACAGCTGCACCTCGAGGGCCCCCTGCCACAGCGGCGCCGCCCTTCCACACATCAAGTTACCTGAGCACCGGGTGGCACTGACCGCTGCTGTTGACCCTCCCAGCCCCTGAGAAAACGGGGTCTGGCAGGAGAGTGTAAGTGTGTCACATGGCCAGTGGAAATACTGATGATTGTGGAAGAAAAGGGTACTTTTTTAACAAAATGTATGTGAACAGAAAACAGAAAAAAAACTGTAACACAATCTTCTACAGACTGTATCGAAATGAAGATTGACAACCCCGGTGCTCTTAGCCCCTCTCTGGCCTCATTTTGTTTTATACAGTTTCCAGTGATGGAAAGGTTGAGCTCTTGTTCTGTCTTGTTTGGACCCCGTTGAAAGACCTGCACTTTGTTTATCTACGGACATTCCAGCCGAAAAACCCTCCAGTGTCCCTTCTGTTATTCCTTTGCCTTCCTTATGTCTTGTCCGTTGTCAACTTCACACATTTATTTGATTCTATGTATTGGTTCAATATAGCGAAGAGAAAGCTTTTTGTATAGAGAAAAACACAATTATTTTTTTTATTCCTGTCTAACAAATGTCTGTTCACCGCTTCAGATACAGAAAAGACCCATTTTGGGAGCCTGCCTCACGCCTCCGGAGGCTGCACCTGGGTGTTTGTATTTGTGTGTACAGATTTGTGCACTGTGTGTATGACTCGCTGGAAAGAGTGTATGAAATGAGTGCTTGTGGTCTTCTGAGGTGGGCCGAGGGGACTTGCCACAGGTAGGAAGTTAGCGGTTTATTTTTGAATATCAATGGTTATTTGTAGAAAGTGTAATTTAATGTATAGGTGGTTACTCCAGCTTTCACCAGGAACAGATTGTAAATATTTGCTTCTTTTCTTTTCTATGCTTGTACATTTTGCCTCCATCCCATTTTGAAATATGGTTGTAAATATAAACGCTCTCTTGGCAAAGCTGAATGTTTCTGTGACTGTAGCATTATTTTTTTATTTTCCGCTTCAGACTCTTCAACTTTGTCTTTTTTATGATTTGGGTGTGTGAGTGTATATGTTTGCGTGGAGGAGAAAGACTCAGACACTGCACTGGTTGGTTATTTTCATGGTTCATTATAATAAATGACTGTAATGACTTTTATACCACTGTCTTGACATACGTCTCTGGGGCCTCTTTGTCGCGTCACCTAAATTTTCTTAGCAATAAGTGTTCTCCTGCTGATGGAATCGGCATCATTTAAGGCGGGGGTTCACAACTCTGACACCACAAAGGAGAACTAGTATAATATATCCATGAAAGTAGTTCCTTGCTCTATGAAATGTTTGATCCCAGCCCTAGTTTTTATGTATTCTTGCCTCAAGTCACATCTTTTTAGCAGCATATTCAGTGAAAGGACCAGCTCTCACTCAGCCAATTAGCTCTCAGTATGTTAAAGATAAAATGAATCCTAAGAGAGATAAGATTCTAAGACAGCTTATTGTAGAAGACTTACTATATGTATCCCAGTTTTAAAATAGTCATAAGTGGTAAAAAGATAAGTAGGCACCATTGACCATTTTTGTAATGATTTTACTATAACATTTTCCTGTTACCCATAAATGGACATTTCATTTTTGTTTGTTGGACACATGTTTCAAAATGTATCATAAATACTACCAACGTTAAATCCTAACCAAATCTTAACACAGTGAACAAAGAGAAGATTTGTCCCAGATTAAAGGGCTTTGTGAATTCCAACAGTTTCACACTCCTATCACGCGTCCAGCCACTATTTGTTGACATGGGTGAATCGGAGCTGTGTGCCTGGCCCTGGTTTGGGGCAGACGGGCTGCCTTGGAGCCTTCATCCACTGGGTCCTGCTCCATCTTTCCAGTGAGTACAACACTCGTACTATACTAGTGACATATACAATCTGTCACTTGCAAGTTAAAAAGATCCTTTACAAAGTTCCAAAGAGGCAGTTTAATTTTCAAATCTCTTTTAATTCTCACATATTGTATATAAATCTTTTACACACTTTCTGTTATCACTGTGTCATACTTAAGACAAGACAAAAGTGAGACATTTTGGTCACTGCATGGCGTTAATGAGTAGAAATAGTTAAAGTATGTACAAAAAGCCCTGTATTAATCATTTTTTCACATCTGGAAAAACCCCAATAGTCCCCTGGCATATAAAAGGATCAACACATACAGATGGTAGAATGTGATGACATTGTGAGTGAATGTAAAGACTTGATGCGTTCAGTTGTGTGATGATGTTGCCGACCAGACAGTTTGACATGTAATAGCTTGTCCTTTAGTCTGACTGTTAGAAACATAGAATGAACAAAATACTGTATGGCACACTACACTTGATATGAACAATTAAGATGACATTTTCAAAATGTACATTTCAAATCAAGAGTAAAACCAAAAGTACAATATCCAATCAATCTTTATATATTTTTTTCCCATCATTACTAACATATACTAAACGAGAATCGCGCTCTTGTCTGTTTTCAGCATCACAGGCCGAACACCCCAAAGGTTGTTTTGCAGTGAATAAAGGTCAAACACAAAACTGCTTCCTGGGCACTGATTGAAGATAAAAAGCGAGTTGACAGCTGTAACCCCAAGTCATGGTGAAGTCCTTTTTTGTGTCAAACACTGTTTTGACGTTATTCGATTTAAATGGTTGTTGCTCTTGTGTTGTTTCCCATTCAACAAGTGTCCTGGAGCAACTGAACAGATCCTCAGCCTCATTAAAGGTTCAAGTGACAAATGGATGGAGATTGAAGTCAGTTTTGATGACCCACATGTTCTACATGTAACTATAGTGTTTTACTAAAAGTAATTCACCAATAAATCTCCTTTTTAATTCTTATTTTATGTTTGAAATTGGGACCAGGAAAGATATCATCAAGTTGCATCACTCTTTGAAGCAAGTCCTGAAAGGTAAAGATCCACAAGTCCATCAAACATAGTGACAAACATAATTAGTGCCATATATTTGTATCACAATATTGTTTTAGAAAAACACATTCATGTATGTGAGACATTTCTGTAAGTATAAACTTTGATAGTGGCGTCAACGACTCACACATTACAAATGTTTTCGCTCCACAGATTGACACAGGCCTATTCAGTAACTATAGTGCCAATGTATTTCATTACTACAAAAAGTGTTTCAGATACTTCTGTTACTGAAACACTGCAAATAGTAAATCAAATGTCATTTATGCATGAATTTCACCACTTCAAACCAAGTGCTGCGCATAATGCATTACATAACTCATCCTAAAAAAACTGATGAATATTTATTGGATCTGTTGCTCTACTGGAGCCCACTCTCTAAAGCCCTCTTCAGCATTCAATCTGCTGCTTCCTTTGCTTTAATAAAGCCGATTATGTTTATTTTAATGATCCAAAAACAAAGGATGACATTCAATCTCTCAACACTTGAGATTCTAGTATTATTATTCATTCATTCCAAGTGGGGGTCAATGGCATGGGCATTTGTTGAGTGTTGTTTGTCTGCTGCTTCCTGCTGCTTAAAGTAAGCAGCAAGTGTTAAACGTTACCTTTTTTAATCTCCAGCGTATGCAGACTTCATATCGCATTATTCCCCGCCTCTAGAAAAAGAACAAAATGGTGTGATAATATCAGCAGCAGAAGGTAGTACAGAAAAGTCAACAAACTGCATTAAACATACAGCATTTGCATTGTTACAACATGTTTACACTTTCTTACCAGCAGATGGCAGCATTAGCACACCATATGAATGCCATGTCCCAGGCTGCTGGAGTAGAAACGTGTAGGGCATTTCTGATAAATTATCTTTATCTCATCATGGACTCCTCAGTGTCCATGATGCATTTATGTATTAGGATCTCTGCATATGGCTTCAGTCTGTGCAACTGACGACAATGTGTCCTGCCAAATACTATGATTCATTTCCACGACTGCCAGAAAGCTGTGTAAACCACCATTAGTAATTCATGTCCCTGCCTACAGAAGCAGCAGTCATCACTCTACCGGTAATATTGGTGCATTATCACATTTTATTGTTTGACATCTATCCTATT
The DNA here is from genome assembly GCA_964034765.1 of Knipowitschia caucasica. Classification (NCBI taxonomy): domain Eukaryota; kingdom Metazoa; phylum Chordata; class Actinopteri; order Gobiiformes; family Gobiidae; genus Knipowitschia; species Knipowitschia caucasica. Next base: position 19,857,092 of record OZ035823.1, read on the forward strand.
TCTCTATCCCAGCACTTTGTTCACTCCAATTTCAAAACACTGATGATAATAATAAGCGCAGACACTAAATGGGTAAATACTGTGTAATGTATGCAAATGAAGTGTAGCGAAAGGGAGGAATTATACAAATATGTCTTCAAGAAAAAAGAGATATTAATGTTGTTACAGTGATTGGGTAGAGGCAATAGCTGATGTCTTTTGATCTACCCAATCAATAAGTCGATCTCCAAGGGAACCGGGTGTAATTTCGCATTGCTATTTTAAGTTTTCGTTATTTATTGGTTGAATTAAACTAATGCTTATAGTGTGCACAAGAGTCATAGGAACCTTTTCTCCTTCAATGTGCACTACAATAAAAAGATTACAGAGATAGAATTTGTAATCATTATCGTATATATTTTCCACAGCCACATTTATTGTTTAAATGCATTGATCCTGCCAGAAAGAGCAATCTTTGCACCTTGTGGACTTGTTGAGATAAGAACTGTCCCATCAATCTCGTTCTTGGGTAGTGGTGCAATAGAATATATAAACATTTGATGGTTGCAAGAACGCAGGAGCTGATTGTTGGGTTTACACACATGTACTTACTGTCTCCCAGCAGCTCCTCAGACATCAGGCCGTCTTGGCGGTTCCCCAGCACGAAGGCGAGGAAGGACAGAATGAGTGCGTCCATGATGCCCATAATGGCCAGGATGTAGGCCCAGCGCATGGAGCAGGCCCCCAGGCTGTACTTGTCTGTCTGCTCCCCACACATGCGCTTCACCTCGTCACTGTCCCAGCCGTCCGGGTAGATCATGCAGCCCAGGATCAGACACGTACCTGCGCAGAAATGAGAGTGGTCTTCAAGCAGGCGAAAGGATAATCTCAATGAAACATACAACAAACAATTCTGCAAAGTGGGATGGTCATATACTTAGACTTTATTGATCCACAAGGGAAATTGCGTTGTCACAGTAGCATACCTGGCATTCCACATAAAAATAACAATAAAGTAACAGCCTAAGAATAAGAATTAGATACTATTGTGAGAATAGAATAATCTGGATATAGGTACTGAGGAATAAACATCTGTGAATATGTACACATTTACAGTTTAAAATACACAGATTATAGGATACTACACATCTGTAAATACACAATACTTGCAACATAATGTGCAAGGTGGATAGGGTGCCTTGCTCAAGGACACGAGCAGTGACTGAACCATTATTCCCAAAATTATGTTTTGTTTAAAGTATTGTTCAAGTTAATTTCAGGCCAATTTGTGGGAAATTACAGAAGCGTCGTCTTTATGTGATCAGGAATGCCACATTGATTTGATTTATCTTTAATTTTTCTATTCGGCAAATGTGTACAATAGATTTCAGTTTACCCAGCGCAAACTACCAACTGGAACGGCAGCAGTGCAATAATTAAAAAAAAAAATCACTCATCTCTACATCCTCGTATGTAGCAGAGTTCAGAGTTGGTCAGAAGTAATTTGATTGATCAAAACAGTAGGAAACAATACAGACTGACAAACAAGAATGTGAGTGTAATTTTGCGTGACAGAGCACATCAGCGGAATGGAAGAACCAAACGTCTTTATGAGCCAAAGAGGCTGTGGTTAAAGATTATCACAGAGAAAAACGGCTGACGGAGCAGAGAAGCAAAACCACTGAAGCGGCATTGAGAGCCACCGGAAAAGCTCTTCATCGTAAAGATCCCATTAAGACGGGCAAGGTTGTTCGTAGAGCACAATTCATACACAAGACCTCACCCTGATCCGGAGCTTTAAGGAAACATTAACAATAACAAACTACACAAAACATCTCAGCCCTAATATATACAAATGTATGCTGATAAAATCGTAACAGAAATGTTTTCAACCTGGATTTGAACGTTTTGCCAAAGTCTGAAATGCCTTTTTTGAAAGATGGTTAAAAGCAGCAGATGTTACTTGATGTGGCTGTTTATCAATGTCAAAGTCCATAAACCCCTAGATTTCTGACCTGATCTGAAGGGTTTTGGGTGAGAGACTGAGAGGGCTTTTGTTTTTGACTCACTGATCTGTTGGATACACTGACTGAGAACCAATCCACGACAAACAACCCAAATATTTTTTTCATTCGATATTTCACCAAAAGGCCAAAACTGCAGATAAAATTGATTGCAATAAGTTTCCTCCACAATTAGTTTCCTTCCCTCTGTGAGTAGAGCCACTGCTTTGGATGCCTCCTGGACGCCACTCTGGGGAGGTGCTCTGGGCATGTCCCATCGGGAGGAGGCCCCAGAGAAGACCCAGGACACGATGAAGGGACTATGTCTCTCAGCTGGCCAGTCTCTCAGTATTCTCCCACATGAGGAGGAGGAAGTGGGCATGGATAGGGATATTTGGGCGTCTCTGCTCAAATCAGAATAAAATTGTACACTACAAGAATTGTACTTGTTTAGCATTTTCAAAAGGCCTGTTAAATCCTTTTGACAGCGTTTACATTTGTTGTGCTCCACTGCTCTCAGTGCCCGGGTGTACACCAGCCCGCTCCTCAGGCTTATGCTCTTGTATTTTTAACCACACGAGTCTCTGTGGCACATTTCCTGCTGAGCTGGAGTGGAAGAGAGATGGAGGTGATCAAAGAGTCAGCTTGTTTCCTCTGTTCTCATATGAATTCATTTTTTCAGATTTGTAGAATATAAGCAGGATGCAACAAAATTATCATCAAAATTATGTTCATAAGTAAAATACCATCGTAGCCTGTCACCACCATATTTCAAACTGAGGAGCCGTGTGAGTTTTGCTTCTTAAATAAAGTTTTGCATAAGGAAAAGTTCTGTTTGCTATCTCCAACTCGTCCAAAGTGTATGACTGACATTTGGCTTGAGGTGAGCTGCTATGTCTGCAGCTGGTCCTGAGTCATCCTGGGGCAGATATGGTTGTATTCAAGATCAGCTTGTTAGTTTACGTAAAAATTCTCTTTCCATTTCAGAATGATAGATTAAACAGTGCTCTGAGAGATGCAAACCTTTTCTAGAGCCTAGTGCTGCTTTAATCTTCTCCTCTTCACCTCTCTGGGGTGCTCCGTGGACTTCAGGATGTTGATTAGAGACAAACACACACCAAACATAACTCTGTATTTATATTGAGAGTAGATTACACTCGGGTGTCCATTTAATCATAGGGCAAAGTCATGAGGACATGTAAACGCTATATGAAGTTATTTTCACTTCCCAGTTACATTGTAGTGGGAAAAACAATCTAACACCTAAAGTGTGGTTGAACTTTGACTAACTTAAGTTAAAACATACATTGGATTTGTACGTGTTTTTTTTTTTTTAACTCATGGGTTTTATTACTGATTAGCAGTAATACAAAGATCCTCCTCAACCTGGCAACATTTAAACAGTGCCTTCCTTCTCTGCACTTCAGCTTGTGCTGCAACCCTCCTCCTTTTTTCACATTCAAAATAAAGTTATGTCAAACATTTCCCTAAAATTCAACACCCGAGCTATAAGGTACATATGAAGTCTTTACGGCTGTTGCTGATTGAATTCATTCAGACATTTGGGACAGGAAGGAGGAACAGATCAATTACTGAGTCTCGCTCTCTGCCTACTCCCCCAGGACTCTTTAGGCCGCCACATTTGTCTGACTGTCGCAGCCACGCACACTTTTGTAATTCAGGGAAAACGCAGGGTTGACTGTTCTGTTAATATCCTCATCCATCACATGCATTTTCCACACAAATACTGAAACGAGAATGTGTTCCACCTGGCAAATAATTAAATCAACTAAAAAACATCACAGATTTTATTTATTGTAACTCCACCTTGTTATGCAGTGGCTTATTTACAGGACACCGATGCTGCATGCATAAGAAAGGCATTCTGTTAAATATGAAATTTTAGGGAGATTTGAATCTTTCATAATTTGACACCCATTGATAGGAAAGGACACTTTTTACAATGAAAGGAATTCACAAACTATGTTTTTAGAGTATTTGATTTTACTTCTAAATCAAATAGTATGCCCTTAGTGGTCAAATGAAGTCTTTATAATTATGATCCCACTTTTCTTGTAGAATCTGACAGCCAGTTACAAATGTTGCTTCTAAACACTGTTTACTAATGCAATCCACCTGTTGGGGTTGATCTAAAAACTGCACAAACTGTTACAAAAATAAGTAGTCATGTAACTGCTTTGATGTAAACAAATGTATGGTGCTATTTTTAGTTTGTGACCAGCTGCATTTCACCATCAAACCTGGCAACCCAAATGAGATGAGCAACATATAGAAAAATCAACAACTGTCACACAAAACACTGAATGGAGAAAGGGGTAGGAGTTTATAAGTCCCCACTTCTTCCTACTCCTTTTTGAGCACTTTCAAGCACTCAGCACTGATGTATGTGCTTATTTGTTACAACATTATTCTGTATATATGTATGTAACATGTTCATACTTAGATTGCTCAAATAAATAAAATAAAATAAACTAAACTAAACTAAACTAGACCCATTCTGATTGAACATGTATGTCCATTGCACTTTTATTTATGAAGCACTTCACTGTAAATTTGTGTTCAAATATGATTGGAACATACTGACCTGTTATCTGTGGACACATCTAAAGGATGTTGACCGTGCATTTCTAAAATCATAGTCGGTATTCATGCTCTGTTGAACAAAGGACAGGGTTCAGGTGTTGCAAATGTATTGTATGGTACTCGTATGGTACGCCCTGTGGGGACTGAGGTAACAGGACTTACCATCAGAATGTAATCAGTTAATTGGGGCAGAATGGGCATATGCAGAGGGCAACAAGAGTGAGATGAAACCTGAACTCGTGGTGGAGTCCAAATGCACCTGCCTCTCTTCCTGCAGCACACTTTACAAAACTAAAATACCATATTAATAATCCCGTCTTTTTTAATGCGTTTCCCGGGAGCTGTCCGGTCACTGTGGTGCTGGAATCTTTTCTTCCAACAGCTCTGACTATTATTTATCAGTCTCTTGAGAGGTGAAAGCCATAGAGGTCACTCACATGCAGTCACTTTGTATTCACGCCATCTGCATCGCTACATGATTTGCATTCTACTATATTCCCTCGTATCTCTTACAATAACTAGCTCTTGTGAAACAAAAATAGACAGAACAAGAAAAAAAGATGTGGGTGTGGAGAGCACAATGGGATGTCTGAGCAAAGCAATTCAAATTTGAGTGAGACATGTGAATCTGACGAGCACAAACTATTAATAGACCTAGTCATGCGTCTGCTATAATAATGTGTTATACACTTTGAGTTTGTTTAAAATAGATGTTTAAACCAACTCAAATAAAAATTTCTCATAAACTATGTGTGATGCATTTACTTAGCCTAACACTGCTTATATGGGGAGGTAGCTTCCACTAGGAGAGCCCCATAAAATTGATTGAAGATCAGATTTACAATCTAATCAACACGAGGTGCCAAGTGTGGGAACACAGGCCAAACACAAGTCGAAGACTTACGGTTATACTCCAGCCAGAAATACAGCTGACCTCAGTGGAAGGTTGTCCTCACTTTTATTTAAACTTAAATCGTCTCCACAGGGGCTAAAGTGGTTCAGCTTTGAAGTCAGTGTGAAATAGACTCCGAGTGTGTACTTATATAAGCTCAAACCCCGAGTGTGGGGATTTCAAAGATAAATGTGCCGAAAGGGCTTATTATTGCTCATCTATATATAATTCTGCAAATTATATATAGATGATATTCTATATGTGGAAATGAAAATCAATTGGAAGAGAATTAATAGAAAAACCTAATATTTACTGGAATTATCATAATCACAATTAGTTGTATTAAAATGTTATTTTTCAGAGTCCGCCGATACGATACGTATCTCAATACCGTGGACAATTCTATACAAATAAAGTTGGATACAAAGACTTTTGGGTCCTTCTCAGACGCTGCACCACATTTGAACAAAAATACACTATTAATGCATTTGTATTTCATTTATTGAAGATCAATTGTTGTGAAAGTCAAAATATTGTATCGGAAAAAAAGAAATTGCGTACAAAATAAACATATTGATTGGATAAAAGGTCACAAAATCATAGCTAAAAAAGGAAGAGAAAGATCTAGTTTTACGTATTGAAGTCACAAGTGTCTAAATATCTCAAGCAACACTCAAGAAGAAGTCTCAAGCAACCGCTTTTCAAAGGCACTTCCTCTTGTAAGTTTGATGTTGGCCATGACTTATAGCTAATGTCTTCAGTAATTTAAGTCCTTCCCCTCTTTGTCAATCTCACAGTTCTGCCTTGTTGACGGGAGAATACAAAAACGTACGCGTTCCGAGATCAGACGGTTTACGGGAGATAGAGGATAACCCTTTCACAACGCACCTCCGTCCTGAATAGGTAAAATGTCTGCATATTTCATGTTGATCAAACAGGTTTAATCTTGCGCTTTGTGCTCTCTGCTGCCTCAGATCTGGCGACAGTGCTCTTGAAGCCATAGACAACTTTGGCAGTTCCTCTGAATCTTTAACGGTTGTCCTTATTTTCTCTCCAAAACCGCCTCTTGCCTTTGAAGTCGGCCGCTGGGATTTCTTCACTCCATTTCAGTAACTCCTCAGATCTGATGACACACGTACACACACAAACTAGCGAACACACACACACACACAGGCTCTGCTTTAAACTCTTCCCTCGCCCTCTATCCCTCACCCTCTCCTTTTCTTCCTGCGCTAATGAATGATGATTTAAGCAGTGTCATATACCCACCTGGCACCGATTGAAAAACTGTAACTAAGAAACAGGCCTTCGTTAGACAGAAGAAGCATGTGTTAAAAGAAAGGAGCAGATTCAGGAAAAGGTATTTATGGTCAAAAGGGTTAGGCCTTTGTTCACCAATTCACAAATCCATAAACTAGGCACATAGCCCCAAAACAGCAGGATCTTTAGCTAAAAATGCATTGAGAACATCTGTGTCCTTTCTACTATAATACCACCATTCTTTCGTTTCCAAAATCAACTAGGTTTTGGAGCAGCGGTTGCTATGGCAATCACATTGGGACCCTGTTGAGCGTAACTCCGGCAACCGTCCGAAAAGATGCCAAACTGGTAAAAGGTGCCCGAATACAGCCTCCCCTGGCGAAGAGTGGACATGAGGTGCGCCGTTGCTAGCAGTAAAAGCATAAATCAAGTTGAGCTAGTTGTTTGTTTGTCACTAATACATTTCTTGCTTTGTCAGTAGCAGATTAGATTATTAGCTGGATTTGTTTTTGGCATTTTTGGTGTGATATTGCCTCGTCTATCAACATTTTACAATCTATCCATCCATCCATCCATTTTCTTCCGCTTTATCCGTTGCCGGGTCGCTGGGGCAGCAGTCTAAGCAGAGACGCCCAGACTTCCCTATCCACACACACTTCCTCCAGCTCGTCCGGGGGGACCCCAAGGTGTTCCCAGGCCAGCTGAGAGACATAGTCTCTCCAGCGTGTCCTGGGTCTTCCCCGGGGCCTCCTCCCGGTGGGACGTGCCCGGAACACCTCCCCAGGAAGGCGTCCAGGAGGCATCCTGGACAGATGCCCGAGCCACCTCAACTGGTTCCTCTCGACGTGGAGAAGCAGCGGCTCTACTCCGAGCTCCTCCCGTGTGACTGAGCTCCTCACCCTATCTCTAAGGGAGCGCCCAGCCACTCTGCAGAGGAAGCTCATTTCGATCGCTTGTATTCGCGATCTCGTTCTTTCGGTCATTACCCAAAGTTCATGACCATAGGTGAGGGAGGGAACAAAGATTGACCGGTAAATCGAGAGCTTTGCCTTTCGGCTCAGCTCCCTCTTTACCACAACGGTCCGATACAGCGACCGCATCACTGCGCACGCTGCACCGATCCGCCTGTCAATCTCACGCTCCATCCTTCCCTCACTCGTGAACAAGACCCCGAGATACTTGAACTCCTCCACTTGAGGAAGGACTTCCCCACCCACCTGCAGAGGGCAAGGCCCCTTTTTCCGGTCGAGCACCATGGCCTCGGATTTGGAGGTGCTGATTCTCATCCCAGCCGCTTCACACTCGGCTGCAAACTGTCCCAGTGCATGCTGCAGGTCCTGGTTCGTTGGAGCCAGCAGGACCACATCATCCGCAAAAAGTAGAGATGAAATCCTGTGGTTCCCGAACCGGACCCCCTCCGACCCCTGGCTGCGCCTAGAAATTCTGTCCATGAATACAGTGAACAGAACCGGTGACAAAGGGCAGCCCTGGTGGAGGCCAACATGCACCGGGAACAGGTCTGACTTACTGCCGGCAATGCGAACACAGCTCTGGCTCCGGTCATACAGGGACCGGACGGCCCTCAGCAGAGGACCCCGGACCCCGTACTCCCGGAGGACCCCCCAAAGGACACCCCGGGGAACACGGTCGAACGCCTTCTCCAAATCCACAAAGCACATGTGGACAGGTTGGGCGAACTCCCATGAACCCTCGAGTATCCGATGGAGAGTATAGAGCTGGTCCAGTGTTCCGCGACCGAGACGAAAACCACACTGCTCCTCCTGAATCCGAGATTCGACCATCGGACGTAGCCTCCTCTCCAGTACTAGTAATTGGAACACACCCTCCGGTCCCCCTTCTTGTAGAGAGGGACCACCACCCCGGTCTGCCACTCCATTGGCACTGCCCCCGATCGCCACGCGATGTTGCAGAGACGTGTCAGCCAAGACAGTCCCACAACATCCAGAGACTTTAGATAGTCAGGACGGATCTCATCCACTCCCGGCGCCTTGCCACCATGGAGGCTGCCAACCACCTTGGTGACCTCGGCCAGGGAGATGGAAGTATCCGCCCCAACATCCTCAGCCTCTGCCTCCTGGACGGAGGACGTGACGGGAGGATTGAGGAGAACCTCGAAGTATTCCTTCCACCGCCCGACAATATCCCCAGTCGAGGTCAGCAGCCCTCCACCCCCACCATACACGGTGTTGGCAAAGAACTGCTTCCCCCTCCTGAGGCGCCGGACGGTTTGCCAGAACCTCTTCGAGGCCGACCGATAGTCATGCTCCATGGACTCTCCGAACTCCTCCCAGTCCCGGGTTTTTGCCTCTGCAACAGCCCGGGCCGCGGCACGTTTGGCCTGCCGGTACTGGACAGCTGCCTCAGGAGTCCCACCATTTTACAATCTAAAATAGCTTATTATTAAAAAGGCCGATTAGTCACAATGATTCAGATAAATTTTCTATCTGGAAAAGCAGACCACTCACTCGTACAAACGCACGTGATAATGAAATCTTTAAAGGAAAGGACCTTTGCATGAACCGCGCTGTCAGGCCATAAATACCAACCTCAGATCAGATCTAATGTCCCACATGTGCTGAGCTGGTCCACAGAGAATCCTCCTCTCCCACTATTCACACTTTCTCCAAATTAGACTCCATCATGTGGTGAAGCACTTGGGCTCTTTGATGTCTGTCCTGATTCTTCGGTATTCTTCTTCTGCCTTTCTTTGACACAAGTCCCTAGCGGATACGCGTTCAAATGTTTTAATCATGTTTTGCGCACACAATAAGACGCTTCTGATGTTGATCAATGGTTTTCAGGATGTAGCGTGTATCAAAGAGGTATGAAAATATCCCATCATTTGGAGACAGATTATTCCAGGCTGTTGCTCCTCGCCTTTGGAATGAGCTTCCCCAGTCTCTGCGCATGTTAGGGTCTGTGGACAATTTTAGAGAGCCACTTAAGACCTATTCGTAGGCCTTCTCGCCACACCGTACTTAAGCCCATCTGAAGTGCGTTTAAGATTATTCTGTATATTCGTTTTTCGGAACTGACTTTATAGGCTCTATTTTTACTGTATGTTTTTTTTATTGTAAAGCGCTTTGTGATCCTGGTCTGTGAAAGGCGCTATATAAAAAAAACGTTACTTACTTATTAACGCTGACTGATTTTTTGGTTTCCATTGCATATTGCATCAATAATGTGTGAGAACCTTTTCCTCTGGTTTTTTGGATAAATCTATATCATTCCTGGCTTCATCTTTGATTATAGATAATGATGCCAGCTCCATGTGACACCCGGTCATAGAGAATTATACGCAAAAATGGTCCACAAGCTTATTAGGGTAAGCATTCATCTCACTTTGTCATTCGTCATAATACACTGACGGGAAATCTATTGTGACCCCTCAGCTGCACTCCTGTTTATGGTGTTCACAAGACCAGTGCTCTAGGGCAGTTAATAAAACCATTTTCAAAACCAGTGCACCTGCAACTGCCAGTGACCGCTTTGCTTCCCTTAAAATCTCAAAACAGAGCTTTCATATTTCAATAGGATGTATTTTAAACTGCCTCTTTATGTGTCGTTACAATGTGGGGCCGCGCTCAGACAGAGTGGAGACTTCATGGCACACATGCAGTATAGGATCTTTACTAATTGCCTAATGGGATTACCTGTAAATCTCTGGTGAACAGATCTAACTGCATATGAAGCATTACTATTAAGCTGCCGAAAGGAAATTAATCCAGCTTGTCAGCACATCCAGAAGCCTCTTGATATCTTCTTCATACCTTTCATAAAACAGGTCAACATTAATACAATAAATGTGTGAAGTACTTCTCCCTCTGCCTGTAGGTCACAATTAAACAAACTACACAGACTGGTAGTTATGAGAAAATCAGGACCCACTCTTAATACCAACAGTTTGAGAAGATGGGGAACTGTGGTTGTTTTATTTTATATTTTTCTAGGACGATCAATAGATTTATTTTTTTTGACTGCACAGAAAACGCTGGCCATCATACCAAATAATAGTATTCATATTAGTACTACAACTATAATAATACTAAAACAAACTGAACCCTTTAATCTCTGGCTTGGTTTTGGTTGTTCATTCTGGCATAGGTGTTTCCTCTTTGGCTGGAGGCATGAGCTTGTGCTCTGTAAAGTCAGTGTGGAGGCCACAGGGACAGCCTCTCTCCTCCCTCACTTTCATCCCAGTTACACTAATTACATTACTCGCAGGCAGATGGATCATCCAATGTTAATGAGGCATGCACAGCTTTATATGACATGGTTTCAGTCTCCTGAGTGCTAAAACTCTGGGTTGTAAACAATCACTTCACTATTGCAAAACAATACTATACATACATTTTCAGGCCCAACAACTATTGTTCCATCAATCAGTTATTGAACGATAAGTTGATATCGTTATCATTATGACAAAAGAAGGCTGTTGTCAAACAGGACACTCATCAGTAACAAGGCTGTGCGTCCAACTATAACATTCTTGAACTCTTTCTATCTAAATGTTTTTCTATCCAAGACAAATTGGGAAAAAAATCCTTGTTTGTTATAGTCAAATTGCCAACATATTGACCTTAAGAATGTGATTCTCTTGGATATTGGACATATGCTCTTCATAAGTTAATTACTTTACTCAAACGGCTAAACACTCAGAAGGTTCTTTTAGTAAGTTTACACTTTTGTCTTTTTAAAAAGAACCGTCTCTAAGCCATAAGCATAAGGAACTTTTTACATGTACTAAATTAACGCACAGGGTTAAAGTTTTTAAGTCTATAGACAACAAACTCTATTCATCATTGCAGATTATCTGGCACAGCTAATATTAGCTCTCCTCTTTCTTCTAAAATACACAAATGGCTGTAGCATTTTGGCATTTCGTTTAACTGAGATGGGCGTATATTGCTTTAGCTTATCACTCCCCTCCTGCTGTGGGATTTGTTACTGAGCCGTCCTGCAGCAGCAGAAAGCAGACAAGCCGTTTAGTGATGCTCCGCTGTGGGACAAGCAACACAAAAGGGAAACACAAGAGCCAGTGCAATAAGCATAAATACCACGACATCACACACAGCAGATGTCAGCGTTTCCCAAACGGGGGCACACATACTCCTAGGGGTACAAAAGGGTATTACATGGCATATTTGTACAATTTTTTTGTGTGGACTTGTGGACAGGAAAATACATCATATTTTACAATTTAATTTGTAGTCCTGTCACTCTATCTAAAGAGCAATTGATTCAGTCCAAGCAAGTACTCAAAATGTTATGTTCATAAAAATCTTGTATCAAACTCAAGTTTAATACAAGCTTGAGTTTTATATTGTGTTTGATAAAAATATCTACACATTATAAAAACATATAATTGATAATGTTGATAAAATAAAATAACCAGAAATGAATAATCTTTGTGCTTTGATTGAAAAGTGCTTTGATTTTATGAAGCACTTTTTGGACACTGCCCTGGTGCAGACTGACAGAAACAAGGAAACCAAAATACTCAACAAGGCGAGGTTTGCCCTGTTGGAACTTATTTTCCAACAATGACCTGCGTTCTATACATTATCCCTTACATATTGTTTTCCCTCTGCATTAATAACAACAATTCTCAATTGGGCTTAAATCTAGAGAGTTTATGGCCAAATAGACCAAATTAGGAGGTCAATAGCTTTTTGTGCTCGCCATGCAGTGAAGTTTTATGTAGAGAGAGGTACGTGAAGGAGCGTCGTCATGGATGAAAAGCCTCTTGTTCTTGAAAGCTGCAGGTTTTTACTTGTACCTGATTGACCAAGGTGCTCTCAGGGAATAATTCTCAGAGTGGATTTTCACTCTGAAGTGGCCAACAGCCTCACTGTTAATGATTGACTCACACTATGATTCCTCCACCACCTTGTTGCCTTCTGTACACGTCTGGTTTGTTGCGTATCCAACCTCAAGGCAAGGCAAAGCTAGTTTATTTGTATAGCACAATTCATAGGCAACTCAAAGTGCTGAACAAAATAAGAAAGCATTAAAATCATAAATAATCACAGAACATTAAAAAGAAAGATAAAAATCCCTCAGTTGTATGCACAGCTAAACAGAACTGTTTTTAACCTGGTTTTAAACATTGTCAGAGAGGAGGCCTGTCTCACATCTTCAGGAAGATTGTTCCAGATTTTAGCAGCATGAATCTGAAAAGCAGCCTCCCCATGTTTAGTTCTGACTCTGGGCACTAACAGGAGTCCAGTCCCTGTGCTCCTCAGAGTCCGGGCTGGTTCATATGGGACTAACATGTCACTAATATATTTTGGTGCGAGGCCATGGAGAGACTTGTACACAAGCAGAGCAGACTGAACAGCCCATCTTTAGTGTTCAGTCTTTGATACCTTTCCGTTCTACACAGTAATGGTGGAAATTTGTAGTTTGCAATCAAACTGTTTCATTGCGTTAAAGTTACATCTGTGAAGGATGTAGTTTTCTCCTGTTAGTTCCCAGAGTCAGAACTAAACATGGGGAGGCAGCATTTCAGATTCATGCAGCTAAAATCTGGAACAGTCTTCCTGAAAATGTTCAAATCCAGTTCAAAAACAGTTCTGTTTAGCTGTGCATACAACTGAGGGATTTTATCTTTACTATTTTAATGTATTCTGATTACTTATGATTTTAATACCTTGTGTGATTGTTTCTTGTTATCTTGTCATTGTTATCTTATTCTGTTCCGCACTTTGAGTTGCCTTATGTATGAATTGTGCTATACAAAGAAACTTGCCTTGCCTTACCCCACAGCTTAGAGCAACAATGAGTTTTCTTTATACAGTGCAGAATTATTCACCAACAGGCAGTACTTGTGTGTCGGGACAATATCTTGCACGTCAAAAGAAACATGGTGCAAAACAAAACGGACTTTTCAGCTGGAAGAAAGAGGGACTTCTCCACCCTTTTGAGTTATCCATTTTCATAACATAAACACACACAAACTCACAGTTCCAGGACAACACAACAACAAATGAACAAACTACAACTCAACTCATAAAATGTAGAAATACTTTGCTGTCAAATTGTACGGTTTTCTTTGTGCACTGTTATATAAGAAGGATTGTGATAATAAACTTCTGAAGTCAAACTATACAGTTATCGGAATACAAAGGGAGAGTAAACTGAACAAAAAGACTTTAACGTTATGTTGTGTTTTTGTGTTTATGTCCCTCTCAGAGAATGAACAGATAACAGAGAATGTGCCTTAAAGAAAATGGATTTAGATCTATACAAGATGAGCAGCAACATGAAATGCACAGCAGTCTTAAAGTGCAAGAGGAGTACAGATGGCCCGCTTATTGAGGAGTCGGGGCCGAGTCTGCCGTGTCTGCACTGCTTCAAGCAGTGTTATACAATCCTCGAAAAGGGCAGATTTACAAGGCTCCAGTTGCTGCAAGAAATAGATTTGTTCATGAGAGAATTAATCTGTCTGAAATGTGTTATTGTACCATTAAAGACGCTGAAGAAAGATTATGTTTTTTTTCTTGGGTGGTCTTGAAATATGTGGAAAAAATAAAACAGAACAGATACCGCAATAGTTCAGACTTTTGTTGGGTGTTGAAGAGTAAAACTTCGATCTAAACCTGTGTGTGTGTGTGTGTGTGTGTGTGTGTGTTGTTGTTATTGTTAGATTATTTTGCCAATTAGAAAGACACAAAATGGCTTCTCATTGCCTCAACTGGGACAAACTGTAAGACTGAAGTTTTTGATTCCACAATTGTGACCTCTTTTTCTCGAATGTCTCCAGTGTCTTTTGATTTACTGAGGCTTTCCCGTTTCCTCCTAATGAGAGGCACGTTATCCGGAAACATAAAAATGTCCAACAAAAGGTTGACAGTTGTCGGCAACAAGCCAGAGCAGTCTGTTGTACGTCTACCATCCACTTCTGTTATGCTAACGACTTCTGCAAACTTAAGCTTGAGCATTCCGGCTTTCTTTTCTGGAAATGCACAAAAGCCCTTAAGTCGTAGCGATCATTATTCTGAGCTATTTCTCTTAATCTCTCCGACTCGAGGACAGCTCTCATTAAACATTCAGCACAAACCAGCCCTGTACTCCCGGCCTCTGATAGCATCACTAACATATTCACTATAGGACCTAATATTTAGTCCAAGTAAAACTGTCCGTGCTAGGTCAGGGGGTTCATTATATTACTTATGTTTAAATATTAGGAGGGAATTCAAATTTATTGCAGCTTTTATTCATCACATAATCAGAGGGCACTAGTGTCTGGTGGAATCAAGGAAAATTAGTAAAGTATTTATGGTTATTTTGAACAAACCTCTCAAGACATCAACGAAGGAGTTGAAGCCTGGTCGTTGATGGGTGTTCCAAAAGAACCATGATCCAAAACACACTTCCAGACTTACAGCTCGACATCGAGGTTCAGGTGTAGGAGGGGTCATCACAGCCCTGACCTCAGTGCAAAGCTGAAAAGGGTAGCCCACAAACCTGTAGTTGGCCAAACTTCTACCAATTTAATGTTAAAAACCCACTGTATTTGACCCAAGTTAAACATTTTTAAGTGAAGTCTACAAAATATAAAACCTTACCATGGGGATTTCTGACCCTCTAAAGATATGACAGTTTAAAACTAAGAATATTTTGACATTTACCCAAAGCTGTGTTACTTCTTGAACCAACAGAACATTTCCACCTATAGCTGTTTAATGTGACTGTTTAATGTTGACCTAAAAACTGTGTCTATGGTGTATAGCAGTAGAGCCTTGCCTAAAGATCTTTGAGATGAGATCTATATAAGATCATGTTAGGGCTGAGCGATATGGGGGAAAAACTCATTAACCAATCTCCATTTCTGATTGGATTAACAAAATAACAGGTAAAACAAAACAGTGAAAGACAACAACACATGTGTGAGATAAGGAGTGAAACTGAAATTCAGTCCGACGATTTTAATTCAGATATTGATCATCGCAATCCACAAATGTGCTATGAATTATTCCCATTTTTAGCCCAGCTCTAACGCACATCCATCTTGTCATTTTTTCAATCTGCTCTTTTGACAGATGGAAGAAATAGACTGACATTGTCTTTTTCAACTAAAAGTAACTAAAAGTGGAAAAACGTGTGAACTGTCTGAATGGTAAAGTGTCTCCTTCTCTGCATCAAGTTTATCTAAGACAAGGAGTGCCTTGATACCACGTTGTTCTGATGAATGCCTGAATGCCTGCAATCACATTGTTATGACCCTTCATTCTCTTCTAGAGATGGCCCATCATCACTTCAACATTATTTCTCTCCCAGAAGAGACTGTTCCACTCTTAAGTATTTTGACTGCCTTTAATGCCAGTTTGCCGCTTCACCGGAGGTCATCCACTAAAGTGTTGGACATGTCACTTTTTCATCTGGCATTGTTTTGATGCATCCAGGGGGTTAACATTAAGTAATTTGTAAATAAACTGTGGACAATTTTTTTTATTGACAACAGTCTATCATTAAACATGGCTATTTCAAAGAATTTTCTCGTGGCCGTGGTCCACTAACCAATTCATTATAAGAATTAATATTCACTTGTCTTATAATGCAAAATACGCTAATGCAACTCTTTCCACGTGTTAGCCCTCCATTGTTGCACAAACATGTCCAGGAGTTGTGTTTGGACATACCTGCTGCCAGCTGCATCCAGCCGCAGATCTTATACACGGTGCCTGTACTGCAGAAGAAGAAGAGCGCGAAGCAGCCGATGCAGGTGAGCACCAGCGCCATGGACATCCCGATGAAGAAGGACGCGGCTTTGAACGCTCCGGACGGGATGGAGCTGAACTCAGTGAAACTCCCCTGACAGGTCAAGTCCCGGGACAACCCATTGCCAATGCAGTAGTGAAAGAGGCCAAAGTAACCCGCCTGAGGGGTGTCCACGCCATCCCCGATCCAGTACGGCTGAATGAAGCATACCACATTGACAATTGCAAACAGGATCGTGAAGATGGCCCATAACACACCGATGGCACGTGAATTACGCACGTAGTTGGTCTGGTAGATTTTGGCCGCTTCAGACGCAGGGAGCATGCCGGTACTGGAAGCCCCGGGTATCATCCTCTGATGCAAAAGAGCGCTCAAGTCAATTTGTAGCTTTCTGTCAAACTAAGGCATGAGCCGTGAACGCATCATTCCTATAACATTTGGTTTTACTAAAACCTCTGTCCGCTTTGACAGTTGCAGTTTTATCACCAAGTTACATCTGGGACTTGGTGGAAATCTTACTGTTCACTGCTGTTTACTCATCACTTGCGCTGAATTTTATGTCACACGAGGAACGAGCGTTAATCCAATGCGTAATCCCGAACAAACGCGGCGATTTCAACCCGTGCATTGACTCAGTCTTCGCCTTCAAACTGCATAGCCTTACTAAACGAGGAGCAGTCAGCCGTGTTCTCGCTGTTTGCAGACGTTGAGACGCAGAGCTGAGAATCACTTCAGCATCAGGATGAAATCATACGGTCTATGCATGAAATAGAACCAACCCACCGTTTTTAATCCCGCGTTGACGTCGGTTTTGTCTCGTTTTTTTGTGTGGGTTCTAAAAAAAATGGCAGAAAACACAAACATGCTTTTTGAAAAGAAAAACTTGAGCGTTGTCTATTTGTTTTTGTATTGTATTTATTAATCTTATTTTGGGTGAGTTAAAATTGTATAAAGAAAAAAACTACACTACCCACAAGCCTTCATCTTAACTGTGATTGGTCCAAACTCCCGGAAGAGGATGTGTGACAGACACGGCGCGAAAATAACAGAGTGGAATGTCTTCTCCTTTATGCTGAATTAATAATAATAATAATAAGTTCAAAACCTGGGATGACAGGAGCACTGCAGTATCCGGGGTACGATGGGGATAGGCTGGAGAAGGCAGCAGGACTGATGCCGTGCAGAGAGATCCAGGCTGGGCTACTGTTGTCTCTCATGGGGCAGGTAAAGGCATCCATTCAGTTGTCAATCTATATTAAAACACCAAATACATGTAATACTAATGACTGGATTAATGTGCTTTACGTGGGTGTACTATTGCTATTCCTGGAACACCTTACACAACTATAGTATGGCTTTGTAGTTCTTTGTCCTGAAGAAGATGACAAAGTCTGGGATCGTGTCTTTAATTCAGACAGAAGACATGTTTTATTGTCGATGGTAGAGACAGCACGAACAACAGATACAACAGAATGCAAGTGTATTATACAGAGCGGAGGCATGGAGTCCTCCAATCAGCAGCTGCCACAGTGTGCTTGTAGCTTGGCCTTCAGATAGACAAAACAAGGGAAAAGTACTGGCTTCTGCACATTGATAGAATGATGAGTTTAACTTTAACAAAAGTTGCTTCAAAGTGTTATGAAATCTCACATTCCCCCCTCTGGTCATACATTCACGTGTGACCATCAGGATCGATAAACAGCAACATAACATCATAACTCAATACTTCAAAAACTCATAAACTCGGTACCTCAAAAAACTCAGAACTCGGAATACTTCAAAAACTCATAAAACATGTTCAGATCTTTCATAAAACTTGTCAACAATCTTCAGTAAAATACCAAACTTCATCAGTCGATGGTTCTCAGATATTGCTTTGAAAACAGTCTCTCCCACTTCTCCGTGTTGATTCTTCAGGCTGCATATGTCAAGCCATGAATTCTTCTGTGACGTGTCTTTGAATCACACGTTTCAGCTTTAGTGTCCAGATTCAGCAATCCAATTCAGTCCAAATTATGTCCAAATTCAGAAATCCAATTGTTCCAAATCATGTCCAAATTGTGTAATCCAATTTTTCCAAATGATGTCCATGCAAAAGAGGACGCTGGTGTTGTCCATGTCTCAGCAGCTCACTGCCTGAGTGGAATCAGGGGCTGTGCAGATTGTCCATGTGTGCTGGTCCAGATGCATTCTCTTGAGGTTTCTCAGTTTTGGCTTAAAAAAAAAAACACTTTTTGTGTAAAAAAAAAAAGTCTTCTGTTCTCTAGATGTTACAGACAAGGCCCGCATCCTTCCACCACCTGAAGAAGATGGCATAGTCTGGGATCGTGTCTTTAATTCAGACAGAAGACATGTTTTATTGTCGATGGTAGAGACAGCACGAGCACGAACACACGATCACAGATACAAGAGAATGCAAGTGTATTATACAGAGCGGAGGCATGGAGTCCTCCAATCAGCAGCTGCCACGGTGTGCTTGTAGCTTGGCCTTCAGATAGACAAAACAAGGGAAAAGTACTGGCTTCTGCACATTGATAGAATGATGAGTTTAACTTTAACAAAAGTTGCTTCAAAGTGTTATGAAATCTCACAGTCCTCAACTAGGGATGAAATGACCATTGAATAGATTCATGGATGAGACACGTCCAAGATTTGTTAACATTTTTTTTTTTTTTTTTTTGGGGACTACAGATGTTCTAATTGCACAACGCTTAACCAATTGTGATCTAAGCCCTTTTTAAACATACTGGATAAGAATCTCGCAAGACCATTGTTTGTATTTAATTCTGGGTTATCTAACTTTCAAAGATGGAAACAAAAGAAAACATTAAACTTTGGTATACCATCCATATAACTAGTATCTGGCTTTCTTAACAGTTTAGTTCACTCACTAGTTTTCACACTTATGTACTTCTGACCACGTCACATTATTAGTGAAAATGACACCCATCAGCTCCTGGCGTCAAATGGTACAGGCATGTCCAAACTAAGGTCCAAGGGCCAATTGCGGCCCGCCGTGTTTTTCTTTGTGACCCCATGCCTTGCTACCCCAAAAGGCATGTTATACTTCATTATAAAGCTCAGAATCTTTTGAATCGTTTATTTGTATGCAGTGACATATGTTTTTCATTATGGCCTAAAAATGTGTTTATGGCACTGATATTGCAATTAAGAAAGCTATTCAATTAGCTAACCTCAGCTCTCACAGATGTGTATGTATGTATAATGCCCTTGTTATAACTCGTTTAGCATCTCAAAGTAGAACAATTCTAGTCAAAATTGTTTGACAATCCATGTTGTCGGCCCCTGGACAAGTCTGGCGAAATGAAGTGGCCCTCTTTGGTAAAAGACACTCCTGTACTTAGGAGTCTTCTTCACAAGTGTGCAAAAGATCCAATTTTATTATGAGGTAGAGATAGCATGTTGTGGTCTGATTTGTTCACAACATTTTGTTTTTTACAAGACTCTTTCTATTGGATCAAACTTCTTGGATGCCCAAGCTCTGATCTTTTAATAATAGAATCTTGTGACTATCAGTAGAAAGAAAGTAACAAGGAGATCATCTTTTCATGTGTTGCAAGATAGAGAAAACAATAAATACACCACCATCACCATACTCATTCAAGGGGTGACTCCCACAAGAATACATTTAATTTGAAGTTATAATCAACTTTACTTTATTGTTTATTTTGTTACAGCCTGAGAATCACTGTTACCCCTCAATTTTCATCTATGGTCATCGAGCCTCTGGGAAAAGCCATGTTCTGAATACTTTAATGAAACAACTGGAGGTAAGCAGTAGGGGTGTGACGATATATCGATTTTTTTTTTTTATATATCGCGATACTTTCTCCCGCGATTCGATTATCGATTTTTTTTTGCCAAGTATCAATATCAATTTTGAAAAATTGGTATCAATACTTAATATATGGCTACATTACGCATCTCCATTTCATTTATCATGAAATAAAGTGTATTTTTTCTTTTATTTATGCCATAAATTGGCATATTGTATATTTCTGACCAATATATCGATAATCGTTATCGTGATATCGTTATCAGGATAATATTGTTATTGTGAGTTTTGTATCGTGTATTGTATCGTATCGTATCGTGAGGTACCCTTAGGTTCCCACCCCTAGTAAGCAGCTACTACTTAGTGTTGTATTCACATCAATTAATCCTATAGTTATACCCTTTAATGATCTGAGAAATGAGAAAGGCAGTCACTAACTTCATATCCTGGGTCATTTGTAAACGTTCTCTAAAATATCCATACCAGTTGATATTCACCTGTTCCGCTGTTGGCGTGTGAACGAGGAGGTGTGAAGTTTGGTCGTTTATACAATATTACAAATACAGAGCTCATTCTGACTCACTCTTCTGTGCCATCTCTCTCCCATCTGTTAGTGTTGTGAGTCTCACTTATGTTGTGAACTTGTGATTTAACTAATATCTTGCAAGTCCTCGACCAAAGATGAAGAAAGAAGCAGACAAAATACTCCAGCAACTAAAACATTAAAAGCCTTAATTTGAAATCCACCATTTACATACAAATGCTAAGCTATTTTGCACATGTAAATACTCAATAGTTTCCCGTACCAAATGATGCAACATCTCTCAGTATAATTACAGAAACTTTGATAAGTGAGACTCGTTAAAGGAGCAATATGTAAAAATCTGGCCAAAGCTGGTACTTGCACTCTCTTTGACTCAGATTGCCAGATGTGCAGACGAATCCAGCTGGGACCATAATAACTAGGGTGACAAGAGTTTTGTCAACAACAAATCTATAACCAACACCTTTTTTGTTTAGTCATTAAAGATTTGAGACTGTACTGCAGACACATGTTATTTTACCAGTGAGATTAGCTCAATGTGGTGAGTTCTGGCAACCCGGATCACGGACTTAGATTTAGAAGATTTAGGAACTGTAAAACTAATTTTGAAATTCAAATATCTCGGCTGAACTGTTATCATTTAAAGAAGTATTCAAAAAGAGCATGGTTTATTAATGCTTTTTGACATATTGGGGCCATTTAATGACTTGACATGAATATCTTTCATACTGCTACTTTAATCATTTACTCCCTTAATCAGTTATTATCCAAAATGTCTCTCTTTCTAACAGTGATATGGAGCTTTCTTTCTCCCCTCAGTGTGTTGGGAATTGTTACATTTGACAATGACTTTGAGCTGATGTCAGTGGCCCCAAGTAGATTGCCATATTGTTAATTATTCTTTCAGTCTTTGAGATGCCTGTACCTTGGACAACAAAGCACACTGTCAAATTCTAGCTGACATGCGTCATTACAAATTGTGTTGTATTGTTGTTAAGAAATATGTTTTGGTCGTGGGGGAAAATCATCTTTATTTGTACACTATTAGTAGCTCCCCCATGTTCATTTTGGTAGAAGAGACACCGGATTCTTTATAATACTTGATCTTGGCTTTTTACAGCTTCCCCACGCCATGATCAGTTGTGTCGAATGTCTCTCGGTGGCTTTGCTTTTTGAACAAGTCCTTGATTCATTCTTTGGGGCTGATGCCGCCTCACTTCTACCCCGTGGTCCATCTCTGTCTGACTTTGTCCGCATCTACAAACAGCAGATCTCCGAGTCGCCCACTGAGCAGACCAGATACATTGTGAGTGATATTCCTGCTATGAACAAGACCTTTTTTCTAGTTAAATAACAGATAATTACTTGCCACAGGCTGAGCATGAAAACTATGTTTTGTTTTGTAGATAATGGAAAAGGCTGAGATGTTGAGGAATGCAGACTCCAATCTCCTTCCGGGTCTTCTCCGTCTTCAAGAACTGGTGAGGGATGACCCTGGGTTTATGTGTGGATCATGTGTGTTTTTTTCTTCCCAACACTGAAATTTCCCCGCTGTGGGACGAAGGAAGGAACTCTTAATCTAATACAAAGTAATATTTCAAGCCAGATGCGCACTGACCTTAGGATGTTTGATATGAGCTCTGTTACTTTGAAAGCTTAAAGCTGCATGCGTGACATGTACATTTCTCCATTGTGAGATCGATAAAGGTTATCTTTTCTTATATTAGGAAACATGGTGTGAAAAAGGTTCGGGCTCTTCATGGAAGATTCCTAAAGTTTTAAATCAAGAGCAGCCTATGACTCTCCCGCTTTTTTTTATCTATAGTCCTGCTATTCTAATATGGATTTGTTTATATATTTTAAACATTTCATTTGGGGACAAAATGTTCCAATTCAAACTCATGCTCACTAGTGAGAAACTGGAGGAATGGTGGTATTATTAGTTTAATTCTCATAGAAAAATTGCATTAATTGCCTTATTGTTTTGTATATGGCTTTATTATATCGTATCATGACCTCACAACAAAGAAATGTACACTACTTAGTAACCCTATTTAAAATAATTTATATAATGACAAAATATTGTAGTCCTTAACAAAATGAACTCTCTGTGTACTTTATTTACCTTTGTTTGATGGCAGCTGCTCTTGTCCTCAGGTTGAAGACAATGTTACGGTGATTCTTCTTAGTGAAATTGTGTGGGATAAGTTCAGACCGAACACTGGCTGTTTTGAGCCACTCCTGCTGCATTTCCCAGACTACAGTAAAGGTATCCGTGGCAGATGTGAAATAGTGGTGTGATAAATGTACCTGTGGTGATGTTCTTGCGCTTCTAATTTCAGTGTTGTAACATAATGATTAAGAATAGTAAGTTTCCTTCTCACCAGAGCTCTGCTTGTGCTTCTCCAGCGGAGCTGCAGCAGATATTGTCCAAGGACAAGCACCCTTCTTATTCCACAGACTTTTACTCCTCGTACATAAACATCTTGTTGGGCGTTTTCTACTCTGTCTGTCGAGACCTCCGAGAGCTGCGACACCTCGTCAGTTTGTCTCACTATAAACAATATTTCATACTGTTTCACTTGAAATAAATGTCATTATCTTTTTAACAGGCTGCCCTTAATTTTTCCAAGTTTTGTGAACCAGTGGAAGAAGGCAAATGTACGTATTTACTCAGGATTTCAAACACAAATTGGATACTAATTAATACACTCATTACCCATGACCAATTTCGCTCATAATTACATGAAAACAAAAAGACTCACAAACCCTTGGCTCACTCTGGCGTTTATACAGAACATTCTGTTTCTCAATATCCACTGTTTGTGTAGTAAATAAATAAATACTTTATATATTTTGCAGTTAAAGAAAATGACACACACAAATTGTGGAGGAACATTGAGCCTCATCTGAAAAAAGCCATGCAAACTGTTTATCTTCGAGAGGTGTCCAGGTTTGTTTGGTTTTTTTCAATTGGGTTTCTGGGTTGCATTGTTAATTATAATGTGTTAATTATAATGTGTTCAGTCTTCAGTGGGAACAAATGCATGAAATGAAGGAGATAGAGGCTGGAGCCGTGAGAGGTATTGTTGCACCATCTCAATAATTAAGAATTCTTCTACACAAATTTACTGTAGTATTTGTTTCCAAGGTTTATCCGCTCACACTCATGTCGAATTGCCTTATTATTCAAAGTTTCTGTTAATTGCTGCTTATTTGGCCTCATACAACCCAGCCCGAACAGACAAACGCTTCTTCCTCAAGGTACATGATTTAAACCTCCACGTGTACCACTAGATAGTTACACTGCATATACAAATACCATTTTGAAGAGCACAGTTTGGTTATTTTTTTTTTCCCCCAACAGCATCATGGTAAAATAAAAAAAACAAATTTTTTGAAGAAAAATGAAAAGGTAAACATGTGTTTTTATGTTTAGTTTCTGTTATGTTGGATAGAACTGAACAATTGAGTGTTTCCAGACCAGTAATCATCTCCTGGGACCAAAGCCCTTCCCTCTTGACCGCATGCTGGCAATCTTCTACAGTGTTGTGGACAGCAGGGTGGCCCCTACTGCCAGCATATTCTCTCAGGTCAGAGGTTTGTCAAACTGTACAATGAACACTCTTCATGTGTCATTCAACCATAGTGTGACCATTGACATGACGATGTTAATAATAATAATCATAATAATGCCGCATTGGTTTTACATAGCGCTTTTTTGGACAAAGGCGCTGCACACGGCATTATTAATTATCTCCATACACGGCGGTGAACACTTTAATTTTTTCATTTTTTAATCAAATGCGCCCTGGCATGTTTTTGCTGTGCCCTGGAAACCTGTTCATTGACAATCAGGTGCAAGAAAATTCCATCGTCCACGCCCTGATTTTCACCGGTTGTATCCACACTGCTGTTTGCGCTGTTCACTTTCTACCGTGACTGAACTACAGTGAAAGCGTACCGTCACAATCTCGTTAGTAGCCACCATCTTTTCTTCCAATATTCTGCTTAATATCCTACTGCTTAAACTGAACTGTGACAGAAGAATTACTCGTTTGCGCAACAAATCATGCTTTTCTAATCTATGAATAAATCAAGGATACTGAGAATAACTAAATGTAGTTTTTGTACAGCTTATATTCGTGATTTGCATTCTTTCATGCCAGACTTACTTCCCCCCCCGCAGATCTCCTCTCTGGTGACCTTACAGCTGCTGAACCAGGTCAGTCACGATGATCAGCTCGATGCCCCCAAATACAAGTGTGCCGTTTCTTTGGACTTCATCAGTGCCATCTCCAGGTATATAAATGTTTTATTCCTCATGAAATTTAGAAACTTCTGTGGAAAGAATTGCAATCCAAGCCTGTGTAATGTCTTTTTTTTTTTTTTTAGGACAGTCAACTTTGATATTGTCAAGTATTTGTACGACTTCCTCTGAGGCTGTTGTGCAAGAAAAGGACTACGACATAAGGAGCTTTGTACTGGAGCTCAAGACTACGCGAACTGAAATAATCAATTTATAGCACTGCCCTCTAGTGGTGACTTTATATATTCAGTTGAACTACAAACTTAAATATTTTCTTAAATAATTGTAGAAAGGGTGTATGTATGGGTGTATGTATAATGGTATGTGATTCCTTTTACTATGAATACTGGATAAAAATGTCTGAATTGAAAAGGTATTGTGAGGAATACTTATCTGCCAAGGCAAATGTCTGGAGGTGAACTGTTGACCTTGCTTGCAAGCAGAATAGCTGTTCTCT
Organism: Knipowitschia caucasica; assembly: GCA_964034765.1. Taxonomy (NCBI): domain Eukaryota; kingdom Metazoa; phylum Chordata; class Actinopteri; order Gobiiformes; family Gobiidae; genus Knipowitschia; species Knipowitschia caucasica. The sequence continues at coordinate 19,882,680 of OZ035823.1, forward strand.
GGTCCTTTCAGGTCTATGTAGATATAAACACCTAATGTTGCAGTCATCCTTTCATGCCAGTATTATAAACAATTCTTGACAGCAATGTAAAATTAAAGGAAACTGATGCACGGATTTTTGATTTATTTTATAAAAAAGAAAACTTTGCAAAATATGTACAACAATTCTCCATAATTGAATAAGGGCAAGAACACGCTCTCCTGAAATTCAACATGTCATAAGATGCGAGTGCATATACTTTCCCTGCAGCTCCACAATACACACCGGTAATCAAAATACTGTATGAAGCCTTCACTCTGGCTACCGGTAATCAGAGTCCAACACATTTAGTGCCACAAGCTCTCTGTAAAACTTTAGCCTAGTGCGGAACCTAAATGCTGTGCCGTCGGTTGTGGATCATCGCCACAATGTGAGTGAGATCCAAACTCTTCATCATCACCTCCATGAAATCTTCATCACTCCGAGCCCCAGCCACAAACTCATCCAATGACAGTTCCCCTGCAAAGACAAAGCTCTTCAGGGCACTCAGGTATACGTTTGTGTTTTTGTCTGTTTGTGTCCTCACCATCTCCATTGATGTCGATCCTGTCAAACACTTTGTTGGTGAATTCCTCTGCTGTAGACTCCTGATTTTCATTTCCATTAATTGCTCGAATTGCCTGAAGTAACAGAAATAATGAGCAGTGGCCAAAGGCATTTGAAAATATCACATGTAAAATGTACCTTAATGATATTGAGAAGCTCATGTCGATCAATGCATCCATTGCCGTCCACATCATACAGTTTAAAATACCAGCGCAGCTTGTGCTCCATCTTTCCACGCATCACCAGACTTAGAGCTGCCACATACTCCATGAAATCTATGTATCCATCCTGGTGAGTCAAGAAAATTCATAAACTTAATTTATTAAAGGTGAAATGCAGTGTACCAGAATGGGGAATTAACTCATGGGACAGTATCCTTTTTAATAGGAACAAAAACAAAACATTGTTTCAGAGATAATCTCATGCCGTTAAATCATGCACGATTATTGCAGTGAGCTGTGAGACAGACTAAATATAGCTGTGCAGCTTTTCAATCTGCGACAACTGTCTCACACCAAGACTCATCACAAGAAGATCTTAGCCATGGCCTTGTAGGAGTAGCTGCCGTTCGAAAAAAATTTAAAAAATGATTATGAAATGGAAGGAATACATACAAAGGGGTGATTTCTTCACTGCCATTGGTTATCTAGTACATTTGCAAGTGTTTGTATCGTAAACATTTTATTTATTTTTTACAAAAATGAAAAAGATCCAACAGAGAAATGGTATTCCTTAGGTATAGTCTATGCTTCGTAAGAGTTCCCTTTTACAAAGCATATAGGAATTATAAAAGTGAATTACTGTTTTGAATGTTTTGTAAACAAAGGGAATTGAATTGAATCTGTAAATAGAATACCCTACCTTATTCATATCAAATGTGCGAAACATCTGTTCAATGTAGGCATTGGCTTCTGGGTCCAGACCCCGCAGTCCAAAGAACTGTTTGAACTCGTGCAGAGTGAGCTGTCCCGAGGGGCACTCCGTCATGAACTTCTTGTACCACAAGTGCATTTCCACGGCCTGCAGGTCGTCCACTGTGCAGCCGTTTGAGTTTCCCATATCTGCTGCAGCTCCCTCAAGACACCTGACCTCCTGTCCAATTGGTCTACTGTGAGACAGAGGGCCTCCCTCTTCACAGTCACACAACACAGGACATAGAGAATGCTGTCCTATTGCCAGGGCGCTTTTATAGGGGATGAAGATTGGAGGTGAGCCCCATGTGCCCTCTTTTAGTCTGATCACTGTAATCCAAACGTTCCCATGAGGAGATTAGCTGTCCTCATACACAGGCATGTTCACGTTTTGAGATGTGCTGACAGATGCAATATTGTTATCCTCATGTTGCAGACAGAGGACAATCAGAGGTGCCTCTGAGCTCATGGTTTATAAGCTCAAGTTGACACTGTTTGTCTACAGGTCAAACTATACAAATGGTTATAAACTGATGCTTTGGCTTGCAATACCTGCCCATAGGTAATTAACCATGATCATCTGAAGCACCAGAAAACTAATAACAGCTCATCTGGTTAATGGGGCTGTGCACTGTGAATTGGGTGCAGCTCTGACTGCCAACCCCCGACCCAGAAATGGATCAAGGGGAAGAAAATAGATGGATGGACGGCATTAGCCGTGAAGTAACTAAATAAGTAATAACTATATAAGGGGAAGGGGTTGAAAATGACATTGTGGGATAAAATGAGCCAGTAAATAGTCTGGTTATACCTCAATTGAAAGTGCCAGTTGGGATTCTGGCTTACTGTGTACTGTGGGAACACTGAAAAGTGCTATATAATTGTCAGTACACTAATTATGATTGTTCAAGCTTGTGTTGGGGATTGACAATCAGCATATGGTTTGCTATAATACAAAATTGACAATGGCTTAAAATAGTTGTTATTGAAGTTATATTTAATGACCTAATATAGTAAAAAAGGTGGTTGTTAATCGGTTTCACATCAAGGAAAATATAAACCTGCCAAAACTTGACAACAGGTGATATAGTATACTGTTACAAAAATATATAATCTTAGAAGTTATATAAAAAATAAACATATCTTTGGTAAATACTACACTTTTTTCTAACAAATAAAGTCTTGTTAATGATTCTTTATTTTAGTAAACTGCAGCTTGAATAAACAATACCAAAAACAATACTAGTCTCGACTAGTATTATTCGTGACTGGATCATCAGGCTTTTTTGTTGTGGATAATATGAATGATCTTCATAGCTTCAGGTGTGTCCTCCTTCACTTGACACATCTGAAGTGTGAGGATACTTCAGTCCCTCTGGCCCAGTCAGAGGCCTGGCTCTGGTGCGGAGGCTCAAGCACTATTTGCGACTCACGGCAACTTCCGGTGACTCGCGTGACTCAGGCGCTGTGAGCCGCGACTCAGCAGCCAGAAGTCGTGGCTCGCGGGTAAAAACACCACAATTCTTTGCTTATTAGGGGTATCTGGGGATGATTAGGGGCGACAGTGGCTCAGATGGCATAGCTTTGGTCTTTGGACCTAATGGTCGTGGGTTCGCACCCCCCACGACCACCTGCTCCCACTGATCTCTGCTGCTGTTATGTCCCTGGGCAAGACACTTAACCCCACTTTGCCTGAAGCCCCCTTCTGAAGCAACAGGCCCAATCGTGGTATCTCATATACAGTCACTAGCAATTACTTTTTGGGGAGAAAAAGTATTTCTTGTAATGAGACCTCATGAGTATGAGTATGAGTACAAGTATGTGGTAACAGCACAATACTGATATCGATGTTGGTGCATCCTCAGGAGAATAAACAACTATAAGAAAAAAAAAACAGTATTCGCAGTGCAGGTTTACAGTAATAGTGCAAGTGGTTGATAAAGTGATATTGGCATAATATATATTGAATGTATTTGCAGGGGTTACTGCATATTCTAATGAAAAATACTTTTTAGGGGTATTTATGAATTATGAATGAAACAATATTGTATCTGGGTGAACATTGTCCATGTTATCAGTGCCTTATACATACATACCAGCTGGTATGTGTTTGTATTACTCTCCATATATTGTTAACAAGTGACTTGCGAGACATGAGTCGCGACTCGTCTAATGACACCAGAGGGCGCTGTCTAATCTCACGTTGAAAATGAGTACTCAGCTACAAAACTCTCAGTAGAGTCACTTGGTCTCACTCAGTGCAGAGCTCTGCGCTTGCATCATGCATCCAAAATGATTGAAGAGATTGAAACTGCAGTAAGTAAACATAAATATTGGTTAATTAAATAAAAGAAAATGCAATGAATATGGAATCACAAATCAACACCAACCGACTCTCCACAGGACATTCCACCATCAAAAGAGGAGCTGAAACAACTGGCAGCAAAAGAGGCAAGACTTCAGCTTGCAGAAGAAAAAGAGCCAGACTCAGCAAGCCATTGCCTGCAAGAGCGCCCAATGTTGTTTATTTCAAAGAGCAACTGGTCAAAGAAGGTATGAAATAGTAGCTATAGAATTGAAAACAAAGTAATTGTGTACAGCTCTGACATAAATATTTTGTGTTTAAATTTTTTCCCTAGTGCTTTCCATAACCACATAAAAAATGTGTCTTGGATTCAGTGCAACGACTGCCAGGAATGGTTGCACTTTGAATGTGCTGGAGTTATGGGTGACATGTCCAAAACCACGTTCTATTGTGGATGCAAGCTAGTAGTAAATGTGTAAGAGTTATTATAAACTTCAGCAATGTGCCTTGTGTATTTTAACATAAATGTCATGTTATTTTGATATTTTTTTAAACAGGAATGACATCTTTCTTTCAACAAAAAGTGAACACTTTTTAACAGATGGAGAAATACTTGTAAAGCTCTAAAGGCAATATCTGCTTATAGTACATATTACATTAAAGGTAAAAGTAATTTTTATTTTTATTAGGAACTGAGGAAAAACCTTGAAAGTGGCAACGTGTTGTCCAACAGAATCTACATGTGGACAAACAGAGGATTTGATCCTATTCTTAAAGAAGAGTACCAAAGACATCTTTCAATGCAAGAATCACTGGTATGCTAGCTTTGTACCCTATTCTGGTCAAAATACTTTGATTTTCACTGTATTTTTATTATTATTAGCTGTATTTGTAGCTCAGTTGGTAGAGCATTGGCCTTTAGGCCAGAAGGTCGTGGGTTCAATTCCCACCTCTGCACCTTCTCCATTGACTCCCACTGATGACTGCTGTCGTTGTGTCTTTGGGCAAGACACTTAACCCCACTTTGCCCAAAGCCCCCACTGAAAGATCAAGGCTATGCTCACACTCAGAGAGCAGCCGTCCTCCTGTGGACTCACCACCTGCAGAGGGTCAGTGAGGGGCTGGTGCTATGAGACTTGGGTGGCATCTCTGACTGCCACCCCCCTGACCCAGAAATGGATTAAAGGGTAGAAAATGGATGGATGTATTTTTATTATTTATTTTTCAGATGGATGACATGTTTCAGCGACTTGAAAAAAATCTTCCAGAGAAAGGATTGGCAAAGAAAAATCTGTTTATTTCGGAAGTTTTGTTGCCAGAGGTTAACTGTACATCTCAAAGCATTTGTCTTTAACTTGTGGTATGTTTTCTACGTAACATTCTTCTTCCTAGGTTGTAATTCTGTGGCTTCAAAGAATACACAACATTTGCAGATACAGAGCAGAGTGTATACTCCACACGACTAAAGATGAGGCAAGGTATATTGTAACACAGTTTTTGTCACATAAGAAATTAATAACCAAAAAACCACATTATTATTTGTTATTTATTTATCCGGCTAAAGGCAATTAAAAAAATACATACAATACACAAACAAACACAATTATAAAAGCCACTTGTACCAAATTGTCCTTGTAGTAATATAATGGGATGACAAAGTGAGCCAAATATCCAGAGTACAGATTTCACAAAAATCTTTGCATTCCATTTTGTTGAATTGGGGCATTTTCATTATAAAAAATATAAAAGAAGTACAGGTAACTTTGGAGGATAGTGTGCTGAGGTGCACATACTAATGTAAATACAGAATTAAAGAGAAAGACACTAACCCAGATACAGATGGGGTACAGAATTCATTACCCCAATTCTATTGTATTACATAAAAGTGCACTAAGTAACTTCTATTGGGGAATTTTTTTGAACATGCTTATTTGAGCCTTTGGTGGCCCAGTGGCTGTATGAGTGCTGCATGGCACCTGTGCTTTCCCCCATAACTGCCTTCATGATGATCCTGGATTGGCGTCCTGGAGCATCATGCATTACTGCGGTGGAAAATTAAAGACCTTATGACGGGTTTTAAAAAAAAAAATAGTGGATATCAAAATTGCATGACAATATCAATTTGAAAGAGATTCCGGCAAAAAAATCCTATATTTTATAAAAAGAACGTGTTTTTCATGAATTTAAGTTGTCTATGCTCTAACCTGTGTGTGACGTCATAGCGGGTTACGCCCATGCATTGAAAACCATGGATCTATGCCACACAAGCCCCAGCGATCCAAGATGGCGCCCTATTCAAATGAATGGTTGTGCTCAGTGGCGCTTTGTGACAGCATGGGGGCTGAAAGATTAGCGGAAGTTGCCTGAAACTCGCAAAGATCTATGGGAAACTCGCCTGTATTTGGGCATCGTCTGGTCCTCCCGGTTCTGCGCAGTGGATGATCTCCCATAATGCGTTGCGCCAAACACGCGTGTGTGGGTCTCACACCAGGTCCCACGCACGTGCACAGAGGGGCTCGGCCGCGCTCTGACCAATCAGAGCAGTTCATCAGAGCGGGAGTTAGAGCCAGAGCCAGATGAGCAGAGTATGTGGCACTAAAGTGTGGATTTAAACAAAACCGAAGGATTTAAGAAGAAAAAAAGTTCAGGATGACAAGGGACACTAAAATCCCCACAAAATCCGACCTTTATTAAAGCTGTAGGTTCTCTGTCAGCTGAGGTTGAGCTGTTTTAATATGCATTGAGTTCTATGGGGAAAATTTCTGGGTAGCCCACGTGAATTTAGTCTGGTTCAGTCTGCAGTACCGCGAGAATCCCCTGAGCACATGAGTTATTCAGCTACAAGCTAGTAATACCCTATCCAGTTAATATAATACATCCATGATGCCACAGGACTGCCTTTTCTCTCTTCTCTCCACTGATGTCCAACACAACACTGCACTCTACAGGTGACAATTGCTCACTACACATAAATTGCCGTTTTGAGTTTGAAAAAGTGTCCGAGGTGGGATTTGAACCCAAGTATCTGGATTGGCAGTCCATCGACACAACCACTGGACTATCTCAGTGACAATGAAACGTGACATTGTAGTACTTACGACGCACTCGCTGTACACGGCCTTGTCATCTTGAATATCCACGAAAAAAGAACGAATACCAAATTGTAAACAACTTACAGCGTTGAAACGTACCCGTTCTGACGTCACCAAGGGCTGTGAAGTTTTTTCGTTTCTAAGGGCGTTGCTATGGGGTTATTTCGATTTGGGGGGATCAGACAAAAAAAACAACAACTGATTTTGAAACCTTTAGTAGTTCTCTTCTAATATAAAATGGTATTAAAACTGTATTTCTAAATAAATCAAACCCGTCATAAGGTCTTTTTTAAGGTGTCATGCTGAACCGGTTATTCTTGAATTGCAGAACTACTGAGATGACACCTCAAGATGAGCCACATACAGTAGAGAAGGTAAAACAAATAATATTTAAAAAAATTGCACAACATAATTCATTTTGATAGACCAATACTAAAGAATAAGGATTTGGTTTGAGTTTGACACATTTCAGTGTTGCACTTTGATGGCTGTAACTAATACATTTGTACACATTGCACTATAATATGATTTTTTTTTTTTTTTTACCACAACAACATGAGCTGTTACTTTGTCTCCCAATACAGGAACATATATATACAGCTCATTCATTAATAGCAGCAGAGTGGTGCCACAACACATTACTAGAAGGACATGTTGAGCTACCTTCACTGCTTTCAATGACTGGAGATGAACAGAGTGTGCTCTTCGCTAGCCTAAAAGAATCCAGCACTGATAATGAAGAGGAATCCCCTTATCAACATTTAATGTTCACTTTTGAACTGAAAAGTGACTACGAAAGTTTCATGCAAAACTGTGTGGACGAAAAGAAACTGAAAGTGTGTGCAAAGTTCCAGGTGTAGCAGTAATTGCAACACTGTCTTTTTTGTTGGATGATTACTTGATTTTTTTTATTGTTGCTGATTAAAGTTTGTATAAGGAGTTTAAACATGTTGAAATGTATTTTCCTCACCCTTACTTTTTCCTGAAATGCGCTAATGTGTAGAATAAGCCCACACCTGTGTCACTAAAAAAGGTGTTGCTGCGGGTCCAAAGTAGTAGGGTCATTCTGCGACCTGCAAGACAGAGGCGTGTCGTGAAGTAGGCGTGTAAGCTTTGCCTCCAGATCCATATTGGAGAGCTTTTCAAATAGGGCTGGAAAGTCTCGTCCCAGAAGCACTTCCGGTTCATTGCTCGGATACAAACAAACCGTCAGCTGTTCGAAGAGGCGGTTTAAGTGAATGGTGCAAAATGCTCTGCTTTGTTTTCGGCTGTTATCATCAAAGTTTACATGAAGCATGCTCATTTTTTAGGTTTCCCAAAGACCAACTGAAGCTGTGTAAAAAGCTATGCAGTTGTGATAAAACCTTTTGTCTGATTTTACAGATGGTTAACTTGAATATGTATTCAAGCTAACTTGTAGCTAATGCTAACCTGTAGTGCGCTGCCGAGCCTTTCATTGTGGCTTGTATTTTAAGATAAGATTAACTTTATTGTTGTCACACAGGAGATATGTATTTATTTATTTGAGAGATAAAGGAGGAACATATTAGCACATATTAAATAACATTTAACAAATGTTCAAATATAACAGAAAACGGACAATCATAATATTAGTTACTTAGTAGTAAATGAATAGGTAACCCAACTACATCATGTTATTTTTGACAGCACAGCAAAAAGAAAAAAGGCCCAATGTGAAGCTGCAGTGAGTGTGAAGTGGAGATGGAGCTAATGTACAGATAGAAAACATATCATTCATAAACATTGGCTCATAACCAACGCAGCATATATAGTGTTTCTATATTGTCTTTCTGATGCATAATAGTGGATTAAAAAACAATAAGTTTGAACACGGCCCTGCACCTTTCTCATCTCCCCGTCATATAAACTTCAGGACATGGTCAGTTCACAGCTAATTCCGACCGCTCACTCAGTTTTTCTGTCCCAGAGACGAAATGTGTCCAAAATAACACAGGAAAGTCCTTTAAGGAGGAAGAAGTCGGCGATCTCAGCACCATACAACCTACATCCATGCATACAAGTGGCACGTATGGTTCGTTTGTATCCGCGGGTGGAAATCTCGCAAAATCTCGCACTTCCGCTTTCCAGCCCTATAACGCTACATACTAGCTGATGTAGAGTGTCTAACATACTGATTACTTGTAAAGAATGCCTCCAGATCCATATTGTCTCATTGATCATTCCCAGATACCCCTAAAAAGCAACAAATTGTGTTATTTTTATCCGCGAGCCACGACTTCTGGCTGCTGAGTCGCGGCTCATAGCGCGTGAGTCACCGGAAGTTGCCGTGAGTCGCAAATAGTGCTTACCCTCTCTCCCAGGTCAGGAGGCTGTGCAGAGAGTCAAACACTGAGGCTGTGAAGCGGGTGAAGATGCAGAGCCAGCGCACCGCCTCCACCATCCACCGCCCAGAGCGGCCCGCGAAGGCCGCGAACACTGAGCTGTAATGCACCAGGAGCAGCAGGTTCCTGCTCAGCTGTCTCCATCTGTTTACTATTAGTGTCACTCTGGGGTCGTGCACAGCCATGTGTGCGGCTGACACTCAGCTTAATATTATTTCGAGTCTTGAACTCAGTCACACACGTTGGTAGTCGATCATTCAGAGTTGGATCTGTAGTCGGTCCTTACGCCGCTCCGCCGCGTGACCAATGAGCGCAGAGTTCGGTAAAGTCAGCTTGATATTCACAGATTCGGACTTCCGCCATGAATATCTCACGAAAGCAACGTTGTTAAACGAAAGTAATGGTGCCAAAATGATCACCTCTACTTAGGCTAAACTACTACAACATCGATTTTTCAAATCCAATGCGCTGCGCAGAGAGAGTCTCGTTTCCGGGATTGTTTGGTGATGTGGCTGTGCTCTGGAAACTAGCCGAGGGAATAACTCAATAAACCCACGACCGTTCACCTGGGGAGCTCTGGGACAGGTGAGCCACTGCAGATGCTTCGTCTTGCACTTCACACGGCTCCATCAACACTACCACAATAGAAAGAGAAATGCAGAGGGGAATATTTAGCTAAACGCTGCTTATTTACTTATTGAAGCTCTATCGCTAGCATCAGCTAACTTCACCGAATCTCGAGGAAAAAAACAACAACAATGCCATCATGGACCATCACTTTCATACCTTTGTGTTTATCTTAAAGCAGCTTTGACGCATTAGTGTTTTGTCCTGGCTGTTATGAAGCATCGCAGTCCATTATTGCGTTAGCTGCTAAAATCCTGCCCGTGCCCAGAGGAGTGCGCAGCCGCAGTGGTCTCGGTAAAGTTGGACAGATTATTGTTGCAGAGGAAATGAGTCACCTGACCACGTTAATAATCACCATGTTAAGTTACAGACATACTTTTTGGAGCGCACACAGAGGCGCTTGTCATGCTGTCATAGACGGTCAGTGGAAAAAAGTCATTGTATTGATGCTGTTATCATTTCTTTCAGTGCCAGCTCCATGTTCAGTCGTTTGGCGACAGTCCTCCAGGAGCTCTCTGGAGAGGAGGGCGCTGATGGAGAGGTAAGATAATGTACATCTGCAAAAAATCGGATTATATATTCTACACAATACGCCACATGTAGGTTTGTATGGACCTAAATATACTGTACCAATGAATGGATGGATTATTGATAACCGTCCATCCATGATACATAATGAAGAATAATAATAATGAATGGATGATTCATTATTATTATACTAATCATGCTTCATTAGAATAATTTGTAATGTAAAACTGGCATTAAGACAAATGATTATGATAACGATGGTAGATATTCATAATAGAGGCGATACAAAGTCAGATACTTTGTATTGTTAATGATGATAATATTCTGTGAAACATGGAGATAAATCATCTCCATGGAGACCTGCAGGTAGAAGACCCTGCACTAGAAAAGGTTTACAAACAGTGTGTACTACAATCTCAAATACAAGACCTATACAAGTGAAAAGTGTTTAGAACACAGAAACCAAAGCACATGGGATTGGACGCATCACTTCCTACAACATAGGTAAAGCAAAAAGCAAGATATACACATTATTATTAACATACATTATTCCATCCATCCATCCATCCATTTTCTTCCCCTTAATCGCGGCACGGTGGCTGAGTGGTTAGCACTCTTGCCTCTCAGCAAGAAGGTCCTGGGTTCGAATCCCGGTCGGACCAGGGCCTTTCTGAGTGGAGTTTGCATGTTCTCCCCGTGTCTGCGTAGGTTTCCTCCGGGTACTCCGGTTTCCCCTACCACTAAAAATATGTCCAATAGTTCTGGCATGTGCCTCCTGTACTGGCCCCGCTCCCATCTCTGTGTGGAGTGAGAGACAAATGCCCAAAAATTAACAATTGTAAACCGCTTTGAGACTCAGATCTGCAGTGAAAAGGCGGTATATAAATAAAAACTTACTTACTTACTTACTTCTGGGTCGGGGGTGGCAGTCAGAGGCGCACCCAGTACACATGGCACCATACTATATTATTGTTAATATTATATTATTATTATGATTATGATTATTTATTGACTTATTTATTGACTAATGGTTAATCTGTTTGAGTAATAATAATGCATTGGTTTTATATAGCTACTGTCGCCCCGCTATATATATATATATAGCGGGGCGACAGTAGCTCAGTTGGTAGAGCATTGGCCTTTGAGCCTGAAGGTCGTGGGTTCAAGCCCACCGTAAGACCTACTTCACGACTCCCACTGATGACTGCTATCGTTGTGTCCTTAGGCAAGACACTTAACCCCACTTTTCCTGAAGCTCCCACTGAACAATCTCAGCTCCTGTGGACTCACCACCTGCAGGAGGATCAGTGAGGGTGGTGCTCTGTGTACTGGGAGCAGCTCTGGCCACCCCCCCGACCCAGAAATGGATTAAGGGGAAGAAAATGGATGGATGGATGGATGGTTTTATATAGCGCTTTTTTGGACACTCAAAGACGCTTTACATGTCGTTATTCATTCACATCACGGTGGTGATGAACTACTACTGTAGCCACAGCTGCCCTGGGGCACACTGACAGAAGCGAGGCAATCAGTATGTGCCATCGACCACCACCAACCATTCAGACACACACCAGACTCATGGGGGTGAAGTGTCTTGCTAAGGACACAACGGCAGCAGACAGTGGGAGTCGATGGTGAAAGTCTTGAGGTGGGCTCAAACCCACGACCTTCTGGCTCAAAGGCCACTGCTCTACCACCTGAGCTACTGTCGCCCAATGACGAATAGTCTTCATTGTTTTATTGTTTGATTTCATATATCCTGTTGGCAAGGGTTTTGTGACAACAATTCTGTAACGCCCTTTGAGATGATTGTTGTTGTGACTTTGAGTTCTACAGGAATCAATTTGTTGGTTATTAATATTTAAATAATATAAGTTGTAACTATTTGTAGCTAGACTTTTAGGTATGAAGTTCATGGCCCTGCCCGTCACTTCTCCTTTTATAACAAAAGCTCACTAAATCAAGCGTAATAAATTACTTGCGACCACTGTGCAAAAAATACTCTTTTTGGAAGCCGGGCATTTAGCCAGGTCTCAATCAGAACTACAACTGCACTTTATGTACCTATGTTAGTGCTGTACCTCTAGGCAGATAGTCACTAGTTTTATCTCTTTTGGCTTTCACTCTATGTTGTTTCTCTGTTCTCTACATTACACAATCCTTCACCTCCTGTTGTTGCCTTTTGTAAACTTCATCCAGTTTGGAAATTAAACATTTTGTCTGTCGGGAAGAAAACCTGTTCTTTGTGCTGTGCTGTTAAACAGTACAATCATCGCTGCATCGCTGACCCCTTATACCGGAACCACTAATTCATTAGCTCCATAGTTCAAATTCAATTATACATTTATTCCTGACTGCTGCAGTACATAACCAAAAACTTTGAATGCTTTCTGTCACCCCTTCAACAACCCTCTTTTGTAAAATGCATATTTAATTATGTCGTATATCCTGTCCCAGGGAGAACTTGTGCCTAGACTTCCTGATGGTGATGACACTTCTGAGTCGGAGGTACCTGAGGAGGCCATGGAGAGGCTGGCCCACTTGGAGCAGCTTGTTGTCCAGTTGAAGGAGCTAATCCGAGATAAGGACTCTCAACTTCTGCAAAAGAATACAGAGCTGATCAACAAAGATGCACAGATTAAGGTGACTATACATTCGGGAATGGTTTTATATACATATAGGAATTATTTTAATAATTGTTCTGATTATTATTTGTTAATTTTCTCTCCATAGAGTGAAGGTGAAGCAGCTGAGGCCCGCTTCACTAAACTTAAGTTACAGGCAAAGGCAAAGATGGCATCTCTCACTAAACAAATAAATGATCTAAAGGGACAAGAAGGCATTGCAGTAAGTGAGAATTGTACCCTTATTATTATCCTTCTAGTCATGGCGTAATTGTTTGGTCATCAATATTTTCTTGTCAGTCTCCAGACACCTCATTTACAGGAGCAGGTGGGCCTTCAGAGGAGGAAATACAGGAGCTCAGGACAAAACTGAGTAAAGAAAAGGATGAAAACAAGAGTCTGAGAGACAAACTGCAGGCCACGGAGCAACTACTTCAAGACCAAGCGTCCGCTAATGCTGATCAGGTGGGGTGACGCACGAACTAAACAAAAAAAACTAATCACACAATAATAATGTGCCAATGCATTCTTTGCTTTTGTCAGGTTCGAATACTGCAGGCTGTAATTTGTGAAAAAGATGTTCGTTTTCATGAACGGATCCAAGAACATGAAGAGGAGATGCTCAGGGTCACATCAGAGTCTCATAACGAAGAGCTTCAACAGGTGTGCACTGATTTGCTTTCTGCTCCAGTGGGTGAAGTATACGCCAGATGAACATGTACAAACCAATATCTGGTGTATACTTAATACTTGTATATTTATGTATAGATATAGCTGCAGCTACACAATACACTGACAACAAAGCATAGTGGAGTTTGCTTGAGTTATCAGAAAAACATGATGCAATGTTAGAGGACAGTGTAGTACGCTTGATATGCAGTTTTTATGTAGGAATTTGACTTTGATTAATAAAGAATGAAATACGCTTCCAACCGGATTACTCTGGTCAAATTACAATTTTGAGATATTGTTGTTAAAGTTTCTTTAGCTTTTGTTTCTGAACAAAACATTCTCATTTCTGCACCACAGCACCCCTCTGCTTTCGAACATTCCCATGGTGTTTATATTTAAATACAACATTTAAACATTTTATCCAACGATTAACCAGACCTGTGTAGTTAAACAATTTATTCTGATTTTCTCATGTTGTCAAACAAGAACTGTAGTAGTTAAGATGTAGCCCTAAAATGCATCTACAGTTGTGTCTATCATTATCAGATGTTTCCAGTTAACCCATTAGAAGGGGTTCCAAGGTCATGATATATTAACTTTCCCACATTGTTTTATAGAATGTAATCTTGGTGCCTGTGAACACAGGCTCTCAATAGACAGAAGAAATATCCTTCTTTTTACACTGTACATAAACTTGCGGTTTTCCCTGCTGAGATGTCTAATATATCGCCTTCATCTTACCATTGTAGGGTTTAGGTGCAAGAATCTATATGTATTAGTAACTATATTATAACATTTTGCCCTCATCAAAAACACACACCTTGAATTATTTTAAGATCCATCCACACTAACACCATTATCAAACATTGTAACTCAGAGCAGTTTTCTGTCTTTCAAAGCAAAAGTATTGCTCGTTCTATTCAATGAATTCCTATCTCTGGTGTTAGCATGGGGAGTTACAGGCAAAAAACATGATTTACCCTTGAGATCAATTCATTTAAAAAGATTTGCATTTAAGGGAAAATAGTCATTTGTGGACTTCTTCTGCCTCCAGGCCTTTCACGCCGCCCAGCGGAGATGTGAGGAGTTGGAGGAGACTGTGGCTTCTCGGTCTCAGGTGCTGGAAATGCTGCAACAGGAACTCAACAGCGCTGATCAGCAAAAACAGGTGTGGTTCCTGTTTAACTGGATACCATGTTGGTTTTAAACATTGTTGTGCATGTGACACACAGGGCCATACCTCATTAACTTTTCCACATTTTGTCACATTCATATAGATATCTTAATTAGACTCTTTTGTGAAAGACCAAAGGCAAAGTTGCAGACAATTGTGAAATGAGTTGAATTATTTTTTCCCACCTATTCAGTTTCTTGGGAAATGCGTGTCTTATTTTTCTGTACTTTTGTCAGATTAGGTTTATGAACAGCCATTTTTAGATATAGCCATTCATTCTT
The DNA here is from genome assembly GCA_964034765.1 of Knipowitschia caucasica. NCBI lineage: Eukaryota > Metazoa > Chordata > Actinopteri > Gobiiformes > Gobiidae > Knipowitschia > Knipowitschia caucasica. The sequence goes on from OZ035823.1 coordinate 19,897,842, forward strand.
TTTTTTGTTTTTTGTTTTTGGATTCACTTTGTCTGCCACCTTGTGTTGGTCTTTCACTATAAAAATCAAATATAATATCTCCTTGGATCCTAAGTGAGATACTCAAAAGACGCTTCAAAAGTTTGTGACAAAATGAAAGAACAAATAAATAAATACTAAATACAAATACAAGTTAAAATGAGGCCTTAAAAAAACACAAGCAGACATTTAATGAATACATTCCATGGATTCCAAGTTTCTAAGATACAGGGGCAGTGCATACTACAGCTTTGGTGCCACCAACTCAAAAGCTTGGTCGGTTGTAGTCCATGGGACAGTTAACAGGTGCTGATTGGCAGACCTATTTTTTCAAGGCATTGTAACAGCATTTGAACAACTATTTGTATTTATTTATATAGAAATAGCATTGGTAATAATACAATGTTTTTATGTGGGCTTTATAACAAAATGATAGATTCACATTTTATTATTTATAAATCGCTTCATTGTTTTGACCAGATCTTGAGCACTCAATTCCGTCAGATGGAGCAGGAGCTTGCAGACTCGATCAGACTGAGAGAAGAGGAGAAGCAACATTTGACAAAGGCACAAGCTGAAATTTCATCTCTGAGAAATGGCCTGGAGGCCTGGGAGGCAGAGAAAGCTGAGGTGGCCAGGCTCCAGATTGAACTGGGAGCAATGAAAGAAGCAGAGATTCTAGGTCAAGAAGCTCTGCAGAGGGAGAAGACTGAGGTTACAAGACTGGAGCAGGAACTGGCTAAACTGAGGGAGTCTGAGGCAATGCTGGAAACTCACCGGGCAGAAATGGAGCTTGTTGAAAAAGAGCTGCAGTCTTTGAGGGAAGCAGAAACAGAAAGACTGGCTGCTGTGGAGAGTGAGAAATCAGAGGTGGACAAGCTCAATAATGAACTGATGGCATTCAGAGAAGAGCGCGAGCAGCTACAGGAGCAGAGGAGTGCTCTGAATGAAGCTTGGACACATTTACGATCTCTGGATTTGGGAGATTCTACAATTTCTGATGAAGGCCCTGTTGACCCCACTCAGTTCATGCAGATAGTTGGATCCATCGAAGCTCAACTTTTGAAATTAAGAGAGGAACAAAGCAATAGTGAGAAACGCTGCCAGGAGCTTTACCGTAACATTGATACCCTTCAAGGTGAGGGTTTCTGTACCAAACATTCATGTACCATTAACCACATTTTGTTCTGACACTTAACAGGTTATCTGTTTTATTTTTATTTTTTTCTTTAGAACAATTGGACATGCAGATTAAAAGCAATGAAGAAGTACCAAAAATACAGGATCAGCAAAGTAAAGAGGTTGGTGACAAGAGGCATTTATCAGATGTTTTAACTCGACACAAACATTAATTTGAATACATTTATTTTGTCTTTAAATTTTCACAACTTTCTTTTATTTAAAAGAGTAGCGTGACTCTCTTGAAAAAAAGGTTCTTAACATTAATGAGACTTATAATAAAGGTTAATTAAAAGTGGAAATCCACTCAAGCTTTGAAAGGACAAGGTGCAATTAGCAAAACGGTAAAAAATGTTTGCTTGTTGTGTACTAAAATCCATGCAGACGAGTCAATATTGGTCATGTGCAAACTGTCTCGATATATTCTGGATATATTCTTTCCACATTTTTTCTTCAGTAGAACTTTTTGCAAATATTGTTCCTACCATTGGGCTTGTCGTCTGAGTCGTGTCTACGGTATTTTTTGACTATTAAGCACACCTGCATAAACTGTACCTTCAACCTTTAAAGTAAGTACTTATTGGCTGCAGTTGAACATAAGCCACAGGTTGTCCTTTTGTAACGTAATCCTTACCAACGGCTAATCAGCAGCTGGACACTACGTAATTTAATAATAAGGTTTAACGTACTAACTTGTGAAAGACACAGCTTGGTAAATTAAACGAGAAAATCTTATCATTGGCTTCAATGACTAAATAGGCCGTGGGGTTCAAAGAAAAAAGTTATTTATCGTCAGGCAATTATGCTACTGCTAATGGGTTAGACCCTAAGTCTATTGGAGACCTTAAATCTGGTACATGTATTGAATGACAACTTTTTTGGTTTGTTTTATAGATGCCTGTATTTGGTCATGACTCAACATCCACACACGATGATACAGGTACTGTATTATACTTTAGGGCAAAGAGATGGAAGTCTACTATAGCACATGTATAATAAATACATGTTTGGTATGTTTTATACAGAACGCATCTCTTTCCTGGAGCAGCAGTTACAGGAAAATGGTGATGTGCTGTCTGCTTTACAAGGATATATTTCCCTGAACTATGAATCCGTTGAAGCAACCGAAGCTCAAAATATTTCTTTACAATCTGATGAAGACAATAGATCTGTTCTTCAGGACCTCTTTGAGGAACCCCAGGAGGAGGAGACCACATTAGTTGCTGAAAACACATCAGTTTTGTCTATGTCTGCAGACAATGAGAGCAGTCCAGAGCCGATTGAAACCCATTCAGAGTCCCCAGAAGAGTCCAAAGCCTCTTCAGATGAGATGGTGGCGAGCAGTGACTCTGAGGTGGCCCACAGCAGCTGGACACTTTTGGAGGCTGTGAACCAGGAGGGGGGGCAAGAGTGGCCATCTATGTTACACGACTATAGTCAGCTGCAGTCATCATGGGAAGCCACAAGCATGGAGCCGGAGATGTCCACAGTTGAGACATCACAAGTGATTATTCAAGAGGACGTGGAGGTTCGCCTGACCCAGCAGACCTCGTCTGTAGAACAAGGTGTGACATCTGGCCAACAAGTCTTTGTTGAAGAGCTACAGAAAAAATACAGTGAGTTGCTGACAGAGCTGCAAAGGCTCAGACAGGATGCTAATGAATCTCAGAGGAAAATATCTGCTTTGAAAGAGGAGAATCATGTACTCATTGCTGCTAAAGAATCTGCAGAAACTCAGGCCTCTCATTATAAACAAGAGCTTGACACGGTCAAAGAAGGACTTGATCATGTCTCTCTGCAAAATGATTCTACACAAGAAAAACAGCATATTGAAATGCAACTTTTAGAAGAGCAAATAGACATTTTAAACAATCGATGCACAGAGAAAGAGGAAACAATCCAGAACCTGAAATTAGAACTTGTTAATGCTATGGCGTCCTTGTCAGAAGAACAGAGCCAGGCGCAGATGCTCAGTGTCCAACTGGAGGAGAAGGAGCAGTTCTCTTTGGAGCTCAAAGAGAAGCTGCATGATTTGTCCTCACAGTGCAATAATGAATTACTGTTAAAAAAGGACTCTGTAATCAGTGAGCTGCAGCTACAAATAAGTGTAAAAGAGCAGGAGATTATTGCACTTAATGAACAACTGTCTGCTAAAGACATTGAAGCCCAAGAAGAGAGATTTTTGGTCAACACTGAAATTAAGAGATTGAAAGATGAGATGCACAAGCTTAACAAGGTAGTTGACAACAAAGAAACTAGTGAATCCTCAACATCTACTGATAAAGAAACTATACAAAAGGAAAAAGAAGAGCTACAAACACAACTTGGCAACACAAAGAAGAAATTACAGGCAGCACTTGTGCAGCGCAAAGAACTCTTGAAAAAAGTAGCAAATTTAGAAGAAAAGACTGCTGACCAGAGTATTACGGATGAAAAAGAGGAGTGTAAGTACAGAAGCAAGGAGTATGAAGAAATGGAGACTAAGCTTGTCGAACTTGAACAAGCCTTGAAAGCCAAAGCTGAAGTTGTGGAGAGTCTAGAGCAGAAGATAAGCAAACAGGAACAAGTTCTGGAAGAGACTCTTGCTTTAAAGAGAAGTGAGGAAGAGGAAAGTTCTCTGCAATCTGACACATTGAAAATGTTACAATCACAAGTTTCGGTCCTTGAATCAGAGTGTGATGCGCTTCAGAGGAAGGTCCAGGAAGCGCAGGAGTCACGCAAAGACACACTACGTAAAGCAAAGGATAAAGACCGGCACCACCGGGAACAACTAAAACACCAAAAAGAAGAGTACTCTGAGCTTATGGAACGTTTTGAAAAACAGAGTGATGAGAATGAAGTGCTATTGCTTAAGTTGAACACATTGGAAATGAACAAGGTGCAGGAAATCCAGTCTAGTCAGGAGCCTCAACCAAAAACTGCAGAAAAACTCACAGCAAGTGACTGGGGACAGGAGGATTGGGTTGATTTTACAGGCAGTGAGTCAGATACAGTTCAGAAACCAGCGAGTGATGAGTGTGGACCAGATGAGAGTCAGTGCTATCCTGTTCAAGTGGATGAATCTGTGGACTCTCTCAGAATGGAAGTTAGTGCTTTACAACAATCTAATGCAGAACTAGACAAGAGATTGATAGAAACAATTAATGATTTGTCATTCAAAGAAACACAATTATTGGAATTGACAAATGATCTGCAACAACTTAAAGAAAAAGAAACCCAAATAGATGTTGTTTCTCAAGAGATGAATATACTTCAAGAAAAATATCAACAAGCCCAGATGTATGCCGAAAATCTCAAGGATGAGATGGACACTGCTGTCAAAAAGGCCTCTGAGGACTCTGCGTCATCCATCACAGCACTTCAGGCTGAAATTGCAGATTTTAAATTGTTTCTCGAGAATAAAAACCATGAAATAAATGAGCTCAGTCAACAACTTCAGGAACAGAACACTTTGATACACTCCATGGAGACCAGTGTGTCCCACAAAGACGAACTAATTGCCTCTTTACAGGAAGACCTGAGGATGGAGAAAGAAAAAACTCAGAGATTAGAAGTGGAGGTTCCACAAAAACAAGAGGAAGAAAAAGACAGTGAAACAAAGTTACAACAGCAGCAAAGAAAGCTGCAAGCAGCTCTGATTAGCCGTAAAGAGGCGCTCAAAGAAAACAAGAGTCTGAAGGAGCAGATAGCCTCCATTGAGCAGGAACATACTGAACTGAAGGAGAAAATGGCCGCAGCGGAACAAGAGCTTGTGAAGTTTCAAACTGAACGTGAGCGGCTGATCAGTGAGGTGGACCGCTTACTCCTAGACAACCAAAGTTTAGATTCTTCCTGTGAGAGCCTTAAACTGGTAATGGAGGGCATACTAAGTGAAAAAGAAAATTGTCAAAAAGAGGCAGAGCTTGTCAAAGAAGAGGCTGCCCGTGCCAGGACAGAATGGGAGGAAAGGGTAAGAGGCATGAAAGAGGAGTATGAGACTCTGCTGAAGTCTTATGAAAATGTGAGTGATGAAGCTGAGCGTGTGAGACGAGTCCTTGAAGCGGCCAGACAGGAGAGACAAGAACTTGCGTCCAAAGTGAGGGCGCATGAAGCATCAAGACTAGATGCTCAACGACAAGCAGAAGATGCCAAAAAAGAAGTTGAAACCGTGAAAGACAAAATGAGAAAGTTTGCCAAAACAAAGCAGCAGAAAATAATGGAATTGGAAGAGGAGAATGAACGGTTGAGAGAGCAACAAGATAATTCCTTGAATGTGTCTCCAGATAACAAACTACTTAAAGCTGAGCTTGAGAAATCATGTGCAGGCTTGAGTGCTTTGCAAAAGGAATTGGAAGAAATCAAAAGCGAGCGAGACACATTAAGCCAGCACATGGAGGAGTTGAGGGAAGAACTTGGAAAAAGGGAAGCTCAAGAAATGATTTTGAGTCAGTCTGCATGTCCCGACACAGGTGTCGGGACAGATGAGGTTGTAACTGCTGTAACATCAGATCTGATTATCACTAAATCTGAGCATTCAGAGGGCCAAGAACATGAGGAAACAACTTCAGATTTATCAAACAAAGTTGAAATGGATGGATATACCCCAACTGAGGAAAAGGGTGACCTTGAACAAATGGAAAAGAAAATGAAGGAAATGGAAGTGACTTTTGCTTCTGAAAAAGAACAATGGCAGCGAATTGAAGCTGATTATAAGGCTCAGTTGACTGCTCTTGAACATGAGATTGATCAATACAAAACACAAGAAGCCATTTTGGCACACTCACTTCAGCAAAGCAAAGAGAGTGAAAAGAATCTTTTAGAGGAAGGTGACAATCGAGAAACTCATTTCAAAGAGGCTCTCAAAAACCTTGAAACTGAGAAGGATAACTTAGAGGAGCGCCTGATGAATCAACTGGCTCAGCTCAATGGCAGCATTGCCAGTTACCAACAGGAGGCTGCTGACCAGCGACAGCAGCTGGCCGAGATGCAATGTGAAATGGAAACACTGGAGCGTGCGCGCGCTGAACTGGAGGCAGAGTACCAAAGTGAGCAAGCTCATACCTTGAGGCTGGAAGAGGACATCCGACAGGCGCAAAGGCTGCGAGCAGAGGCTGAGGCACAGTGTGGGAAACAAAGAGAGCTGCAGCAACAGTTGCGCTCTGCTGAGCGCGTGAAAGAAGGAAGTCAAAGCCGGTCGAGGCAGCTTGAAGAGCTGCTAAGAGAGAAACAGCTAGAGGTCCGCCAGCTACAGAAGGACACAATTCAGTACCAGGAGAGGATCAGTGAACTGGGTCGAGAGGCTAAAGCACAACAGATCACTCATGATGAGCTGCTGAAGAAACATCAACAGGCTCAACTTGAACTTTCAAAAACTGTTGAGGATTTCAAAAGGGCTGAAATAGAGTTGTCTGATTGTAAATCTCAGTTAAATTCTGCTAATGAACAGCTAAGGGAAGCATTAGCTGATAAAGCTGCTGTCGAGAAAAAGGCTCTGCAGAAAGAGGGATCACTCAAAGCTGAAGCTGAAGAGACTTTGGACTCTGTGAGGTTCAGGCTGGGAGCTGAGCTGAAGGAGATGGAGCTCAGACTAGAGGAGTCTTTCAGAGAGCGGGAGAAGGAGGAAGAAGCAACAGCAGAGGCCAGAGAGCAGGCCGAGGCAGTGGAAAAGCGGGCACAAGGAATACAAACTCAACTGGACGAATCACTGGCCAGGTTGGCTGCTTTCTCACGTTGCATGTCCTCACTCCAGAACGATCGAGACCGTATTTTAGATGAGGCTCGTCAGTGGGAGAATCGCTTTAACAGTGCTCTGCAAGGTAAAGAGGCTGAAGTTCGGGAGGCTGAAACACGTGTCAAAGTATTGACTGAACAGCTCCAGAAGGAAATAGCTCTAAAAGAAGACCTTCAAATCTCTATTGAAAGGTAACAAAATAAATGTTTTTTACACATAATAGTATACTTCATGTCAAACTTCACACATGGTTTGTTTGTTTTTAGTTTACAGAAAGCTGACAAAGAATGGAAACAGAAAATTGAAGATGCTGACTATAAATTCAAAGCCAGTGAAGAGTCTCTTGAAAAGGAGAAGAGCCTCCTGGTGCAGACGACTGCTGCCTTACAGGCTGTACAGAGCGAAGCCCTCAGCCTCCAAAAGGAAGTGGAGAGTTCACATCACAGACTGAGAGCTCTGGAAGAGGCAGTGGGCCGCGTACAGGCTGAAGCAGATCAGGCCAGAGCAGAAGTGACACAACTGGAATCTGAGGGGAGACGTTTGTGTCTGAGTGTGGAGCAGCTAGAGGCAGACCTACGCTCCTCAAAGACCCTGACAGAAGATCTGCAAATGGAGTTGAATGAGAAGGAAAGAAAAGAGGTTGAAATGTTAGGGGAGAAAGAGCAAGCTGTAGCTCAGGTATGTACAAATCAATTATTAATGAAATATATGGCAAAATAGACATTTGACTATGAAAGACTTTTTTTTTACAGGCGGCAGAAGAGGCTAGAAAGGAGGCTGAAAGTAGAGCACAGGAGGTCGAGAATGAGCTGGAGCTTAAAAGACGGGATATGCAGCAGCTTGATGACAAAATGCGAAAAGTGCAGGCTCAAAGTGACCAAAATAAAACAAGACTTGAATCGTTCACAAAGGCTATGGGCTCTCTGCAGGATGACAGAGACAGAGTGCTTAGTATGTACAAACAACTGGAGGAAAAACATCTTAAGGTACTGGAAAACCACTACTTCATTTCATTATCAAGCACAGAAATACTAGAATACTTCTGTATTAAAATAAAAAAAATCTAAAATATCTTTTATTAAGCTAAAGATTGCTTTAGTTTACTTAATATTCACTTCCTCATTCCTACTGTTCTTTAACTTGTGATGCAACACTGACATTGCCCACTTTGAGACGAATAAAGGATCTCTTATTAATGAACGTTTGTATTGTAGGTGATGATGGAAAAGGATGGTTTGATCCAAGAAGCAGCTGGTGAAAACAACAGCCTAAAAGATGAGCTGCGCTCTCTGCTCGTGCAGAGAGACGACCTCTATGCGGAAAAGGCCAAACTGGAAGCTCAGCTTCACGGATACCGCGAAGAGCTCAATCAAGTCCTAAGCATGAAAGAATCTCAACACCAGCAGCTTTTATCAGCTCAGCGGCTGCGTATAGCCACTCTTGAAAAGGAGCATAAAGAAATGGAGAATCAGCTGAGGAGCTTGAATGTGGCTAAGGACTCAGAGGGTTACATGAGACTGGAGGCGGAGACTCTAAGTCTGGCAGCTGAAAACAAATCATCTTCACAAGTGGTTGATGCCCCTGGAGCAGAGGTGGAGAAGCTCAGGGAGCAGCTGGAAGCAGCAAAAAAACAAGTGACTGATCTGGAGGACACACTCTCCATGGAGAGGGAAGCACATGAGAGCAAGAGCAAAGAGCTGGCAGAATTAAAATGGGAGGGAGGAGTGATGCGCACAGAGTCTGAGAGTGCTCAGGAAAGGGTTGCAGAGCTGGCAAGGGACCTGCTGATTGTGGAACAGAAATTACTGAAAGAACTTGAAGTCACACAACAGCTCAGAGCAGAGAACCAGGCTTTTTCCAAAGCTATGGCTTCGCTTCAAAACAGCAGAGACCAGGCTGTACAAAGGGCACAGGAACTCGCTCTGAAAGTGGAAGAACCTGGCAGAGCAGACGGCAACACGGGGCAAAGTGGATCAGCCAGATCCACAGGGGAAGTCTGGGGTCTAAAGAATGCTCTGCAGGCCCTGCAGAATGACAGAGAAAGATTAGTGAGTTTGATTTTTGTGTTTTGTTTCATGTGAAACTCATTGTTGGCTCATTCACCCAATGGTGTCTATATTTCTCCTCAGCTGGAGCAGCTTGAATCACAGTCTACTGAGCTAAAAAGGCAAAAGTCCGATCTGTCCCGACTTGGTGCAGGAGAGCTGATCAAAGTCAGTCAGGAGCTTTTTGAGGAGAAGGAGGTGAACAAAGATCTGCTGGGAGTGATTTCAGAGCTGGAAAACACTGTCAAAGTGGGAAAGCAGGAAATCGATGCACTGCAGTATGTTTGAATAACTTGCTTTGGTTCAATACTGCTTCAGTGAAAGATAATTTGTATATTATTTTCCCTTCTCAGTGTGGAGCGGGTGGATATTCTGACTCAAGCTGAGCAGCTAAAGCAACAGACTCTTGCCACACTATCTGAAAGGGACCAACAACTGCGGCATCTCGCTGCTATGCTGGATGAGGTTCAAAATAAGAAAACACAACTTCAAGAACAGTATCAAAGACAGGTATACAAGTCAAATTTCGTAAGATATACACTCAAGAGCAACATTTACTAGTGTTTGTTATGGTGTTAAATGTGTCAGGGAGCGGAGGATGGTGCTCCTGGTGCTCCTCAGCAGAAGTCCACTGCTCTGGAGACGCATGGCTATGTGGAGGAGATCAAGGAGCTCCAACGGAGGTACCACTCATTGTTGTTTCAATTAGATTTCTGTTGACTGGTTAAGTTTAATGTGCGATTTCACACCAGATTAGATCAGGAATCCCAGCAAAGAATAGCTTCTGAAGACCAGCTGCAGGCTTTACAGGACCGAGCAAGACGGTGGGACAAGCAGACAAAACAAAAAGCTTTAATTCCATCTGGTTGATGTTTGAATCCATTGATCCTTTTACATTTTCAGTCACAGTCAGGCTCATTGGAACTTGGCACTGGAGGAAGATCCCTCAGAAACGGCTGTGTTTATTGAGCCACCGGAGGGAGTGGTCACTAGAGTAAGTGTTCTTTCATTATAATGAACTGTGTAGACAAATGGACTTTGGCCGTAACCCTTTGTCGCTGCTCTTTGTAGATGCGGAGAGTCGGCAGTCCAGGACTGCTGCGCATGTTCAGAGTGGTTTTCTGCTCTCGCCAGCGCACCCCTCTCCTGTTCAGTCTCTACCTGCTCACGGTTCACGTCCTGCTGTTACTGTGTCTCGGAGGTTACCTCTAAAAGCTGTCGACAGTTTCCTCACAGGAATTATGTCAAAACCTAAGCCATTTTCTGTTTTTGTTTCACACAAATATTGCACATTGAATTATCTTTTACCCATATCCAAAGGTTTAACTGTAGAATCAATGTTTGGTATGAATTTAACAACTTTGATTTAATTATAGGGTAATCTTATGTCAGAAGGGGACCATGTTAATTTAAAAGGGATTTTTGTGTATATATTTATATATATATATATATATATATATATATATATGTGTGTGTAGATTGAAGTATTGGGGCTAAAGGAATGTTCCTGTGCCTTTTTTTAACTGTAAACATTTATTGAAAAGGGTCACTTTTTTACTGACTTAAGTTTTAACATGTTATTATTAAGGTTTGGTTTCTTATGCTAATCGTTTCATGCACAAACAAATTGAGCATAGTGCAATTACTGGCCTTGTTATTATTGTAGGACTAATCTGATGTAGCCTGTTTGATAACTGAATATAATGAATAATAATAATTGTGTCAAGTCACATTGTGGCTGCGGAAAAATGGACATAACATCTTGCTTAAATTATAATTCAGTTACAGCAAATGTTTGTTATAATGTATGTAATTAAAAGGCATTCCCATGTATAAACTACAACCCTATTCTAGCATGAGTTTGTTTAAATACTGCTGGTATTAAAATCAATAAAGGGTATTTTTATGGGTCAAAGAGTTAACTTTTCTCTATTCCATCCATCAATGCCTCTTCTTTCACTTTATCAGTTTCTGGATTGCGAGGGCAGTAGTCCAACTACAAAGCTAAAATGGGAAACACATTTCAGCCGCTTGTAACTCTGATATCTTCCTTTTGGTCATTATGAACCTTATGCTGCTAAAATGTACAGATGTAAACATACAAGCTACATATTGCTTGGACTAGAATACATAGTACTTTATACTTACTTCTTATGCCAAATGTAGAGATTTTATATTTCTTTATTAAAGATAATGTCTATCTTTAACATTTATACTTGTTTCTTTGAGGCAGGTAGAGGTGTTATTTTATTTGAATTAAAATAGTTATGTTCATCTATTTTGTGCTGTGTGCTCTTCATTCCCACTGTTCTGTGGCTGGTGATGCAACACTGAAATTTCCCCACTGTGGGACGCATAAAGAATTTCTTAATCTTAATCACCCAAAACTAGATCTTTGCCCCTGCTCTCTTTTCGCCACAACGGTCCGATACAACGACCGCGCCACTGCACACGCTGCACCGATCCGCCTCTCAAGCCATCCTTCCCTCAAACCGATTGGGATAAAATAAAAATAATAAAAATGCATTGGTTATACTGCATATTGAACACAGGACCTTCTGGCCAATGCTTTTCCAACTGAGCTACTGTCGCCTCATAGATTCTCGTGATTTTGTTGCATTTGCAGAGCGTTTCTGACCCCGTGTGTCCAAATCGAGTAACAACAGCACATACCCCGACCGTAAAGAACTATAGATCTATGACATAACTCTGACATGTCTCTGACCCCGCCCACCACCCATCAAACTCAGGATCTCTACAACCTGATCACACGCGCAGGACCCCGAAGGTACACCTGGTCTGATGTTTTTGTAATTTCGACATTTTCATTATGTGTTATTTCATTATATTTTGTGCATTCTTTGTTTTCTGAGTTTCACCTTCCTGTTTCATGCAACATATTCAGACCACTTCTTCAATTCGAAAGCTGTTCAGTTTAAATGTTAAATTGTTTAACTATGGAAGGTGTATTATTTGTTTTGACCTTTGAAGATAAGAGACTGTTGTAATAAGTGTTGTCATTATGTTTGTGACTTTGAAATGGCTCAAACTGTTGCATATACACAGCACTTAATGTGTTATGACTGCTTTGTTTTCTACAGATGTGGAAATCAGTTGTTGGGCACAATCTGCACGCACAGGACGCGACAGGCGCAGCAGATGACTGGGAGACAGACCCTGACTTTGAGGTACCTGCATTTCTATTATAGCTTTGCCTGAACATTGATAATTTGTTCAAATGTTGCAGAATGACATCACAGAGCAGGAGCAAAGATGGGGAGCAAAGACCATTGAAGGCTCGGGCCGTAAGGAGCATATAAGGTAATCCCTATGATTGATTGATTGATTGATTATATATATACACAATTCTAATAAGATAATACATTAATGTATTTATACACTATTATCTGTCACAAAATAAATGCTCAGCCACAGGAAGAGGAAGTGTAGAGCAGAAGTCTGAAGTGTTTCCTTATAAGGAAACTACACAAACAGTCATGTCTGAGTTCAACTTTTACACACACTACTGTTTGTACATGCCTGGTCTGTCACAAACTATATCCCGGCTTTTCTTACGCCCTTACTGCCAAAACAAAAATGTAAAATTAAAAGAAAAATAATGTGGGAGTCCCAAACGTATCTATTTTTTGAGAGCTCATTTCATTAGCCTGGTCGTACCACCCCATCGTACAAGTTACATTTCATACTAAGTAAATGCAGGGAAATGAGAATTGAGCGGAGTTTACGGATGGCTAAGGCCAGGCTAACATTTCATCAGAGCCTGTGGGAATTTGTTTTGAATAACGCATCAATTTTGTGTGCTTTTTTGCCAGAATATTTCAGCTTTTTTCTTAAAATTCTTTTTTGCTTTATTTGTGGTTCTTTTGAAAACAAGTTAGCTGTATCACCTTGTTAACATGTTTCAGCTGATAAGGTTGGCTTTTTTTATTTCAGCAAATCAAAGAGCCAACCCAATAATATCTTTTTAGCTTGGATAATTGGGATGAAATAAGTGTTTTGATTAGGCATGCTTCACATCAGGAGGTGGATGTCGATGTTGTAATAACGCCTTGTTTTGTAGCGTTGCCGATCTCAGACAGAAAGTGGTGGTGGAGCATGAGCGCGTGAAGCAAAAAGAAAACACTCCCAAAGCGTCCTACGGTTATGGAGGCAGGTTTGGGGTGGAAAAGGACCGCATGGACAGGGTTTGTGAAACTATTTTCTGGTATCTACCGGCTGTCGTCTCATTTACTGATTATTCTTATTCATCAAAGGCGGCACTGGGGCATGACTATGTGGCAAAGGTGGAGCAGCATTCTTCACAGAAAGATGCATCGCAGGGATTTGGAGGGAAATTTGGTGTTCAGGCCGACAGAGTAGATGAGGTGAGAATACTATTAATTCTCATTCATTCATAAAAATAAATAATGTTTAATTTTTACTGTAGTCAGCTTTGGGTTTCGAATACAAAGGAGAAGTGCAACAGCATGCGTCCCAGAAAGGTTTGAATTTGCTTGTGTACCAAATATGTATTTTATAAGTCACTTGAAATGACCATGTGTGTATAGATTATTCAAAGGGTTTCGGGGGAAAATACGGAGTAGAGAAAGACAAAGTGGATAAAGCTGCTCTGGGATATGACTACAAAGGAGAGACGGAGAAACATCAGTCACAGAAAGGTGCAGAGATATTTCTTTCAACGGTTGATGCCTGTGAGCGGATAAAATGCATGTCTTCTTCTAACGGCAGATTATGCTAAAGGCTTTGGAGGAAAGTTTGGTGTAGAAAAAGATAAAGTGGACAAGGTTGCCCTGGGATACGACTACAAAGGAGACACAGAGAAGCATCAGTCGCAAAAGGGTCAGTAGGAAAACTGGTACAAATCGGAATTTTATTGACTGTTATGTTTCCCCCCAGATTATTCAAAGGGTTTCGGAGGCAAATTTGGAATTGAGAAGGAAAAGACTGACAAATCAGCCTTGGGTTTTGATTACAAGGCTGAAACGGAAAAGCATCAATCCCAAAAAGGAAAGGGCCAAACGACTGAGTTTTTAGAGGCCACAGGGACGTAAGACTAATTGATGCATGCATTTCACGTTTACAGATTATTCAGCAGGATTTGGAGGCCAGTATGGAGTACAAACAGACCGCATGGATAAAGTCAGCATTTTTAACACAATTTATTCAGTTTGTTAAATTAAGCTAATCATGTGTGATGTATTTCAGAGCGCAACAGGCTACTCGGATATTGAAACTCCAACTTCTGCTTATGAGAAGACTGTGCCTCTGGAAACATGTAAATGCACTTACAGTAGTACTTACAGGACTATGAGCATGACTGTAAAACGCACTAGCTAAATTAAAACACATCCTTCCACATGCTTCAAAACAGATATGATAACTTGACCATTTTTGAGGTTTAGGGGCGTTTCCACACAGTATTTTGAAAATTGGAAAAATCATTTTCAGACGCAATTGCAATGATCAAAATCACGGCATATCTAAATATAAGCTGCATGTTTTTATTTTTCTATGCAACAGCGCTGATGGATTACTAAGCAGGACAAATTATGTTGACGCACTGTTGACTCATGATCAAAGCACTCTGTTATCAAAGTCAGAAAAATATATCTCTTAACTCTACTCTACTCTACAATGGCACTAATCCCATATAAAAAAAAGGTCTGCATTTCACGGAACTTTCTTGTATAGTCTCTCTGCTGTTCACATAAACACACTGGGAAGCAGGAATTTGTGCGACATCATCAACTCTGGAGATCCCAGATCCCTTTCTGCATCCTGGGGGAAGCTCAACAACGCATGCATGTATACAACAAAATAAAAACGCATACATTGGCTGCATTGCTAAATAGGCCCGAGATAAAAGAACTTTTAAAAAGTAGCTTTATAGTCAAGCAAGTATTAGAGTACTATGGTCTGTATAAGATTATATGTGTATATTAACTGAATATATGTCTGTACTTCAGCAAGTGTTGGTGCTGGGAAGCTCAAGGCACGTTTCGAGAGTATGGCCAAAGCGTCTGAAGAAGAAAACAAAAACAAAGTAGAGGGAGAACGAATGAGGAGACAAGCCAGAGAAGCCAGAGAGAGGGAGGAGGCCCAAAACAGGCCACCAGTAACCCCCCTGGACACTGTCGTTAAGTGATGACTGCTATAAGTTATTAAAGCTGGAGTACCTAACTTTTAACTCACACAAAAAGTGAAATATAGGACCACCAGCACTCTCATTCTAATAAGATAGAAGGCATGTTGCCGTCTGATTTGTTCATACAGCAATCTTACTTAGAAATAAAACCTGTCATAAAGTTAACTACTCCAGCTGGTCTCAACCAGTCCATAGACAACCAAATCTAAATGCACAACTGTTGATCTTGCTTTTTACAGGAAATGACCAGAGAAGAAAAATCTCTTCCTGCAAAATCCCCAGCTGACTGTGCCAAAGCAGACTACGACGACCACAGTACCCACATTACAGATATAAAGGAAGAACCGGAGGTAAAAAAAAAAAAGTTACGGAATAAATCGGAATAGTTTCAAAGACACAATCTGGTTTGAGTGCAGGAAGAGGTACTTTATGAAGAGCCTCCAGCACTGCCGCCTCGTGAAGATTTCCTAGATGCAGATGCTGCTCCACTTTCTCAGAGGTCGGCAGAAGTGGACGACTTAGATGAGGATGATGGGGAATATGAAGAATTCAGTCTGTGTAATCTGTATTCATTGCATACTAATCTGCATGCCATCTCAGAGGATGACGGAGATTACGAAGACCTGACGTATGGCCTGAAGGCAAAAGCCATTTATGATTATCAAGGAGGTACAGCTCTCTTTAATCTCCAGTGATTCTTTTGTGTAAATTCTCACAGCGCTTTATCTATAAATACAGAAGCTGATGATGAAATATCCTTCAACCCTGACGACATCATCACAAACGTGGAGCAGGTTGATGAGGGCTGGTGGAAAGGGCTTTGCCATGGGCGCGTTGGTCTGTTTCCAGCCGCTTATGTGGAGTTAATGCAGTGATGGCCTCTTACAATTAATAACTTCATATGTTCAAATGACAATAATAATGCAAGTACTATGAACTGGAATGCATTCAACAATTTAGCATTTATTGAATAAAGTCATGTTCCCAAAGAGCCCCCACCATTTCATCAATTCTCTTAAGGCTCACAATAAGAAGAATCCAGTCGGTTCAAAATGGGTTAACGTGCAAACAAAGAACTTAACCCAGACCCGATTAAGTCTCCCGTTTTGAAAGCAAAGGTCATGAGTAAAAAAACAATACCTTTCAAAGTCCAAGGAGTCTAACATTTATAAAACAATATGCAGTCTCTGTTTTGTAATGTTACCAAGCAATGCCTTTCTTCTTTTTGCCAGAGGCGCCTTTCTTGGCCACTCGTTTGCCTTTTATTTTCTTGGCCTGCCGTTGACTCATCCATGCAGGGTATTGACCATGTTCATTAAGCATAGTTTTCTTATTGCGCTTGCTGTCCATGTCCATCTTCTCACCTGAACAAAACGTGCATAAGTGACATTTATCAACACTAAAGATTTTGTATGATCTCTTACCATCTCCTGTTTCCTCTGCCATATCTACATCAGTGTTTTTCTTGACTTTGTCGGCTGGAACCAAAGTGGCGATCTCCTGAATGTCTGACATCACAGCCTCCCCTTTCAGGTCTGTGCCCAGAGCCTGTTTGAGACGAGCCAATTCTTTCGGGGCATTTTTCTTCCTCTTCTCTGCCCGCATCTTTCGCCTCCATTTGCTGCGGAGGCTTTTGGCCATGTCGACGTCCTCCAAGAAAAGAACAATAATACAATGTAATTAAAGCAAAACTATAAGACGTTTACAGAATAACAACAGTTAGCATGGATGCTAGTTAGCTAAAATGATATTTTAACAAAACAATCCGCGATAACGAAGCTAAAAACACAGCCCTAGATGATGAACCCTCAGGACTACAGGTCACACATGTTCCAGCCACAGTGTTGTATAAAGGACAACATACTTTTACTGTAAAAGTTCTGCGGAGGCTCTGCACGTGTTTACAACTGAGCAGACTACGTCTCAGTGACGCGTCAATAACGTGGAGAGTGATTGGGTAAAATACGTGAACCAGAAACACGATTTGTGATTGGAGTGGACTTTCCGTTCCAGGAAGTGGGAGAAGGATGTAAACACTTGCGCATGTACTGCAAGATTATGGATCTATAAGCAGGATTTATTATAAAAAGCTGGATCTATTTGTCTGTGTATAATAATATGTCACTTAATGACAATATAACATCAGGAGCAGCTCGAAGAATCTGCTGTGAGTCTGTGACAGGGCTGCATGTGTTAGAGTCCGCTGCACAGCACTTTATTTTGCACAAGGATTTTGAGACTGTTTTTGAAACTTGTGATGGAGCTCTGCAAAATATAACCAAAGGTGACCAAGAGGATGAAAGGTAATTCCTGAACTTTGATGTTTGTTAAACGATGTATGTCCGTGTAAAATCCTGTTATCATGTATTTTCTTCTTAGGTCTGAAGATGTTAAGACTGGCTTTTGCATCTTGGGGATACAAGCACTGGCTGAACTAAATGAGTGGTGTCGGGTTCTGCCTTGGGTTCTCCAACAGTATGAAAGCCAGGAGAAAATACCAGCAAAAATAATACAAATGTGGTACAGAAACACTGTATTGCTTCTTAACACTCCTAGATACTTGGCTTAAGTGTTTCTTTGATAATGTTTCAAATTAAAAACAATAGCATGGTTTATATTTCATGAATTCATGGATGTTAAATGAATGTTGATTCATTACACATTAAAAGCACTATTTAAATTGCCTTTGTTTTTCAGTATACTACTCTATTCCAAAGTTGGAGAGGCAGTTGTGGTGTCTGACGTTGTCCATGTGTGGCTGCATTGTGGGGCCAATGGCAGGGCATCAGGCTTCGCAACAGTCATGGAGCTGTACCTGGCACACATTCTCTTACCCCTTGGACAACTGGAAGAGGCACGAGAGCTGATTCTGGGAGAAGTGGGGATAAGCACACTATCAGAGGAGCAAAGACAGATGGCCCTCATCATTATAGATGAAAAACACAATGATCATACTTCACTTATTCCCTCAGCCTCATTCGTTGCGTGTCCGCTTACGAGCAAGCCTCAAGGTGAACATTGGCAAATAGAATATCACTAATTTCCCTCTTATGTTTATAATGCGTTTGTTTTATAGGAACGATGCTCTTCAAACTTGGGGCAATTATTAAATATTTGTACAAAAAGTTGCTTGGCCCATTATCTGGCAGTTCTCATCTCCCCCAAGGCTTACTGGTGGTTGTGCTTCTGTACATGCTTTTACTTCGATTGGACCCAGGTCAGATTATGTTATTTGTGTATAGTTTTAAAATAATAACATAATATGCATATTGTGTGTTTTTCTTTCAGCGCTTCCATCATCGTTTATATGGATTACAAAACTTCATCAGATGATCAGACAGTTGTGGACTGCTTTGTTTGGACCCCATTATCATGCTATGAAAAAATAATTTGTACCAAAAAATATTTTTTGTGATATTTTGTGAAATTTTAATTTAATCTAAATAAGCAACTGATAACCGATAGTATGTCCCTACTGAGTTATCTAAAATGTCAAATACTACAAAAATGGTTACAGCACAAGGAGACATGACTTAGGATTTCTGTAGGGTTTGTAAACTTTATACTGTTTCATCCCCAGAGGAAATTACTGTCCACATACACAGAGCTCGTTGAGCATATATGGGTGTATACAGATAACACAAGACGTTAAACATTGTTGTGCTGTCTCAGTCAGGCCTGTTGTTGAGGAATGTAATGGTTGACGGATCCTGAACCTTCTGCACCTGTGCGAGGCGTGATATGTTCATGTTGAGGGTGTGTGGAGTCCTGAATAATAATACATTTTAAAAAGGCTGTCCTTCTGCTTGTTATTGTGGCTGTCATTCAATCATGTAACTCATTAGTCCATTCAATGTATAGATAAAATACACACACCTTTATCAAGGTACAAAGACTTGGCCACATTATGACAATTACAATCAACATTATGAATACTTTTGTACAATTGGAATGTTACAGTTCTTTTTTCTTCTTTTTTTCCTAACTATATTTCATGTCTCCACTGTGCTTATTGACCTTTTGCCTAAGACCAGTATAGGGAGTGACAATAATTACAAATGTAAGTAAAACATTCCGTGTAACTCATTGCAATATTGACAATTGAGAATACATTATTGGTTACAATCATGGTAACCCCAGTTTATAATTAATTTGATTAAGAGATAATAACTATAGTCCCTTTTACTTTGTATTTCATTTGAATAATGTATCATACAATTTTGGAGTGACTTGCCTCCCAAAACCATTAATAAAATTACATGAATTTATTTTTTATTCAATTTACAAATAATGGAAACATTTTCATTCCAAAATGAGTTGCCATCTATTATTGTATTAGGTCCATAATACTTTTTCAAGTGAAGTTTCGATTCCCGAGAATTAGCTCTTAAAACGAAAGTGAAAGTATAATCTTGTGAAGCACAGACTGTGGCGTATTAGTCCACAGCAGCTGAGATGTCGGGGAGGTTATGGCTTTGGGGGTATTCACGGATTTCTTCAGGTGAGTCTGACAATCTTAATGTTTAGAGTATGGAATGCAGATTACTAAACACTTTAGATATGAACATACGCTTGTT
Source organism: Knipowitschia caucasica (assembly GCA_964034765.1). Lineage (NCBI taxonomy): Eukaryota > Metazoa > Chordata > Actinopteri > Gobiiformes > Gobiidae > Knipowitschia > Knipowitschia caucasica. Next base: position 19,917,537 of record OZ035823.1, read on the forward strand.
CTTGTTATGTGCGATGAAGCTGAACATCGCAATAAATACTTGAATATAATAAATGATGTGAATAAAATTGGTATTTAATGAACCTGTCATTACTGTTGTCTTTAAGGGATACGAGGTCTCTCAAACATCTGTCTGTGCTGTTGTGTGAACACTTTACTGCAGACCCTCTCCGCCACTTATGAACTTGTGGAGTCGCTCGGCCGGTGAGTGGAGCTGTATCACTGCCAACAGCATTCAGCAGAGGCTGTGGGAGTTAGGTGGGAGATAAAAAGGGATACAATGATGTAATGTGATTAAAGCTAGGATATCTAACTTTTTTTGGCTGGGTGATGGTTGGTACTTTGACAGCCTGAAGTGACAGCTAGAGGCCAAAGATCAGATTCATTGTATTTGCCAATTGCAGGAAAACCACATTGAAATACATTATCAAAAGACCCCCATGGGCACCAGACAAGTAAATATATAAAACAAGGAAAAACGTACTGGAATAAAACAAGCTAAAACAGAGCAGGAAACAATTATCAATGAAATCGCATAAACTAGAGATGAAACCAGAGATATTTGAAAGCCAAGACCTTTACTGTAGTTAAATAGACTGTGTTACATAGTACATTTTTGGTGGTTTCAGAGTCTTTGATTGGTCATGTTGTGTCATGTAATGTATTTCCTCACTTGTGATAGATGGGATGTTACTCACTTGAGACCAGATGAGGACCGCAATGTCCCATTTGAATTAAAAAAGTTCTTTGCTGCTGAGTCGGCCTCACATAAAGCCTTCCTGCACTGTCTTCACAGAAACGGTGTTCAACGTAAGATCCAGATTTTCAGTATAATGACTGTTTATGTCCCAATCATTGATGACTATTTCATGACTATACAGTTCACACTCAGCATGATGCAGATGAAGTTTTCCTGGTCATCCTCAACTTAATTAAAAACCAAATGGATGACAAAAATCTGGTGAGTAAGTTTACACAGACTTTTATTTCTGACTAACAGACTAATGCAATTTATACATTTTATTGCAGGCAGAAGAGATCCAGAATTTGTACAAAATATCATTGGAGAGCCATGTCCAGTGTCTGAGGTGTGATTCAGTCCAAACAAAACAAAGCTACCTGCTCAGCCTGCCTCTGCATGTGGAGGAAGCCCACACATCACTGGTACAATCATATTCTTATTCTAATTGCAGCTTTAAAAAACTAATTATTTCCTATTGTCTCAGGAGCAGTCATTAGCCTTATTTTTTCAGGAACATGAACTCAAAGGCATAAACTGCTGCTTTTGTGTTCAATGTACAGACAAGACACCTTCAAAGCAAGTAAGTAGAAAGGCAATTGCACAATACAATAGAATTACAAGAGAGACATTCATACATTATTCACAGGGCGTCCAGCTGCTCTCCTTGCCACCAATCATGTGCATCCAGCTCAAGCGATACCGTAATAATGCCGGGTTTACACAGAAGCTTGATAATGAGGTGACTTTTCCTGAAACGATTGACTTTTCAAAAGCAGTACCTCAAGCTTTCTCCAACAACTTCAGCCAGGTACTGCTGTTTTGTTCTGTATATCTGGAACACATGTTTTTATCTATATTGTTGAATCTTTATAACCTCCTACATTAACCTTATCCAGACAGGCTGCCTGTATAATCTATATGCAGTAGTGGTGCATTCAGGGTCAGCAGGATGTGGGCACTACACAGCTTATGTTCGTCACAAAGAGAGCCAGGGCTGGTTCTATGCTGATGACAGCCACACTCACCAGGTGACCTTAAATTTTTATATGTCTCACAGGATTTAGTTTATTTTTCCTCATTTAATCCTGAGAATTGTTTAACTCCTTAACAGGTGTCCTGGGAAAAAGTACAGTCGTCTTACGGAGGGAAACACAGGTGATTCAAGCTCACAGATGTATCATTCAAATGTTTACACAGTGATCAGGTGCGCGAGACTAAAGAGGCGTTAGCGTTAGCTTGCTCTATTCTAATAATAACGATGATAATAAGGCATTGGTTTAATATGTTGCACTTTTTTGGAGGCTCAAAGACGCTTCACATGTCATTATTCATTCACTCCATACACAGTGGTGATAAACTACTACTGTAGTCAACTGAAGCGAGCCATTGGCCTCTCTGACCACCACCAACCATTCACGCACACACTAGACTCATTCTAGGCAATGTGGGTAAAGTGTCTTGCCTAAGGACACAACAACAGTTTGGCACTTTACAACCACAGCCGCCCCACTGTGGCACCTGCCGTTCCCAGAGCTTAGCCTCAGAAGTCTGGAGAGGTTTGTCCAATGAGGAAACAAGGCGGGTCTAATCCATACTCACACTTGAACATTCTTAGCTCATAAAAGTTTTTAGACCTGTTTAACTCGTGTGAACAATAATTAGATATTAGTCTAATTATTGTCTGTGACGTTAGGCTTGAACCATTGGCCTTTGTGTTTGTGTTTATGTTTGTTTGATTTATTTAGAGCGACTGAAATATATAGTAGGTATACTTCCTGAGGTCTATATACTCATCATTGTCACAAAAATGAATGTACAATGGATAAAAATTAACAAACGTCTGATCAAATCTCTTAACAATGCGGAAGGCAGCTGTCATGTCTTCAGTAATGGGCTATATTCAGATTCAGATTCAGATTCATTTATTTGCCATTTGCAGTAAAACCACATTGGAAAAACTGTGCAAGACTACCCCAGTGTGCACCAGACGACACACACCAGAGCTCTTGCACGGGGAGGCGTGATGTCATTTCCTGTTAACAAAGCACAGCCCTTTCACTTCCTGCCTATGCTATTCTATGGCTTTTAGGTGGGTTTTAGTGACGTTTTTTAGTAATTAGATTGATACATTCAGCTGTGAGACTGACCCAAAAGTGTCACTGTGCTTTCTCTCTGAGGTAGAGCTTTGACTGTGGCCACTCAGAGAGATTTGTAAACTTTATAAAAACACAATGACAGCACAATCGAAGAGCACTGCTGTGTCCCAAAAATGCCCAGTATCCTCACAGTTTAATTCCCATTTGAGCATAATTTGGGAAACTCGTGTAAACCACTGCTGAACTCCAGTGAAACTCAAGACATTTCCCGCAAACAGTAAGTGAAGTGGGGTAGTAGCTAAAACGCGGAAGTGGTGCGTGCATAGAGCCCATTAGCAGAACATTTACTTGTCGCTCATCTGAACCTGCTGAAACTGGCCTGCACTTAGATAGATAATCTAACATTTGACTCATACAGCGTTTTCTTTTTAAAAATTAAAATAAACATGTATCAGGGACTCTGGTCTTACCAAGAAGAATCCCTCATTCATTTTGAATGCTCCTGCTTCTTATTAGTTTGGGATTCTGTTCCATAGTCGTATTTTCTTTTATCTCATTTCCCCCAAAAACCCTTTTTCATATTGTTTGTATCCTCTGACTCACTACTTTTATTTCTGCAGGCAAACGGCGTACATGCTAATGTACAGAAAAGCATGAGAAGACAAAACACAACAACATAGGATTAAAGCAGAACAGAAGGACAAACTCATAGGAAAAGTACTCATGTATGAAATGAAATAGTTTGACTTTGACACTAAATTACATTTACGATGATAAACCAGCAGGTGGTGGTGAAGCCTCGGATGATGCTCTCAGACCACACACTGATAATCTGATCATTAACCTGGGGACTGCTTAGATGCTCAATATTCAGTGTGGAGGGAAGTACTTGAAATACAACCTGATGTCGTATTTTCTGGAATCCATAACATATATATGACCACAAATTATTACATGAACTGTATTTTAAGTTAATACTGTGTTTTGTATTTACCTATACATGCAAAACCAATTGTGTATTACACACAAGTCTTTAAAGACTCTGGTATGTTATTGCTTTTCCTGGATGGCCCAGAGGCAATAGGCTTCCATCCACCTTTGTTTTATGTGTGGGTTTTATCATTAAAAATATCTTGGAAACAGATTTCTATTCATCATACTCATAATAATGATCAATGTTGTTCTTATTTAGTATTTTTGCACTTAACTTAAAAGTGAATTCATCCTCTATTCTAGCTCATGGCACATTTATTAACAAAAGATGTGTAAAATGTTGCACCTATCACCATTCTCCAATCTATCTCTAAAAAAAAAAATCTGTAAACTCAGATAAAAGAATTTCAAAAAATCGCAATACACCAATATAATATAAACATGTCTTTGGCATCCTTCCTATCCAAGTCTTCATGCTCTCTATATCCATAGGTCATGCTTCCAAAATTAGACCAGGTTTAGATTCAAGATTACATATAAAAAGGATGCTGACAACTTTTCATTTCGTTATTCAGCAATTCTGTATTTTATAACCCAATTAAAAAACCCTGGGAGGGTCACGTCCGGGACATTTTACCGGCTATGGAGATGTAGCCTCTGCAGTTCCCACTGCTCCGAGTTGGGGACCGTGTGAACGTGCCGCTGTGAGGTCTGCAGAATGGAACATGCCTGCACACTGCCAGCGGCGCGGGGCCTCTGCTTAGTCATCTCACTGAGGAGCTGCAGTACGGTATAGAAACTTGAAGTGCATCAGGGCAGGTTTCCCTTTTTGCATAATGACTGTGCCGCTGTTGAACCTGATGGCAAATATCACAATGTCCAATTGACATTTACTTTACAAACCCTCAATAATACTTCAGTTATAGCTGTTTTCACATTAAAGGAAGTGTTTTCATTCCTTTTTGATGTGTTCAAACACAGTGAGAACTAGGGATTAACACCAGACTTTTGGGACTTAGTCAGACAAGAACCTTTTGGTAAAAAAGGTGGAGGGGAATAAAAATCCTCACCGTTCCTAATATCACTTCTTTTTGCTTGATTATGTTTATGTATCATCCCTCGCTCAGCGCAGTACCACACGCTAAAACTTTGTTACAGTCGTGGAATTAGTTTGTGCAGTGGTTTCTAACCCTTTCTGTCTGAAGTACTTTCTGAACTGTTAGGATGTCGTGCCTCACAGCAACAAGGTCACGTTCTATCCCTGCGTCGGCCGGAGCCTTTCTGTGGAATTTGCATGTTTGCCTCTGTGTCTGGGTGGGTTTCCTCCGGGTGCTCCTGTTTCTCACACCACCCTTACCGAGCAGTAAAAATCTTCCAGTGAAGGTCGATCAAGCTGAGCGTCAACATGTGTCTAAGGAGCACGGGTCAAATGCGAATGTGAAAAACTTAAAGCAAACAAAAGTGTGTGGAGTTGTTTTTACGCACAGCGCTCTCCATTTTCCTAGAGGATCTGCAGTAGAAGGAATGGAGCTGTGCCTCTTGGCGGAGGTCTGCACTCTACTTGTTTCTTTTCTATTTGTAACCTGTCCCACCTCTAAACTATTTATTTCCCATAACCCTCTGACAGCGGATCAGTGCATTGTTAAACACAGTCCATGTAAACTTCTCTGGGCTTTGTGCAGTGGGCAGAACAGAATTTTCTTTGGACACGTTTAGAAGACGCATGAAAGCGTCTTTGTTTATGTGTGCTTAGTAGTTACTAGGTGATCACACTGCTGTAATGCATCGAATTTGAGAAGCGCTCTTTAATGTTCCCTTTTCATGTGGAGGCTTTTACTGTCTTATCATCAATTGTCTGACCTGAATCTTTTATGAGACAAAGAAACAGACAGGCTTCAGCATCTATTACATCTGTTGCAGATCAATCTTAATGTATGATCCTCCACCTGCCCTTCCATAGAGATAGATTGACCCCAATGATTCCTAAGTTTTAGTCAATATTCTTGTTCAAATCAGGTCCATTTACAGCTTTCAGACAGAATTCTGCACTTTGGGACTTGCTTGCACCTGGACCATCTAACTAACCTTGTTGAATGACATCATATTTGTGCATTTATAGACATTTATGCACATTGGTCATCCCGCTACCCTATGCTCAGCAGAATTTTGATAAAAAAGGAACACATTCCAAGGGCATTCCCAGGAGCCCCGAAGAAGCGGATACAGTAGTTCCTGTAAAGCCAACAGGTGTATGGGAAACATGTGATTTATTTATACATACACTGCGTGAGTCATCTTTACTGTTTGCTCTTTTGGATTGATCAGGTTTTGAGTGTTGGGAGTCCTATCTCACCCCAGGAGCCATAAAGAGGTTTGTGTGTGTACCACAACTGGCCTGGACGGTCTGCATCACGTGTTCATTTCTCTTCTGCCAGATTCTTGGCTCTCGGAGTACAATAAATGCAACATCTGCTAAGTTTTCGAGGAAAGAGATATTGAAGAGTTGAGCCACATTAACAGCAAAGAAAGTGAGTGGTTAGATCTGGTCTGGATCTCATCCAGTGTCTTGATTTTCTTTGATATGGTCAACTCTAAATGGCAAGCAACACTGCTACTTAGTGGTTAATGGGGCCGTTTGGTTTTGGGTTATTTCTATTTCTAAAGGCCTCTGTCGTTGGGAGCAGGTTGTTCTGCATTGAAGAAAAGTTAAATCTCTTTTTCTGACCCCAGGAGGTCAAAGGCCACCCCTGTCTAACAGCGCTGTCGTCAGCCATCGGTTTACACTTCTCGCTTGTCTTGCATCACTGAGATGTGGGGAGGTTTCTGTCTCCTTCATGTTCCTGTGTTTTTGTGTGAGCGAGAGAGTTTCACCTTAGGCATTACACATACATTACATGTACATTCCAGCCACAGGGAAAATGTATAATATTGAATGCATTCTTTGTTAAATAGTCCTGATATTCATTCATTCTGTTGCATGCGTGTATTCATATCTGTGAACCCTCATTTGGGAAGTTGAGAACAGTAAGGTTGATTCACTTTTTTAACCCTTTATGATAACGTTGTTTGTTATATTTATTTTGTTGGACAGATGTGCAGTACAGAGGTTGGGATCTCGCCTCATAGTGTGAATGAAAACTGTCACAGTCAAATGATTTGTTGAGTTTTAAAAAAAACGTAATAAAATACTGAGTTATCATAAATCTCTCAAATTATGTTGCTTCATCATACAAATGAAATCTTCCTGAGTCACTTCAGAACAAGAATGAACGGAATGGCCCCTTTAGGCAAATCGTTAGGCAGGCCTCAAACCTGTGATAAGACTTCTTGTCAATAATATAATTAATGAAAAGCCAGCCCGGAAAGAGCCCGGACTATATAGTTGTAATCAAAATGACAGACAACAATGTGAACAAAATTACTTATTTATCTATATTATTTCTGTATTGTAATATGTATTTGTGACACTATTGTGCTTTTTGCAACTTATTATTTATTGTTATTATTATTGCAGAGTGAAAACTTCTGCATCTAACTTATAAATACTCAAGACTGTAATCACATCAAACCATATGTTACACCTTGATTTAGGCAGCACGGTTTCTCACAGCAATTTTGTCTCTCCGGGTGCTCCGGTTTCCCCTACCGCTAAAAATATGTAAAATAGGTCTGCCATGCGCCTCCTGGAGTGAGAGACAATTGCCCGCAATTGTAAAGTGCTTTCTGATTCTGGTCTGTGAAATACACTATATAAATAAAGATTACTTACCTACTAACTTACTACTAATTTAATCAGATAATTTTGATATATTCTATAGTTTCAACATGGTGGAACGTTGAAACTATCCTCTATTCAAGTTCAATCGCAAAATTATTTACCTGTTTAACTGAATATTTAAATTATAATGATTGTGTTAAGTAATTGTTGGCACTACAGTCGCTCCACACAAACTGCTCCAGCTGCACACAGTGTGGCATTCTTCGCCTCTCCTTGGTGCCATGTTAAAACTTGACCTGAGCTGCGGTGAGTTGAGAGGGGGCTATCCTTTGTCAAACCTCGCTGACCTGCTCTATGCTGCAGACTCTCTTATTTCCGCACAAAGACACTCTAATGCAGGTAGCCGCTGCTGGCATTCTTGGTGCATTCCTCCATGGGGAAGTTGCCGGGATCAGGATGAAAAATGCCCAAAACAAAGACCCACTCTCATTCACAGGGTTTAGGGTTCTGTGGGAAAGTCCTGGCCACACTGAGGCTGGTCGGTGCAGGAATGTGCAGAAGGGTATAGCTCACACAGGCTCCATGACACAAGGAGACACCATACAGGGGTCTTCTTACTCTGCACGGCAGAAGGAGGAAGCTATGAGATGCCTGATAGCTGTTAAGTGACTGCTTATTAGCTCCAACCAAAACTTCAAACTAATAACAACTAATGCATTTGTTTTATATAGTGCTGTTCACGACACTCAAAGACGCTTCACATGTCATTATTAATAATAGTAATAATAATTATAATAATAAAGCTTCGGTTTTATATAGCGCTTTTTTGGACAGACGCTTTACATGTCATCATTTATTCACTCCATACACGGTGGTGATAAGCTACTACTGTAGCCACAGCTGCCCTGGGGCACACTGACAGAAGCGAGGCAACCAGTATGTGCCATCAACCCCTCCGACCACCACCAACCATTCACACACACACACCAGACTCACTCTCGGCAATGGGGGTGAAGTGTCTTGCCTAAGGACACAACGGCAGTTTGGCACTTTACAGCCGCAGCTGCCCCACTGTGGCACCTGCTGTTCCCAGAGGTCTCCCATGCTTAAGCGGTCTGATGGGATCTGGCTTTCACATGCAAGTATGGCCACAAAGACACACTCATAAACATTCATTCCTTTTTATATTAATTTACATTAAGTTAAATGAAAATTCCATTCACTCTTTTTTTTTTTAGATAATTTTAAGATAAACCTTCAAAAATTAATAAATGAATCAACAAAGGTGGTGTGATTGTTCGTATGCTACAATTCTTCATAGATTCAAAGATTTATATTTATTTAGTGTATTACATAAATATACATGTATTTTAAACATATTCCCTGTGTATTTTAAATTCTCTAAATGATGTTAGTTTAGAGAACATGTACTTAACTCATTATAAATGCATACACTTGAGGATTATGTATTTCACATGAATAAGCTTTGTGCTAAATCAGTGAAATTAAAAGAAACTAAAAGTGGGCTTAAATGTGCAGGTGTAAATTAGAATATTGTTCTGTAATTCTGTGAAACCAATAAATAATATTGACTTATGACATGCAAAGTGACATTTGTCAAGCCTTTGTTTGTTATTCTTTTTATGATCATGGCTCACATTCATTTTAAAAATATATTTATTCTTTCTTTGTTGAGTCTGTTGTATAACAGTTTCACATTGTAGGTTGAATTAGATGGACTTTTCATATTTCATATTTCAATAGTCAACTGTGCAACATGGATCTCTCCTGGTGGACGGTGGACCACTTCTTTTATTACATTTTTGTGTTCATTTTTATAAACAAAAGCAGACAAGAACATATAAAAACTCACAGAGACAGGTCCGGGACAGAAAAAGAAGCAAATTGAATGTAAAAACAATCTGAATATATAACGGGTTTTCTTTACTGTCAGTTGGTGAGCTCTCTTAAGGTGCCGTAGAGCTCAGTGATGTCCACAAATGTCATGGACCATTGCGAGGGGGCTTCCATCTTGTAGCTGCCAAAGGAAGAGATGTCAGTTAAATAAGAACTAGAAGACAGGATAGGCCACTTTCTTATGTCTGAAGAGGTTTTACATGTAATATTTATTGTATTTTTGTATCTATACTTGAAGTATCCTGCTCTTTGCCAAATGTAAATCCTCTACATCTGTGTTTAGGAATGAATGTAGTCTAAAATGAGAAATGTTGGGTAACTGGGTTCAAACAACAATCTGTGATGTGAGGTATACAATCATAAACATATGAAATACATGGCAAGGCAAATCTATTTATAGAGCACCCTTCATTCAGAAGCAACTCAGGGTGCTTGTATATATACATGCACAGGTTTTTACGTGATCAGTTCCTTAAAACATTTACCAATAGTATTTAGCACAAGATATGCAAAAAGCACAAAACTACATTTTATTTTATAAGAGATAAGAGTGTTGACTTTGTTTTATCTTGATGGATTCTCACAGATACCATCAGTGTAAACAATGAAAGCTGCTATTTGTTTACAGTGTGTTGAGCCTGCCATCAGCCTGTCTGCTGAGGGGATCGAGCACATGCTTAAATGAGAGGAGCTCTGCAGCAGCCCACAGGCCCCTCCGCACTCTCTGATGTGGCTTCAAAACTTCCTCGGAAATGCAAGGTCTTATGGGATAGCACTTAAGTAGTCCCTGGAGTTTGGTGTTTTGAGCATGCACATGTGGCCCTGTAGTGCACGGTCTGGGCTGGCAGCTCTTTGTTTGGAGTTTGAAATGTGAAGACTCAAGTTGTAACACTCTTCAGCATTATTGAGGAATGAGGGAGTGCCACGGCCACAAACAAAATGTTACAGCAAAGCATATCTCACAGGTGATTACTTCTGTACAGGTGTGGTACATAATATATGTGCGTCTGAAGGCCCGTGCACAATGACATTCCCAGTGTTTTCTCATGGCTCTTATCACTCTTCTTCAAACAAGGATCTATTTTCACCTGATAAACAGAAGACTATCTTGTCTGTTAAGCTCCTAAGGGCATTGGAGCATTACAGGGCACTTTAATAGATCCTAAAAGCTTCGTTGGAGAAAATTCCAATATTTCTGGATTTCTATTGCACTTAAGTTGTTTTAGACATGTTGTGCATGAGAATAGAGGCCTGGCCCTCTCATCTGTAGCCTGTTATGACAGAGCAAAGCTATGACATCATACTGGTCTTGGACCGGCGGCTGGTAATTGGCCTGCTCTCCTCCTACAACAGCACAGGCCAAACAGAACACACAAGTGGAGCCAGGCAATGCAAGTCAGATGGACTGGGTTTTTCCAAAGGGGCCTCAGCGCAGACTGAGCCAAGAGGCCTCAGAGAGGGCTGCACAAATCCAACTGTAAATGTCAGAAATGAATGGAGAGCCTCAACTCAAAATGAAATCTGATATAACGTGCCCCAGGCCAGCTTGTTTGATGTACTTCACAATCCAGCGCTGTGGACGGCCGGATAACTGTGCCTATTCTCTCAAATGTGACATTGCAGAAGTATTTTCATGTGTTCATGGAAGCTCAGTAAGAGCCAACGTCAATGAACTTCAGCCCACGCAAAAGTTCCATTACAGTCATACTTGGCTTTTTGCACCTCAGAGCGACTGCCACACAACAGCCTGCCATTGTTTTAGCGGAAACAGTCTAGTTTTGTAATCACACTTTTATTTGCAACTATAAAATGATTCAAGAATTAAGAGCATGACTTTGATTTAAAAAACATAATGTTTAAACAATGATATACCACTACATCTATGTTTTGCATACCCTCCATCCATTTTCTACCCTTTAATCCATTTCTGGGTCAGGGGGGTGGCAGTCAGAGATGCCACCCAAGTCTCATAGCACCAGCCCCTCACTGACCCTCTGCAGGTGGTGAGTCCACAGGAGCTGAGATCTTTCAGCGGGGGCTTTGGGCAAAGTGGGGTTAAGTGTCTTGCCCAAGGACACAACAACAGCAGTCATCAGTGGGAGTCGGTGGAGAAGGTGCAGAGGTGGGAATTGAACCCACGACCTTCTGGCCTTAAGGCCAATGCTCTACCAACTGAGCTACTGTCTCCCCTGTTTTGCATACCTGAATGTGAAAATATTTAATCAGGTTTCAAAATCTAAGCAGTGGAGTTGGCCAGCACTGTGATGGGAGACACCTGGGAGCACAAGAGGGCTAAACTGTCATTGTGTCCATAGGCAAGACACTTACCCCACAGGATCATCTCCTCCTATGTCTGCATAGACCGGTTTGCATAAATCCTCTGTCATCTTCAAAGGAACAAGTTGTGAGAACATGTTTGGTGCCTAATGCTTGTGTGGGAAAACATGCTTTCTGGTCATGTTTGAAAAGGGTGCAGTGCTCAGCGTGTTGGCACGTGCCTGTTCGCCTGTTTTTTATTTTCTCGTCACTTTGATATCATTGAGAAAAGAAGAGCTGGACACAGGATATGCCTGACTTAACAGCAGAGAGGGAATCTTTAAAAACTGAGACGCGATTTCTTTAACATGCACTTGAAAGCACTGTGCAATCATCATAATCAGGTCAGTACTGAGGATGTACGATCATTCAGACAAAATCATTGCCATTTTTTATCACAATTTGGTGTCACAAAAAATACTCATCACACCACCAAGATCTGTATCACAACCAACCAAGAATTGAACTAGATTCATCGCAGCACGCATTCACACACATGTAATTGTTTTTGTTTTCAAACTTGTTTATTCATAGCTTGCAAGAGTAGAAGAAAACACTGTGGTCCAGGCCTCACAAAATCTCAATGCTGCAGACAGTCATGAACCAAATAAGAAGCAGGATTATAATAAAGAAGATATCATTATTTTCTTTATTCTCCTCTTTGAGATTTTGGATGAGAAACTGTTCAAATGACCATTGATTCTTCAAATAGCATCACTTTTTGTACATTGTATACATGTTTGGAGACCTTAGACTTCAGAACATGTGAAACAGGGAATTGTGCCCACTTTTGCTATGACTGGACACATTTGTGAGATCAAGTCAGTGGTCAGAGTTGGATCACTTTGAAGGCCGGATTTTGCCCAGAGGCTGAAAGCTAAATAGGCGGGGTCTAAATAGATTTTTTATTTAGCCTAATGGAACTTCCTTGAGAATAAATTTTAAAGCCTTTTCTCAGATCATATGACCCATTTCCTTGATCCACGTCGTCAAAGCAAACTGTACCAAGCTACATATGATTGGTTTTACGCTTTTTTTTATCTTCAGCAAATGTTTTCTCCAATTCAGCAGTACTTTCTTATCTTAATCGGTTCCCCAATTACAGAAACAGTGCCTGAAGAGAACTTTTTCATAATCCCCAAGTTTACAATTTAAACATTTGTGAACAATATCTAGTGCCCTGAAAAACTTACTTAAAATTAACTGCGAGGTTTGGTCAATCTTTACTGTAGATTTGCTGCTGTATCCTGTTCACTGTGGGTTATCTGTCAAGGCAGAAACTTTGCCGCAGGGAGGAAATGATCATAGCACGAGAGAATGCATTATCACTTTCTCACTTTTTTGCATAGTCACTCCACAAGTATGTCATGTATTTCTGTGTGTGTTTCTTGTTGAAGAGATGGCACACATCTCAAAACTTCTACGAAAGTGGCATCTGAGCGCTTTTACAATTATATTATGGTTCTTATCATCAACCTTTATTTAAAACTATCATTTTACACACCAGACGTATTCAGTGATGTTGAAGTGATGTATACCAAGATACTCCTTTTTCCCATGTAGATATTATTTATTTATTTATGTAAATATGCCAGAGTTATCCAAATTAAGCAAATTTTCATTGGTAGTCCCGTGGGCAGATATTAAGGCCAGCTTAAAAATAAAATAAACTAATTAAGAACACACATTCATTTATAAATACAATACAGTTTGTTAAAATTGAAGACAAACAAAAACAGTACATTTGATGCACAGTTAGTGGACACAAGTCTGTGTCTCCACAAGCCACTTTTTTGCGTTCTTTTCGAACGAATTGATCGAGGGGTGATTCTCTAATGGCCTCAGGTCCTGTGTTGCACTGTTGGGACACTCTATTGGGGAAGACAATCTGGCCAATGGCAGTTTTCCTGCGAGGGAGGATACAGTCTTCCCTGACTGACCCTCGAGTTACTCTGCTTGTACTCGATCTAAAATGTACAAACTCGCTCAGTGAAGGCGGAGCATTGCCGCTTTTGAATTTGTACATTGAATAACTGTTTTTGAATTAATAAGATTGTCCCAGCTCAATAATTTGTAATTCTGCAAGATATGGTAGTGGTGATATCTGTAGGGATTTTTATCAAGTTTTTTTTAGAGCTTTTTTATACAAGGATTTCATTGGACCAGTTGTTGTAGCATGTGTGTTAGACCAGCTTATGATGCAATAGGTGATGTGAGACATAATCATCACGAAGAAATATACTTTTGCAGTTTGGTTTGACAAGCAGTCTCCAATGAACCAATAATTTTACAAAAAAAAATTGACCTTATTATTAATATTTTTGATGTGTGTTTTGGAACTAAGGTTAGAGTCGATCTACTTTTTAACAACAAAAATGGCATGGAGCTTCTCCTCAGTTCTAGAAATGTAGCCACGTATATGCCAACATGGCTTGAACTGTTTATGGCTATCTTGCTACAATTATTATTATACATTTACTAATAATTTATTAGTGCACAAAGTTAGTTGCAGGTATGGGAAATATAAAATGCTAAATATCGAAATTATTGGCCATTTGTAAGATCATTGGGGAGCAACTTGGAAAGGGGTGGAGAGATGTAGCTCCCAAACTCCAGTTTGGAGAACCCTGCCCTGGCCTATAACAGTCTCTACTGGCCCCACATGCGAATATGACGTATTTGCTGTATTAGTGTATAATGTTACAGGACAGGTGACTCGTTCACTAAACTCACCAGAGAGTTTAGGATGCAGCCGTAATGTGCGTGGACACAGTGATAAGTGATAACACTTTGCATTCTAAAGGTCACTAATATCTGACTGCCCCCTCCAGTGTCCTGCAGGGGGTGACAGTCATGGTCCAGCATGGACGTTAGCTTGTCCAGCAACATCTTCCGGAGTGATCATGGCACGTAAAAACATAGTCAATAGGACATACCATGATAAGATATCACCAATAGATCCATTTGGCTATAGATATTGTTTTTGTCATAAGTTATTTTTTATTTATTTAATGTATGTAAAAAAATAAAACAAATCCGAAATCGCGATCGTTCAATATGGGGAGAAAATAATGATATATTTTTTTTCCCCCAGATTGCCCAGCCCTAGGTGTTGAAAGCTAAAAGTCAAGTGTTGAGTACAAATTCAGTGCCCCTTATTCATGTGAGAACAAATATGAGTCAGACTGTTACAACTGAGCAGATAAAGAGGGAAGCCGCACCTTGAAAGCCCTAGCAACTTTTCATGTCTCGAAAACAGCCACATGTTTCAAAACTCTCCTCCCACGCTGCACATTTCACACATTCCTCAAGAATGTTTGCTTTTTTACAAGGTCAAGGGAATGAATCCAATGCAGCATTATGTCTCTGTCTTAAAGTCTTCTTCAAGTCTTTTTCAATGTATACTTTTTTGCACATTCATCATTTCTATGGCACTTTCAGAAAACAGTTCCTTCCCTCTTTATTTCTGTCTGACGATGAAGTGAATGAGGCAGTCGAGCTTTCATTTCCTCAGCGACAGCGAAAGCTCTGACCATGGCTGCTGCTATAGCACATGCCTCACTACTTCCTGTTATTAGTGATTACATAAGTTTGGGAAACAAAGACAAAGACCAAGGTTGTTTGGGAAGCCCCCTTAAATTTCCATGAGAATAAGAATAATTGCTGTTTATATAGTGTGCTGTAAAGGAATTCAGAATAAAATTCTATTTCTTAACAAGTTACGCCTTCTGAATTAATTTAGATATTTGTTATGCATGTTGAACATATGGATTAAACATTATTGTCATTACACTTCAAAACAGTGCAATGAAATGCAGTTCAATATCTATCCATAAGTGCAATCATATCAGAAGTATCAGATAGAATTTACAACGCAATTACTGCAATATACATATATATGCATAGGATTGGAGATGGTATAAGAAGCTTCACAAAATAATTGCCAAAATATTTTTTTTTTGCCTAAATCCTCTCATGATACTTGCCAGAGGCAATATATTCAGTTGAGCATATTATAACCTTTAAGGAAAGTTATTCTAAGAAGCTCATTTGCTCATTTATTTAATTTAATATTTACAGGTGAACGTAACATTGCAGTATTTGGGTCATGCTAGTGAATGTGTAAGTTAGTTATTGCTGAGGTTGCAGCATGATGCAGCCGTGACTCCCTGGAGACGAGGCCCTGATCCTGGGAAGCAGTGCTGGAGGATCAACAACATGAGTGCGCCTTTACTACTGCAATGTGAACCTGCTCTGTTCCCAGCACGGGACATCCCACAGGGTGCACCCAGTAACTCCCAGACTTTTGGTGGGAAGAATTGATGAGTTTCATTAAAAGCAACATCTTTTCTCCTGGGCAGTAACTATTATTAACCCTTCTGAAGACAGATCAACGATGCACTGCTTGTGGGAATGTTGGAGTGGATCGGATGTCACGTTTGCATAAGTGAGAAATGATTCTGTGAATGTGCAGCTTGTTGTGTCTTGATCGCAGTGATCCACCTGCCGCTGCTCAAAGATTGACAAAAGCCAGAGTCTGGTTTGGCCAGCTTTGAATAAAGCAACATACCATCTTATTTTCAACTGTGAAAGTTCAACTACATTTTCTTCATGTACGAACATGTGGTTCGTCTTTTAGTTATTTTGTATTTGCTTATTTTATTGGATCTCTGTCCAAATTCCAGTCAAGCTACTAACCGACTACTCAGGTAACTGAAAATACTTTACAAAGCAAGAAAGGAAACATTTAAATCATACAAGGACATTCAAAATCATTCACAGAAAAAACATGGATAATCCCATGAAAAATAGTGTGGATATAATCTTTTAGTTAATTTGAACTTTGAACATTGTCCAAGTAGAAACCTTTCTAATTTTTTTTTCTTTCACTATCTTCACAGAAAAGGTGAAGTGATCACCAGCGGACGGTTGTGGTGAAGGGGGAGCAGCGTCTAAACTCTGGATTTATCAGTCAATCTACTTTCCCACCCTCACTTATGGTCAAAAGGTCAAGATCCCTCCCTATGCTGCTGAGCGCAGGATACTTCGGGGCGGCAGTGGCTGAGTGGTTAGCACTCTCACTTCTCAGCAAGGGGTTCAAATCCCAGTCTGTGGTTTCCTCAAGGTGCTCCAGTTTCCCCTACAACTAAAAACATGCATAATAGGTCATATCCTCCAACTCCTGACCAGGCTGAGCATCAACATCTGGAAATGGGTCCCCAGGCGCTTTACTATGGCGAGCACTGCTTCTGGTGGAGTGGTTTTGTTGGATGGATCAAATGCAGAAGACAAAGCTCCCCATGGAGAAAAATAAACTGTTAATTTCATACTTCTTCAAAGCCCAACTGTGTATATGAGTGGAAGGTCTGAGAACCCTGGGACCAGCAGACTCCTCCCTCCTGATGGCAGCGACCCAGTGGATGTACATTATCATAATGTTTAAAATGCTGGCTCTCCTGACCTGCTTGTTCAGGAGTAGACTGAATAAGCTGGTCAGGAGGGCCAGCTCCGCTCAGGGCTGCTCTCTGGATTCTGTGGAGGAGGTGAGGGACAGGAAGGTGCTAGTCAACGTTTTCACGGTCTTGTGCAGTCGGTTCACAGTGGTTCTACTTCAGCAGGACAAGAGTAAAGTGAACATTCTGATTAATCAGCACTCACTGGATGATAGCGCTAGCTCATGTTGCTCTCATACTTGTGCATGGAGGGACATGTGAGAAGTGTAATTTTTCTCAAAGGGTTTTCCCACTGCCCAAAAACCAGGACACATTATCGAGTCATTTGTTTTTTAATATTGTCCAATTAGCGTTTTGGCTTTAGAATATGGTGCGAGCAGTCAGGACATGAGCAGTGCAAAAGTCATATCAGCCTTCATATAATGTTTTGGTTCTGCTGGCACTGACAAGCTGGTCTTTTCGGAACGCTCAGATGGCACATTGACACCTATGGACACAAGTGCTGTTCAATCAACGTGTTTAAGTTTTGCTTCCATTCAAAGCGTCTATTACTGTATACATCAACAGCCACTATAAAAGCACTGACAAAACTACTGGCTTTGCTGTTAAAGGTGCAATGCATGTCTGTTTCATGTGAATCTTAACTAGTCCATCTCGTTGATGACGGAGAAGCCATCTGGACCCACCACCTGCAGGAGGATCAGCGAGGGACTGGTGCTATGAGACTTGGGTGGCAGCTCTGATTGCCTGATTGCCCCAATTCCAGAAATGGACTAATAAAGGGACATGATTTAACTAGTCCCTCAGTTGGTCCTGACATGACTTAACTAGTCCCTCAGTTGGTCCGGCTCCATTTGAATAAATTCATATCAATGAGGTGAATAAGGACCAAAACTGCCTCTCTTCATGTTCTGGGCATCTTAGCTCAGTCTCGGCCTGCAATAGTCTATGACGCTCACTCTCATCTTCATCCCAAAGTTACAAGCGGTATATCACCTCATAGAGCCGCTTTCTTTCAAAGAGCTCCCGTTCAGGTTTTGAGGCCCCCCATTTCCTCCGTGCTCTCTGGGGGGAAGTGTAAGTGTGCAGGGTGGAAATGCTGCAGAGCTGAGGGGAAGTGGATGAACGAAGAAAGAAATGTTATTTGTGGAACAGTGGGGCCCGCTTGCTTAAAATAAACGGATTCAAAATGACTTACTGGAAACGGCTGTGTGCTCTGCTTCTGATTAATGTCTCATTTTTCTATAGGCAGATGGCTTGAGAGAAAGGGCAAGAACAAAAAACTAACTTTTGTTTGATCCAATGTCATCGAATGGCCAGCTGCGGGCCCTTCTATCGGCCCAAGGGATCTTGTCTTCCTATTGAACATCCTGTCTCTGATGAATTGTCACTCTTCTCATCACACAGAGGAAGCATGGAGTTGCCAGGACACACCCACTCATGTCCTCGCAATCCAATCAGCAAGCAGCAGTTGTCCAGCATCCCTTACACTTTGAAAACCGCAGCTGCCACAGGAGCTCCTTTTGTGTCCTTTCCTTCCCTAATCTCTGACCACACACATTTGTACTCTTGTGACAGACTGCCGCTGCCTCCTGGCCTGTGCCCATCTCACTCACCGCACCACCCCAAGACATCTGTGTGTCGTGAAGCAAATGAGCAGAAAAGCTGAGGGAACTTTTGAGCCAACTGCCAGAATTGGCCACTGGGGCCCCCAGTGCAGAGTTATGTAACATACCGAAACCTAACTGTAAATCGAGAAACATCAGTCTCTCTGCAGTCACACTCCCAGACTCTAACCTTGACTTTTCTGTCTGTGCTGGGCTGCCTGTTATAGGCACACATGCAAAGCTCATACAGATTGAATGATTCCTTCGACATAAAGTTAGCTCTACGCTAAAGGATGTGACCTCACCGGCCTAAAATCCAGACTTTATCCAGGCTTACATTTTTGTGAAACATTTCCTCATCCCCTCACAACATATAAACATTCTGCGGCTTTTAACTGCCCCTACATACATACATTGGCCTATTAGTGCATAGCTGTAAAAAGCTGTTTAGTGCATGGAGCCTGAAAATGCAAATTAAGTAAATATTTCAGCATTTTAAAAAGTTGATTGCATCACCTCAAGACCATGCAAGACAAATTCATTTTCTGGCACTCCGTAAAAAACCCTTTTGTTTAAAGTGGTCCCGCTTGCGTTTCCTCATTACTCCAGAGCACACGTCAGAGAATAGAGCAATGTTCTCGAGGCAGGAATGAGGGATGCAAGCTGCCGGACGTCAGATAGAGACGTACAGAGTTCTGTTAGAATACTGGGTGAACACAGGAAGAAGAGACCCTCTTGTGTTTAAGGCCCAGAAGGCCTGGCCAATATCTGTTCCATCATCGTTTCTTCCAATGTTGGCATTCTAGTTGGAATAAAGCGTTTTAGTTCAGCCAAAACATTCCTGCATGCGCCAGACACACCCTCTTTTCCTTTTGTTGATTTAGTGATTCTCACTTTTATTTGCTAGTAGTTCATGCGATTTTTCAGCCATTTAATTTTATCCTTAAACACTTATATTGCTATTAATTTATTTAATGAATAATAGATGCCAAATGCATATGTCACTCTTTCTTGTCCATGCAGATAGATCTAGCTGTGGCTCAGATTACACCCTGCTTAATCTTAATATATCGCTCCAATTTACACAACAAGCTGCCCAGGACAAATGGTGTAGAGGTTGCTGCCTTTTGGGTTCTATCATGAGCCGCCTGGTATACCAGAAACATAATTATCCAATGTATTTTTTTTCCTCTCAAAAACGGCTTTAGAATCTGGTCCGAAATTTGGCCCCTTGGCTCAACGCTACGCTCCGGATGCGTGTCAATGCGTGTTTATTATTATTTTGGACCAGCCTAGTTTAGCCGCTGTGGACTTTTGAGTGCCCTCGTTAAATGAATGGGGCTCATGCCGGCTGACGCATGTGCAGATGCGCTTTTTCACATTTTCAAGGCCCCGCGGCCATTTTGAAACTGCCCATAGACCGCAGAAGTTGTGGCACATTAGTTAGAACGGCAGAGATAGGCGTGACTACGTTACTCTGTTAATATTTACAGTCTATGGTTTTTATACATTTTCCTGCGGGACGGGCCAATCGCCCCAAACCATTTTTTAAAAAATGGCGCTGTACGACGCCGACCACTGCGGAGTGCATATTTTCCTGCGGGGACAATAAAGTGCACATTTACATGTGCACTTTGTCATCACATTTACGGGGAAAAGTGATGACACAGTTTCAACGGTGAAGATAGGCGTCACCACTGCTAATGGTTACCTGCCTACATGCTAACCTGGCTATATACTTTGCTAGTGTGGTGGTTTAAACATAGTATAATAGACTAAATGCATACATTATTCTGTTTGCAGCATGCTGCGTTGCACTGACACGCTCTAAACCCATGGACAACCTTTTAGTGTATTCAAGTGATACACTAAAATGGTGAATTTGAGTGTATCACTTGCCCTTTACCCTTTGTGAAAAGACCTTTTACAGTCTAATTCACCCAAATGACCATTGCCGTTGCTGAACCAACTTTGGAACACTGGTATTACTTATGATTGTTTCATTATGCGCCTTTGGGTCAATGTTGTAGGAAAAGGAGGAGTGATTATAAGGATTTGTATACAAAGTTTGTTTTGTTACTTTTAGCATATATTCTTTGTGCAGCAATACTGTTTTTTCATGATGTCACATGGTTTGAGTGTTATATTAAGTATATTCTCATATTATTTTTTATATTTATCTGCTCAGGTCCAGATCAAAAAAAGATTAGGGTCCAGCCTCTCTCAACTCTCTTGTTTTCTCTCAAGCTCCGAGTATTTCTTCCTTCTGTGAGATCACAGCCTACTGTATGTCCTCACAGCCTGCATGGACTGGTAAGGCTACTCTTTCGACCACTGCCCAGCCCTCTCTGCTCATGGGGGTCCGGCGATGAATCTCTCTGTAGGTGCTGAGTCCATAGGAGGGAGGCTGTCGCTGGTTAGGCCTGAGCCATGATTGTGTGAAATAATATTGTTACTATTAATATTAATATGTTACTTCTTCATAGTAAGAAGGTTCTGGGTTTGATTCCACCTCCAGACAGGGAATTTCTGTACAGAGTTTGCATGTTCTCCCCATGTCTGCGAAGGTTTTCTCTGGGTTTCCCTACCACTAAAAACGTGTATAACAGTATGAATGTATGAATGGATTGTCACCAAAATGGTGAAGCACTTTGTGTGACCCTGGTTTGTGAAATGCACTATAAACAAGTGATGACTTACTAACCTAAGATAGATAGACTTAAGATAGATAGATAAATCACAGCATAAGGTCACAGCAGCAGAGGTAAAAACATAATATTGATTTTTATATTTCAGATTGAATGCTACTCTCAGGAATTCCAAAATGATCAAGAACTATTGTCCCCTTTGTGATCTGGAACTACTGTAATGACTGGTGCTGACCTGCTTTTTATTTGACAAGAAAGACCTGCTGATACAGTATCCCCAAGTAAACTCTGCTGTATGATTGTGAGTGCATTTTTGTTGGGCATGGCAATTTTGTTCCATATTATATAGCACGTGTGAAGAAGCCTCATGTGCTCTCAACCAAGAGCAGCGATCACCACAGTTCATACCGCAGCATTCCTCTCACAGCAGCTTCCTCCACGACGTCAACAAATTAGGAAATGGTGACATGTCAAATTAGTTTAAAACATATTGTATTTATATGGTTTCCATGTTTAATTAGTCAGAAATTAGGCTGTTTGAAGTCAAATTCTGGCATAATTTTGTCCAAACAACCTAGTTAAGACAAACTACTAAAATATAAAATTCTAAATACAACTAATTACAATGGAAACTATCTCAAATACCACAATTGTTACATGTGTATAAAGTATAAACATTTAAGAAAATAAAATTGACAGTTGAATTTTTGTAAAGGTAAAAATCTAAACTTGCATGCAGTTTATACAGTACACAACATACAGATTGTATGCGCACATTTGGTTTAGCTTCTTCTGTGATTGTCATCCCTTTTATCAGTGGCAGCCTGCCCATCTGCGGCCCCTGTGCTCTGGTGGGTTCAGTGGACTGGTATGCAGCAGGAATCTTTGGATCAGGGTGATTTCACGCTCCTCCACGTTTTCCCAGGGCTTTGAGGGATCTCTGTTACCTCTGTGAAGACCATGCTGTGTGATAGCGCCTGACATGTGTTATCATAAGGCACATGCACCAACAACACCTCTGCTTCCCTCAAGTACTAGGTATGTGCCAAAAAGGTCTAGTCTCGCGGTTGCTCTAGCTGCACCCTTTCAGATTCACTCTCACCACGGAATTAACTCAGTGCATTGACGGACTTTTTTCTCTCAATGGGACTCGATGTTGTTCAGTTTGAACTGTTTGTGAACCAATGCATAGGGAAGTTCAAAACTCCCTCTCCATTGACTCTTCCTCATAAAGCAAAGTAATCATCACACATGTAAAAGCAGAAAGGTATGGTTAAATCGTCTGGGTCTGCTTAGTCTGGCTAACATTTTAACCTAAATTTAAAAAAAAAAAATAGTATAATGTTTATCATTTCCATCATATTGCTGCTGTTGCTTAAAGTGATTGTCTGGAGTTTGTCGGAAAGAGAGACAGAGGTACTTGATTTGAAAAAAACGACGCAAGCTCCCTCCCCCTTCCTTTATGATTGGTCTACGCCTAAATTTCCATGACACTTTTAAATGTTAATCAGAGAACACATTATACGTATACATTAGTAATACACTAATCATAATTATTTGTTAACGTTTTAATGAAAAACCCGGAACAAGCTATTATCATGAATTGCACATTATAGGACACATCTGCAGAGGATCTGATTATGGATATAGGTTCAGTATATACATAAGTACCTCAGCGCGGATGTTCAGAATTCTTTGTTCAGTTTTCATGAAGTTGCCCTTGGCATGACTCGATTGGTTAACCTCGACGGCACCGTGGATTCTGAGCTATAGCTAAGAGAAAGGAAGGTGGGACTTGCCCGTGATATTAGAATTAATAAAATGACTTATTTTATATCAACATTTAAGGCCAGGAGGTCAATTTAACACATTTCCTAAAATTTGTAATTCATTTAGAGTTACAGACTATCACTTTGATTAAATATTCTTGACATTATCCAAATGCACCCAAACGCTTGCCCAAAGTTTGATTCTTTACAAACATAATATTTTAATATTCATGTTTTTTATAAAATGTTCTCTGTTTTTATCGTATTAGCTATGGATCATGTGTCTGCAAATGTGTCCTTATTAAAGTCTAAATAAAAAAGGGAAGATAAAATGGCTGCAAGCAGAGATGAATGGCCCTTTGCCAAACTGTGTACAGTGAAAAGGGGGCGCTAACACGGCCTCATTCCTTCTGTGTGTATTTCACTCCATACTGCTTCTGAGGCGTTAAAGCACCCCTTTTTTTACTTTTCACTTATTATGGCAACTTAAATGTGTAATGTTTCAACTTTTGCAAATTCAGCACGGTTACACAAAAAGGGAGTAGGCTGAAGTCTGTGATCTGGGTTGCCAGAACTCACCGCATCGAGCCATAGAAATAAAAAAGGTTTTGTTATGATTCTCAAATCATTAATAAGAAAACAAGGCATAAAACAAGGATTTCTATTGAGGCCTTTGTGAAAAAGGTGTTTGGTTAAAGACTTGTTGTTGACAAAACTCTTGTCTATTCAGATTTTATGGTCCCAGCGGGATTTGTCTGCATATCTGGCAACCTGAGTCAGGGAGAGTGGGAGAGGTTACACACTGCTCCTTTAAGTCCCGCAGTTCGCGGTGATGGAAGTGATGCAGGCAGTCCACACAGAGTTGACTTAAAGCTGGATTACCTCACTTTAGTTTTTGTATTCATTAGAAAAATTCAATCCATATCCATGCAGTGCATTGGGATATATGTCCTGGTTTGTACTGGAGTGTAATTTTATTTTAGATTAAATTTTCGGGCAAAGCGGAAGATAATTTATTTTGGGACCAGATTGTGACCAATCACAGCGGACCACTTGAGAAATTCTAGGTCTCTCGTTAGTACAAACAGCTGAGGTAAGTGAGTATCATGGTGGAGGCATACCTGAAACTTCCCATGTATTTGTTACCGGTTACTGCTTATACAGCAAATCAGCCATCCAAAAGAAAGTCCCTACAAGAACAGAGACAACCAAGAGCAGCAAAGTGGTCACGGGGACATGTGCGGGTCCAAAACAGGAAAACAAAGACTAACACTCAAAAACAGCCAAAACAGGAACTAAACCAGGATTAAACCAGGACTAAGGATGGGGGACACAGTGCTTGTGAACATACTGTATGTCTTCACCTTGAGTTGACATTCTACCAAGTGCTGCTAACGTGATTGCTGCCCTACGTTTTTACCCAAAGCAGGGCAGGACGTCAGATTGACTAAATTTTATCTGATACAAAGTAAACATTTGTTCTCGCCTCCATCCACATGTGTCCATGCTTCGGCAGTTTGAACACAGCTACACAGGAAAGATTGAACCATAGACTGTAAATATTAACGGACATATGCCGCTTTTGCACAGTAACGGTACGGTACGGCGCGGTTATTTTGCATTTCCACAAGGGTTGGACTTGGTAATGGGGGTACTTTTTCGTACCACCTCGGCTGTGGTTCCATCCGCGCCAAAGCTACACCATGACGTGACATCAGCCGACTGTCTTACACTGATTGGTCAGCGAGTCTCGTCACTGGAAGCAACGTCCGACCCTTTGGTAAAAACAACTCAACACCGCCATCTTTAAAACCGGCTGCTCTGCCATGGATCAATAATAGGCTGTATACGTACTCCTCACTCCAGGGAAATGGAATTGCACAGAAAGCCACAAAAGGCCCTGGTCGGTCGATGAGGTCCACATGTTACTCCCTTTAAGCAGAAAGAAATAATTCAAAGGCAGCTCGACGGAACACGGCACACGGAACGAGGTTTTTTAGGGCGATCGTCCAGCTCTTGATTTGTGACCAGTCTGTGGTAATCCTGGAAATAACTGGTTAGCTACGTATCCCGTTGGCCCAAAGCTTTCTCTGAAATGTATTTACTCGTGTAAAAGTTTGATTGTCTGTTGAACACAGTGAGCTAGCTACATTTAGCTATCGATAGCAAGCTAAGCTAGAGTGTCCTGATACTGTGCTGTATTTTGCTCTTTCACGTGTTGCCATTCTGTTTTGTGCTTGTATTTAAGTTGTTGTGTGTATATTTATTTGTTTGAGAATCCCTTCCCACAAGAGAGTAGATTACCAACGAGCAATGAGTGACCAGAGTACTTCACTTTCCCCTCATCCGGACCTGGTCTCAACAGACACACGTACTTTGGACTTTGTAAACTTTTGGTTTTGCACTTCACTTTTGTTTTTAATAAATCTGTGATTGTATGAGGACTTTGCTTTATTCATTTGTCTGTACACATGGAGAAAAGGGGTTCAAAAGCAAAAATTATGATATCCTACCACATACTTTTACTTCTATTTACATTACATACATTATATTTGTCAGTAAATCCGTATAACCTTGGAAAATGTATGAACGAGGATGGAAGCATTTGCTAAATACAAAAGTTGTATTTTTGGTAAAAACAAGGGCAAAATATATGTTTAGGCATATGACAAAGTTAGGCATCAGACCCTCCGCTGCACCACTGCTACCACAAGCTGCTGTTGCTACAGGTGTGTGACATTCTGTCACAGGTCTCTCCGTGGTTTTCACACAGATTGTACAGAGCACAGCAGCTCAGCACTATTGACTCCATATGATCTGTGTCCGAGACATTCCTTTAAGACTACGGAAGCATTTTCAACAACCGGTGCTGAATATTCTATTAAATAATTGCTGTTCGTCTGTCACTCGACCGGTGTCCTGAAAAGGTTTTAGGGGCCAGTTCTGCAGGGGGTAAGCAGAGTCCCCTAGGAGGTAGTAACCTCCTAGCTATCACCGATATTATAATAAATCCATGCACCGCACCAATGTTACTGGTTACACGCACGTAAATGACGTGGTCTGACAATCCGTCCCACACTGAAGAGGTACTATTTTTAATGGAAAAGCACCCGCACACAGCCGTGCTGCGCGGTGCCCTACCGTACCGAAGCCCGTTACTGTGGAAAAGCGGCAATTGTCACACTTATCTCCGCCGTTGAAACTAATGTGCCTTGGCTTCTATGGGTAGTTTAAAAATGGCTGCGGGGATGGAAAATGTGAAAAAAAAAACAGGGAAAGGCTCACGTGCGTATACGTCAGTTGCATAAGCCCCATTCATTTGACAAGTGCGTTCAAAGTGTCACAGCGCCTGAACTAGACTTGTCAAATTGTATTTATAAAGCTCTTTTCATTCCAAAAAATGCAACACAAAGTGCTTTACATTTTAGTTTAAAACAATACAATATCCCCAGCCCTAAACCCTACCGCTTTACATACCCGCCCATAAACCACATTTATTATTATATATACACCCACAATTTTTTTTCCAAAAAATTCACTCCCCTCAGCATTGACCATTGACACACATCTGGAATGTGGCGTTGGGCCAAGAGCCAACTTTTGGACCATCCTGTAAACCCTTTTTTCGAGAGGCAAGAAGATATCATACATTAGCATTGAATAATTCTTATTCCGGGTCCACCCCCATCGCCCGGTGTGGTATTACAAGCATGTCAGCGCACGTTATTTTGGACATTTTTGAGCCGGGACCCACTCCCGCTGGATTGAACACACAACCTTCTTGCTGGGTGGTACTATATATACTCAGCCACTGTGCTGTTACCGAATGGGAAGCATTTACTGAAAAAAAGATGACAATGTTTTCCTCTTTTCTTGTTTTGCAACCCCTTCTAACGTTCGAATTGATCACGCTGGCCTTTTTTGCACTGCCGGAAGTACAATGAAACTGGTGGTTTTATTTTGAAGGTTTTGGCGGAAATGTGCCGATCATTCGGAGAGCAGAGGGGACTTCTCGACTGAGCTCGCAGCGGCTCAGAGGCTGTTTCCCCCGGACACCTCCACACTGCACCAGCCTCATGCCGCCGGGCCTTGTCTGCTGTGCTCCAGTGCTGCCCACAGCATTGTGACATCTCATCTTTGCAGATTTGGCCCTTCCTTAAGGGAAGAGCAGTGGTGTCATGGAGTTGTACTGCCTGGAGTCAAACACCATCCTGAAAGCACAGCCTGACCTAAACATCCTCAATGACGACCGAGTGTTTCAGAGTTTGTTAACTCTTGAGGAAAGGTTTTTACCTCAGAGTTCTTATTTCCAGCGGGTTCAGAAGGACATACAGCCAATTATGAGGCGAATGGTGGCTAGCTGGATGCACGAGGTTTGTGGACGTTTTCATTCATGCTAACTTCAAACAATATTTTCTCTGCACTACAAGTTGTTACGCTGTAATACACATAAAATGTTTGGTTTATGTGTAGAATTCTTTGTAGAAAATTGATTGAGAATGACTGAATGACTCACCCTAGGCGTGGGAGCCACGGAAATTCCATCAAGAAAACCCAGCTTTAGAGAAATCAATGTTAAACGCTTTGTTTACGCAGTTTCATAGTAATAATCTACAAAATACAAATGGCATTTGATGCAGAATACCTTACTCATAATTTACATGGTCAACATATTCACTTTTGTTCATTACAGTAATTATTATTAATTTTTCCAGTTGCTGCAGCCTAACACCATGGTGGATCAAACAAACATGCGCGCGCACACTTTCTCTTTTGAGACAACTTTGCCTTCTTAATACATATTTACGCATTATTTAATATCTATTTCCATAGTCTATTTCCATAAATGAGCAGGGTTTATGTCATAACACTGTTATGGACTAAATATTGATTTGTGGCAGTTATTTATTTGAATTTATCGTATTTTAAGTTAAACCTTTTCCCCCAAAACAGGAGCCCACACCAATTAGAAAAAAAGAAGACCTCAACTAACTTTGACTAAAATGCGTGTGGTGACATTGTTCAATCACTTTCAGGTATGTGAAGAGGAGAAGAGTAATGAAGATGTGTTTCCCTTGGCCATAAATTACCTGGATAGGTATTTAACTGTAATGCCAATCCGAAAGTGCTACTTGCAGCTTTTAGGTGCTGTCTGTATGTTTCTGGCCTCCAAGATTAAGGACAGCAGGCCACTCTCTGCAGAAAAACTTTGCATGTACACAGACCACTCCATCACGCCGCAGGAATTGCTGGTAGGTTTCTAAAACCACGTACATTTCTATATGACTCTTTGAATGTCACATTTCCAGCAGTCGTAAAATTACTATGTTCTCTGGGGGAGATACTTCTACAGCAGCAGCAGAGTGGGGACCTCTAGTGCCAGTAATGCAACAAGAGACCACAATGGTTCATGTTTGTTTTATTTATCTAGCTTTTCAATGAGACTTAAAAAAAAAGTTATGAGGGGAGAGGAGACCATGAGAAAGCATTTCGGCAGCGGTCAACCCAAATCAGGCTTTATATATGTTATTGATAAAGATATGTCATATCAATCTCTAGTGATTCCTTTTAAAATATTTAAAATATAAGTTTCTTATGTCTGTCTCCAATGACAAAAGCCCTGACACATTTTGGTGCAACTCTAGAGAAGACTTAAGTCTGTTTGATTGAGCTCATTGAAGCTGTCAGAGGCTTGTGACAGGAAGGAAGGGGCAAGCTGTCTCGTTGGCAGGACCTCTAAGCGGGGCAAAGCTCGTCACATGCTGAAGAATGAACACGAACGATGCAAGGAATGAGAATGGCATGCAGATAATGAGATACAGCAAGGAGAGATGAAAAGAAATGTTTGTCTTTCGCCATTTCCGTTTTAAATAGGGGAGGTCTGTGAGTCACTGGAAGTGTGGCATCATGTCTTGGAACGTGACTTTGTCCATTTTTAACCTAAAATTGTCTGACCAGTATGTGTATGTGTTCTAATCTAAAGGACTGGGAGCTGGTCGTGTTGGGCAAGTTGAAGTGGAACATGGCTTCAGTCATTCCAAATGATTTTATAGAGCACCTCTTACACAGACTGTCCCTCCCCAAAGACAAGGTGGCTCTGGTTCGCAAACATACCCTGACATTTATCACCCTCTGTGCCACTGGTAAGGCTTTGTGCCATTTGCTTTGTTTTTGTTTTTTTAAGGTTTATTTACATAATGCACATTCAACAGGTTGAGTCTGTAAAGCCTTTACCTTCTTTTCTACAAAGTACTTAATTCCAGGACCCTATTAACTAGACTGTTGCGTTTCCATGACTTCATTTATTCTGCCTAGCATCAGGATCTGGAATTTCAGTAATGTTTTTCATATCCTGGAGATTTCTACTATTGATTCACATTAAAGTGCAATACTTATCATCAAAGTTCGTTTTTTGTATATCTCCTAACGTCTTGTGCTGAAAAGACAAAGATCATCCTTGTTTAAAATACCTATTTAATGTATTATACCAAGTGGCTTTGTGAAGACTGTATAGAAACAATGGCCTCAAGATGCACACTTTGTTTAGAGCTACTTTGAAAATACTCACAATAATGTACATGTGGTTTAGTGCTATTCGAAAGCAGTTGGTTATATCAAAGCACAAAGCAGCCACAGTAAAAAAAAAAATGGTGGTGGTTGTGCAGAAATGTAAATATTTGGAGTTTTTTATGGGGTGGAGATTTTTTTCTTTTGATAGAGTTTCTCTTAAAGCAAAAGTTTTTTTGAAATAAGTTTTATGACCAAATTTAGGGCTACCCTGGATTGGGATTTGTCTGAAAACGCACACCAATGAAAGGCAATCTCCCAGATAAAAGATTTTTTAAAGACTGAATGACTAAGTTCTTGTAACTATTAAAATTTTATTTAAATATAGATAGTATAAAATATTATTTATATTACAGGGTTAGCTTTGTTTTACAGTGTATGTAAACTTGCACTATAAGCACTTGGTAAGACAAGCTTCAGAGTTTTGGATCAAGATTCAGCTGTGGAGCTTTCAGGTGAAATAATTGAATATATGAAAGTATGGTTTATTCTTCAGAATTGAAAGGCGCACAGAAGGAATGATGTGTTTTGAGGACTAGGGGTGGGCAATATGGGCAAAAAAAATGTTTTTTTTCCCAATAACGATATTGTCACAATATATTTACAATCAAGAATTTTTATACACAATCATCTGCAATGTTTTATCTATAGATAGAGACAGTGTAGATCAAAATAGCAGCTTTTTTTTTGTTAAGTGCTTTACACATCTTTGCAAAACATACACAAACATTTATTAACATTAAAAATCAAATTCAAGTAACACAGTGAGAACACATCCAATAGAGATGTACAAATAAAGCAGTGATTGGCTTTTTAAGCACGCATTTGATGAATGGGCATCTTGCTTGCTCTAATTGTAATATGTCCATCCATCCATCCATTTTCTACCCCTTAATCCATTTCTGGGTTGGAGGGGTGGCAATCAGAGATGCCACCCAAGTCACAGAGCACCAGCCCCTCACTGATCCTCCTGCAGGTGGTGGGTCCACAGGAGGACAGCTGCTCTGTAAGTGTGAGCATAGCCTTGATCTTTCAGCGGGGGCTTTGGGCAAAGTGGGGTTAAGCGTCTTGCCCAAGGACTAAACAACAGCAGACATCAGTGGGAGTCGGTGGATAAGGTTGTTTTTTTGTTTTTTTTTTGACGATAATGCGAAAAAGCACATCTTCAAATTCACTTTTGCAATATTATCGTCTACCATTTATATCGCCCACTCCTCATGAGGAGTTTCCTCCTGTTCTTTATCCACTTTCCCAGGCCGTATTGACTCTTAAACATTTTCAAATTGGACTTAGACTTTGGGGAGTCTTTGCTGGAACTCATTGCTCAGCGAGTAGGAGGATTCTTACTCTGCTTTTCTAATCAAACCATGGCTTCTATGAGGGGGAAACCACTGTTTCATTTGCACATCTGCAATCTGTTTTTGGAAGTGTACACAGTGGGAATGTTGCTGTCTGGTCCATAACTTTGTTCTGGATGGTGATTCTGTTTGAATACTCTACTAAAGTTTCTTTGACAACAACTTTTTGGGGCCAATAAACTCAAATAGTACTGTTGCGTTGTATACATTGCTCATCCTTGTCGTTGATAGTAACAACTTCAAAAATGTTATAGGCCTTGATTGATGATTGCATTTAATATCTTTAGATGACTGTCTTGCAATGCACCCACCTTCAATGATTGCCACTGGCAGCATGGGAGCGGCTGTCTGTGGCCTGCAGCTGGACTACGGTGACTCCAAGCTGAGCCGAGGCAACCTGGCCAACCTCCTAGCCAAGATCACAAACACTGAAGTGGTAAGTATAAATAATGGTATATGCACTTTACATTAATTATGATGAAAAATGGCCAAATCTGGTTTGGAGAGTATATAAGTCACCCATTATGAATATATATATTTCAACATCTAAATCGAGTTTGTGAGTATGAATTTATGAAAAGAACAAGGATGCACTTGCTTATTCTTTTGACATATGCATACAACTTCTTAACCATCAGCTATTCTAATTGAGTGCTCCAAACTGCTCTTAATATATTACGTATTTAAACTTTAAGATTTTTGATGGTAGTTCCTAAAATTCCCGCTATGATTTTAATATTCTAATAATTACAATTGTATGAAAATGCCCTAATTAAAATTATGATTCAGATTTTTCATCTTCATAGCAAAAATTCCCACAATGCAACAGTCAAAACAGCCCTCCCACTGCAGCCCATCAGGTTCCAATTATCCATGCATTTCAAAGGAATGCTGGCCGCTTTGTGAGCCTTGTGCATACTTTTAGGGTCGTGCTTGGTGAGATAGACCTCCCACATCTTCCCTGGAGCTGCAGGGATGAGAAGATTTTTAACAGACAGACAAAAGAGACTGGAGTTTCAAAGTAGCTCCGAGGGGAAGTTGTCCAAAAACATCCGGTACTTTTGCTATATTCGGTTTTGCACCAAACTCTGACATTTAGGGAGCATTAGGTCAAAGCCATTTCCTCCAGGCCTTCGCATCAGACCCGCCGTGTTGTAAACCCAGAATGGGAGGAGAGAGGCTTTCTTCTACACACCTCTTTTGTCCCTTCACTTCCCCCATAAGACTCATTGTGCAGACACGCTGGTGTTGTGTCTCAGAAGTTCAATGACCACTAGACCATTTATTTTTTAGTATGTGTGTGCTGGTACCATTGTTCTGGGGCAGACAGGACCACCTACCATAGTGCTCATAATTCCCTCTTGGTATGCTATGCATGTGATCATTACTGTTAAAACAACGTGCACCCCCCAAAATGAAAAAATACCACGTAGAAACAAAACATGTGTATGATCGCCTTGATTCAAATGCAAGTGATCCCCCTTTTGTTTCAGGATTGTTTGAGGGCTTGCCAAGAGCAGATAGAGCGTGTTTTGGCCAGCAGCCTGCAGCAGGACCGACAGGAGTCTGGGGTCAGGGCAGGAAACAAGGCGAGAGAGCAGCAGCACCAGGCAAGCACCCCAACAGATGTACGAGATGTCAATTTATGAACTCGTCCACACCAATGAGGCTCGGATCCAAATGGCATGTTCAGGAGAATCTTTGCAAAGTTGCTGAAGAAACAGTGACATGACAATCTACATGAACTTAGAAAAGTGTGTATTCCTAGTTTTCACATTTTACAGAATTGATCCATTGTATGGGGGCATACTTTTTGTATAAGATATTTAAATGGTAATTTCTTGAAAACTTGATAGTCCTTTTAGGTTAGAGTTGTAACCTAAACATACGCAAAGTTATGGATATTTGATATTTGGGTGGAATTTTTGAGTGAAAACGACACAAAATTGCTACTTCATGAAAGTAGAGCATTACGGAGCATGCAATGGGGATCTTCCATATCTCAAACATCATTGAAGGGGGGAAATGCATCAAAAACAGATGTATCGTCTGCTGAGATATCCCACCCCTGATATGTTACTGAGGGTCTGTGGTACAGGCTTGCCTCGTGACAACTGTGGCTGGTGTAGAGTGCTCTCAAACAGCGCTGGCAGCCGTCATTTCTGCTCATTTACTTTAGAGTATGGTACTAGCCCAGACTAAATATCATAATTGAATATTTACTCTCTTAACCATCTGTTAATTTTCTTGTTGGACCAGTGTGGTATAAAAATGTCCATTTATTGGGGACTACATGTCTCATTGTGCATCTCTATGTGGTCAGCATTTCAACGATAACCATTTTAAAAACAATTCAAATCAAACCCGAGTCATCTGTTGGCTGATTTAGGATCAAACACATGTACCTTCCTATCAGAAAACAAATTGAACTGTTAGACCGGTCCATTTAAACATTTTAACAAGGACCTTTTTAAGGTTCTTGTGTATTTTAAGTTCATCCTTATATTCCACCCGTGAGCTGAATATCCCTAACCTTTTGTGTTTTTTATTACTTGAATGGATGCCATAATGATATGAAACATGAATAATCCTTTATACCATATATTTATATTCTATATCTGATTAGAAAATTGGTATTTTTGTTCAAGTATCAATTAACGGTTTTTTGCGATTCTTAAGTAAAAAATACATGGATGATAATGTTGAACAACTACAGCTGATGGCATTTATAGCACGCTAAGCCACCAGAGGGCACTAGTGTTCCTTGTTTGCGATTGTTTTTCTCTCACAGCTGTTTGCTCCTGTGCTGGCAAGGAGCAGGCTGGGCCTGCTCAAATAAGGCACCACATTAGGGTAGTGTGGTTTCAGTTGGGGGTTTTCCCCACTATATAATATCTGAGAATAGGTTAGTTGATTTTCTCAAACCAAATGCATCTTCACCAGTCAGGTGACTGATTATAGAATCCAAATGTATTATTTCTGCTTGTGAGAAATGAATAATTCATAGTTTTTTAGTAGAGATTGTAAATAGAGAAGGAAGATTCAGCATGTTTTACTGGGAAGCTAACTGTTTAATGTTGGATGAGAGATTTAAAGCTGGGTTACCTAAAAAAAAAATCTACAGAAATAGATTTGTAAAGTAAAAAGTTGTGTAGAAAACAAACTAGAACATGCTGTTGTTATTTTTAATCATTTTATCTTTTACATACTTGAAGGAAAGAGCCCTGTGAGTCAATATTTGATATTTTGGGCTGAGAGCTGATTGACTAAGTGAGGGTGGTCTTCTTTTATAAGTTTTGTCAAGAAAAGGCCAAAGAATACATGCATACATGGAAAAACTAGTTTGATTTTTGTTAGGTGGTCCAGCTTCTTAGTGTGTTGAACAAGAAAGTAAGTGTATGTATCAAAAGAAAAGTCGAATGGAGCAACAAAAACGTAAGCTATCTTTGTACAAATGAGTTACTTGAGTTATATACTGGAGAACAATATGTGCTTATACATCCAGCAGTGAGAAGCTGCCACTGCCTGAGGTGGGTGTAAGGCTGTTACCTGTTCCAATGTACCAAATGAATTTGAATGGGCTCTGTGGCTTGTAACAATGTTAATGCACTTTTAAAACACTTTAGATACAAGAGAAGTGGGGCAAGTTAGTGGGGTATTGGGGCCATGTTTTCTTTATAAGTTATTTGATCTTTCTGGGCTGGATTCCCATGGGGTGTGCAGTTATCGTGAGCCACACCCCAACAGGTTGGTTGGGCGTAGGATCTTCAATATTATAGCTGTGTTAAGTTACACCATAATCGGTTGCAATGCAAACTAAGGAAAGCAGAGTCACACTTTGATTCCGCACTTCCTGTTCTATCTTACTTGAATTTTATGAATTCATAGCCAAATCTTCCAATAGTTCTTCCAAAGAGTTTGTTTTGAAATATGTTATTCGTGTTATATATTTTTCTATGTACAGTGGAACCCAGAAGTTTGCATACACTGTTGAGGGTGAAAAACATTTGTTTTTCTGTGTCTGAAATTTAAGTTCTGACTGAAAGTAAGAGATAATTCAATAATGTTGCATTAAGGCAATTTGAAATCATTTTGGGAAAAAATAACTGGCCAATAAACCAAACAAATCATTGTCTTTTTTACATATACTTCTGGTTTCCACTACTTTAATATGCTCACAAAATTGAGCTTCCATTGTTTAAACTCGAGATGTTACATAATGTGTAAACGTGTAAATGACCAATTTCCCATGAGAAATAAATCTAGCTGTCATTGCATTTTAGATAAAAGCTCATAAAATGACATTCATGGTTATACATGATTTGTTGTGCATAGAGCCGAAGGGCTTTCATGCAAGATCTTAAAATGACAATTGTGTATGCTTTTAAAGCTATTGTGTATAAAATCCAAACACAGAAAAGTATAAATTAACATTTTCTTTGCTGCTATAAAGCCTTTGTTATGTACACAACTAAGTCTTCTGTATTGTGATTTATGTCTGTGCTGCTATTATAAAATGTACCAGTCTTAGTTTTGACCCATGTATGTGTAGTGGAGGGACCACCATGACACCTCTGCATGGGACTGGAAGCTTTTTGTCAATGTTAATCATTTGATTTGCATGTTTTTGTATCGCGCATTCTTGCTGCTGTTTGTACTGTTCTTCTGTACCTCAGGTTAATTGGATAAATAAGGCGAGAGCCACTCTTGCATTACCTCATACACTCCACACACATTTGACGGGTTTTATGTTTTGAAAAAAAAAACACACACAAATTACAGTGCCTACTGCAGACTTTAGAGTCCGGTGCTAGATCTGACATGTGGATGACATGATTTTGCCTGTCATTTCTGTGTTCTCAATATAAAATATGTAAATCTTGTTTTTTTTTTTTGGTTCATTTTGGTTGTTGTAAAATTCTGATGGCTCCTGACACAAAACAGCCATGCAGTGGTCCTCAATTTCTCTTCAATAAATTGGCTTTAATCCTTATTTGTGATCTTCTGTGATCAATCTTTGGGTAGGATATCCGTCAAACATACGTTTGTAAAATAGATGGAAAGCTTGATACTTTATTGATCCCTATAAGAGAAATTCTGATGTCCAGTAGCAGCAAAAATGCATTTACCCAAACTGCTGTGGCCTAAGGTCCTGAACCTGAGCCACTGTGGTTACAAAAGTGTGTATGGTTTTCCTGACGCGTGTTCCTGGTAAAAGTAGTTCAATCCACTATTATGAATGACAAAAAGTTTCTTTATTTGCCAAACATTCCATTAAATACACGGTCAGAAGACATTACCTCCACACTGCAACATCAGCAGTCTAGGTATTCAGCAAATCTAGACTACCCTGGCACATAGTGGGTGGGGGTGTATATGGCGACTACACAAGCAAAACAAATAAATTGATAATTCTAAAAAGTAATACTAATAAGAGACAGCACTTCAGGTCACAGCAGCAGAGGCGGTGTAGGACGGGCCACAGCAGCAGAGATGGTCTCAACTTTGGGTGGAGCAGGACGGGTCACAACCGCAGAGGTGGAGTCGCTGCTTGGTTCGGACCATTTTCTCTGCTCTGGTTCAAAGTAAAATGCTAAATGCTTTGTTAGCATATTATATTTAAATATTTGCATATTTGTGTTGTGGTGGGTAGCTGCGTTTATTTTTACAGTCTATGGTTTATTTCAGCACCTGTGTTGACACTAGCACCATCTAGTGGTTCAGGCACTAGTCTATTCACGGCTTGGCTACTGAATGTGGGAAATCAAACTAGTTTGCAATAAGAGTGCTTCTTGGGAGATCAGAGGCTGGTTTTCGCTCTCTGAAAAGAGTTAAGGTTGAGTTGCGAGTAAATTACTGCTCTGGACCAGTATTCAGGCTGGTTTGGACCAGTCCACTGTTTGGACAGACCTGTGAGCAGGCCATTGCAGTAGTCTAACCTACTGGAGACAAATGCAAGAATCTCCAAGTCTGCTATAGACACTATGTTTTTGATCCTGGCAATGTTTTTTAGATGGTAAAAAGCTGCTGATGTTACTGATTTGATGTGGCTATTAAAATTTAAGTCTGAGTCCAGTATTACCCCTAGATTTCTGACCTTGTTTGAAGGTTTTAGGGAGAGAGACTGTAGGTGACAGATGACGCTCTCTCTTTGTTTCTGGGGACCAAAGACAATCATTTCATTTCATTTCATTAATGTGAAATGTGGTGCTCCTACACCGCAAACAGACATTGCTTACCACTTTGAGCTGAACTGCAGTTCTTCCAAGAGGGAGAGGCGCAGCCAGAGAGCTACACCCGTTGCACCGCGGTGAAGTTAGTTTGAAGTTGGATATCCGACAGACATTCAACGGTCATTCCCTCTCGGTACACCTCTCCTTCTCTCTGGGTTCAGAGCGACTCGAAAGCCGCTCCAACATTTTAGTGCACCCCTACTACACACAGTACGGTAAACACGCGGAGACATGTATACGCTGGTCTAATATTTACATATAAAAAATCATTAAAAATACTCGCAACATTTTAATGATAAAAGAAGGGGTGTACCCCCTGCAGCTAGTGGAGGACTATGATCCTGACCTGATTTGGAGTCAATAGATCACATGACCTGGAAGCTATTGAGCTAAAATGCTAATATTTGCCTTTATAAAATCATTAAAAATACTTACAAAAACTTAAATGACAAAAGAAGAGGTGTACCCCCTGCAGCTAGTGGAGGGCTATGATCCTAAACTGATTTGGAGTCAATAGGTCACATGACCTGGAAGCTATTGAGCTAAAATGCTAATGTTTACATATAAAAATTCATTAAAAATACTTAAAAAAATTTAAATGACAAAAAAAGAGGTGTACCCTTTGCATCTAGGGGAGGACTATGATCCTGACCTAATTTGGAGTCAATTGATCACATGACCTGGAAGCTATTGAGCTAAAATGCTAATATTTGCCTTCAAAAATTCATTAAAAATAATTAAAAATACTTAAATGACAAAAAAGAGGTGTACCCCCTGCAGCTAAGGGAGGAC
The DNA here is from genome assembly GCA_964034765.1 of Knipowitschia caucasica. Classification (NCBI taxonomy): domain Eukaryota; kingdom Metazoa; phylum Chordata; class Actinopteri; order Gobiiformes; family Gobiidae; genus Knipowitschia; species Knipowitschia caucasica. Next base: position 19,955,685 of record OZ035823.1, read on the forward strand.
TATGATCCTGACCTGATTTGGAGTCAATAGGTCACATGACCCAGCCCGTCGTCTTGGGCGCCATCTGCAGGATGGGGCGCAAAATTGCAGTCTGAAGTTTACGTTTTTTTTAAGTGTCCTTTTCTAAATTACTATTCTGCTAAGTGTTTCCCATCACGTAGGCATGAAAAAATTATTGAAATACTCAATAAAAATCGCCATCATTAAACCCTGCTGTTACTGCACTCAAGGTGAGTAGGTGGGGGTGGGGCAGCCTGGGACATCCCAGAAAGTGTAAAATACATACATCAAAAGGGTAAAATAAATGCAACCATATATATAATACAAAATATAGGAGATATGATATAGGTTGTAGGTTCGAGCCCACCATTGGACCTACTTCACGACTCCCACTGGTGACTGCTGTTGTTGTGTCCGTGGGCAAGACAATTATCACCACACCTGAAGCCCCCGCTGGAAGATCTCAGCTCCTGTGGACTCACCACCTGCAGGAGGATCAGTGAGGGGCTGGTGCTATGTGTACTGGGGGCAGCTCTGACTGCCACCCTTGACCCAGAAATGGATTAAGGGGAAGAAAATGTTATATATATATATATAGATATATATGCATGCTAGGTGTAGGAGAAACAAGCCGAAGAAGCGTCATCCAAGGAGCCGTCTGCACCAGGAGCAGTATCCTCTCTCCTCAGGGACACAGGACCCAGAGGAGAGGGAAGGCCCCAGACCTCCACCAAGTCCAAGAGCCAGACCCCCACAGCCACAGCAGACCACTGCTTTCAGTGCAGTGGGCAAATTTGTATACTTTACTTTATTTTACTTTATTCTTTATTCCGGACTCAAGGTCCATACAAAAGACAACACAAGGACACCACAAGACACAGAAAAAAAATAAAAATAAACCTGTGTGGAATGATTGGAACAATATCTGACTCTGAACATTGTAAAGCGCTTTGGGTGACCTTGGTCTGTAAAATGTGCTGCATAAATAAACATTACTTACTACTACTTGAGCCTTCTTTTAGAAAAATGAAAGTGGCCCTGAGTTCCTCCGGCAGACTGTTCCAGAGACGGGGGCCGTAGTGATGGACGTAAAGCGCTTTGGGTGACCTTGGTCTGTAAAATGCGCTATATAAATAAACATTACTTACTCACTTACGTGTACATATGCCTCAGCTTGAGTGTGTGTCCTGGCTTTGGTAATGGAGGAGTCTGCTGCAAGAACCGGGATGGTTCTTTGGATAAAAGCAGTTATGAGTAATAAGAAGGCCCAAGACCATGAAGACATGAAAAAAACCAGTGAAAGAACCTAAAAATTGATCCTGAAACACACGGGAAGCCAATGCAACAAATTTAAAACCGATGTAATAAAACTGTACTGTATTAAAAGTCAGGATCATATTCCTCCCCTAGCTGTAGGGGGTACACCTCTTCTTTCGTCATTTAAGTTTTTTTAAAGTATTTTTAATGAATTTGTATATGTAAATATTAGCATTTTAGCTCAATAGCTTCCAGGTCATGTGATCAATTGACTCCAAATCAGGTCAGGATCATATTCCTCCCCTAGCTGTAGGGGGTACACCTCTTCTTTTATCATTAAAAGTATTTTTAATGAATTTTTACATGTAAATATTAGCATTTTAATTCTATAGCTTGTAGGTCATGTGACCTATTGACTCCAAATCAGGTCAGGATCATAGTCCTCCACTAGTTGCAGGGGGTACACCTCTTTTTTTGTCATTTAAGTTTTTTTTAAGTATTTTTTATGAATTTTTGAAGGCAAATATTAGCATTTTAGCTCAATAGCTTCCAGGTCATGAGATCAATTGACTCCAAATCAGGTCAGGATCATAGTCCTCCACTAGCTGCAGGAGGTACACCTCTTATTTTATCATTAATATGTTTTAAGTATTTGTAATGAATTTTTAAAGGCAAATATTAGCATTTTAGCTCAATAGCTTCCAGGTCATGTGATCTATTGACTCCAAATCAGGTCAGGATCATAGTCCTCCACTAGCTGCAGGGGGTACACCTCTTTTTTGTCATTTAAGTATTTTTAAGTATTTTTAATGTATTTTTAAAGGCAAATATTAGCATTTTAGCTCAATAGCTTCCAGGTCATGTGACCTATTGACTCCAAATCAGGTCAGGATCATAGTCCTCCACTAGCTGCAGGGGGTACACCTCTTCTTTTATCATTAAAATGTTGCGAGTATTTTTAATGATTTTTTATATGTAAATATTAGACCAGCGTACATGTCTCCGCGTGTTTACCGTACTGTGTGTAGTAGGGGTGCACTAAAATGTTGGAGCGGCTTTCGAGTCGCTCTGAACCCAGAGAGAAGGAGAGGTGTACCGAGAGGGAATGACCGTTGAATGTCTGTCGGATATCCAACTTCAAACTAACTTCACCGCGGTACCCGTTGCCTAGCGACGACAGAAGCTAAGTTAAAATGCTAAGCAGACCACAGAGCTCAAAAGGGGAGAGTAGCCTTACCGATTACAGCATAAGGGGAGACATCATGCATGTTTGCAGAAGCAAGCATTCGAGAAAAACTTCAGAACATTGTTTGCAGTAGAATTAGCCACTTGCTCCTTCTTCATGCCACGGATCTTCCTTTTATGTTTCCCAGGCATCTTACTTTTAACTTCGTTCACCAAAATAACTTCCATTCAAAGTTGTCTTTCAATATTAGCTCAGACACATTGTTAAGAGTTCATTACTGGTTCGTTTGGGTTCAATAAACCTCAAGGCTTCTCTCTTTTCCGCCCCCTTTTACAGGGAAATACCGTCATTCCAAATTGCGTAATGACGTTGTACAACACGGAAGTAACGCGTGCGTCGCTCTTTTTGTGCATGTTTATGCGGCTCTTCCTTGATGCAGCAAGATGCCCACGTTCAGCTTGACATTAATTCGACAGTAAGTGTATCACATCACATAAGAGTATTCACTCCTAATTGTTGTAATCGTGTAAATAGGTATATTGTCACTGCAAATGCCTCGCATGTTCTGTGTACAGTGGGGAGACGCAGTACAACAGAGACAAACTTCTACAAGGTAGCTCAGTCTCTCAATAAAATGTTGTCTTTACATTTTTCAACAAGTAGCAGTTAAGGGCATCTCCGGTTTGTCTGCTGTCATGTTGTAGGTCAAGGCGTGGACACACTGTTGTCAGAGGCAGGTGCACTGCAGGGACAGGCTGTGGGGCAGTACCTACGGGACATTCCGTTCAACTACGTGTTTGTAAGCAACCTCCAGCGGGCTGTACAGGTAATCCTCATGGGGACCTAATAAACACTTGTTACACGGCTCCTTTCTGACTGATGTCATATCTCTAGACAGCCGAACTCATTCTGAGGAATAACACGCACTGTTCTAGCGTCAAGATGGTTTTGGAGCCTTTACTCAGGGAGAAGGTGACCTTTTCACTTTATTAACACGTCACGCCCGACATTATACTTGTGTGTTGTGTTCGTCATACAGAGTTTTGGCATTGCTGAAGGGCGTCCTAAGGAGAGCCTGAAGAACATGGCCAATGCTGCTGGACAGTCATGTCGGGATTTCACTCCCCCTGGGGGGGAGACCTTTGACCAGGTATTTATGACTCAAGATACTGATCATTCTGTTACACATGTATAGTCAATTTTTAATGAACTATCAGTGTTCCCCCTTAATATTCACTTATCTTTTATTGAATGTGTGTGCTCCTCAGTCCTGTGGTACTGTAACCTGTGTTGCAGAACTGAAATTTCCCCACTGTGGAATAATAAAATGATCTTAATCTCAAGGGTCATCTTAGTGTCAGCCTGCTCTCTGTGATGACACAGTTTGCTTTTGTTCTGATTCTTTTAAGCCAACGTTACAATTGTATGTACTGGAGATAGACCTGTTTTTTTATATCCCAAGTCCATCAAAATGTATCTTTTATTTATTCCTACTGTTGGGACACACCAGAAATTGGGACAGCACCTTTTTAGCATCCTATAATTCTTAAAATAGCATCAGATGTAGTCATTTATCAAAGTATTTTTCCCTAACATTGTTCACAAAATGATAACATTTGCAGTTACCGTGCTAGATTTAAAGCAAAAAATATATTATGATTTCTTATACCTGTCTACTCATTTTCAAGTAAATCAAATGAAGAAGAAATAATAAAAAAATCTTGTTTTTTGTTATTTTATTTTAATCCCCCAGAACAACTGGACTAGATGTTGAAACATTTGAGCAATACTGCCCTCTGGTGCCTGAAAAAACGTAAAAACACCTGTATGTTATTATCCAGCCTTCATAGTCTTCCCTACCCATGTCACAGGATACTTGACATTTACCAGATACGGGAAATTGGTATTTAAATATACACTTAAGATACATTGTTAAGTACATTATAAAAGTTACTATTCATCCAAATCTAACTTTCATTTAACAAGCATTTATAGACAATCATCAACATTTCATATTGCTTAAAATTACTTAATGATAATAAGTTTTTGTAAGCTCTCAGTCGTACAGGGATTATTCAAAACAAAGGTAGGTTTAGCAACCTTCCTTTGTTTTAATAAATGAATGAATATTTATTTATTTATTATTGTGTCTTGCATACAACTGTGTGCCCAGCCCTTTCATGGGCTTATAACACACCAATATAAACAGGATCAGATGACTGACAGAATACAATATATAACTTTTTTGAATAAACAGGATTGCCGGCACTTCCAGGCTTAACCAACAGCCTATTTAAACACATTGGAATTAACTCATTGACTGCCAGCTGTTTTTTTATGATTTCACTGATTCTGAAGACCCACAGAAAATTATTTCCTAAGACTGTGTGAGATATGAAACCAGATTCTGAAAGACTGGATTGTCTTCTTTCATCAGCAAAAATAAGTTTGTTTTTAGCTATTTTTATTGTTCTGTAATCCCCAGTTGAATAGAGGGTCTCAGACAAATACGTCAATGGCAGTCAAGGAGTTAAACAAACATTTCAGCTTATCCAAAACAATTCAGGTTTTTTTACAAACAGACCACTAAACAGAAGATTACAAAGATCGTCATACAAAGAACAATACAAAACAAAATGTGTTTCATTTTCCACCTCTCATAAAGTTTTCTTCTTTGGGAGTCTGAGTAAACCTTCCCGTTTCTAAGCCAGGGGGAGGGTTTCAGAACGCAACTGAGCAAGCAGAGATCTTTGATTTCTTGTCAGATTTGCTTTAACGTAGAGTTCTGCTTCAAATACGTCCTTTTGTATGCATGTTCTTAACTTTGGTTTTGCCAGAATCCCATTCAATTAATTTGATTAATTTTGACATTGCAGAGCAGATTATTATGAAATGTATACTGGAGATGTACCTCAGCAAATACAGTATGAATCTCAGCAGCCCCAGGAGCTTCACTCCAAATAAAGATTTTTTTGTTAATCTATTATCAGACAGATTCATTATTCTATTCCATAACTTAACCATTTCACATTTCCTTTGAACTACACCACGAACCCAACCCATGTCCTCCTGTGCTGCTGAAACAGGAACAAACGTATGTACCCCCAGAAAACCACAGATTGCTCGGTTTTCAACAACATCCAAGGTTGTTGAAATGATATTGAAAAGAAATATGAAAAGTTGTAGAAAGAAAGGAAGGTTGGAAGGAAGGTAGAGCAGTTATCATGGCTCGCTTTCATTCAGGCTCCAGCTTCACTGGCTGCAGATTATTTTAAAATCTCAGTTTTCATGGCAATTTAAAACATTATTTGATTCCTTTCTAATTGTCCCACAGTTTTTGTTATGCAAACCAATATTTTTTATTGTTCCTAGAATAGAAATTATATTTGAATTTAAAGCTCCTTCTTATTGGAACAGCCGTTATTGATCAATTCTCTGACTTTACTACCTCTGGAAACGCTCTAGTACAATATTTTTTTACGTCCTTAGTATCTGCAGGTAATTCTCACTAACTTCTAACACTTATGAAACTGTCATATTTTTCCTCAACAGGTGAAAACTCGCTTCAAAAAGTTTCTTTCAGTCCTTATCCACCAACTTGCTGAACCTAAAACCCTTGAGTTGTCAGAACAGGAAGCTGCTGCAACATCTAAAAGTGGAGATGACCCAGACAGCGCCCCCTGGGGGTCACCTGTTGATGGACTAGAGGGGGTATCTGTCCATGTTCTTGTGGTCAGTCATGGGGCTTATATACGTATAGCCATAAAGCACATGATTGATGACTTGAACTGCTCACTGCCTTATGGGGCAAAGATGTCCCAAGTCTTCTCTCCGTGTCCAAACACTGGAATAACCCGCTTCCTCATCACTCTGGAGCCCTCAGAGTCCGGCCCAGTGCTTTCTGCTGCCCAGTGTGTCTTTGTCAACAGACAGGACCATCTGCAAAACATGGAGGCTGTGAAACTGTTGTGAGTGCTGTACCCAGTGTTCACCAGGCCTTCTTTAGGCCAGGGGCCACAACAGGCCTTCCAAACAATCCAGCTCATGGAGCCCATGGGCCCATTTCAGGGCCTATAAATGTGTTTACTATTTTTGAGTTACTATACCTGGTCATTAAATCCTGGTGTATATATCATTGTTTATGCAGAGAATATATATATATATATATATATATATATTATATATATATATATGTGTGTATATATGTGTGTAAAAAATATTTTTAACTATGCTATACCAAAGTATGTTAAAAGTGTACACTTGTAAGCAAATATATAAAATGATGCGTCTACATGCCCTGACCATATGTAGAAAATATATATGTTCAGTACATGTAGTGCCATTTAACAGGGTTTCTCTTTCTCCACTTGTTTGGCTTGACACACGTGGATCCAGAATTGTGTTTACTGTTTATTTATCAATCAACGCTACATATGTTTGTAAATATTTCAAGTGCAATAGACACAAAATTGTATGTTGAAAATATATTTTCTTTGTTGCATTGTCTAATGGTTTTTTCCAGAATATTTTATTACAATGTCTGTCTGCTCAAGTTGTAAGATCTGCACCGTTTACCATTAAACAATCACTTAATGTTCTGTGATTTTAGCTCATTTATGATATTTTGCATTTTTCTGCAGAGGCCAATCTTTTAAATTGAATATTTGACCGTGCCAGAAGATTTCATAAATACAATTTATTGTCACAAACAGTTCATATGATACATTCAAAGACGATGCTTAATTTAATTTTTCATTAAATTTACATCCAACCATATGATAAATTACATAAATAAACAAAGTGTTTAAATAAATAAATACACTTTTCCGGTCTGCTACATCTGCTTTATCCGAACGTTATACTAAAACTAAGTTTTAAAGTAAAACAACATTGAAGCTGAAAGTTTTCGATGATCAAATTATTGAAAATCAATTTACTTTTTACTAAGTTTTATAGAAAAATAAAAGAATACATAAGTCAAGTAAAACTCTGGCTAGCATCTGATACTGTGGGGCCATGTGGACCGCAGCATTTGGCCCAGAGGTTCGTTCGGTCTTTGGGAGTTACAAACGTTGCAAAGCCCCTCATGATGTCATGTCTGGAAGTGAAAGTGTCCTGCTGCGGTCCCAACGATGTCAAACCCCTCCGAGCGGGGGCTGTCAGCCCAGGTTACCCGTGCTCCTGGAGCTGCCCGGGTGTAGCACGTTCCATGGGTCGTGTACGTTGGGGTTCACCGGTGTTTCACGGGAAGTGTTACGGCCATCGTCCCCAGCCTCAGTCTCCAGCTCCAGCTCCAGCTCCAGCTCCACATCATCTGGCTCCGGCACTGCGCGCGAGTCTGCAGCGTCCTCCGTGCGCACCACATACGCACTGTGGGGGTCTGAGGGGTCCACCAGCTGGTTCCTCTTCTCCCGGTGCAGCATCAGGCGCTCCAGAGGCACCGTGTTCTTTCTGGATAGAAACAGCGAGGTTTGGGGCAGGTTCTGTCCGGGGAAAAACACCTGCCTAGACCCCTCCAGATTGAACAATATCCCGGTCCTACTCGAGCAGTACACGTCTCGATTGTTTTCTAGGAGTCTGTGGTTGAAGAGACAATCCTCCCGCAGACAAATGGGCTGAGGACATGAAGTTAAAAGTAAGTAAACAACGAAATGTAAATAACAGAATAATTATCTGACTTACAGAGCTGTATGGAGTGCCCTCTGCATCCATACAAAGATAGCGACTGCTTTTGATGCCGAGGATTGCAATGCGCTCTCTTGTATCACTCTTAAGTAGAATCACACCTGGGGAGATACAAACGTATATGTTTTTGACCCATTACATGTATACACATTTCGTCTGTACATTTGCCTATATAATAAGTTGAATACTCACTGCATGCGCTTCTGACGGTGCTTTTACGCACTGATCCGTCCTCGCGAATCTCCAAATAGAAGTTGTTAAGGTCCGTGGATGTTTGCAGGTGGACGAATCTCCTCGGGTTTCCCCAGTTGGAACCCACTAACGGAGATGGATTTGGGGCTGATTCACCGATATGAACCACCCGCAGAAGAGCCAGGAGAAGCGCCAACAAAGTGTCTCTCAGCCCGTGTTTCGTGTAGACGTCCATCCCGATGCAAACACTTGTTCTCCTGGAACCTGCTGAAGTGTCACCGCGAAGGATGCTCTGTTCTGCAGTTTAAGTCCATTCCTATTTAAGGTCCTAAAGTGCCACCCCTGCATCCCTCTGGTAAAAAAAGAAACTCGCCCCCAAACAGATGTGCGGCTACGCGGCAGCGGAAGGGCCACTTCCACTGTCTGTTTGTCCCCGTACTTCTGTCACACAAACGTAGGCCTGCTTTTATTTTAGAAGTGCACTCCTCCACCTTTTAGCCAACTACAACTTCAGCACGAGCCGGAAACACGGACTGTAAAAGAATCCCTGAGTATTATCTCCCTCAGTGACGTCACCCAGTGCCAAACTGACATAAACGTCGTTAAATATCCTTCAGTCTTCACGCGCTCTTCAATCACCGTACTTACAGCACTGGCCAGCAGAGGGCATCCGTGTGCTACAGACTAGTATTCATGGTCTGATTTTGTCTCAATTGAAATATGTTTTTTCCCACTTTTACTTGCAGTTGTCATAAGTATACGTGAAAATGTCACAACACAGCTGATACAATATTCAAACATAAGAAATCAAGTGGGTATTAAAATGGCGTTAAATTATGAAAACTGTTGTATGAGCTATTAGTCAGAAATTACTGAATGGAATTATGTAACCCGAGAAACATACTTTCCCTTGTTTTAACCAATATGACAATGGTGATAATTGATAATCGAGAAAGCCAGGAATGGCTTAAGATTTAACGCTAGCGACCAATGTAAAACAAACTTTAATAATTATTTGATGAATACAGCATACTGTTGTGCACAGCACATACATTTAACAATAAAAATAAATGGAACATTAAAATCATAATCTGTACTGTCTCATTTCAGAAACAAACAATAAGTGCCTCTTTCACAATCATAATCTACCAAGAGCTATGACAGAAAAGAGGTATGTATGAAAACAAATGAGAGACATAGTGTATAACACTAGCAAAAAATATTCAAAACAATATTAACATGTTTCATACTAGCAACACACTGTTCATAAACATCAAGAAATCATTGATCATTTGTTTCTGAATGAACAAATTGGGTACAGCAGCAAAAAATCAAAACATTTTTGGTCTAAGCTAAATTATGTATATTTCATTCTTGTTCTGTGCTGAGTATATATTAGGTTTTGATCTGAAAAGTGCTTTGTCAGGCTACAATTAAAAGTTAAAAGAGAAGGCAGGGCTCCACGCACTTCCTCTGCTTGAAAGGCAGATTTCACTACATATCATATAATTTATATCTGCCCAAAATGTCATGACTATCTGCATGCAATGTTAGCTATACTGTTCAGTTACTTATTTCCCAAGGAAACAATCATCACAGATTTCATATATCAAGGGCCAAAGTCAAACTCAGTGATGTTAATGCTGTGAGACGGCTCTAAAAGAAACGTTTCAATTGGATCAAATGAACTGAAGCTTTACTGCACATGACTTAAAATAAATATTTGTGAGTTGTTACTAGTTAATTAACTGTTAACCTAAATCTACTGAAAGGAGAGAATGAACTTGCAACCTTCACAACCTGCAGCAGTTGAGACAAAAGGGATAAAGGCCAGCAAACGGAAACTTACAGGCATATAGCTTCAAAAAGTCACATTTCCTCCACCACATAACCAGGTTTTCAAGAACACAGCTGTGTTCTGACAATTGTTATCAGTGTATACGCAGATATAAATAAAGTCTATTCTTGAACTCCTCCACAAAGGATTTTCATACTATTGCATCTTGATGGAACTGACATTTACAAAGCCTTAGTCCTTCAGAGTAAGATTGGCTTATTGCATTTGTCTGCCACAGCCCTGACACCTCGCTGTTGTGCTGCTTTATTTCCCAAATGAACAAAGCATTATTGACCCAAAGAAAGACAAGGAAACTGCTCATTAATCTTACTATGAAATATAGGAGGATTTACTTAGTGTCATAAACCTCTCGTACTTCAATCAGACATAATCAACCCATGTTTTGCTTGCCTTGTCATTGAAATTTAAACCAAAATGTATATTTCAGGTTCTGCTTGCATATAATAGAGCTTGAATCTTCTAGGACAAGTTCATAGTCTATGTGTACGCTCAGTACAGTCGAAAGGGACATTCAAAGAACCGAAAGGATATGTCCACGCGCCACCCTTTCACTGGTAGTGAATACAGAAAAAATATGGTCTCATTTCTTTGGCTAACTAGCCTCAACTACAGACTGTACATTACTTAATTGATCTAATTTCAGAAAAGAAAACAAACCAGAGATAGTCATTCCTCACTTGAGACTCTCCGATCATCTGTCCTATTTCTGACTCCTGTGGGTGTCTCTTACATGCAAGTTAAAGGGCCACCAACGGAAATTCCAAGGCACCTTTGAATCGTTCGGCAAAGGTACTGCATTTTTAGTGGCTTGTTGGCCTGCAGCTGATAGAAAGAACGTAACACTTCAAAATCCTTTTTACAGCTGATATTTGGCGGCATGCATCTCCTCTTTAGTAAAAGTGAATCTCTGAGGTAAATAAACTATTTATGTGACAAATAGTTTTAGACCAATAAACTGAGAGGAAATAACTGACTAAATATTATCGCAAGCACCAAGGTATCTTGGACAGGCAAAGGCAATTTTGACTCCAATCTCAAAGATCAAAGTATAAGCAGCACAGAATGGCATGATCATGTATCATCACACGTGAACCATCATTTGTGAACCATCAGTTCATAGCTTTTTACAGTTAATTGTGTTACCTGGACATGTGTCCTTGTGTGCAAAAGTGAGTTATTGCTAGTTTCAGTCAAAGTCTTGGAAGGAAATGGGTAACCGTCATGGCGGTGGTGGCCTTGTTGCCCCTCTTTACACGGCCATGCTTGCTGAGAGCGATGTAGAAGCCCTTGTAAACAAAAGACTCATAGGCGTTGTAGTTGTTGGGAAGCAAAGTCTCCCTAAACTTGCACTCATCTCCAAAGGACTTCTAAAGTGTAAAAACATATAGATATAAGTATAACACCACAAAATGGGTCACATCAATGCTTAATGAAAAACATCACAAAAGGGCATCGAATGGGCATATATATATATATATATATAAACAGCGCTGTATATTAGTGATTATATAATGTTATAATTATATATACACTACTATATAGTACATACAAGTATACACTACTATATATATTATACGCGCATAACAAATACGTACCTTGCCATATAACCTTCCTTTGCTGTTCATTGCGACAAACTGTTGACTCGTGACACCAAAAAGAGTTATTACACCTCTCTCCACGGTGGAGATTTCAATGAGACCTGGGGAGAACACAGGAGATGCTGTTTGACTATTGGACATGTGATTGGTCAGTGCAGTAATGAGGGGTGTAACCTTGAAGGTGCGCTGTGACAATGATGCACATGGCTTTAGAAAAGTGCTTACACTCTGATCGTCACAAGCGGACGCTCTGAGTGCTACAGCCGGACACGGGATAAAAATAAGCGAGCGTCTAAACTGAGTCCAAGCATGCATGTTATGTTTTTTGGCGAGGGAGGATATTTCGCACTGCACGGATGTGCGGCTCCCAGTACAGTTTTTGCTTTGGGGAACTTTCATCCGTGCCGACATGTCTTATTGAATAACACACAGGTCAGGCGCGTAACTTTTAACAGCGCAGCCTGCGCGTAGGGTTACAAGATGTTTGCTACAGCCCTCAGCCGGATGCAACTCACTGTGTTGGTTCTCATTGTGTACTCCACTTATCCTGCCATCCGGGAGCACCTGCAGGTGAAACCCAATGCCCGCGTTGCAGTAAAGTCGCCGCACTCTTTTGATGCCCTGCAAATAGTCACTCTCCCAATTTACTTCATATTTTGACCCAGTTATCCCGAGATAAGAGCGAGAAAAAAGCGTCTCCCATTTATTTTCCAATAAAGTTGCGTTAGTCCTTCTTGGAATCGGATAAGATGCAATCCCGATGAAACAAGTCCACAGTACAAGAACTGTCAGCAGGGTCCATTGCGTCTTTGACATGCTGTAGTGAAGGCACCTTTTCGCAATGGACATCCAGTTTACCTTCAGGGCACGTGGTCAGCGCTGACTGCCCTATATAACAAACTCCTGTCATTAGTTGTTCATAGGCATGATGGTAAAGGCGTGTGCAGAAGAGACAGTCCAGGGCCCCATAGCCCGGGGTTTGAGCAGCAGAGGCACTTGGCACGTAGCAGCTTAGTTCGGTTTCAATAGCGATGAACATCTTTCGCCGCTCCGCACTTTTCCACAGGCGAAGCTGGCCGAAGAGGGATGACAGTCACCTCAACGTGAAACCAGCTCACCTTGCCCCCCAACACTCACATTCCAACATGACATCACCGTGACTTCAGCAGTCCACGAGGAGGAGGAGAGTCCCGGGACCCCAGCACAGCACCGGCACTTCGCAAGTGATGCGCTGACGCACCTCTTCTGTGCGCGTGCTACGCACAAAGATCCTGCCACACTTTTCAGAATAAAAACATGGCATCAAATGTTTGGCATATCTAAACACCGGTGAATTGACCAGCGCCTTCTTCGTGACATTCAGAATAATCACGTTACATGGCGTTCATTAGAGGACAACAGCCTATAAGTAAGCATCACTAAACACCCAAGTCCCTCTATGCACTCTTGATAAAATAGTGGATATTTTGCTCAACAGATTTTATGAATATTATGAATCACACAGTTCTCTCAAGCAGCAGAATTAATAACAGTATTTTTGTATGATGATGATATTTTTGTTGGACATAATATCACGTTAATTTTCTCCTACCATTTTGGTAATGTGACTGGATTACATTACTTTTCGAAGTATAGTGTACAATACGAGTTACAACTCATGTTACATGCAGAATTTGTCTGACGAAGGGCCTCAGCCCGAAACGTAACTATTTTGTGTGGTATGTAAATAAATTACACTGTTTTTGGGAGCTACATAGCTGTGCGGATTATTTTTCACTGTTTTCTACATGCAGAATTTGTGCCATCTCTGACCAACGGAGGGTTTCAGAATACCAGTAAAGGTAACACTAGTAATACTAACAACACAACAATCTCTGGAATGATGACAAATATAAAGGAAAAAATATTAAAAATCTAAATATTGTTTCTTTTGAACAGAGAACAGTTGTCACAAGATCCTTCACATCTACTCAACTTTTTTCCAAAATGTATTATAGTATCGCTTTGTAATGTAACATTTAGCTGTGCTAAATTATTCTTCTTACCTTCAAATTACAGTTGAAACAAATTTCCGTCATAAATAGTATTACTTTTAATCTATAAACAGGAAAAGACGATTAAGCTACTGAATGTGTTCGACTTTACTTGGCATTCAGCAATCGGGATGGATGGATACTGTGTCCAGGTCCCAATTTGGGACAGTGGTCATATGTCCTGGCAGCCTGTCGCCTTATTTAGGTTGGACGTGTAAAAACTGTTACAAGAGAGCAAGCAGCAGTGACAGAAAATGTAACACATTATTTTGCTCTACTTTCTTTAATTCACAACATGTATTTAAGCTTAATGTAAGTCTATCAGGTTTAGTGAGTATGAGTGTTTTCTCTGTCGTGGTGGTGCAAACCCACTGTGACTCAAGAGAGATCTACGCATCACATCCCACCCCTCTGCTGCCAGGGAACACCGCTTAGCAACAAAGACCTTTGGATATAAACACTGATGGAGGAAGCAAAACACATACAAGAGGATTTTACTTTGTATCTTTGATTTTCAATCATTGCTCTGTCATTATTTTAAAGAACCTGGCTGCATGATTGACTACAAGTGACTTTCAGTCATTATTGTTATTTTCACTTCATCAAAGTAAAAACACATGCTAAAAGTCGTTTATAACAAAGTCAGTAATAATATTTTATCATAATGTCAAAATCTAAATGAAAAGCAGGTTTCATCATCACCGAATGTATTTTAGATTTTTCTTTCTCATTTTTTACTCATCACGCTTCTATTTACAATACTTGCACCACACTTGCTAAATTTTAGAGGAATATAAATGTTGTCCAGGCTGCACTGGAATATAAGTCACAGGTTTACATGTTGTAATGTAACACTAAATCCACAGCTAATGGGGCAAAACAAAGCCAAAAGAAGAGTGTTGGACACATATAATTTAATTGGTTTTATATGCACTTTGCAACCCATCCCTAAGACAGAAAATAACAAGTCCATAAACTCTGCCCTGAAAATTGCCCTAATCCCTGCAGTTCCTTGTGTCTCTATCTGCTGTTCACGTGAACACATTGAGGCAGGATTGTTCAGATATATGACTCAAATCCAAAATCCAAAACCCTTCCTGCACCTGCAGGTGATGCTCTAACAAAGATTTTTTTTTCAAATAAATAATTTTTAGTGGGCGACTAGTTAGTTACAGATTTATTGCCTGAAATAACTGGACACAATGACCGAATGGAGAATTAATGAGACCCAGAAGCAGCCTTGCTTACGTGGCTAATCAGGAGTGTGGTGAAGCAGACCAAGCCAACCAATAGTCTGAATGGACAAAATGCTGAAATATTGACAAAGGGGTGTCTAAATCAATGGACACTGAGCATCCCCAGTGACATAGTGCTGAGCTGTGATGAATACTGCTACAACAACCATTACACTGTAAAAATTTAACATCTTGTAAGTGTTTGAAGAGCATTACAGATTCCATGATATTCTTAGAGAAAGACATCAAACAACAAAAAGCTACATCAAAGACATCAAACAACAAAAGTGGTATTTTGTTGAGGAATATCATCTTAAATATATAAAATTATCTAGACAGCATAATAACAACCTTCCTATTTACATATATTATTATCTTCATGTCAATAAATCAACATGTGACAAAGTAACCTAATGCAAAAGTGTGTCAGCTTTTCAAGTACAGTTTTACTAATGATCGTATAAACAACAGCTGCTGACTCTGAGCTAAAAACAGGGCATTTCCCACGAATGACATCAGAGACCGGGCATACAACAGAAGTTACTACAATATCAGTCCATATAATACACAAATATAGACTGTACATTTGATATTTCCCTCAAGTTGCCCCTTGGCATTTAAGGTATGTGTTAGTCATATTTCACAGACGAATGCTTTAGTGACAAGCGTGTGCAAAGTTGACAAACTTTATGTGAGTGACCTTATGTGGCCATCGATTAGAAAGAGTAGGACCTCAGTTTGGTTACTGGGGCTTGTAAAGCGCCACTCTGCAAACTTCTCTTTTGCTGATTCACCAAATGCATTATTCAGCAGTTCAAACTGCTTGAGGGTTGCCCATGTTATTTGCTCTGGATCACAGAAGATAGCGGTAATGTATAAACATACTTAAATGCATTTACTTCCACCAAATGAATAAACAACATAGAAGCCTCAGATTGGCTTTCAAGGGTATGACTTCTGCACCTTGCACAGAAAGATGTTTCTGCTGCTAATTTGGGCGCAGAGTGACTAAGGGGAAAACCAGCAGAGCAAGGCAAAGGTGACTTCTACTGTGCTCTAACATAGCTCATTACACACGGCCTTAGCCTTCTTTGTTCCTATACAAAAACTAGTCAAGCATCAAAACAAGACCATAAGCAAAAACCCAATACTTGTGTGAAATGTACAGTATAACCTGCCCATAAACCCAAAATACAAATCAAGGTTAAATTAGGCACGGGAGGTTTATTTGTATAGCACAGTTCATACGTAAGGCAACACAAAGTGGATTTTTATGCATGCATTTTGATTCACCTATCCTTGGACACTTCCCCAATTATTATAAAATTGTTGTGCTTGGGTTGAGAGTTGCCCTGCCTCATACTTTTCCCATCTTCACATTGGAGACCCCGACGTGATTGACTTTTCAAAACCACCATGTCAAACAACAACGCAAGTGTTCCTCCTGCTGCGCCCGTACCGGCTTTTGTCAACGTAGCTCCTCCAGGTGGTATCCAGATACGACAAGATAAGAATTCCTTTATTCGTCCCACAGTGGGGAAATTTAAAAGTTGCAGCGCACGGACAGGACAGTAGTAAGAGCACACAGGAAGCACACAAAATATACAAAATAATTAATAGCTATGTTTCTTAACTAGTTGTAAATGCTGTAAATGCTTCAATACCAGTCTTTCGGGAAAAAAAAAATATACATGCGTAGTAGTGCGGAGTTACGTATATACTGTACATACAGGGCAGTAGATAAGTAAGGTGACATTGTTCAGTGGACATTCTGAAGTTGCAGTATTGCACATGATTTTAGTATTTACTTATGTACAGATGAATGACATTTACAGGCTGAGCAGTTGTCATTGTACAGTCTAACAGCAGCAGGAATCAAAGACCTACAGAGTCATAGAAGGTCTTCAGGAGTGGGCCCTGCACCCTAAAGACCTGAGCCTCCTAAGCAGGTAGAGTCGGCTCTGGCCCTTCTTGAAGAGTGTTATGAGTCCAGTCCAGTTTGTGGTTCAGATGAAGGCAAGGCAAGGCAAGTTTATTTGTATAGCACAATTCATACACAAGGCAACTCAAAGTGCTGAACAGGATAGCATTAAAATCATAAATAATCACAGAACATTAAAAAGAAAGATAAAAACATAAAATCCCTCAGTTGTATGCACAGCTAAACAGCACAGTTTTTAACCTGGTTTTAAACATTGTCAGAGAGGAGGCCTGTCTCACATCTTCAGGAAGATTGTTCCAGATTTTAGCAGCATGAATCTGAAAAGCAGCCTCCCCATGTTTAGTCCTGACTAACAGGAGTCCAGTCCCTGTGCTCCTCAGAGTCCGGGCTGGTTCATATGGGACTAACATGTCACTAATATATTTTGGTGCGAGGCCATGGAGAGACTTGTACACAAGCAGAGCTGTTTTAAAGTCTATTCTCTGGGCCACAGGAAGCCAGTGCAGAGACCTGAGGACCGGACTAATATGGTCGTACTTCCTGGTTCTAGTCAGGACTCAGGCTGCTGCATTTAGATTGTACTGCAGCTGTTTTACAGCCTGTTTGGAGAGACCTGTGAGCAGGCCATTGCAGTAGTCTAACCTACTGGAGACAAATGCATGGATAAGAATCTCCAAGTCTGCTTTAGACACTATGTTTTTGATCCTGGCAATGTGTTTTAGATGGTAAAAAGCTGCTGATGTTACTGATTTGATGTGGCTATTAAAATTTAAGTCTGAGTCCAGTATTACCCCTAGATTTCTGACCTTGTTTGAAGGTTTTAGGGAGAGAGACTGTAGATGACAGATGACGCTCTCTCTTTGTTTCTGGGGACCAAAGACAATCATTTCAGTTTTGTCTGTGTTTAGCTGAAGGAAGTTGTTTTGCATCCACTCACTGATCTGTTGGATACAGTGAAGGAGTGAGTCCACTGGTCCATGTTCTCCTGCAGTCAGTGAGACATAGATCTGAGTGTCGTCTGCATAGTTGTGATAGGACACTTTGTTTCTGCGTATTAACTGACCTAACGGCAGCATGTAGAGATTGAACAGAAGAGGTCCCAGGATCGACCCCTGTGGTACTCCACAGGTCAGGGCCATATGATCTGAGACAGTTTCCAATCTCCACAAAGTACTTCCTGTCTTCAAGGTAAGACCTAAACCAACTTAGGGCGGTGCTAGCGACGCCAACCCAGTCCTCTAGTCTCTGTAAGAGGATCTCATGGTCGACGGTGTCAAAGGCAGCACTCAGATCTAACAGGATTAGGATTGAGACTTTGCCTGCGTCAGTGTTCAGCCGGATATCGTTTGTAACCTTGACGAGAGCAGTCTCAGTGCTGTGGTGGGGTCTAAAGCCGGACTGAAACATATCAAATGAGTTGTTGATTATAAGAAATCTATTTAGCTGTTGGTAGACAACTTTTTCAAGGACTTTCCCCATAAATGGCAGATTTGAGATGGGACGATAGTTGTTAAGTACCGTAGAATCCAGACTGCTCTTTTTTAGCAGGGGCCTGATGACTGCAGTTTTATACTTATGGGGTTAGAGGAGGGACGGGTGGATTTTGTGGGTGAATTTGAGTTGGACGCCCTAGGTGGCTTTGGAGGTACGTATGGGGAGTAGTTTTGAATGTTAGATAGGACTCTTGATCTGGCTACAGTGGGTGTGAGAGGAAGAGTCTTCATCGCCGATCTTATCATGCCTGCAGAGTGTTCCGGTAATTCCAGTAGTGAAGGCGGGGATAGAAAACAAAGGAAAAGGTCGTCCTCCTTTTCCCTAGATGGAGTGGAGGTAGCGGGGGAGACCCAAGCCGGGTCCATGGAAGGTGATGAGGGAGTCTTTGGTGGAGACAGAGGTGGTTGAGGAACCCCCAGTACAGGCCTGACTGTAGCCTGGAGCAATGGGGGAAGCTTCACGGGAGCTGTAGGTGGGGAAGGTGCTGCTGAAGATGATGGAGCAGCCACTGCTGCTGCTGTATGCACTGCTGCTGGTGGTGCTGTATATGCTGATGGCGCTGATGAAGATGTGGCAGCTGCTGATGATGCTGGTGGTGGAGGCGTTGAGCTCTTTCGGAGCCGTGGAGGTGTTGAGTTCTTTTGGAACCTTGGAGGTGTTGAGTTCTTCTTGAATCGTGGAGGTGTGGAGTTCTTTTGAGTTCTTTTGAGATGAACACCCAGGTATTTGTAAAGCCGCGTTCAGACCGGATCATGCGTTGCGGCGACTTTCAATGCAAAGTCAATGGTGACGTGCGTTCAAGCTGCATGTGCGTCTCGGGATGCATGCACGGACTGCGCGGTAGAGACGCACGGACTAGGCGCAGGAGTGGAAAATCAACGCACGCGGGAGATAAATATTGCTGGACATGGAGAAAAAAGGTGGCGGTGATGTGCAGGGCAGACCCCACGTTTCTTTTCACTTACATATTTCTGCGACAGCTCCCAGTGCCCGTGCGTACTTCCTTGGCCAGTTCTCCTCTCTCCTCCATAACTATCGTGCTCTAGCCGCTGGGTCAGACAGGCTAATCAGCAGCAGTTTGTGCGTGCTCTGCTCCCCACCCATCCGCACGCTGTTTTGCGCCAGTTTCATGAAGACACCCCTGAGACAGCCGTTGCAGTGGCGGCCTGCCGTCAGCATGAGGATGGTCTTCTTTACTAACAGAAGGTTTGGAGCGAAGGCAAAGCAGTGTCGTAAACCTGCAGTTTCCGGGCTCAGGGTAATGCCAGAGCCGGTGCCCAATAGCGGCTATGGGCGCAGGCCAGGACTCTAAGCTGCTGTTCATCACTGACTCCTTGTCAGGCCGCCGGCTAATGGTCGACTAGGGTGGACAGCGCAGCATTCTGCCAGCGCGACCGGCGGACACCCTGGCTGACGGACAAGGACCCCGCATGGACGCCGCCAACAAAACACACTTCTACTATGTGTGTAGAAGCGTGTTTCAGTGGGCGGATTTCAGTAATACCCTATCCAGTTATTATAATAGATCCACTTTATTGTACAATAACTTTATTGTAGGGCTGTCAAATGATTAAAATGTTTAATCGAGTTTATTACAGCGTAAAATTAATTAATCAATTAATCGCAACTGTTGGCAAAATCATGCCATATTTTTCTGTAAATGGTTGTTTGAAAAGATAAATGACAACTTAGTGTACATATGCACTGTATTTGTTTATTTTAACAACAATAATGGTATTAACATAAACGACAATATTATCGTAACGACAATAATACAGTTTTATTGTATACGTATGGTTTTTTGTTTTCGTTTAATCTATGAGCCAGTTTTTTCTGTGTTCTAAATAAAGAATTAATTGCATTGAATTATTATTATTAATTATTATTACATCCTGTCTTTCTGTCACAGACCAAAACTATTGTTTGTTAATAACAAACATTTTTTTTAAATGCAATTAATGAAAACATTTAATTAACTTGCGTTAACGCGATCATTTTGACAGCCCTACTTTATTGATCTCACACTGGAGAAATGTACATGTCACATTTGGCATGGATAGGATAGATAGATAGATAGCTCTGGGTAGACAGGTCACAGCAGCAGAGGTGGTGTAGCCACTGGGTGGAGCAGAATGAGTCACAGCAACAGAGGTGGAGTAGCCTCCGGGTGGATTAGGACAGGTCACAAGGTGGAGCTGCTTGGTTCGGACCATATTCTCTGCTGTAGTCCGAAGTAAAAAGCTAAATAATTCATTGCTTTATTAGCAATTTTCAAAAAGTTAGCATTCCTCCAGTGGATTTTTGTCTGATCCGCTTGGTTCGGACCATGACTCCTCTCCGCTCCTCTGGACCAATGTAAAACCATCAACACTGTACTGCAGCAACATCTCAGGTAGAAAAAAGCAATAAAAATTAAAATTGTAAAGCACAACAACTGTTTCAGAGCTACTTAGGACTTGCTGCCGTTTTCCAGCGCATTCAGAAGTAAACAATCACTCAAAAAAATCACTCAGATTGTGCAAAAGACAAAGTGTGCAAACACATACAGTACTTGGCGAGCACCACCATCTTCTCCAAGGTAAACCTGGTGCACAGTTACCACCAGGTGCCTTGCCTCCACCTCCTCAGATCTGCCTCCCCCTCACGTTTCACCCTCCACTTGTGTGCTAATCAGCTGGGAGGTATAAAGGGCCTGGCATCAGACCAATCGTTCTCTCTCCCACTTCGACCTGGAACCTGCAGCTGCAGCAGGGAGTGATCCCGGACAAGCCCCACGTATTACGAGCCACAAGGTGTTAAAGTCTAGGGAGTGTGGCTCAGTAACAGAAATAAACGGACCTGATCAGTAACAAAGCGCAACAGCTGAGGTCCACCTTGCGCACCTCCCTTGGCTGTTTGAGTGTCTTAAAGAGCAAAGCCTCATCATCAACCCAGCCAAATTCGTTGTCCATCACTTTCCTTGGCCACCACGTCACTCACATGGAGTTGTGCCACTCCCCACTAAAATGGAGGCGATCATCAAGTTCCCTAACGCACTGAAACCCTGCAGGAGTTCTTGGGGAATGTGAATTTCTATAACTGGCATCTCCCGCGGTGCTCACCTCATGTGGTAGCTGTATGAAGCTCTATGGGGTACAGAACAAACGAACAGTGTGGACTGGTCCGCAGAGATCGCACATCAGTCTCCCACAGCCCCTCACATTCCTCACAACAGACGCCTCGGATTACCTGGTTGGGGCTGTGAGTGAGCCGTGGGTGTAAGTAAGTAAGTAAGTAAGTAAGTTTTTATTTATATACCGCCTTTTCACTGCAGATCTGAGTCTCAAAGCGGTTTACAATTGTTAATTTTGGGCATTTGTCTCTCACTCCACACAGAGATGGGAGGGGCCAGTACAGGAGGCACATGCCAGAACTATTGGACATATTTTTAGTGGTAGGGGAAACCGGAGTACCCGGAGGAAACCTACGCAGACACGGGGAGAACATGCAAACTCCACTCAGAAAGGCCCTGGATTTGAACCCAGGACCTTCTTGCTGAGAGGCGAGAGTGCTATCCACTCAACCACCATGCCGCCGGGTGGGCGGAGCTTGGCAGCCGTTGGCCTTTTGGAGCAAGAAGCTCTGCAACAACAAGAGAAAATACAGGACTTTCGACAGGGAGCTCCTGGATCTTTACCTTGCCACTCGTCATGTCTATTTTTTGTTAGAGGGGTGGCAGTTCACAGCGTGAGTTGACCAGAAGCCTCTGACATTTGCCATGGCCAAGTTGATGGAGCCGTGGTCAGGTCGGCCGGTCAGGTGGCCGGTCAATTGTGTGCAATCTCAGAGTACTCCACCGTCAATCAACATATGCCTGGGAAAGACAATGTAGTCGCGAACTTCCTTTAAAGGGCAGAGGCAGGGGTCGTTCACATGGGCCTGGATTATGCAGAAATGGCAGAAGACCAAGTCGTGGACCCTGAGGTCCAAAGTTACCGGACGGCCCCCACAGCTCTCCGCATGCAAGAGGTGGTGTTTGATGCTGCCAATTCTATGCGGCTCAGCAACGTCTCAATGGGTGAACCTTGCCCATTGGTGCCTGTGGCCTGGGGGCGCAGTGTTTTCGACACCATCCACATCCTTTCTCACCTAGGGGTGAAGGCCTCTACCAAGCTGGTGAGAGCCAAGTTTGTCTGGCCTGATCTTTGCAGAGCCATCAGAGCTTGGGTTCCCCCCATGTTTGGCATGCCAGCATGCCAAGGTCCCACGTCACAAAAAGGCTACGTTAATATGGACCTGGTGGCCCTATCCTACCAAGCCTTCAACGACGTCAGCTGAGGTGGCCTGGCGTTTATAGCATCTTGGGTGAGCCATTTTGGCATGACGTCCTACCTCTCCTCAGGTCGAGGTCTGCAGTTTTCCTCAGAGCTTTGGACTGTAATTTCCGCATGCCTGGGGGTGAAGGTCCACCGGACCACAGCATACAACACACAAAGCAATTGGCTGTGCATGTCTTTCCATAGGGACATGAAAGCTGCTCTCAAAACCAGTCTGACGGGCAGTGACTGGATTGATCACCTCCCGTGGGCTATACTGGGTCTTTGAGTTGAGTTGAGTGTTTATATATTTTGAGATTATGGACATCAAATCATCGATTTACAGATACTTGTTACAATTTTGACATCCTTCAAACTCGCAAAGGAGTGGGAGGAAGAAAAAAATCGTATAAGTTCCCACCCCTGTGCACATCACACTTACACCCGTGTGTCGGGAGCCAGTCTTTGGTCTGCACCTAAAGATGATCTGCAGGCATCATCCGCAGAGTGTATGATGTATGGCCAGCCTCTGCGTGTCCCAGGGGAGTTAGGATTTGTGGTTTTTAGAGCTTTGTGGTCGGTGATTTCCCAAAAGCCTGTGTCACGGAGTGTAGCAGAGGCTTTTGCCCCCATACCCATGTCTCGCCACAGCCAGCCCCAGTCCTACGTGCCCAAGGCATTGCTAACTGCCAGTAAATCTTCATGACGGCCATCGGATCCACTGCGGGCCCTTTATGATGGACCTTTCTGTGTCCTGGAGGCAGAATCTAAAAACTCTGTGGTAGACATGAAAGGTGGGTCGGAGCGGGTGGCGATAGACTGCCTTAAAGCTACTCACATGGACCTCGGTGAACCGCTTCAACTGGCCTAGACCCCGCAGTGAGGGCACCCTCCTGAGGTCGCCCCTAGCACCTCAGTTGCCCCGTCTCTTGCTCCGGCCCTGTCCCGTGTTCCAACTCTGGTGCCCCTTAAATTCGAACCTCCACCTGTTAGGCATAGCTGTGGCCGCCTGGTCTGCCCCAAAACGTTGTCCTTTGTTTGTCTTATTTTCAATGCAGCACCACTATGTTTACACTTTTTTACACTGAAAATGTTGGTACTTGTTTATATTGGTAATTGCATGTATTGCATTCTTGGGGACCTCTCGGGGGCCCATGTGGTGACCCATAAATGTTGTACCAAAGTTGAGATTTATTCCACTAGGGGAAAGTACAGTTCTGTTGGTTTTGTGAGGTATCCTGTTCTGAGTTCATTACTGTGTTGTATGTGTAACCGGTGGGTTGTTTGTCCCTAATGAGCCGCCGTAGAGGGAATTCCCCCCAAGCCGGTAGTAGACTTCCGCATTCCATTACATTAGCACTCATATATAAACACACAGCAGACACCCGTACTGACGCTACATCCCTGTGCCACTTGCGCCAATCGTGGTCCCTGGGTTGGGTATTCCTCTCACTGCTGAAGGCCTGGTAGGTGTGTTTGTGCTCCTCATTTTTAGTGGAATTCTCAGTTCTCCTTTTTGTGTTTTAGACGCTGGCTCAGACTGCTGCGTGTGTAAAGGAGGCGGCCTGCTATGCTCTTGTGTAGTCATACTAGGTAATGCCAGTTTACAAGTAGAGGAGGAATATTAATTACATGTGTTAACTCTTTCTTGTTCTTATAGGCGCTGAGTGCCTTGCAGTTTTTATTTGGGTCTAATTGGCATTTAATTTTGTTTTTGTTTTTTCTTTATTTAATTTACTTATTTACTATTTACTGTGTTTGTTTGGTGCTTAGTTCATTTTAATATATTGAACCCTGTGATTGGGTACTTGTGCTCATTGTGTCTTTTTCTGCTCAGGGTCTGGTCCTGTCGTGGCTTCTCATGGTGGGGGATTTGGTGATAGTTACCCACTGCTGCACCATCACTCCTTTTGAATGCCGTAGTATTTTGCACCTCCCTTCACCACTTGTACATTTTCAGTTTGCCTCTTTTCTTGATTTGGTGTGTGTGTGTATGAATGTGTGGCACGGAGCGTAGTGAGTGCTCTATTCCAGCCCCTTAGTCCTCCATCGTGTACGGCCGCTACTGGCCAGCTCTGAGTGTTGCTTTCTTTCTTTCTGGTTAGCATTGGAGCACATATTTTATAATTGATATTTTTAATGATTACATTTAATACAATGAAATAAGAACATATATTTTTCTATTTCTTAGGTCTCATTTTCCAAATAAATTGCTCGAAATTGTATAATTTGTGTCTGGTCAATTACTTGTTGCATCCCACCATTATACCAGGGCCCTGCGGTCACAATTGGCGTTGTCTGGCAGTGTGGCTGGGATGCAATGGTGATTGTACTGACTTGGGCGTTTATTCTGTATGTTTTTTTTTGGTTTTTTTTGTGCTTGTCCAATTAGACCCAAATAGAACTGCATTGGTCATCGAGGAAGCCAGCTGGACCTCCACAACGGCAACGGCTCATACCGTTCTCCTGTACTTTCCTCACCCCACAACAATCATGGCCACTGAACAAGAGCTCAGAGACTTGGTCCAGCAGCTCCAGTCTGAAAATGAACGGCTGCTAGCCGCTTCCAATATGAACTCTGGAGCAGCTGCCCCGAGTTGCTCCAATGACTGTCCAGCCCCCCTATCTAATGTCCATTCCAGCAATGGGGAGTCTATGGAACGCCTGCTGTATATTCCCAGAGAACGCAAGTGCCCGCTCTTCAGGGGGACTTCTGGGATACCCATAGAGAACTGGATAGAAGAAATGAGGGCCACACTGAGGACTAGACGACTGACCACTGTAGATCAAGCATATTTTGTATTTGACCATTTGGAGGGTGAGGCTAAAGATGAGATCAGGTACAGAACAAGAACAGAGAGGGAAGATCCAGAAAGAATTATGTCTATTCTGCGGGAGTTGTATGGCTGTGTATGTTCCTATGTGTCTTTGCAAGAATGTTTTTTTTCCAGAAAGCAACAGGAAGGAGAATCACTGCATGAGTTTTCGCATGCCTTATGTTGTCTTATGGAGAAAGTTGAGCGTTGTGCTGTTTGTTGAGCACGTCCTAGATCCTAACCTGCGCAGGGAACTAAAAAGGTTAGTGAGGGATAAGCCTGAGTGCACGCTGTTAGAGGTTAGAGCTGAGGCCATAAGGTGGGAACGGGAGGGTAGACCAGATGAGCCACGGGGTAGGAGCTTTTCAGTCCCATCCTTCAGCGCTGTTCATTATTCCAGGGCCCGCCCACCTAGCCTAACGAGAAACTCGGAGTTCACAGAGCTGCGACAGCTTTTAGAAAAGCAACAGGAACAATTAAATCAACTGACCCAGGGATTGTTGGCATTGCAGACAGCCCCCCGACCTCCAGTCAGGCGACCTAACACCCTACTGTGCCTCCGCTGTCAAAACCCCGGCCATTTTGCTTGGGAGTGTGATAATGAGCGGTTCATTCCACAGGCTCGGCCTCAGCATGTGGCCGCTACCTCTGCTCTTCAGGAGGCGGGAAACTTCAACTCTCTGGTGTAAGGAGCCAAACATCAGAAGGGGAAGGTAACGGCTCACAGATACAAAGGCCAGGCCCACATCGCCCAATTGACCGCCTTATAGCAGTATGTCCGGAGGTAACGGTTAGCTTAGGGGGAGTAACTGCTAAGCTGCTCCTAGACACTGCCTCAATGGTTACCACCTTGCCAGAGAGTTTCTTTAGGCAGAACTCTAAAGGCACACCTAAATCCTGTAACTGGCTGGAGCTGACTGCAGCTAATGGCTTTGACATCCCTTATGTAGGCTTTATCAGAATCAGAATCAGAATCAGAATCATTTTTATTGCCAACGTAAGTAACGGGAGGTCACAGACTTGGAAATTGCTTTGGCTCAGTGCAACAGTCAAAAAGAGATAATAAAAATAAGAATAAAAAACACTTCTAAAGAATAAATTTAAATTTAAAATAGAGTTACAGTTACTATTTACAATATACAAGTGCACATGGTGCACACAATGTAAGGTGACAGCAGTACAGTGAAGTAAAGTGACGTATGATGGGCAGTAAAGTGACTTTATAAAGGGCGGGGGGACAGGTTAAGAAGTGTTCAAGAGTCCAACAGCAGAGGGGAAGAAACTGTTCTTGTGGCGGGAGGTTCTAGTCCTGATGGACCGCAGCCTCCTGCCTGAGGGGAGTGGTTGGAATAGTCCATGTGCAGGGTGAGAGGGGTCGGCTGTGATACGACCAGCCCGGCCTCGAGCTCGGGCGACGTACAGGTCCTGCAGCGATGGAAGGCTGCGGCCGATCACTTCCTCTGCAGAGCGCACAATGCGCTGTAGTCTCTGTTTGTCCCTGACTGTGGCTCCAGCGAACCACACGGTGATGGAGGAGGTGAGGATGGACTCGATGATGGCCGTGTAGAACTGCACCAACATCTGTGCAGGCAGCTTGGCTTTCCTGAGCTGCCGCAGGAAGTACATCCTCTGCTGGGCCTTCTTGATGAGGGAGCTGATGGTCGGCTCCCACTTGAGGTCCTGGGTGATGGTGGTGCCCAGGAAACGGAAGGACTCCACAGAGGTGATGGGGGAGTCCATCACGGAGGGTGGGGGCGGGGGGACAGTGCTCTTCCTGAAGTCCACAATCATCTCCACTGTCTTATTGAGATGGACGTGACTGTATTTGGCCAGGTTGTACCGAACCGGGGTATTCTGGTTGTTAAGGACCCCCCAGGGACAGGTGAGGTAAGAGGAGTGTTGGGAATGAACATAATAAAAAAATGTTATCAAGTGTTGTTCAGTGAGCATGGCCCTAACCTCTTTGACCTCCCTGAAGTACAGCAGGCATCTGTAGCGTTGCAGCAGGCCTTGTATCATTGCTACTACACTGAGACCACAGATTTGCCACCTACGAGCAGTGTGGCTCGAGT
Organism: Knipowitschia caucasica; assembly: GCA_964034765.1. Lineage (NCBI taxonomy): Eukaryota > Metazoa > Chordata > Actinopteri > Gobiiformes > Gobiidae > Knipowitschia > Knipowitschia caucasica. The sequence continues at coordinate 19,983,348 of OZ035823.1, forward strand.
GCGAGGGAGGCGTCCTGTCATTATTCCTGGGGGCTCAATGAAATTGATTGCTGCCACATGCTCTGCTCACTTTAGTCAGTCTACAGGTACAGTCTCCTCCTCCATCGCTCGCTGTCCCACCTTGAGAAACCCGGCACCGCTGTGAGGATTATGTTCTTCGACTTCTCCAGCGCCTTCAACACCATCCAGCAGAGGCTTCTCAGGGACAAGCTGGAGACAGCTGGAGTAGACTACGACCCGTCTGAGTGGATCCTGGACTACCTCACAGACAGACCCCAGTTTGTGAGAACCAGGGACTACGTGTCTGAGGTCCTGACCTGCAGTGTGGGGCCCCCCCAGGGGACAGTCCTCGCACCGTTCCTCTTCACCCTCTACACTGCGGACTTCAGACACAACACGGACGGTTGTGTTCTACAGAAGTTCTCTGACGAATCTGCCATCATCGGACTCAGCTCCGAGGACGATGACGCAGAGTACAGAGGAGTTATACAGGACTTTGTGGACTGGTGTCAGCGGAACCACCTCCTCATCAACGCGGGGAAGACCAAGGAGATGGTGGTGGATTTCCGTAGACGTCACTCTGCCGCTCCAGCCCCAGTGTACATCCAGGGAAAGGGAATTGAGAGAGTGGACTCTTACAAGTACCTGGGTGTTCATCTGAACCACAAACTGGACTGGACTCATAACACAGACGCCCTCTTCAAGAAGGGCCAGAGCCGCCTCTACCTGATGAGGAGGCTCAGGTCTTTTGGAGTGCAGGGGCCACTCCTGAAGACCTTCTATGACTCTGTGGTGGCATCAGCCATCTTGTACGGTGTGGTCTGCTGGAACAGCAGTATCACAGAGAGGGACAGGAAGAAGCTGGACAAGGTCATCAGGAAGTCCAGCTCAGTCCTGGGCTGTTCCTTGGACACAGTGCAGCAGGTGGGGGACAGGAGGGTCCTGAGCAAACTAACATCTATGCTGGACCATGACTGTCACCCCCTGCAGGACACGCTCTCTGCTCTGGAGTGCAGCTTCAGTGACAGACTAATTCACCCTCGATGTGTGAAGGAGAGGTTTCGCAGGTCTTTCCTTCCTGCTGCTGTCAGACTGTACAACGAGAATGTGTAACAGGAACTGCTGAGTCTGCACAAGTGTTTCTGATAATTCACTAGTAACTAGTCACTTTACCTGTTATCAGTACTACTGCATTATTTCATATCTGATAATTCTGCCTTTCACCGTCACTTTACCTGTTGATATCTTACTGTTTTATTCATATCCATCTGATAATTCTCCCATTCAAGTCACTTTACCTGTTGATATTATTTCTGATGTTTATTCTGCTCATATCCTCATATTCTCCGCTGCTAATGTATAATATAGACATCTGTAAATACTCCGAACCAAGTGCAATTATAGCCCAGAGTTTCTAATTTTATTTTATTTCATTTTATCTTACATTTATTGTCTATTATCTTAAATAATAGACTTTGATGTGTGCAATCTGATTGCTCTTATTTCCTTTCTCTGCTGTAATGTGCAACAATGACACTGAAATTTCTCCACTGTGAGACTAATAAAGGTTTATCTTATCTTATCTTATCTTGATTGAACCGGTGGATAGTGGTCAACCCCTCCCTGAAGGCTTGTTGGTCTCACCTGCAATGGTCACGGTCGAGAAAGGTACAGTTTACATTCCGGTTGTCAATGTAGGGCAAAGAGGGACTGCACTATACCCTCATCACCCTATAGCAACACTAAGCCGAGCAGATGTTATTAGCATGCCAGATGGAATCTCATTCACACAGCCACGTAGTGCAGGGGCCACAGTCTATTCCCAGGCCGTCTTATCTGACTCTGTTAGGGGCCAGATTGCATCACTAGACCTCGCGTCACTAACTGATACCGACCGGCAACGTGTATTCTCCCTCTTGCTTGACCATGAAAAGGTCTTTGCGTCATCTGATTTGGACCTAGGCTGCACCTCCTTAATTACCCATGACATTCCACTAATCGACGATGCCCCAATCAGGCAGAGATACAGGCGCATACCCCCATCTGATTATGACGAAGTTAGGGCACACATTCGTCAATTGTTGGACAGCAAAGTCATTCGGGAGAGTTGTAGCCCCTATGCTTCACCGATCGTGCTTGTCCGAAAAAAAGAGGGCAGCTTAAGACTATGTGTGGACAATAGACTCTTGAACAACAAAACTAGGAAAGATGCTTTCCCACTTCCTGGAATTGAAGAGTCCTTAGATGCTCTCTCGGGTGCAAAGTGGTTTTCCACCATAGAAACTGAGGCAGACAAAGCTAAGACCGCCTTCTGCACCCCATTTGGACTCTTTGAGTTCCAGAGGATGCCATTTGGTCTCTGCAATGCCCCTAGTACCTTTCAACGGCTAATGGAGAGGCTGCTAGGGGACCAGAACTGCCAGTCGCTGCTGCTATATTTAGAGGACGTCATAGTGTTTTCATCCACTGTGGAGGAGCATCTTGACCGCTTGAGGCTGGTTCTCAGTCGCCTCCAAAAAGAGTCACTCAAGGTGAAACTGGGCAAATGTAGTTTCTTCCAGAACAAAGTGGGGTACTTGGGACATGTCGTGTCGGCAGCTGGGGTATCTACGGACCCAAAGAAAATTTCTGCTGTGGAGAAATGGCCTACCCCAAGCACAGTAGCCGAACTCCGCTCGTTTCTGGGGTTTGCAAGTTATTATAGGCGTTTTGTAGAAAGCTTTGCCAGGCTCGCGGCCCCCCTGCACCGGGTTGTAGCACAACTGGCTGGCAAGAAAAACCGCAGAGGTCGAGGTGTGTTCCTGAATGATGCGTGGACCCCACAGTGTGACTCCAGCTTTGGAGAGCTTAAAGCAAGGTTGGTGTCCTCTCCGGTGCTAGCATATGCAAATTTTAACCTTCCTTTTATCTTAGAAGTGGATGCCAGCCATGAAGGCCTAGGAGATGTTCTGTCCCAGGAACAAGATGGCAAGACCCGTCCCATTGCATATGCCAGCCGCAGCCTACTCCCAGCCGAAAAGAACTACAGCTCTATGAAACTGGAGTTTCTTGGCATGAAGTGGGCGATGTCAGAGAAATTCCGTGAGTACCTGCTGAGTAACAAATGTGTAGTGTGGACTGACAATAACCCCCTCAGTCATCTGGGAACGGCCAAGCTGGGGGCTACGGAGTAGCGCTGGGTGGCAGAGCTGGCCGTCTTTGACTATGTGGTGAAGTATCGCCCTGGCCGCACCAACCAGAACGCAGACGCCCTCTCCAGGCAACCTCTAACACACCCCCCAGTTTCATCTCGTCCAGGTACACTAATCCCAGGGGAAGTCGACAAGGCAGTACGGCCAGAAAGGGTGGCTGTTCAATCCGCCATTTCTGCATTGCCGGAACGAACTCCCGGTGACTTGGTAATCATACAGCAAGCAGATCCTCTTATCTCTTTTGTGCATCCCTATGTTCAGCAGCAACGAATGCCAAGCCTGACCGAGCGACAAGACAAGGGTCTCCTGCGTTGCAAGAGTTACTACGCCAGTGAGACCGGCTGCGCACCCGAGACGGACTATTGTACCGGGCTTATCAACGATCAGATGGAGGGGAGGAGGTCCTACAGCTGGTGTTGCCAGAGAGCCTTCGCGCAGAGGTCTTTGAGCAGTTGCATACACATCACGGTCACCAGGGTATTGAGCGCACAACTGAACTGGTACGGCAGAGCTGCTACTGGCCTGGTATGTGGTCAACAATCCGTGACTGGTGCCTGCAGTGTGAACGATGCTGTCTGGCCAAGAGCACAGTGCCACGGGTACGCGCTCCAATGGGTCATCTATTGGCCTCTGGCCCAAATCCTGGCAATTGATTTTTCGTTTTTAGAACCAGCTCAGGATGGCAGAGAACAAGTGCTAGTGATGACAGACATTTTCTCAAAGTTTACCCAGGTCGTCCTACTCGGGACCAGCGTGCCGCCACCGTTGCTGGTGTTCTAGTCAATCACTGGTTTTACAAGTTTGGAGTCCCAGCGAGGTTGCATTCAGACCAAGGCCGCAGTTTTGAGAACGCCATCATATATCAACTTTGTGACTTGTATGGCATTAAAAAGTCCAGGACAACGCCCTACCACCCGCAGGGGAACGGGCAGTGCGAACGTTTTAACCGGACTTTGCATGATCTTCTTTGAACCCTTTCGGCTGATCAGAAGCGCCACTGGCCACAATATCTTTCCCAACTCTTGTTTAATTACAATACTACTCTGCATCAGTCAACAGGCTATTCCCCTCACCACCTTATGTTTGGCAGAGAGCCCCTGCTCCCCGTGGACTTCATGTTGGGTAAATTCAATGACCCAATCCCCGGGGAATCCAGCCAGTGGATCAGGGAGCACCAACGAGGGATGCAGGTGGTTACAGAAAGTGCTAGGGAGCACATGCGGGCGGCTGCTGAACGACGGAAAGGGAGAGCTGACAAGCAAGCGCAGGAGGAAATCTTGCCGGTTGGACAGCATGTAAGTAAGTAAGTTAGTAAGTAAGTAAGTTTTTATTTATATACCGCCTTTTTACTGCAGATCTGAGTCTCAAAGCGGTTTACAATTGTTAATTTTTGGGCATTTGTCTCTCACTCCACACAGAGATGGGAGCGGGGTCGCCAGTACAGGAAGCGCATGCCAGAACTATTGGACATATTTTTAGTGGTAGGGGAAACCGGAGTACCCGGGGGAAACCTACGCAGACACGGGGAGAACATGCAAACTCCACTCAGAAAGGCCCTGGTCCGACCGGGATTCGAACCCAGGACCTTCTTGCTGAGAGGCGAGAGTGCTATCCACTCAGCCACCGTGCCGCCATGTTTACCTACAGGACCACTCCCACCGAGGAAGATCAAAAATCCAGGACGCATGGGCCCCAGAAGTATTCCTGGTAGTGAAGCCCCCTGAGCCCGGTGGAGTGGTATATGCTGTGGCCCCGCAAGAGAGACAAACTGAGGTATGCCACGTCCATAGAACCATGCTTAAACCTGTGCTTGCTAGGTGGCAATCTCCCAAAACGAGAAGAGGGACATCCCCTGCGACCACCAACAGCAAACCTGAGGAGGAGGGCCTCTGGCTAGCCAGTGACGCTCCAGGCAGACCGCTCGCAAAGGAACCTTGCATCGGAACTCCGGTGGAAGCAGAGGTGGATCCACCAGTTCAAGAGAACCAGAGTTGCCCAGTGAACTCTGACCCCCCGTCACTTAGGAGGTCCAGTCGAAGGACCGCTGGCCTGCATTCAAATCCTTATAATCTGCCAGCTAGATGTAGGGGCAGAGGCAGGGCAAGGGCTATAACCTCCTAGATACAGTGCTGTCCAACCACCTTCACACATTGCCGATAAGATTGTGGTATTGTCGGGCCGCCAATTCAAGAGCCCTGGGGTGAATGTAACCGGTGGGTTGTTTGTCCCTAATGAGCCGCCGTAGAGGGAATTCCCCCCAAGCCGGTACGTAGACTTCCGCATTCCATTACATTAGCACTCATATATAAACACACAGCAGACACCCGTACTGACGCTACATCCCTGTGCCACTTGCGCCCATCGTGGTCCCTGGGTCGAGTATTCCTCTCACTGCTGAAGGCCTGGTAGGTGAGTTTGTACTCCTCATTTTTAGTGGAATTCTCAGTTCTCGTTTTTGTGTTTTAGACGCTGGCTCAGACTGCTGCGTGTGTAAAGGAGGCGGCCTGCTATGACGTAGCCGCTCTTGTGTAGTCATACTAGGTAATGCCAGTTTACAAGTAGAGGAGGAATATTAATTACATGTGTTAACTCTTTCTTGTTCTTATAGGCGCTGAGTGCCTTGCAGTTTTTATTTGGGTCTAATTGGCATTTAATTTTGTTTTTGTTGTTTCTTTATTTAAAGGACAACTCACCCTCAAATCCACTTTTTTTTGCTGATAAACGATTTAAATGAGTGTCCAATAGTGTTGTCTACATATCCTGGTCATAGTTTTTTCACTTTGGTGCAAATTAGTTGAAAGTTAAACTTTCTGCCTAAAACCGTCTGTGAGGCGCCATCTGCTGGCGACCTGTATTACTACATTTGAATTTTGAATCTGGCGCCAACACTGGCACAGAAGTTGGACCTGACGTCTGCAAGTTGGACCTGACGTCAGCAGCCCCCCGCCCAGAGCGATATAAACGGCCCAGTCTCGTTCACGCCCCCTTCAGTCCTCCAGGCTACGCCCATTTAGAGGAAGATTTGAACAGGAAATGTGAGTGACGTAAGCTCCGAGGAGCGGGGGTGAGAACCCATCCATCCATTTTCTACCCTTTAATCCATTTCTGGGTCAGGGGGGTGGCAGTCAGAGATGCCACCCAAGTCTCATAGCACCAGCCCCTCACTGATCCTCTGCGGGTGGTGAGTCCACAGGAGCTGAGATCTTCCAGCAGGGGCTTTGGGCAAAGTGGGGTTAAGTGTCTTGCCCAAGGACACAACAACAGCAGTCATCAGTGGGAGTCGGTGGAGAAGGTGTAGAGGTGGGAATTGAACCCACGACCTTCTGGCCTTAAGGCCAATGCTCTACCAACTGAGCTACTGTCACCCCCAGTGGTGAGAACCACTTTAATTTACTTATTTACTATTTACTGTGTTTGTTTGGTGCTTAGTTCATTTTAATATATTGAACCCTGTGATTGGGTACTTGTGCTCATTGTGTCTTTTTCTGCTCAGGGTCTGGTCCTGTCGTGGCTTCTCATGGTGGGGGATTTGGTGATAGTTACCCACTGCTGCACCATCACTCCTTTTGAATGCCGTGGTATTTTGCACCTCCCTTCACCACTTGTACATTTTCAGTTTGCCTCTTTTCTTGATTTGGTGTGTGTATGAATGTGTGGCACGGAGCGTAGTGAGTGCTCTATTCCAGCCCCTTAGTCCTCCATTGTGTACGGCCGCTACTGGCCAGCCCTGAGTGTTGCTTTCTTTCTTTCTGGTTAGCATTGGCGCACATATTTTATAATTGATATTTTTAATGATTACATTTAATACAATGAAATAAAAACATATATTTTCCTATTTCTTAGGTCTCATTTTCCAAATAAATTGCTCGAAATTGTATAATTTGTGTCTGGTCAATTACTTGTTGCATCCCACCATTATACCAGGGCCCTGCGGTCACATATGCTAATGGTGTGTAGCTGAAAGAAATAAATAAAGGAGAGCTAAGTTGAGGTCACAAGACACGGTCTCCTGCCTCATACTTTTCAAGTATACTCCACAAGACTATAAATTGGGGCGGGCGCAACCACCAGGAGGAAAGAAACGGAGAGGGTCCGGAAGGGACAGGTGGTCTGAAGCCGTGGTCCGGCCTCCAGGGTGAGCGGAGATCCACCAGCTGAAGCGGAACAGCAAACCCAGACAAGACACGCACATAAAAGGGGAGTTAGAATTGAAACCCTGGAGAGGCTGACGGCAAGGGCAGCAATGCGCGGATCCCTCATGACCTTGCGTCATGTTGCTGCACCAGGAGAAGGTAAGAGCTGTGGCCCCTGCTGCCTCAGCCGGAATGGGGGACCCCCTGGGCTTTTTTAATGGGTTTTTAACACTTTTAGCCTTCTTTCAGTGCTTCTTTTTAGCCCAGTTTTTATCCTGTTACCTCAAAAATCAACCTGTCATAAATGTTCATCTGTCTTTTATTTAAAAAAAAAAAAATATATATATATATATATTCTTTTGGTCACAACAGACTCCTGCATCGGTAAGGAACAACTCTAAAATCCAGTAGGAAAAGTGAAAAACCTTGGGAGGTCTAGATTAAGAGAGGAATCTGCTCCCACAGACGGACAGGCTATTGATCCAGGACTCAAGCTACATTGATGGAAAGATGGGTCGGTGGCTGAACCAGCAAAGTCATTATCCTCCACCCTGACGCTATTACTAAAGGTAATACTTGCTGTGGTACAAGTAGAGGCTTGCATCTTTTAAGAAACCATGATTTTCCTCTTTCAGGCATCCGTAATCCACACGATGGATTGCCAACAACGGCCTAAAGGATGAGAAATACTAGTTCCCCCTGCTCATCTGACCTCAACCCAGTCTCTGATCAATGATGTATAACACTGATGAAATGTTATTTTTGTGAAGTGATATTTGTGTATGAAATCACCATAAAGCTCTTCTGTGCAACTTATTTGTATATAGTGTATATATTGTGTGTGCTCCCTGTGTGCTCTTACTACTGTCCTATATGTGCGATGCAACATCGAAATTTCCCCACTGTGGGACGAATAAAGGAATTCTTATCTTATCTTATCAATGTCTGTATCGCTACACCGAGCAAGGTTTATACCTGTGTCTGCTCTAGCACCTGGGACTCCCTGACTGGGCACTAATCTGCATCCAAGAATGTCCACATCCACTGGTATACTGACCATCAACTATAGCCAGACCTTGTTCCCACTTGGGAATGTCCCCGCTATTTAGCGGACCTTGTCCTCTTATTGCTGGCCCCCAAGGTTACAAGCAGGACAAAGTTTCGACGGGTGTGATTATTTTTTATGGACATAACACCATATTCATGTTCACCGTGAAAACTGTACAGAGAAACACAGTACATATCAAATAAGTAGCATGTAGGTACAAAATACATTCATAAACTAAATGATATCTCCCTAACACCTACAAACACATAAAACATTTACCTCGCTCCGCTTATCGAGGGCTGCAAGTTGTTATAAACATTTCCTCTTTGAGCCACAGAGCTGCGTGGCTGTGGCCATTGTGCATTTGGAACTGAAAACAAAAACTTCTCCTTCGCTACTCGCGGCTGTATTCAGTTTGCGAGAGTGCCATCTAGTGGACGCTTTGGCAATTACACTCCCACCAAATCATGTATATTAACTTTATAATATATGTGATTTAAATTATTTACCAATGCTTGACAGAAAAAAACAAAAACAAAACTCTTTTAGCATTACATTTAGCGTAAGCTTGGAACCAAACAATACATTTCTTACTCTTAATTACTTTCAACAAGAACTACTAACTTTTGCACAGGCCGTTCAATTATGTGAGGCTTCTGTGGCGTGACTTGTTTCTTAGACAGATCCCTAATGCCTGTTTGGATCTTCACTCTGCGCACTAGTCCATCATCTTCTTTGAGAGCTTCTACAACTCGTCCGAGTTGCCACTGATTCCTTTGAAGCATTTCCTCTTTGATAATAACAATGTCATTGACTTGAAGGTTACGACGTGGTACATGCCATTTTCTTGTGGTGATGTTCAGAAGGTATTCCTTTTTCCACCTACTCCAGAACTGCTCAGTGAGATATTGCACTCTACGCCACCGTTTTCTTGCATACAAGTCCTCCTTTATGAACTTCCCTGGTGGAGGTAAAGCAACTTTGGATTTCATTAGTATGAGGTGGTTTGGAGTGAGTGGTTCAGGTGACTTTGGGTCATTTATTGCATCAACACTCAGTGGTCGTCCATTTATTATTGACATTGCCTCATAGAAAAGTGTCCTAAGAGAAGAATCATCCAATCTTCCTAGGCACTGAGAGATGGAAGCATTGAGAACATTTCGGATTGTTCGGATCTGGCGCTCCCAAACGCCTCCTGCGTGACTAGCAGATGGAGCATTAAACACAAACTCACATTGTTTTTCAGCCAAAAACGCTTCAAGGGCATTAATGTCACATTGCTTTAGTGTCTCTTTGAGTTCATTTTTCGCCCCCACAAAGTTTGTGCCTTGGTCACAGTACAACCTGCAAACAGCTCCTCTTAGACTGATAAAACATCTCAATGCGTTAATGAATGTGTCTGTGGATAGATCTTCAACCATTTCTATGTGAACTGCGCGGGATGAGAGGCAAGTGAACAGCAGTCCATACTTTTGTGCTCTTTGCGGCCTTGCTTTGTGACAAACGGGCCGAAGCAGTCCATACCGCTGTACATAAATGGTTCTGAGATCTCAACTCGTTCCTTTGGTAGTTCGGACATTCGTTGTTCTTCTGTTGGGCGTCTTAACTTCCGACACTGCACGCATTTGTTTATGTGCTTTGCGACCTCCTTACTTCCACCAATCACCCAAAATCCATTCGCTCTCAGCTCCATTAATGTTTGGCTTCTGCCCTGGTGACAAATCTCAGAGTGAAAGTGTGACATTATCAACTTTGTTATGTGATGGCCTTTTGGAAGAATGATGGGATGTTTCAGTCCTTGACTCAGTGTGGATTTCTTTAATCTGCCTCCAACACGAAGAAGTCCATTGTCTGATATAGGGTCTAATCTGAAGAGGGGACTTGTACTGGGAAGGTTTTCTCCCACCTTCAGCCTTTCAATCTCTTGGGGAAAAGCCTTTTGCTGCACAAGGCCGACAATGAGGCCAGCGCCTTCCTTTCTTTCCTCTACAGTTACAAAGTTGGGTTGCTGATTTTTGTTTGATTTGAGTCGCTTTAACCTAGCAATCACTTTGAGAAGCATTGACCAGCTCGAGAATCTTGTGAGACGGCTCAGAATGTCACTTTCTTTGTTTACTTGAGTTGCAAGCACTTTGACTGTTTTTATTTCTGGATCACCAACTAACAGTTCGAGTGTCGTGTTTGATGGATATGGGATATCTGGCTCCCACAGGAACTTTGGGCCTGATAACCAGTTAGTTGAAGTGATGTCTGCTGCACTGAGCCCTCTGGAGGCATGATCAGCGGGATTTTGTTCTGTGCTGACATAATGCCACTGTTTAGGATCTGTTGTTTGTCGTATAAACTGAACACGGTTTGAGACAAACACATGGAACCTACGCGCCTCATTATTAATGTAAGCGAGTACCACTTGAGAATCAGTCCAGAAGTGTTCTTCATTGATCTGCATTTCGAGCTCTCATTTAAGCATTACACTTAGTTTGGCTGAAGTGACTGCAGCTGAAAGCTCGAGTCGCGGTATACTTGTGACTTTTGTGGGTGCGACCCTTGCTTTAGCTATCACTAGGCTGCAATGAACTTGGTCTTTGTTGTTTTTGTATCTTAAATACGAGCATGCCCCATACCCTACATTGCTCGCATCACTAAAGTGATGTAATTCTACTGTTACAATGTTGTCAAAATCAGGAGGGTGGTAACATCGGGGGACAGAGACCATCTTTGAACTTTGCAAACCACTTTTCCATTCCTCCCACCGTGTGCACAAGTTCTCCGGAATGGGGTCATCCCATTCAATACCCCTGCGGCATAATTCTTGGAGGATGGTTTTTCCACTCAGAGAGAAAGGAGCTACAAACCCAAGTGGATCAAACAGGGATGAGATAACTGACAGTACACTACGGCGGGTAGGAGGCTGCTCCTTTGTGCTGGTATTAAAGCTGAAAGTGTCATTTGTGATAGTCCACTGTATACCAAGCACGTGGTCTGAGTGTGTGTCAGGTTTGAGATTGAGCGGTTTGGCAGTGTCTGCTCTATCTGAGGACTCGAGATGTGAAAGAGCATCTGCATGGCTTGAATTGAACTTGTGCAGACGCAAGCCTGCCAGTTTGCACAGTTCTTGGGACTCAGCTATGAGGTCTCTGGCCTCTCTGACTGATGGGACGCTCATCAACCCGTCGTCAACATAAAAGCAATTTTCAACAAAGGCTGAGGCTTTGGGGTAGTCAGATCTGTGTTGCCGTGCAAGATACTTCAGGCCGAAATTAGCGCATCCAGGTGAGGAGCCAGCACCAAATAGGTGGACAGTCATTCTGTATTCTTTGGGCTCTGTGTCCAGCTCTCCATTTTCCCACCAGAGGAATCTCAAGTAGTTGCGCATCTCTGAAGTAACAAAAAACTGGTGAAACATTTTCTGTATATCACAAATGATTGCCACCGATTCCCTTCTAAAGCGACACAAAACTCCCACTAAAGAATTTGTCATATCAGGGCCGGTGAGGAGTGTGTCATTTAAGCTGATGCCTAGATACTTTGCAGAAGCATCAAAGACCACTCTCAACTTTCTAGGTTTTTTCGGGTGGTACACCCCGTGGTGTGGGATGTACCACACATTTTCACTCTCAGACACAAGGGGAGCTAGTTCTGCATCACCATTCTTTATGGTGTCATTCATGAAGGCTGTGTAATGTTCATGGTACTGTTTGTCAGCCTTTAACCTTTTCTTTAGATGCTGCAGTCTCACAGTGGCAAGCTTCTTGTTGTTTGGGAGGGATGGTGGATGGTCATCTTTGAAAGGAAGTGGCATTTCGTAGTGTCCATCAGGCCTTTGCACAATTGTGTTGCTCAAAAGTTGTATGAAACGAATGTCATCTTGAGATACATATTTGTCTTCATAGTTTCTTTCATTAAAGTCTGATTCCAAAACTTTAAGCACATCTGTAGCTAATGGCGTGTGCATTTCTTTTACTGTTACACGATGCACAAAGCTTTGGTTGTTGTGTCTGTCCAAGTGGGGATTTGCTGACCCAATAATACTCCAACCTAATATTGTTCTTTGAGCAAAAGGCTCATTTACTTGACCTGTAACAACTTCTAGGGGAGCTAAGGCTGATGGGCAGTCATAACCAATTAACAATCCCACATCACAGTCTTGTAATGGTTTCATTTTGTTAACCAAACCTTTTAAATGTGGCCACTGCAGTGCAGTTTCTCTGGTGGGAACATGTGACTTGTCAACTGGGATAAAATCCCTTGAGTAAGCTTGATCAATTCGTACATGGGTATCTGAGTTAAAACCACGCACCTTTAAGTTACAAGCAAGCTTACTTGCTACAACAGTGTCAACAGAGGTCATAGTACTTAGCTTTAACTGCACTGGTCTGGATTCCACTTCAAGCTCATTGGCTAACTCACCTAGAATAAAGGACGAATCGCTCTGGGTATCAAGTAAGGCATAAGTAAGTATTTCTTTATGAGGCTGTGAGGCAGCTGACACAAAGACTGGTACTATGCTGGATGTGGCAGACGTTTTCCTTGTCAAAACATGAGACATGGCCTTGTGTTCTTCCTTGTTAGTACTTTCTTCTGAGTTCTTAGTTTCCTTTGGTTTTGGTTCCATTAACCTTTCTGTATGCAGACATGTTGGATGGCGTCGACCACACTTACCACAAGAGTGGCGCACTTTGCATTCTTTGGTGACATGGCCCTTTCTGAGACATCCGAAGCAAAGATGATTTTCTCGAATGAATGTTGTCTTTTCATCACTTGCCTTTGCTGCAAAGTTGGGACACTTAACTATGCCGTGGGACTCGTCACTGCAAAACAAACATGGTGGTTTAGGCTTTGTCGTTACTGGAGGTGCATTGTATTTGACTTGGGCAGTCGTGTTGAGTGCTTTAGCTCGCTTTATTATTCTCTCTTCTGAAGCTTTTTCATTCATTAAGAATGGGGAGGCAATGGGATTGCATGCAACTTTAGCTTCCTTTTGCAAAAAGTTTGTGAAATGAGTAAAGCTGGGATATTCTTGACTTTTTTCCAATTCGTCTACTACAATGCGACTCCATCTTTTCACAATCCAGTCGGGTAGTTTCTTTAGAAGCTTGTGGTTTTCCTCGCAATCATTAAGAATATCTAGACCTTTGACTTGGGGAATGGCTTCAGCACAACTCAGTAGGAAATCTGCAAACTCTCTAAGTGCTAGAGGCTCATTCGCATTTATTTTGGGCCATTTCATTAACTTTGCTCGGAAGGCTCTTTGAACTATGAATGGGCTGCCGTACCTTTCTTCTAGTACATCCCAAATACCCTGATATGCCTGATCAGAGTTACGAAAGAAATACCCCTCTACCGCCTTCTTTGCTTCATCTGCAAGATACGTTTTCAGATACAACATTTTCTCACACACAGGTAATGGTTTGTTGCCTATTAGTACCATAAAGGATATTTTCCAGTCCATAAACTTTAGGGGATCACCACTAAAAATGGTGGGTTCAGGTACAGGCAGGCGGTTCAGAGTGAGGGAGCTTGCAAGTGTTTGAGCCAAACTGAGCTCTTGTTGGCCTGAGAGAGTGCTGAAAGGCTGAAATGGTGGTGCCTGGAGGTTAAGAGAGGGCTGATTTGCAGTGTTATCCTTTATTGGGCTATCTGAGTTGTGGCTTAACACATCAATGTATTGTGACCCATCAATAGCGTTGTAAGCTTTTACTTTAGCTGCTGCCACCTTTACCTCACTGTCTGCCCTCAGCTGTTGTAGTTTCATTTTTTCCTCCTCTACCTTTGCTTGCATTTCCATTTCTTGCCTTTTGAGTGCAGAATTAGCTTGAAATTCTCTCATTTTCCAATAACTCTCTAGTTTTTTTAGTTTAGCTTCTTGTGCGAGTATTTCCCTTGTTACATTAGCTTGCTCAATTTTAGCGGCAAGTTCAGCTTCAGCCACTGCACTGGTAGCGTTTGACTTAGCATTTGATTTAGCTTCTGAAACAGTGGCGGTTTCCGATTTTGTTTCTCCAAATATTGAGCCATATTGTTGTTTGTTCAGTATTATCCTGACTCTTTCTTTCTCCAGCCGGTCATTGAAAGATTCTTCAACAGTTTCGAGTCGTTTCTGAATGAGCTCACAAATATCAGTTGAGATTACAGTGCATGCGTCCATTCTTTTAACAACATCTTGAGTCATAGAGTGATTGCGACGAATGGGCTCATAGCTTTGTTTTACTAAATCTTGCTGAGCTCTTATACTGTGGCTGGCATCGTTAAGTTCCTCAGGAGAACAGAAACCTTTTAGCTGTTTTCGTATTTCTTTTGCTTGTTCTTTCCAAGTTTCATAAACTTTATTAAACACTTTTTCGTTTTTCTTTATTTCCTGTTCATGCATTTCTTTGCCTTTTTCTGTAAAGCTACGCTCACGTCTACTGGATCTTGTCTGTTCTGAGTCATTATTTTCATCAGCAGGATTTGACATGTTGACCTTCACTTTATCACTGCCTTTGTGGCTTTACTCTTGTGACTGGTTATGGACTCAAAATGGCGGCCGGTGAGTTGTAGCTGAGTTGTAGCATTAGCAGGCTTTAGCTTGACTGGCGACGTGTCTCTCAGGTCCACTGGTTCGGTCGAGTTTTCACTATTGCTGGCCCCCAAGGTTACAAGCAGGACAAAGTTTCGACGGGTGTGATTATTTTTTATGGACATAACACCATATTCATGTTCACCGTGAAAACTGTACAGAGAAACACAGTACATATCAAATAAGTAGCATGTAGGTACAAAATACATTCATAAACTAAATGATATCTCCCAAACACCTACAAACACATAAAACATTTACCTCGCTCCGCTTATCGAGGGCTGCAAGTTGTTATAAACATTTCCTCTTTGAGCCACAGAGCTGCGTGGCTGTGGCCATTGTGCATTTGGAACTGAAAACAAAAACTTCTCCTTCGCTACTTGCGGCTGTATTCAGTTTGCGAGAGTGCCATCTAGTGGACACTTTGGCAATTACACCTCTACTTTAAACTGGACACTGTCAATGATCCGCTGAGACTGCATTTGTGGTGGCACCACCGGATATCGTCAACCCTTGTAGGTACTGCGAGGCCCTCCTCTCCCTCTCTCTTAAATTTTACGCACCCTGAAGTTTATTCAGTCCACTGTGTTAGTGATGCTGGAATAAACTGCACTTTAACTCGTGTCAGACAGGCTACAAGTACCAATATGATCGTCGTTGGAAAAGCTTTCACATGATCTATCTTTAAACTAGTACTAGAATTTAAAATGCTGCTATCCAGAATATATAACTACAATATGTGTTTATAATATTTCGGGTGTTCATTTTGACATGTTCAGAATTATGTTAAAAAAACGGCTTTGAAGTGGCACCTTTTAACAAACGCTAGGGGGCGCCAAAATAGCGGCGATGACGTAGGAGAATGACCTCTCACCCCAAGTGAAAAAAATATACATTTAAATATACTTATAGTGTATTCCATTTCTAACTAATACATTGTAAACATATTTTGTTAAATTATATTTAAATCAAGTATATTTAAAGTTTACTAATTGTGTATTTTAGAGAAGTACTCCAAATACATTTATTATTTATTATATTATAATATATTTGAAAAATAATATATTAATTTTTATTACGCTCAAAATATACTTAAAATATATTACAGATCTGTATTTTAAATATATTTCACAGGAGTATACTTAAAATGTATTTAAGAAAACTACACTTAATTTTAGTACAAGAAAAATATATCATAAATACATTACAGATTTGTATTCTAAATATATTTTATGGTAGTATACTTGAATGTAAGAGAAAATACACTTGATTTTAGTACACAGCAAATTCAATAGTGTTGGATTGACAGCTGTTGAGAGATAGAAGGAAATATATATATATATATATTTTTCATTTACACTAAGACTAAAATAAACTATTAATATGTTGTTAATCTGGCAAAAAAGATACTTTGCATTTCCTTACTTTTAATCTCTTTCAATATTATTTGGCAGAGGAACAACAAACAATTTATTCAAGGATCCAAACATTCAAGGATCAACAGCAAATACATTGCTGGTTCTTAACACTTCAGTAATAAATGTAGAAGATATCTTCAGCTGTCTCTCCAAACATGATCAGTTTTACTCAGCTTTAACTAAAACAGAAGCTTGACCTGACAATCCATTTTCAGATGTAAAATCTATTAGTGTTAAAATGTCACAAAACCTTTCATCATTCAGCTGTACAACAGAGTTATTTCTTTTTTCAAGAGTTGTGTTATAATATGAATGATACAAAACCCTAGCATGTGTGAAACGATCATAAACTAAACCAGAATGAATACATAGTTCCCACAGACCAATGAATGTCACATGACCTCCTCGGAGACGCCATCTTTGATGGCACGCTGCTGTGTTTGTGCATTCCATTAAACAGAAGAATGAGAATAAATGTAGATATTCAAACGCAAATTGAAAAAAAAGGGCAACTTTTGAGCAAATAATTGTATATTAATACAATGGCACCACAGTTTAACGTGCTACGGACATGTTTTACATATTTGATCAAATTATGCAGCAAAAATTAACAAGCAATGCAAACATTTCTCAAAAACTTTAGATTTAATACCAGTTGGAGCTCCATTTAATTATTTTAATTATATTAACAATTAATTTAATTAATGCTAATGCCACACGGACACTCTGGATTGCTGTTATTGTTTATTTCCGCGTTTTTGACCGTATGTTTTGGTGAATGGTGGGCAACTGATTTTTCCAGGCGTAAAGAGCAGTTTATTTTATGACACAGATCTTTTTACAGAAGCAATGCTGTTTGTGAACATTGTTTTAGCCCACCATAGAACTATTATTATCTATTTAATACATTTACGTTGCCCTCGAGAGCCTCGGACGCGACACCGATCCTCCTCATAATAAAGTAATCTAAATAATGAAACTCTCAAGTTACCAGATATCAGCATACACAAGTTAGTACTGAGTAAATTACGTCTGTCAACACATTATAAGATACGATACGCACCTGACACAAAGTGCTCCGAGCATATTCTGGCGTGTTTTGAGGGAGTTTCTTTCCTGTTTATCTTC
The DNA here is from genome assembly GCA_964034765.1 of Knipowitschia caucasica. NCBI lineage: Eukaryota > Metazoa > Chordata > Actinopteri > Gobiiformes > Gobiidae > Knipowitschia > Knipowitschia caucasica. The sequence continues at coordinate 20,000,825 of OZ035823.1, forward strand.
GCAAGCCATAACCTCCGTGGTTGTTCTGACAAAAGCTTAGTCTTCTCACATTCATGAAGTCTAATGATGGGTATACTGTAAAATCCAAGTTTAACGGAACCTCCGGCACGATTAGAACATCCATTGACCCAGCAGGAGATGACCATTTTCAACTTTATCACGACATTAACACGTTTCAGCTTCTTTTTCTATTGTTTTGCCCACAGCATGCCAACACAAATGGCGCCGGGTCGGCAAATCCCCGTATGTAGTGACGTCATGTGGGAACTATGTATAGCTGCTAACTATGGAGGCATCCGCTCCAATGATCCGCGACTAAAATATGATTGTCCAATCAGGTGCTGCATTCATTGCAGCTTTGTAACTATCAGCCAATCAGAACAGTTGGTCTTGCCAATCAGAACAGAGTTCAGGAAGATTCAAGCAGGTAACCTCCCAGCCCGATTTAGACGACGACAATTGGATAGAAATTAAGTGTGGGTCGAGGGGGAGGACTTCCGGGTTACTTAGGGATGGCTGCGTAGAGCGTGAGCTCCTGACCAAAAGTGAGAAATAACCCCGTAAAAGTCAAAGAAATACCACGAAAACTGCTGCTGCGATCATCTAAGGAGGGGAAGCGATGTCACCTCCAAAAAGACGAGGAAAATCTATCATACCTGCAGAGAATGACTTTGGAGAAAAGTCACACGAGGATGAAGCTAATGCTAACCCCCCCGCGGCTAGCCGAGGGAACGGAGATGAAAGCATGGGTGAGGAAGAAGTGTCAAACAACACAATATTGAAAGAAATACGCGAATATAGGCAAGAGATTAAGCAGGAATTCGCTAAAACAAATCTGAGGCTGGATGAAGCGGAGAAAAGGATTGTGGGGAACGAAGAAAAGCTTCAAGCTGTGGAAGACGTAATTACGGGAATGCTAAAGATTCAAGAACAACTGCAGGATAAGCTAACAGACCAAGAATGCAGGTCGCGGAGAGATAATGTCAGAATATACGGCATTCCCGAACAAGCAACAGGAGATACCAATTCTAAGACAATGATAACGTTTGTTGATAAATTGCTAAGAGAAAAGCTTGAAATCCCCCCCTCCGTAAACCTGCAGATAGAGAGGGCACACAGAGCGCTTGCCCCCAAGCCCCCCCCAGATGCTAAACCGCGGTCTATCCTGGTCAAATTCCTGAGTTTCCGAGTGAAAGAAGAAGTGATTCGATCTGCATGGCAAAAGAAAGGTTTTATTCTGGATGGACATAAGATAAGTCTGGATCATGATTACGCACCCGCAGTTCTAATGAAACGGAAAGCGTATGCAGAAGCGCGACGAGTGTTGAAGGCAAAAAACATACGCTTTCAAACGTTGTATCCAGCCCGCTTGAGAGTGCACTACGAAGAGGGGGAAACGACCTACAATTCAACGGAGGAGGCAACAGCGGACATGGCGAGTCGAGGGCTCTCGGTGAAGGTGATCGAGGGGCCAGACACGCTGTGGGAGAGAGTACAACAAGCAGCCTGGCAACCAGCGCGGCCCAAGAGGAGAAACCCTGCTGCAAACGCCACGGGGTTTAAAGAAAAGCTGCAGGCATTCCGTCGAATCTCATCGAAGGAGAATGACTGAAGTTACTTTTCACAATAACTATTCTAAAAGATGACGAGGTTAATACAACAAAGGATTTTTTAAACTTTTGGTCAAAAGAAGGAGGACAAGGACACTGGTGATTGCAGTCACAGTGGAGGAGGGCCCTCTGGCACACTCGGGGTGTAGAGGCTATCCCTCTAACCAACAGGTCAATAAAAGGACCTCAGGTTGGGAAGTTAAAGACAGGTTTTGTTATTTTGTTAAGGTTTGTTCTGTTCATTTTTATTATGTGTGGGTATTTATTGTTTTGCACTGTGTTTTGTGTAATGGGGAATGCTTACAGGAAATAGAGCACAAATCAAACAGTTATGTTGGGAGAACCGGTTGAAATAGTTTCCTTTAATGTTAACGGAGTACTTAACCCGGTGAAAAGGAGTAGGATCTTGACCAAATTAAAACGAGAAAAGGCACAAATAGCTTTTCTTCAAGAGACTCATTTGAGCCAATCTGAACATGCTAAACTAAAAAGGCAAGGTATTAAATCTGTATTCTCTTCCTCCTACAAATCAGGCCACCGGAGAGGGGTTGCTATACTAATTTCGAACTCCCTAAATTACGAGCATTTGGAGGAAACACAAGACGAGGAAGGAAGGTTCATAAGGGTTTTTGGAAAAATTGAGGGATTTGAAATAACATTGATTAATGCCTATATTCCACCAGGAAGTGACTGGTCTCTGTACAAGCAAGTTTTTGATCTTATGGTGAATTCCCAGGGTATAGTTATTTGTGGGGGAGATTTCAATATTAAGTTGTATCCAAAATTGGATGCTTCAAACCCACAGAATAAAGAAAATACTCTAACTAAAAAGGTTAATTCATTGATGAAAGAACTGGGAATCACTGATATTTGGAGAGAACTATACCCTAGGAGTAGAGATTATACTCACTACTCATGCCCTCACCGTGTCTATTCAAGAATAGACTATTTCTTTATGTTCAAGAATGATGTTCACAGAGTGAGAGACTGTAAGATCAAGACAATTGACCTTTCAGACCACAGCCCTATTTCTTTATCGGTCGTCTTAGAAAAAAAGGTTAGAAGAGTATTATGGAAGTTAAACACAAATATTCTCAATGATCCAAAACTGAGAGAAGAGTTGAAGGGAGACATCAAAAGCTATTTGGATTTGAATGACACCGGTGAAGTGTCACAGATCATGTTGTGGGACGCCTTAAAGGCAGTAATGAGAGGAAAGGTTATTTCACCAACTTCTCATTTAAAAAAAAAGAGGACACAAAAATTAACTGATCTTCAAGGAAAATTAAAACGATTACAACAGGTTGATAGCAGTAGTGGTAATAGCAGGATAAAAGAGGAAATTAAAGGGATCAGGAGTGAAATTGACAACATTTACTTACAGGACACTCAGAAAAAAATGGTCTTTCTCAAACAAAAATATTATGAAATCGGGGGTAAATCAGCCAAGTTACTAGCATACAAGCTACGTAAGCAGAGAGTGGAAAGTGCAATTTACAAAATAAAACACCCATTTACTAAAACAGTGGAAAATAAACTTGAAAAGATCCAAGAGAGTTTTGAACTATTCTATAAAGACTTGTATTCACAACCCCGATTATCTAATGAGCTAAATATAGAAGATTTTCTGAAAACATTACATTTACCAAAATTAACAAACTTTCAAAATGCAGGACTGGTGCAACCTATAACAGTCAATGAACTTAATCTGGCTATTTCTAAATTAAAGGCTGGGAAGGCACCAGGCTCAGACGGTTACACCACTGAGTGGTATAAAACATTTAAAGAAGAATTGTCACCTGTTCTACTTCGCACCTTTAACTGGATTATATTAAATAGAAGAATTCCCCCATCGTGGAACGAGGCTATTATTTCTGTAATACCAAAGGAAGGCAAGGATAAGCAAAATTGCAGCAGTTATCGTCCAATTAGTGTACTCAACTTAGATTATAAAATGTTCACAGCAATAATAGCAAGAAGGTTGGAAAAAGTTCTACCTGCACTAATTCATCTTGACCAATGTGGTTTTATTCAACAGAGACAGACCTCAGACAATATACGGCGCGCTTTACATGTGATTGGACAGATCAACAAGGACAAGTCAAAGGCGGTCCTGGTAGGATTGGATGCTGAAAAAGCCTTTGGTTCTGTCAGATGGGTATTTCTCTATAAGACACTGAATGGGTTTGGTTTTGATGATAACTTCATTTCTATAATAATGTCCCTTTACAGTAAGCCGATGGCCCGGGTAAAGATAAATGGAGATGTCTCTGGCTCGTTTCCTCTGGAGCGGGGAACGAGACAGGGATGTCCGATTTCTCCCCTGCTATTTGCACTCTACATTGAGCCTCTGGGTCAATGGATACGACAATCTGAGGATATAAAGGGGGTAAAGGTGGCAGAGAAAGAACAAAAAGTGGCAATGTTTGCAGACGATGTCCTAGTGTTTCTGGAGGAGCCTGGGGAATCATTTGTGAGGTTGATGTATTTGCTAAATAGTTTTGGGAGGATGTCTGGTTACAAGCTAAATGTATCCAAAACTCAAGTAATGGCTTTCAATTACAGTGTTTCAAAACCTCTTAAGGAAAAATACAATCTGGATTGGGAGGCAGTATCTCTAAAATACTTGGGTATAAATCTAACTAAGGACTTTTCTAAGTTATTCCAATTAAACTACGATCCATTATCATTAGCAATTAAATCTGACATTCAGAGGTGGAATCTTGTCCCGTTTCTTAATCTAAATTCAAGAATTACTGCAGTCAAAATGAATATACTCCCGCGCCTGCTTTACTTGTTCAGAACACTACCAATTATTGTGAGTGAGAGTCAGTTTAAGGAATGGGACAAGTGGATTTCTCGCTTTATATGGCAGGGGAAAAAACCGAGAATCAGATGTAATGTTCTACAATTACAAAAAGCTAGAGGTGGAGCATCACTCCCATGTTTACAGTATTATTACTATGCTTCGCAGATTATTACTATACTGTATTGGTGTAACCCGCACTACCAAGCCAATTGGAAGACAATAGAAACTAGTTTATCAAAAATCCCTTTATCAGCAGTGATTGCGGACAACCACCTGGCTGAGCAGGTGGAAGGTTTAAGCTTTTGGATTGATCACACGTTAAAAGTGTGGCATAAAGTAGCCAGAGTTTGTGACATTGGTGGTGTTCTGAACAACTTTCGTTGGGTCGCTTATGATTCAGATTTCCAGCCGAACAAAACTGATAAAAGGTTCCACGCCTGGATTGAGAAACAATTAACTACATACCTCTCATTCACACACAAGGGAGCATTGCGCAGCTTTCAGTCCCTGCAATCAGATTTTGGTTTGGAGCAGGCAGATTTCTTCAGGTTCCTCCAGATGAGGGATTATTACAACAAACATTGTAAAAACTCAAACCTAACAGCAGTGGAGGCAGACTTCTTCAAGATCTTAAAATCAGCTCACAGTGATTCGATAAGGAAGGCAATCTCAAAGTTATACAATGGATTATTAAATGCAAAAAAGGATAATACCACACACATTAAGAATAAGTGGGAACAAGAAGCACAAATTAATATCTCTGATGGGGATTGGGAGGAGGTCTGCCTCTTTCAATGGACTTCAACCAATTCTTTGAACTGGCGGGAGCACTGCTGGAAAAATGTCACAAGATACTTTATATCGCCACAGCAAAGTAAATTTAGGAACAAAACAGCAGAGTGCTGGAGAAAATGTGGTTCCTCGGAGGCAAACCACTTTCATATATTCTGGGAGTGTCCTCTTTTAAAACAATACTGGGTGGGAGTCCATAAAACATTGAATAAGGTCTTCCAGGAGCAAATATCTAACGATTTTGCATGTTTGTATTTGGGTTTGGCTCCAGCATTGGTTCGGAGGGGAGACATAAGGCTGCTGCAGGCTCTTTTGGCTGCAAGTAAAAAATCTGTTACTAGAAAATTTTAGAAATATTCAAAATGGAAAAATTGACATACGCTTTACGAACACAAATGGATACATTCTACGCAATTTGGAACAAATGGATCGATTTTATTTCCCCCTCCCGAAAGGACTTTTCTTGATTCTAATTGCATCTGATGTTTATTGTAAAAACATGTTTTCCTTTTGTTGTAACAAGTAAGAAATTGAAATTCTAGGCACCCATTGGTTTTGTTCTGCTTCCTTTTGTTTTGTTTTTTACTTTTATTTTATTTAGTTTTTCTTTATAATTTACATTATTACTAAAATGTAAGAAGGATTACAAAATGAAAAAATATCGATGATACGTTTTTGTAATGTTGTGACCCTTTTCTTAATAAAAATCTAAATATAAAAAAAAAAGAAATTAAGTGTGGGTCACGAAAGGAACCCAGCAGGACAGAGGCTGCTAAAGTGCTGCTATTTGAAGTTAGCTTAAGCTTGCTAGGTTAATTTTATTTCACGATGAAATATTTATGCCTCACCGATCGTTCCTTTTCAGATGTATTTCAAGAACTTGTTTTTTTTTTTTCCTCCTGGGTAAAATATTTGGGCCATAGATGACACGTGTGTCGCTGCAAATGGCGACTGGTCTGAAGAAACATCTTGTCAGGTGAGACATACAGAACAGGGTATGTTTGCTTTTGCTAATGTTATGTTTGGGTCTATCAAACGTATGCTTTTTATTTTTAAAGTTGGGCTATATTAACTTGTAATGAAAACCCTACTCGGGTTTTAAACCTATGCTTTGCATTGAAAATATTAAACTCTTTCCATACATTGTTTTCTAGGCAAAGAAAAAGCTCCAAAAAATAGAGAGACTGCAAGTACAAGAAACGTAATTGAGGGACAAAAAAAAACACTTTCTCAAAAAAGAAATCTTGAACAATCTGAGGATCTGTTTGGCAGCAGTTCAGAGGAGCGTTTGTCACCTGTCCGCATGGTAAGTCTAATTTGTTGTGATGTTAATGATTCAATATACTGACCTGTGGTGTTATAAAGTATATCCATTTTCTTTATTCTCAGTCAAAGAGAAGGCTATGTGTATGGCCTCAACAATTCTCCCCACAAGCAAGCAGTTCTGATGAAACCCACATAGAGCCCACATCATTCAGACCATGTATGTATTTTGACATGCATACATACATACATCATTTACAACATGTGTTATACTTAACAGGAGGAAAATGTTGATTGTGTGGCTTCAGTTGTGAGGGAGGCAAATGGATTCATTCCCAGTTATACTGCAGCGCCTTCCATGGAAGAGATAGTTTCATGTCTTCGTGGTAAGTTTAGTGGCTTATCAAAATTTAACCTATATTGTTCATAATGTTTGCAAGTAAGTAATCTTTATTTATATACCGCCTTTTAACTGCAGATCTGAGTTTCAAAGCGGTTTACAATTGCATTAATGCATTAAGGAAATTTAATTTACTTTTTATTTTTGAAGAACTGCCTGAAACCTTAAAATTAATCAAGGAGTGTGTGGAGGGTTAGGGTTACTGCTCACTTTTATGTCATCCCACAGCACTTCTTGCCTGGAAACAATGTTAGCGTTTCAAAAATGGCTTTTCCTGAATCGAATTTGCATGTTTTTCACACAGGAATTAGCTGTCCTTGTTTTCACGAGGAAGATATTGGCAACATCAGCCCGAACTGGAAAATCAGGAAGAAGGGAAAGGATGAGGCATCAACTTGATGCTACAAAAGTGCAACCCATAACAGGTGAGTGACCAAATCTGATTCAAGTCTCAGATCTTTTGCACAATAGGTATGAATGTAAATGAGAGAGTGAATGGATGGTGTTGATTGGGGGCTGATGCGCCAGTGTGTTTGGCAACTTGCCTCCGTCATCACCATCATTGTAAAGCGCTTTGGATGACCTTGGTCTGTAAAATGCACTTTATATATATATAAACATTACTTACTATATTTACAAAACGGATTTGAATTTTTTTTTTTTTTGATTTTTTTTGGCAGATGCAGTTTCCGAGGTTCGTGCAGCACTAAGACGGAAGTGCAAAAATGAGCAGTTCTGCCAAAAGAAGGAATGAATACTTTTAAGTAATTATTTTATGTATACACTGTGTGTATGTTAGCTAGTTCCGGGGAGAAACGGCGACATGAGCCGACCGCATCCGGTGCCTGTGTTTCGCTGGTGATTCACGCTAAACTTGGAGGTCGTTTAGGTCCGTTTCAAGTTCTCTGCTGTTGACTATATGCCTCAAGTAAAGCACACACCTCTTGTTCATGCTCCTCAAAGTGACAAGTGTGAGCGAGTGTCTGTTTTTGTGAAAAAGCATTAGACTCTCATGTCAAATCAATGTTAAAAACACATCATATAGGGCTATTCCTTACTATTTTACGACCATTCTCCCTATAAATATTGAATTCTACCCCAGTTGGAATAAATTCAAAGACAATAGTTGATGGTTTTAAATAGTTTGTCTTTGACATGTAGGAGGCAGATGCCATGTCATACCTCAATTTAAAGCTATTAATGAGTTCTGTCCAGTCGGTGTTTTCAAGTTGATTTGACGCAAGAGCCGGACTGTGTTTGTTTGGGGGGTTTTTTCACAAAAACAGACACTCGCTCACACACTTGTCACCCTGAGGAGCTTAAACAAGAGGAGTGTGTCCTTTACTTGAGGCATTTGGTTGACAGCAGAGAACTTGAAACTGATCAGAAACTTCCTCCAGGAATTACTGGCGATAGACAGGGACTGGATGCGGTCGACAACTTGGACGTGAGATGTATATAAGATTTTTTTTTTTGTTTAATATGCATTTTATTTGAGTAAATTGAGTAAATAGTAAACACCTATTTTTGTAAAGAAACACTGTTGTTGCAAATTTTATGTGCAAGCGCATAATAAAGTTTATGTTGCATTGTATCAATGATTTGTTGTTTTTATCTGTATAATACAGAAAAAAGATGTTTTCAATATATTTTTTTATATACTGTAAGTTAATTGAAAATATACTGTAAGTTAACTGCAAGTATGTTATGAATATACTTGAAGTTGCATTGAAATGTATTACTCAATCATGAATTAAATACCCAAAAATCAAGTATACTTAAAGTATAATAAGTGCACTTAAAGTTGTTCCATTTTAGTACACATTAGTATATTAAGTATACTTTCAATTTACTTTAAGTTCTATTTAAATTCAACTTAAATCTATTAAGCACAAAATAAGTTGTTTCAAAATAGCACACTTAAAGTTTATTTGACTTATTTCTGAAATATATTTAGTATGCTAAATTTCAGTATACTAAGTATATTTTTTTTTCACCTGGGACAGCAGCAGACAGCAGTCTTGGCTGGAAACTGTAGGAGGTTTCACTGTCATCTGAACAGTGACAGTGAACAGAAACATATTTTCATCAGTTTTGTTCATAATCAATCAATCAATCAATCTTTATTTATAGGGCGCTTTTCCTGCACAGGGCAACACAAAGCGCCTCACAGTCCACACCACACAATGCACAAATCATCACCATTAAAATACAATTAAAAACACATATGTAATTAAAAAGCATTAAAATCACATAAGTAATTTAAAAACATAAAAATCACACAAGTAATTAAAAACAATAAAATAGTTAAAAACACAAAAAGTTACAACAATAAATAACAAGGTGTGTTCAAAAGATAAAATTCTCTAGTTGTATGCACGGGAAAAAAGAAAAGTCTTTAACATGGATTTGATAGTGTGCAACTCTTTTAACCTTTTAGCCTTATTTGTAAGATTCAAGCTGATTAGTGTTGGGCAAGTTAGCTAACTCTACTTGATATCATAAAACTTACAAGGCTAATATTCGTTTTTACATTATGCTAGTCTCACTTTGGTTGCCTTTGATTTATTTACCACAATGTATATTGTAATATCCATAAATGCTAACACCTATTAACGGTTTAACATTTTTATCAATGATTGCATCACATGTAGTTATCATGTTACCTCTTGTGTCTATGTTTTCAACTTCTGCAGCTTTTTGTTCATAAAAGTAAAATATGTATTTAATTTAATTTAAGTTATTTTGATTAGCATTTTTGAATATTACAATGTACATTGTGGTAAATAAATCTAAGGCAACCAAAGTGAGACTGGTGTAACCCAGCTGTCAAATCTGGTTTATTATTATTAGTAGTAGTAGTGTGGATTAAAAAAAAAGTATTGCATTGCACTGAGCCTCGCACTTGCGCGATGACGTCACACGTTCGAGCTGCCTCGCGCGCTGCATTCAACTACAGGTGCGGAGAGCCGGACGGAAGGGAGCAGGGATGGCTGCTGAGGGTGTGTGGACTGGAGAGATGTCTGGAAGTGACGTGGAGGGAAGTGTTCGAGAAGCTGGGGCGGGAAATGAAAGCGATACAGATAGCGTTAAAGTCTGGCAAAACCAAAAAAAGAAACGTAAAAGGAAAAAAGAAAACCAAGGAACATCTCAATCGGAGGTAACAGACCACAGTGAAGAAGAGGTTGAAGAATTCAAAGTTGTGTTAACACTGGTTGAAGAGGGGGCGTCGTTCGGTAAGTGGAACCCGATCCATCTCACTCGGGAGGTCGACAGAGTGATTGGAACTGTCAAATATGCGAAAACGTTGAGGAACGGATCGTTGTTAATAATATGTATGAGCGCTGAGGACAGGAAGAAAGCGCTAAAACTGACTCGTATTGTGGGCCAAGAAGTCAAGGCAAGAGTTTTAGAAGACAAGCAAGTTGTGAATGGAGTTATTTCTGGTATCCCTCCGAGTGTCCCAGTGGAGGACATCAAATCGAGTTTGAAAGGAACTAACGCTAAGATTGTAGACATTAAACGTCTCAAAGCGTGGCGTAATGGCGAACGAAGTGATAGCTTCTCTGTTATGGTCAAATTCGAAGGAAAAGTACTTCCGGACAAAGTGTTCATTGACTTCATGTGCTATAATGTCAGGGCATATATCCCTCCACCACTTCGATGCTTTAAATGCCAAAAGTATGGCCATGTTGCTGCTGTGTGCAGAGGAAAACAACGATGTGGAAGATGTGCAGGGGAGCATGAATATGGAAAGTGTGAACAAGGAGCAAAGGTTAAGTGTTGTAACTGTGGGGGAGAGCACAGCTCTGCATACCGTGGATGTGAAGTTAGTAAAAGAGCTGCTGAAGTACAAAAAGTCAGAGTCTCCACTGGAGTCACCTATGCAGAAGCGGCTAAGAAGGTCCCTGCGTTGCCAAAGAAAGTAACAGCTGCAGTAGCCCCAACTACTAGTAGCTCCAAGTGTGATAACTGTAACAAAATAAATGAAGATACACTAATGATGGAAAAAGAGGATTTCCTACTCTTCATGGCGGAAGTAATAAACTGCACCCTGCAAGCAAAGGGCAGAACAGAGAAAATTGTAATTATCCTAAGTGCTGCAGAAAGACACCTTGGTATCAAAGATGTGAAACTGGAGTCGATTAACGAAAAATTAAACGTAAGGAAGAAAAACACACCAGGACAGCGATTGATACAACAATGTGGTACCTCATCCTCTTTATGTTGATTGTATTCCAATGGAATGCAAGAAGCTTAATTAGTAACGGTCAAGAATTTAAAAAGTATATTGTGGATCAGGAAGCTAAACCTCATTTGATCTGTATTCAGGAAACCTGGCTTAAGCCAGCCTTAGACTTTGTAATACCAGGATATGTGTCAATCCGTTGTGACAGGGAACAGAGGCAAGGTGGGGGTATTGCTACGTTTGTACAGAGTGGACTTAATTTCAAAGTTGAGGATATCAGTCAAGAGTTTATAATTACCAAAATATGGGCGAATGATGGTCAGTTTTCTGTGATTAATTTTTATAACCCTGGCAACAGGCTGAACTCGGAAATATTGAATAATGTGATTAGTAAAGCACAAGGGAAAGTTATTTGGTGTGGTGATTTTAATGCCCACAGCACATTATGGGGCTGTCGTAGCACTAATGCAAATGGGGTAGCTGTAGAAGAGTGTATCCAAGCTAACTCACTTGTGTGTATTAACGATGGAAGTGGTACAAGATACAATTGTTCAAATAATGTAGTGAGCACTCTGGATCTCACATTAGTTTCTAGTGTTATTGCAAGTAAGGCTTCCTGGGAGGTTGTAAAAGGCGCCCTAATGGGAAGTGACCATTTTCCAGTTATTACCAAAGTAGGAACAGAAGTCATTGAGGAAACTGACTCAAGAATTCCAAGATGGAAGCTGGACAAGGCTAACTGGGAGTTGTTCAGAATAATAGTGAGCCGCTTGTGTCCAGAAGACTTTGGGAGAGAAATTACAGATGTTGACGTGTATAATGAGGAATTAACCTCTGTTATCCTGCAAGCAGCAGGGGACACGATCCCAAAGGTTAAAGGAAAGAAGCAGAATAAGGGTGTGCCTTGGTGGAATGATGATTGTAGTGAGGCCATTAAAAAAAGAAATAAAATGTTTAAAAGGTTACGTAAAGTTCTTACATTTGAGTCCCTCCTTAATTATAAAAGAGCTCAAGCTCAAGTTAGGAGGGTTATAAAAACCGCACGAAGAACCTTTTGGAGGAGTTACAGCAGCAAGATTGGGCGAGAAACAAAGCTGGCTGATATCTGGGGTGTCATTAGGAAAATGAGTGGAGTTAAAGGAGTTTATTCAATGCCAGTTTTGCAAAAAGAAGAGGTCACTGCAGTAAACAATAAGGACAAGGCAGAGTTACTTGCGAGTACTTTTGTTAGTGTACACAGCTCGAGTAATCTATCTGAAGACATAAAGGAATGTAGAGATAGAACTGCAAAAGAGAACCCAGGTGTCGCTAACATGAAGAATTCCTTTTGTGATGATCTTGACCTGCCTTTCACTATGTTTGAGCTTAAACGTGCAATAGCTTCTTCTAAACAGACATCCCCTGGCAAAGACGGAATCTGCTATTCCATGTTGGCGAGAATGGAGGAGGAGTCCTTGGAAGCTGTAGTGAGGTTGTTTAACTTAGTCTGGGAAACTGGGAAGATCCCTGATGCTTGGAAACAATCTGTTATAGTGCCAATCGTGAAACCTGGAAAGGAAGCATCAGACCCATCTAGCTATAGACCCATTGCATTAACATCACAACTAGGGAAAACTATGGAAAGGATGATTACAACACGGCTGAATTATTATTTGGAAAAGAAGAAACTGTTCACCCCTTTCCAAAGTGGCTTTCGGAGGGGACGAAGCACCATGGATGCACTTGTCTGCCTAGAATCTGAAATAAGAAAAGCCCAAACAAATAAAGAAGTGGTTCTGGCTGTGTTTTTCGACATAGAAAAAGCATACGATATGCTTTGGAAAGAGGGGCTGCTGATTAAATTGTCCAAACTTGGCGTTGGAGGAAGACTTTACAATTGGGTGCTAAGTTTCCTGTTTGGAAGGAAAATAGAAGTAAGAGTTGGATGTGCCTATTCTGATACTTATACAGTTGAAAATGGAACCCCACAGGGAAGTGTTTGTAGCCCTGTTCTATTTGATATAATGATAAATGATATTTTTGAGAATGTAGAAAGTTCTGTTGGGAGATCCCTCTACGCGGATGATGGGGCCCTTTGGATCAGGGGTCGTAATTTGAAATACCTACAAAGGAAAATGCAAAATGCAATAAATGAAGTAGAAATGTGGGCTGGCAGTTGGGCAATTAAAATGTCTGTTCCAAAGACACAAGTAATTTGTTTTTCAAAAAGACACAAAGAAGTTGAGCTAAATTTGTATGGACAAAAACTGGAACAAGTCGCTATGGTTAGGTTTTTGGGAATGTGGTTGGATGAGAAACTAACATGGAAAAAACATATTGAGTCAGTCAAAGATAAATGTAAAAAAGTAAATAACATATTGCGATGCCTAGCAGGCCGAGATTGGGGAGGAGCAAGAGGGGCCCTAATAAGAATTTACCAAGCACTCATGAGGTCCTCCTTGGATTATGGCTGCTTTGTTTACATGTCTGCTGTAGAGACACACCTGAAGAAGCTAGACCAAGAACAAACACAAGCACTGCGTACATGTTGTGGAGCTTTCAGGACCTCGCCACTCTCTGCCCTTCAGGTTGAAGCGGGGGAAGCCCCTCTCCGTCTGAGGAGGATCCAGCTCATGCTCGCATACTGGTTGAACCTTCAAGGCCATGACACTCTTCATCCAACGAAAGAGACATTAAAAGATTGCTGGGAGCATCAAGAATCTGAGCTTTTTAGCTTTGGGTGGGTGTGCGAAGTCAAAGCACAACACTTTGACCTAAATGGTTTTAAATATTGCCCCACAGTCCCATGTTCTCCGGTCCCTCCATGGGTTTTTGAACCTCCCAGGGTTGACCTATCTCTCCATCAAAGTATTAAGGATAAAGGAACTATACCGGAATGGCGTATTGTGCACGAATATCTTGAATGTCACTATGATAGTCTGATTCTGTACACTGATGGATCTAAGGACCCAGATAGCGGACGAACCAGTGCAGCAGTGTGCATCCCAGAGTATGGAATCAATATTAGAAGAAGAGTCTCAAACCATCTAGCAGTATACACGGTTGAGCTGATCGCCATCTTACTTTCACTTAACTGGATTTTGATGAACTCTTGTGTCAATATTTGTAAAACTGTTATTGCATCCGATAGCCAAGCAGTGCTATTGAGTCTCAAATCTGGAAAGTCGTGCAGGATGGATCTACTTTATAAGGCTTATAACCTCCTGGCACAGGTGTATAACAAGAATATTGATGTGTCACTGGTTTGGGTTCCCGCTCACGTTGGAGTAGAGGGGAATGAGCAGGCGGATATACTCGCTAAACAAGCCTTAAGATCTGACACTATTAACATAAATGTATCACTAAGTCAAGCTGAGGGAAAAGCCCTGCTGAAATCTAAAATCATGAAGCTTTGGCAAGAGTGCTGGGACGTCAGTGATACAGGAAGACATCTTTATGGAATCCAGAGTAAAGTTGGATCAAACTGCCTGTGGGCAGGTAACCGTAAAGAGGAATCCATTATCACTCGTTTGAGGATCGGACACACAGGCCTAAACCACTCACTCTGGAGAATTGGAAAGCATGTGGATGGAACATGCCAGCACTGTACACATGAACCAGAGACTGTAGAACATGTCCTCCTGCACTGTGATTATTATAGAGAGCAACGAGTCTGCATGTCAACAGCTGTTGCAAAAGAAACACGCCCATTTAATTTAAAGACATTGCTAGATCAACCGTCTGTAAACATCCGCAAACGTCTAATCCATTTCATTAAAACCACCGGACTGAAAGATCGTATTTGAACTGCTGATTCTAGCTTGATTCCAATGGTCCACACACCCAGGTACAGTAGGTGGCGGTAATACTCCTTTTTTTGGTTGTCAACCGCCAAAAAACAGCAAAGAAGAAGAAGAAGAAGAACTACAGGTGCGGTAATCAGTGAGTAGCAGAGTGAGAGGTGGGGACGCCAGAGGAAAGCTGAGCTGCAGGTCTGGTTTCATAACTATTTGCTTTTAATCACAGAAATCTTCCAGTTGCTTACATGTGTTACTTAACTCGTAGGAGCTGTCGTCTACTCGTCCGCTATCCTGTTCATTTAGGGTTGTGGGTGCGAGACAATTGAGGAGCCGGTAAGCTAAATGTTTTTAGCATAGCTTCATAGAGTTGCATTACATTCCGCTAGCTTAGCCGCTCCCATTCATTTACATGGGGAGCGGTTAGCCTAATGATTTTATTCATAAGATGCCTTGGTTTCCCAAGATGCTATTTTATATTGACATGACTATACTCATTGACTGTTTGAACTATCTTTTCTACTGTGTACAGTTATTCATAGTTAATGTACCACTATACTGTATTTATTGAACTTACGCTAACTCTGCATAAACAGCCATCATTACTGCTTGTTTATTGAAGATGCAGAGCCATTCATGTTTGGTTATAGAAATTGATATTTATGTAATATATTTTACATACATTGGATTATTGTGTTATGTGTAACATTCACAATTAAGAATTTGATTGTATTATTGCACTTTCATTCTGAGTGTAATATATAGAGTTATGAATTATATTTAGCGCGCTGTACCATCCTAATTCATTAGCTCTATTAACAATTTTGATGCACATGTGTAATGATCGATGCCTTGTGAGTGAGCAAAGCATTTATTGGAGCTTTCGGTTCTTTGTATAGGCCAGGTCTCCAGAACGATGGCGAGCTAACCCAGATACGTGCCTGAACCCAAAGACTTTACTCCTACTCCGACGTGGGGAGCCCAGCATCACAACCGTCGCTCAACCCAGGGCGGGTAGGGGGCTCCTGTGGCCCAGAGAAACTTTCATCCCACATTCCCTCAACGAACGGGTCAGACAATATACTCTTCCTCCCTTCACCATTTTTTCCCAACGTGGGTTTTTTTTGGACTATGGGTGGGGTAATGTGACTAATGTGAATGTTTTGTGATTTCCTTGTTTTTGCATTTGTAAATACTGTAAATAGTGTACATAACGTTGAGTGGCCATTCAAAATTGCAATATTGGTTCAATACATGTTGAAAGCAAACGTGTTGCCTCTGACTACTCTCTCCCACAACGAATCCTTGATCTTCTGATTCCAGCCTAATCATATTGGATCTGCTCCTTACATTAGATCTGTAGGGATCTCATGCTTATGTGTGCTACACTGGCATAATGTAAAAACGAATATTAGCCTTGTTAGCATGTTTTATGATATCAAGTGGAGTTAGCTAACTTGCCCAACACTAATTAGCTTGAATCTCACAAATAAGGCTAAAAGGTTAAAAGAGTTGCACACCAGTATGTACAAAACTGATGAAAATATGTTTATACCTTGTTCAGATGACAGTGAAACCTCCTACAGAACAGATTCCAGCCAAGACTGCTGTCCCTGCTGTGAGATGGCATTCTCCTACGTCATCGCCGCCATTTTGGCGCCCCCTAGCGTTTATATGCGGAAGTGAAAAGGTGCCACTTAAGGTACAGAGTCTGGGGCCCTTTCCTTAGGGCCGTCCAATTCCTGCATGACCGGAGTCAGAGCTGTTCACAGAATTTCTAGGCGCAGCCAGGGCCAAAAAAGAGTTTGGTTTGGACCTTCAACATGCACTGGGAGTGTGAAGCGGCTGGGATAAGAATCAGAACTTCCAAATCCGAGGCCATGCTGCTCGTCGGAAAAAGTTGCCTTGGCCTCTCAAGTTGGGTGGGGTATTATGGGTGTTTCATGACACTATGAAGCAACTATGGTTAAAGTTCAAACTCCTCATTCTAACAATATGCACGAGGTAGTACTTTTCCACTGCGTGTTTTGGTTATATCAAGGTTGAAGCTACTGACACTGTGGTGATAGCTGATTGGAGGACTCCATTCCTCCATGCTGAATAATATCACTTGCATTCTGTAACATCTTTGTTCGTGCTGTCTACCATCGACAATAAAACATGTCTTCTGTCTGAATTAAAGACACGATCACAGACTTTGTCATCCTCTTCAGGTGGACTCTCTTTTTAACACAAAAATGTGTGTGTTTTTTTTAAGACAAAACTGAAAAACTTCAACAGAAACCATGCATCTGGACCAACACACTTGGACAACCTGGGACAGTCCCGGATTCCAATCAGGCCTGCTGTAAGCTGCTGAGAAATGGGAAATACCATTGTTCTCTTTTGCATGGACATCATTTGGAACATTTGGATTTCTGAATTTGTGACTGAATTGTATTGCTGATCTGGTCTCTAAAGCTGAAACGTGTGATTGAAAGACACGTCACAGAAGAATTCAGGCTGCATTTCTTGTGTCGAGCCATGAAGAAATCAATACGGAAAGTGGGAGAGACTGTTGTCAAAGAAATATCTCAGAACCACCATCGACTGATGAAGTTTGGTATTTTACTGAAGATTGTTGACGAGTTTTATGAAAGATCTGAACATGTTTTATGCGTTTTCTGAGTATTTGAAGTATTGACTTCTGAGTTTTTTGAAGTACCTAGTTTATGAGTTTTTAAAGTATTGAGTTATGTTGCTGTTTATCAATCCTGAGGGTGTGTGGGGGAATTTGGGTATTTCATGACGCTTTGAAGCAACTGTGATTAAAGTTCCAACTCATCATTCTAACAATATGCACGAGGCAGTTCTTTTCCGCTACATGTTTTGGTTATATCAAGGTTGAAGCTACTGACACTGTGGTGATAGCTGATTGGAGGACTCCATTACTCCATGAGGTATAATATCACTTGCATTCTGTAACATCTTTGTTCGTGCTGTCTACCATGCTGCAAAGTTTGTTCAAACCCTATTGACTGTATATAGGTGGACAACGCTAACATTGGGGCTCTATAAACCACAACAGGAAAGTGCTCAGAGTTTTTCTCCTATTTGCTCTGGCTTAATGAAACGTAAACTCGTCTAATTTGGAAACCGTTTGGTTACACGGGTGAACTGTATTGTAATTGTTACCATTGTTGGGACCATGGAAATCTCTCATAATAGGCAGCTTCAGCTCAGGAGAGAGCAGATGCAATGACAGCGTAATTATAGGCTTGGGGCGGAGTAAGGTGCAGCCCAGAGGAGGGCTCAAAGCAGGCAGCAATCGAAGGATGACAGGATTTTTCTGGGCTGTGGAATTCTGTTGGTGTATTACATTTGTTTTGATTGAATACCAGGGATTGGCAATTATTTGCCAATCCCTGGTATTATTATTAAAATAAAATAAATAAATAAATATATATAAATATATATATTTAATATAAAAGATGGCGCCGTGTCATGGCGCCGCAGTGAGAGCTCTAGTGTGCAAAATCTGTGTTTTGTTGCTGTTTGTCTTTGAGTCACTTGCCACTGTGAAGTATGACCGAGAGGCGCTTCTTAACATTCGGGACCTTGCATGTGACGGGTCACTCGTACTACCCGAACTGAGGTGCACAAACTTCCTCGAGTGTCCCACTCGAGAGGCCCGTGGAGTACGGCAGGCGGGCCGCGGCGGTGGCCGCCAACAGAGCGAGGGGACTGTGCATCTCCGGCGTTCTCTCCGCGGTGTGGAGCTGGGCACCTCGAGTCGGCGAAGGAGGCGCAGACACCGGGGAAGGCGAGGTGGTCTGCTCGTTCGAAGCCGCTCCTCCAGGACCGCTCTGCCCTCCATCTACCTGGCCAACGTCCAGTCTCTGCCCAACAAGACGGATGAGCTCCTGTGTCCGGGTCCAGAGCCAGCGCGAGGCCCGGGACTGCGCTGTGTTCTGTCTCAGCGAGACGTGGCTCCACTCGAACGTCCCGGACTCTGCTGTTCAGCCCCCGGGATTCACCGCTCACCGCGCGGACAGAGTGAAGGAGACCACGGGCAAGGCCAGAGGCGGAGGTGTGTGCTTTTTAATTATATCAGCGCTGGTGCACGGACACTCGTATCGTGAACCAAACATGTACTGCCAATCTGGAATGCCTGGTCTTGAGCTGCCGCCCTTTTTATCTTCCCCGTGAGTTTTCAGTGATATTTTTATGTGCTGTTTACATTCACCCACGTGCGGATTACAAAGTAGCCCTACAGGATCTGAGCGAGATCTTTCACAAACATGAGTCTGCTCATCCTAATGCAGTCATCATTGTTGCTGGGGATTTCAATAAATGTAATTTAAAGACTACTCCCGAACTTTTACCAACATGTGACTCAAGCTACAAGAGGAGCACATGTTCTGGATCACTGCTACAGTAACGTGAGGGAGCTTACAGGTCCAGTCTCAGACCTCCTTTTGGAAAGTCTGACCACTCCTCTGTTCTCCTTCTTCCCTCATATACTCAGAGGAGCAGGGAACATAAACCAACCTCACGCACTGTGCAGTGTTGGTCTGAGGAGGCTAGCATGAAGCTACAAGGTTGTTTTGATGCTACGGACTGGTCTGTGTTTCAGTCAGAGGACGTCAATGAATTCTGTGACGCTGTGTCTGGATACATACGCTTCTGTATTGACTGCAGTGTCCCACAGAAGGTCATTAAAGAACATTTTAGTCAAAACCCTTGGATGAACGCGGAAGTGAAACTGAAACTTCATGAGCGTGCGTTGGCGTTTCAATCAAATGATACAGTTGCTTATAAGCTATCCTGTTACTCATTGAAACGTTCTATTAAATCTGCAAAGCGCAGTTACGGGGACAGGTTAAAGAGTTATTTTGAGGAAGATGACCCTCGGCGCATGTGGAACGGTATTAAAGCCATCACATCGTGGAAACCTAGTGCTGGGAAAATTGCATCTGTCGGCCAACACGTTCCACTGTCGCTTTGAATCCGCTGATGCCTGTCCTACTGTATTCCCTGAGTGTTTCAATCAAGTTGCCTTCACTGTGACTCAGGAGGAAGTCAGGCGTGTCTTGTCCAGGACCATAGTCCGGAAAGCCCCAGGCCTGGACGGCATCCCTCCTCGTGTCCTGAAACTGTGCTCTGAGCAACTTGCTCCTGTGCTAACAGACATTTTCAACCTGTCGCTAAGGAACTGTACTGTGCCGAACTGCTTTAAAGAGTCGACCATCATTCCAGTTCCTAAGAAAACTCCTGTGACATGCCTGAATGACTATCGTCCTGTGGCCCTCACATCTGTCCTTATGAAGACTTTTGAGCGGCTTGTGCTGGACTTCATTAAGAGCCAGATCCCTGTGAGTGTTGACCCGCTCCAGTTTGCTTACAGACAGAACAGGAGTGTGGAGGATGCCATCTCCTTTGCTCTGAACTCTGTCTACAGTCACTTGGACACTAGTAAATCTGTCGCGAGAATGCTTTTCATCGATTATAGCTCTGCTTTTAACTGCCTTGTCCCAGGTAAACTGATTGAAAAGCTCATGTCTCTCGGTTTAAGTGTTGCCATGTGTAAATGGATTTTTAGCTTTTTAACTGACAGATCTCAGAGAGTAAAAATCAATGACTGTTTTTCTGATGTTGTTTCTGTGAGCACTGGTTCTCCTCAGGGAAGTATTTTGAGTCCTTTGCTTTTTACTTTTGACACTCACGATTGTGTGTCCTCCTCTGACTCAAACTTGATCATCAAATATGCTGATGACACCACCATCATCGGTCTCATCAGTGACAATGATGAATCCTCTTATAGAGCAGAGATACAAAATGTGGTTCAGTGGAGTAAAACTAACAACCTCCAGTTGAACGCATCCAAAACATGTGAACTGGTCTACGACTTCAGTCGCAATAGTTCATTTGCCTGTCGTAATCGACAACTCCCAGGTGCAGATCGTAGAGGAGTGCAAGTTTCTGGGTTTAACTCTGTCTAACAACCTGAAATGGGTTAAAAACACTGACCGAGTCGTTAAGAAAGCTCGTCAGCGTCTCTACTTTCTGCGTAAACTTAGAGAATTTACCACTAACTCTAAGATTCTGCTTAACTTTTATCGCTGCACCATTGAGAGTTTACTTGTTGGTTCTGTGTCTGTGTGGTTTGGAAACATCACAGATAAAGAAAAGAGATCTTTAAACAAGGTGCTCCGCTCTGCAAAGAGGACCGTGGGCTGTGAGCTTCCTGTTCTGGAGGTTCTTTATAAATCCAGACTTTTAAACAAAGCTCTTAGGATTGTCAATGACTCTTCTGGCCACCCTGGGAAAGCCATATTCCAGCTTCTTCCCTCTGGCAGAAGATATCGCTCTCTGAGATGCAGGACATCTCGTTACGCTAACAGTTTTTATCCACAGGCTGTTATCAGTGTGAACAGAGCACTTTAATGATTTGCACTTGTTTTGAAACTGTTTTAGTCGATTGATTTCACAGTAACATTTGTTTACTGTTTTATTTGTTTTTATTTTTGTCTTTTAATGTTGTTTTATGTCTGTATTTGTCTGTGCACACTGGAGACTTTTTGCTAATGTATTCCAATGTGTTTTTACAGCAAATGGCAAATAAAGTGAATCTGAATCTGAATCTGATATATATATATACCGCGGGTGGTTATCCCTCTCTAAGCTTGGGTCCTCTACCAGAGGCCTGGGAGCTTGAGGGTTCTGCGCAGTATCTTTGCTGTTCCTAGCACTTCACATTTCTGGAACGAGATTTCTGAGGTTGTTTCAGGGATCTGCTGAAACCACCCTTCTGGCTTCGTGGTCACTGCCCCGAGTGCACCGATCACCATGGGCACTACTGTCACCTCCAGGCCCTCTCCAGCTCCTCTCTGAGCCCTTGGTATTTCGCAAGCTTTTTGTGTTCTTTTTTTCCTGATTTTACCATCGCTTGGAATTGCCACGTCCACCACCTTTGCCCTTTGTCTACCACCACAATGTCAGGTCGGTTCATTACCATTCGGTTGGTCTGTATCTGGAAGTCCCACAGGATCTTCGCACGCTCATTCTGTATCACCGTTGGAGGAGTTTCCCACTTAGACCTTGGGTTTTCCAGCCCATACTCTGCACAGATCTTTCTGGACACTTTGCCAGCCACTTGGTTATGGCGTTCCACGTAGGCCTTCCCTGCCGGCATCTTGCACCCTGCAGTTATGTGTCTCTGGCTGAATTCATACTGAGACGCTGCACAGACGTTTCCAGGCCATTAACAGAAACGACCTGGCTCCTAATGCAAATTTCTCAGCGTTCATACGAGGTTGAAAAACGATGTAGTTCTAGCGCCCGGCCAGTAGTGGGCAGAGAAACCTTACAACACACACTCGCGACCCCCAGCCCCATATATATATATATATTTTTTAAAAATCACCAATCCAATCACCTTAGGCCCTCCGCGGGCGGTTATCCCTCTCTAAGCTCGGGTCCTCTACCAGAGGCCTGGGAGCTTGAGGGTTCTGCGCAGTATCTTTGCTGTTCCTAGCACTGCACATTTCTGGACCGAGATGTCCGAGGTTGTTCCAGGGATCCGCTGTAACCACTCTTCTAGCTTCGGGGTCACTGCCCCGAGTGCACCGATCACCACAGGCACTACTGTCACCTTTACCCTCCAGGCCCTCTCCAGCTCCTCTCTGAGACCTTGGTATTTCTCAAGCTTTTCATGTTCCTTTTTCCGGATGTTACCATCGCTTGGAATTGGCACGTCCACCACCACGGCTGTCCTCTGCCCTTTGTCCACCACCACGATGTCAGGTTGGTTCGCCATTACCATTCGATCGGGCGGTATCTGGAAGTCCCACAGGATCTTTGCACGCTCATTCTCCACCACCTTTGGAGGAGTTTCCCACTTAGACCTTGGGGTTTCCAGCCCATACTCTGCACAGATGTTTCTGTACACTGTGCCAGCCACTTGGTTATGGCGTTCCATGTAGGCCTTCCCTGCCAGCATCTTGCACCCTGCAGTTATGTGTTTCATATATAATCAGTACCTAGCGAAAGTATTCGGCCCCCTTGAACCTTTCAACATTTCGCCACATTTCAGGCTTCAAACATAAAGATATAAAAATTAAATTTCTTGTCAAGAATCAACAAAAAGTGGGACACAATCGTGAAGTGGAACAAAATTTATTGGATAATTTAAACTTTTTTAACAAATAAAAAACTGAGAAGTGGGGCGTGCAATATTATTCGGCCCCCTTGCGCTAATACTTTGTAGCGCCACCTTTTGCTGCAATTATAGCTGCAAGTCGCTTGGGGTAGGTCTCTATCAGTTTTGCACATCGAGAGACTGGAATTCTTGCCCATTCTTCCTTGCAAAACAGCTCGAGCTCAGTGAGGTTGGATGGAGAGCGTTTGTAAACAGCAGTCTTCAGCTCTTTCCACAGATTCTCGATTCGATTCAGGTCTGGACTTTGACTTGGCCATTCTAACACCTGGATACGTCTATTTGTGAACCATTCCATTGTAGATTTGGCTTTATGTTTTGGATCATTGTCCTGTTGGAAGATAAATCTCCGTCCCAGTCTCAGGTCTTTTGCAGACTCCGACAGGTTTTCTTCCAGAATGGTCCTGTATTTGGCTCCATCCATCTTACCATCAATTTTAGCCATCTTCCCTGTCCCTGCTGAAGAAAAGCAGGCCCAAACCATGATGCTGCCACCACCATGTTTGACAGTGGGGATGGTGTGTTCAGGGTGATGAGCTGTGTTGCTTTTACGCCAAACATATTGTTTTGCATTGTGGCCAAAAAGTTCGATTTTGGTTTCATCTGACCAGAGCACCTTCTTCCACATGTTTGGTGTGTCTCCCATGATTTGCAGTGGTCTGATACTCCTTCCATTTCAATATAATTGCTTGCACAGTGCTCCTTGAGATGTTTAAAGCTTGGGAAATCTTTTTGTATCCAAATCCTGCTTTAAACTTCTCCACAACAGTATCTCGGACCTGCCTGGTGCGTTCCTTTGTCTTCATGGTTCTCTCTGCGCTTTAAACCGAACCCTGAGACTATCAAAGAGCAGGTGCATTTATACGGAGACTTGATCACACACAGGTGTATTCTATTTATCATCATCAGTCATTTAGGACAACATTGGATCATTCAAGGATCCTCACTGAACTTCTGGAGTGAGTTTGCTGCACTGAAAGTAAAGGGGCCGAATAATATTGCACGCCCCACGTTTTTTATTTGTTAAAAAAGTTTAAATTATCCAATAAATTTTGTTCCACTTCACGATTGTGTCCCACTTGTTGTTGATTCTTGACAAGAAATTTAATTTTTATATCTTTATGTTTGAAGCCTGAAATGTGGCGAAATGTTGAAAGGTTCAAGGGGGCCGAATACTTTCACAAGGCACTGTATATATATATATATATATATATATATATATATACTTAGCTACTACTTTTATTATTACCAAGTTACTATTACTACTGAAATTTCTCCACTGTGGGACGAATAAAGAATCTCTTATTACTGTCTTTATATATATTATTAGTATTATCAAAAACCTTTTGGATTCATAGCACTGTAATGTTTAAACAAGAAAAAAGTCAAAAAGTGTAATATGGGACCTTTAATGAGAACAAAATAAATGTACAGCGCATATTAATACAAGCCTTCATTGAGAATGGACTTTTGATTCATTAAAATAAGCAACAGACCTGTATGTGGTTAACAACTGAGGGTCCAGAAATGTGGACCGGGCCAGATGTAGCCCCTGTGACCCCAGCCCTCTTGAAACTGGTCTGTTTACTATAATGTTTTAGAATATTTACACTGTTCTGAATAAATACATTTTTATCTAACTAAAACTTGCACTTGGTGAGCGCATACCCCACCTACACATTTCAATGTATGGTCAAACTATTTCAATATGTAGTCCTTTGTGAAAAAGTCCTTGGATAGGCAAATGTTGATGAGAATACTGCTCCACTTAATCGTCTCTCAGATTCAGAAAACTTTATTGATCCCAAAGGGCAATTCATTTGTAGCATAAACTCAAAGCAGAACACACATACTCTACACAAACACACAGTGAGTCTCACAGTTCACACAGCAGCAGGTTACACAAAATAAAAAATAAAAAACAATGAACAACACAATTCCTAAAGTCAACCACCTCTACCAGAGTTCAACAGTTTTATGGCAGAGGGCACAAAAGAATTGGAGAAACGGTTTGTTTTTCGTACTGGAGCATAAAAACGACGCCCTGAAGGCATCAATACAAAGTCAGCGATCAGAGGATGTTTGGGCTGAGTCAGAATAAACTTAGCTTTATTCAGCACCTGTTCCTCCCACAGAGATTGAAGGTCTCTGAGTTTTCCTCCAGTGATTTTAGAGCAAGTTTGCACGACACTCTGTAACCTGTTTCTGTCCTTCAACGTCAGGCTTTGGAACCAACAGATAAAAGAAAAGCTAAGAAGGCTTTCAATACAAATTTTACTCTTTAAACTTAACATGTTATAAGAGACTATATTTGTATCCATTCTTCTCTTCACAATAGGAAATAATTAAACTGAACAAAACGGAGTAATCCTTGATATGCTGATGCTTATTATACAGTATTGATTCAAACTGTGCCAGTGAGATTCTGTTTACATGACCTATGCTAAAAAGATCTAAGATTTGGTTCAGTCACTGGTCAGGGGGCAAGAAGATCAGAGGGCTGTCAGCTGCTCTGTTCCAGGAACCCAACACCAACTCAGGCCACCAGCCCTGAGACTGAGAATGTGGAGAATCCTCTCAACACATTCACTCAATGCTTTGCACGTTTTCACCCCAGTGGGATGAGAGCCCTGTCACAAGTGCAGAGGCTGCATCCACCTTACACTACTGAGTGATTCCGTGCAATGAGCACCGGATCAAGTCAATTTGGCTGACGGGGAAAGAAGAGCGCCAGGACTGGCATACTGCTGAGTGAGTGAGTCATCCTGGACCGGACTGCTGTCATTCTGCCAGCACAACAAAAATTGAATAATTTATTTTTTGTCATGCTCGTCTTGGTGAATGCATTAAATCAATGTATCAAAGAGGCTCTTTAAAGGTGCGTGGTATTCCCTATTTCTTTGAAACATTCATAGATCATTCAATAAGTGTGTTAAAAGTTTGATCATCTCTTCTAACACATCAAAAGGATAAACATGTTTGTAGTTTTAAATGAGATTATGCCTTAATGATATATATAAGCACAAACAAATTGTGAAACCAATTCTTAACTAGAACCAGAACATGATGCATTGTAAAATGAATACTACTTAATACTGTATGATATGATGAGATGTGAACGCCCCCTTGTGTTCAAACACTGATAAACACTCACTGCATTGCAGCACAGAAGCTCTGGCTCACTATATGACCAAAATAATCGAAACACAACTGTTACCAGGCATTTTAAATTCATAATCATATATTCTCAAGGTACCTATAAAGTGCCAACTTATAATGTGTTGTTATTTCAATTGTATAAATAAACAACTTTTTACAACAAATAATAAACAACTATCAGCCTAAAACAAAACAACCTAGACTGCTGTACAAATAACTGCTCTGTACATACACTAGGTCTGGAGAGCCTTTCCATTTTTTAAGTGGCACTCAGCAAAAGAAATAAAGAAGGTATGCCATTGTTAATAATGGCATACCTACATACATTGCATAACAATTCCCTTTCTGGCTAAAACCTGAATTCATGTGAATTAAAAGTATCAATTAAAATAACCATGCTCCCTTTTATCTTAAAATATGCTACAATGTAATTACAGCTACAGAGCTCTGTCATAGTGCCCCCCCAAAGCATGCGCAGTTGAAGAGAAGCTTTTAGAAAAACAAATTCCGGAAGACCTGTCTGCCCATTTGGGTTTGTTGGCTGAAAGTGTGGTGCTGTGGCGGGGCTGTGGTTGCCACCGGGTTTGTGTCCATAGACGAAGGGCAATTTCTAGGTTACAACAACACACCAACACAAATACAAGACCGGATATCCGAAACACTTAACAGTTCATCTTTTCATATTTAGTTTGTGGTTTGTTAAACTCTCGATGAGAGTAGCAATGATTTCTCTCTGACAGAGCATTTCATCTTCATTAAAGGGTTTCCAAGGTAAAACCAGCATAGGGAAAATATATATATATATTTTCAAACTAGTGAAACAAACAAAAGCTGAAACTCTCATGAACCATAGCCTATTACATAAATAACCTTCTATATACAGATCATTAAATATCAAAACCATTCAATAAACACCTTAAAAATATCCGTTGAAATTTAAATTTAAATTGGCGTTGGTGAGATGTTAATAATAGCAGTCCCCGCCTGCGGAACAGCCAAATATGGAAGCAGCTCTAGACCGAGTGCCCCACACAAACTACAACTGTGAGAAGCTAAAACACACATAATGATGGCATTCACATCAGTGGTCGAAGGGAAACTGTCTTCTGACCACCAAACAAATGCAAAATGACAACTTCTGAGATGATGTACCCATAAGGGACAGTTCTAAATCGGTTTGTCTCAATATGTCATGTTTTCTGTAAACAATTCGGACACTTATGATTATTATAACAGTAAATTTATGCACATTACTCTGCATCACCCAAACAATACATATTTTACTGCAAGTTCTGCAAAGTTAATGTGAATAAAATGTAAACACTGTATGTATGAGTCAACGAGTAATGTTTTGACCATAATGTTTGCTGAAGTGCATTTGATATTTTGGTCTACGCTGTAGGCTGGAGGAGTGGAGGAATGTGACCACAAGGGCCCTTCCTTGTCTGGAGTAAAAGACATGGACCAGCACATCCCAGGTCCTCTCTGCGACAAACCACGACAGACAGCAGCCCACTCGCCAACTGCAAAATGGCAACCCTTTACATTTACTGAGATTCTATGAGTTAACCCGATCAACTCAGTTTTCAAAGCTGAATTCTTCCAGCTACAACTTAATGGAAAAGTTAAAACAAACTTGTGCTACTGCAACTGTTTAAAAATTATTTCTTCATCCAAGGTTTTCCAAAACCTTGTAGTGTGGCTAAAGCCAAAACCTATAGAACAGTCTTCCTGAAAATGTGAAAAGGTCTACTACAATTCTAAAATCCAGATTAAAAACAAATTTCTTTAGCTGTTTAGCAATCTTCACAACTGAAAGATTGCATCTGCTATTCTGTAGTATACGTCATGTGACAACTGTATGATTTTTATACTTCCTCTTTTGTGTTCTTGAGTTGCCCTGTGTTTGTGCTTTACAAAGTATCTTTTAAATCTATCCATGACTGGCGCTTCCTTTTTGAAACCCCATCCAGAGAGAGGGGGACTCTTACAAGTACCTGGGTGTTTATCTGAACCACAAACTGGACTGGACTCATAACACAGAAGCCCTCTTCAAGAAGGGCCAGAGCCGCCTCTACCTGCTGAGGAGCCTCAGGTCTTTTGGAGTGCAGGGGCCACTCCTGAAGACCTTCTATGACTCGGTGGTGGCATCAGCCATCTTGTACGGTGTGGTCTGCTGGAACAGCAGCATCACAGAGAGGGACAGGAAGAAGCTGGACAAGGTCATCAGGAAGTCCAGCTCTGTCCTGGGCTGTTCCCTGGACACAGTGCAGCAGGTGGGGGACAAACTAATATATATATATATATATATTTTTTTTTTTGTACTGGTATTGAAGCATTTTCAGCATCTACAGCTAGTTATGCTAGTTAAGAAACATAGCTACTACTTATTTTGTATATTGTGTGTGCTCCTTGTGTGCTCTTACTACTGTCCTGTATGTGCGCTGCAACATCGAAATTTCCCCCCTGTGGGACGAACAAAGGAACTCTTCTCAGAGCACTCATAGATCCTCAGACCTGTCTTTGCTAAACTGTTCTAGGTCCAGGCTTAACGTGCAAATGTTCTAAATTTGATCCCAGTTTGTCAATATTTTAGTATTTTAAATACGTACATTTCATGATTGGGGATGTTACCTGAAGCAATCATGTAATGAACAGAGCCATTTCAATTTAAATTAAAAAGATAACTAAACGTCATCAGTGTGATTTATTGTTTATAGTCAAAACGTCATTCCACCAGAAAAATAAATGAATACAAATCATAAAACACATTCCATGGGTTCCAAACTGTGGATTTCTTGTTATACTGCAATTGTTTGGTTTCATACTGATGTATTGTGCCTTTAAGCCTTTTGGAGCAGCGCATTGGAGTAGTAAAAAAATCTGTAAATGTGCCTTGTAAGTAGCACAACAGTTTTTCCAGTTCGATGGATATTAATATTTTTGGTATAACATACATAACATATAAAATATTGACCAAAGTAAAATTTGCACAAACAAAAATACCAGTAAAGCTGTAGTAATCCCTGCCTCTAAGCTCACGATTTTAGGGGAACACATGAATACCCCATCCCTCATTTATTATTTCAAAATGTATTGCTGTACCCTTGAAATCAATCAAGAAAATGTAATTTTCAATAACTGTAGTGTATACCCTTGTAACCATTTATGCAAAGTCCACAGGAAGAGCTTTATTATAATCAAGTCAATAAAGTAAATATATCTTACTCAGCATTACATTTAATCTAAAACAGCAAAGTCTTATTTCTATAGACGATGACATTCATATATTAATGAATTACGTCCAGTAGTGGGAAAAATATATGGGTCTCCACCATACATCTATAGGGTCACCAAAAGCCATTGTTTGAAATGTATACATACGACAGATACAAATGTTGGGCCTTCCTAATAAAGTAATGTAGAATCCCCACTGGCTGTAGATAGGACGTAGATATTACGTTTTATCTGTACTGATATTATTATAGATCCGTGTCTGTACTTAATAAATACAGTCTATGGTCTGTACTGAGCACTGACAAGCAACCACAGTCTGCACTGCCATCTAGCGGATAAATGCCGCCGAGCCAAAAGATCTTTAAAAAAAAGGTTTGTGGTGTTCAGAAGATGCTGACTTCTTTTCCCAAGAGGAATCGGCACCTGCCCACACTTTAAAGTGTACCACAACTAATCACAGGTCACTTTAAAAGACAATCTGATTACTGTGATAATTGAGAATTGATGGTGCATTGCCAAAATAAAGATGAGACAATCGACCAAACAATGCAATAGAGCTGACAGCTGCTCTCGAAGCATCATGGTCTTCATCACACCTCAGCAGTGTCATGGATTGTAAATATTGTTATTCGCAATAAGGCAGTAATTTCAGAAAAAGGGCACAAGCCCAGTACTAAGTAAATACGCATGTTTTTTTTTACAAGCTGTGAGTCATAATAACTACAATTCAAACAAACAAAGGCTTGACATTATGTTAAATGGCACGCTGAAGGTCTATAGGTGTTTTTTTTATGCCCTCGACATCGATCATATTTTTAGGGGGCGGGGCCCAACCGATGTCGCCACTTCCGGTCGTTCACGCGGGCTGATCCAAACCACAACAACATTGAAAGGAAATCTACTAAAACTAATGAGGTGGTTCAGCTTTTTTCAGCCACGCAAGAGATTAGTTCTTTTTTTTAAACGTCGTTTAGCGACATAACTACTCGTGGTTGAAATATTTACAAAGGCATCAGTTGACGGTTGGACAACATGTTCAGCATGGACAGACCCTCAAGGTATCACTTTACTCAGCACTGTTGTGGTCCTATGTTGTTGCTAACTTATTATTCCTGACGCAGAAAGACTAAAAGTGTGAATTACTGTGAGTCCAAGGGCTTTGAAGACGATGGTGAGTTACACACTAACTTTGGATATGTTTTGGACATGGATGTAGTATAATTTATTTTGATAGTTAGCTAAATTAACTCATATGTAATAGATTCATTATTGAAGTTACATGATTAATACAAGTGCTTTAGTACATAATTACTCGGTTATTCATCATGTTGACATAAAGATGACGCTTTTTGATTAAAACCAGATTGTAATTTCTTATTACAGATGAGGATTTTGCCTTTGCAAAAGGTCCTCCAAGTAAAAAGAATAAAGAAGCATTCAAACAACCCACATGTGTGTCAAGTCAAGAGTCAAAGTCAAGATCTCCAAGTCAGAAAAGCAGGTATTTATAAATGATTAGGTAAAAATTATAGAGCTTACTTTTCACAATCGCTCTACAACAATAGAATATCATAAATAATTTACACAATGTGTTTTTTTTTTTTTTTATATAGAAAACCTATGAATGTCAAGATCCTTGAACGAGACCTAGATGCTGCCATTTCTCTTTCCTTGTTAAACCCATTATGTGAAGCATCAGATCTGTCATCAGCACTACAAGGTAAGTTGTACTTTAAAAGAACAATCCTATAATTGTAAATCTTTTTTTTTTAATTCAATACTTATTCTTGAAAGACCCATTCTTGAATATGGGTCTTTCAAAAGACCCATATGTCCAGACTCTTTCTGTAGATGAGCACACAGAACCATTGTCTCGTTCACTGCATTTGTCCAACTGTAGTGTAGACACCATGCGTTTAGGTACAAAATCACATTTCCACAAATTCTCTAATTGATGATTAATTATGTAATCTTTTTTTTGCAGGATTGGATCAAATAAAATCAGAACCCAACAAATCCCAAAAAATGAAAGAGGCTTCAGACTTAAAGATAATTAAAAAGAAAACAGAAGATGATGATTACCAGCCTGGCATTGTTTCAGGTTTACTTCATATCAAACCACAGCAATCTTGTATGTGATGAAGTGCAAATGATTATTGAAATGTACATTTTCATAGATTCAGGAAGTGACGAAGATTACAGAGACCATGACAGTGAAGATGAAGAATTTACTGTCAAAAAGGTGACCCAAACTAAAAAGGAGAAACAGACTATAAAAGTCAAACAGCCGCCATCTACTAAAAAGAAGACTAAATCCACAGGTTTGTATATTTACCATTTGTAACATGTTCATTATGATCTACTTTGATATCCAGGTGAGCTTGTTTTGCATTTTGGTGAAAGGGATAGGATCTAATAGTCCAAATTCCAACCTGAACATAAATTCTTCTTTTCATAATTGACAGACTTAAGACAAACCCGTACTTCCTACTTAAACCAGTGTTGCCATTCCCCCACTTTGCGATGGCTAAAAAATCCTCTCATATGTGGGTGAGATAGAACGGCATGGAATGCCAATGATAAAACTTTAATAGGACTGTATGTAATATTTTAATTTCAAATTTTAAACCCAGAAGCTCCCATGATTCAATGGTATTCATTTCCTCACCTCAGGAATTGATGAAGCCCAAATAGTCATGGACAAACTCGTTCTGACTCTCCTATAAACCCGTTTATGTCACACTCACCATTTTGGTCTTACAAAATATGATTTAGCGCTCTCTGGGATCTTGAATCCAGATATGAGCCATAGCAACTATCTAATCAACATGTCTGCCCCTGATACAACCCAAAGTTATCACTGCAGAAAGAATGCCCACCAAATTGGTTCAAGTTAGCTTATATTCAAATTGGATTCCTCCACATTTAATCTAGCAGTATGGTGATGTCAGTACTGTCAGTCCACTCCTAACCAGACCTTTCTGGCCCTTATCAACACCTTTCTGGTGTGAGCATTCGGATGTCAGCATGCTCACACCATTTAGTCATTGTGAATACTTCACAATGCGCTTGTCCACAGAAACTTGTTTACATTGAAGAAATGTTTCAAAGCTATAATGGACATTTATAAATTTACCCCCAACAGTTTTTAAAACACTCTGTGTTTGCCTATTAAAGATGAAGTAAATTCATTGTCATTTTTTGCACAATTAAACCAATTGAATAAAAGAATATGTATAGAAACACATTTTTTAGAGATACTATTTGAGGACAATTTCAGTAACCAAGATATTCCTTTGGATTGCACAATCCCTAAAAGTTGTAAACTCATAAGGAGGAGTTACCAGTTGCCTAATGTGTGATGGTAATTTATTTTAATTTTTTTAAATTTTTACTGCAGCCCTATATTATTTATATCAATATAAATGGGAAGCAGTTTATACAACATGGACAGGTTGTGGACACTGCTGAAATATTACACATTAATTAACTCTTCATGTTTTTCCTAAGGTGATAAATACCTTTTCTTCACATTTTATATTTTGTTCTTCTATGGTTCTACTCACACACAAGTCCATACTCTACATTAGGTCTTACGTTTGAATGGACAAAAATAGGTGATGACTTTAGCAAAGAGCCGAATTAGAACAACTCCAGGCCTCTCGGTGAAGGTTAGAGCTGTGATCTGCAGGGCGAGCGAGAAAGACAGGCGTAACACAAAGACATAATGGATTCATTTTTAAAAGAGCTTAATGGGGGTCAAAGTATAAACATGATCTAATTAAAAACTAGGCAATGATTTATTTATTTTTTATTTTGTCTGACAGATGTAAGGACTTCCCTGACCAACAACCCATCTGGCCTTTCAAGATCGACATCTTTAAACGCTTCAAAACCTGCTACATGCCTGAGTCCAGCCACAAACAGGACACAAAAGTGGACCCCACCAGGTCTTGACGGATGTTATCACATAATGCTATATATTGGTCTTGAACATTATTATTTTATTCACAGGCCAAATAGGTAAGGGTTCTTCATCAAACAGTCCTCCAGTGAGATCGCCGAGTCAAGGTCTGCGCCTGGGATTGTCCCGTCTGGTCCGAGTTAAGCCACTTCACCCCAGTGTTACAAGTCACTGATATTTGTTTTTTTCCATGACTATAGTTTGTGCTAGAAAACCTGTACTTAAAAAGTGACGCCATTTTTCTTTTTTATGTCAAGAGAATTAAGAATTTTAAAGTACCGCTTTAACCCACCCATGCTCCCTCCTCCTGATTTAATAATTATCCTGCCAGTGGTTTTACTAAGGGGATGGAGTTTTTTATTGTTTAATATGTGCATTTTTAAAAGATACCCACTGTACATTATAGAACTGAGCAAGCCAAAAAACAAATTTCAGTGCTTAAAGAAATACGCATTAAGTTACTGGCATCCGATTGCACAGTGGGCTGGTCAAAGACTGATGAAGATCAATACTGATTTAAGTCTTATTTCTTTATAGCCTTCTTTTGCTTTTGTACTGCTTTTTGGCTGAAAGGACTGTGAGGTTTTCGGGCTAGTGGTGCTACTTTTTTCTGTTGGGATGCCTCAGGGCAGCTCACTAAATAAGTTAACTAAAGAGTGCATATTTGTGACTGTCTGTGAATAGTGATATAAATAAAGTTTACTTGCACCTAAGTTTCATTTTCAACTGTACAATTTTACTTTTAGATTACATTTTTAAGGATCATGGGAGCTTGCCAACTGTGTAGAACTGTGAGGACCAGAGGCATGCCCAAATATGGGCGAGTTCTGCTAATCTTTCAGTGCCCATGTGAGTCCATGCGCCACTGAGCACAAGCCATTGATTTGAAAAGGCCGCCATCTTTGATCACCGGGCCTTGCTTCCAGCGCTTGTGCATTTTTGAAGGTCAAATTCAACTATTACAAATTATGATGGAGGTGTATCTTCTTAAAAAGGTTACAATTGTAATTGGTCAACGTGAGTGTACCTTTTACTTTTGACAATTTAAATGAATGACTTAAAACCATCAACTTTAAAGGAACAAGAGTCATAGCCACAGAGACCAACAAAGTTTATAACATCAACAACACTGCTTTGTTTGATGTAAAATGCATAAACCCCAGGATCCCTGGGGATATTTAATAGTCTTGGCATCCGTGTAACGGCGTCATAGAAGTGCAAAAGAATAATGGCAGTGGGAGTGAACACCTGCAGATGATGGACTCCACCCAAATCTGCAGAGAAAACAAACCCCAGTACAACACTTATCCTCCAGCATGAAGCCCACTGGACTCAGGAGATTTATTTTCACTTTTGCGGTTGTTTTTTGTCTCTTTTACTTTGGATCTAAGATGTTGGATGGTAATAAATACTCAGAGAAACTGCCGAACCCTCTCCATAATGCTGTTATACTTGGAATGCTGAGGAGAATGGACAAACTGGAGGCTGTCATGAATAAAATGTGTAAGTAAAAATAGTTGTCGGTTCAGGAAAAATAGTCAAAAAAACAGGTTATAATACCGCCTGAGTTTGAAATTGATATCACACATTTGTTTGATATTGGAGAACTGGATTGAATCTAAAAATACAATATGTTACTTTTGTCCAGGATTCCCTTGAAAAAGAGGTTCTTAATCTCAATGGGACTTTCCTGGTTAAATAAGAAAATAAATACAAACTTTCAGTGATAAAAGCTTTAATTTGGGGCACCAGTTAATTAATCACAACATGCATGCAATGTCACACTATTGATATATATACTGTATTGCACAATACATTAACATTATTTCTGGAATTAAATTAATACAAATATCAAAGGAGGTTTTGTAGAATTATCAATCAATCAATCTTTATTTATAGAGCGCTTTTCCTACACAGAGCAAGACAAAGCGCCTCACAGTCCACACCACACAAGGCAAAAATCACATTAAAAACAGACAAAATCAACATTAAATTCACACAGGTAATTAAAAACATTAAAATAACACAAAGGATTACAATAATAAATAACGGTGCATTAAATTAATTTAAATTCTTTAGTTGTATGCACAGGCAAAAAGAACAGTCTTTAACCTGGATTTGAACATCGCCAGGAAGGCAGCCAGTCTCACATCCTCAAGAGGACTGTTCCAGACCATAACTTCATAAATCTAAAACGCTGCCTCCCCATGTCTAGTTCTGACTCTGGGCACGAGCAGGAGTCCCGTCCTCATGCTCCTCAGAGTTGGGTCATATGGCTCTAACATGTCATGGATGTACTTTGGTGCGAGGCCATGGAGAGACTTGTACACAAGCAGAGCTGTTTTAAAGTCTATTCTCTGAGCCACAGGAAGCCAGTGCAGAGACCTGAGGACTGGACTAATGTGATCATACTTCCTGGATCTAGTCAGGACTCGAGCTGCAGCTGCAGACATAGATTTGAATGTCATCAGCATAATTGTGGTAGGACACTTTGGTACTTTGTATTAACTGACCTAATGGCAGCATGTAGACATTGAACAGAAGAGGTCCCAGGATCGACCCCTGTGGCACTCCGCAGGTCAGGGCCATATTATCTGAGACACAGTTTCCAATTTCCACACAGTACTTTCTCTCCTCTAGATAGGATAGAAAGACCTAAACCAGCGTAGAGCGGTGCCAGCGACACTAACCCAGTCCTCTAGTCTTTGTAAGAGAATCTCATGGTCGACTGTGTCGAAGGTGACACTCAGACCTAACATGACTAAAACCAAGACTTTTCCTGCATCAGTGTTAGTGACTAGAGCGGTCTCAGTGCTGTGGTGGGTAAGCCAGACTGGAACATATAAACTGAGTTATTAGTCATTAGAAATTCAGCAAGTTGTTTGTCTGCAACTTTTTCAAGATTTTTTCCCATAAAAGGCAGATTTGAGATGGGACGGTCATTTTTAAGTACGGCAGCATCCAGACTGGTCTTTTTTAAGAGGGGCCTGACAGACTTCAGAAATCTTGGGGGTAGTACATCCAGGTTGCAGGTAGAGAAACTCAGACCTCTGATTATCTTTTGAAGAGTTTCATCATCGACAGGTGCAAAATGAGGTAGCTCAAAATGCCTCACTTACTGTTGCATTGTCACTTGTGTTGTGGAGGTGATGGCGTTTCTGATACCCTGAACCTTGTCTCGGAAAAACTGTGCAAACTCATTACACTTGGCATTGGAGGAGTGTCCTAATGGCAACTTAACAGGGGAGTTTGTTAATCTATTAATTGTTGAAAACACACAGATTGTTGCTGCAGCTTTCAATAGTTTCAGAAAAGTAAAATTCTCTTGTTTTTTGTAGCAAGCTGTTAAACTCACACAACTTATCTTTAAATGCAATATATACAATACACTTGGATCTTATGCAAATGTGCATCATGTTACAAGTTTTTACTAGTTTTATGTCCTTATCTAAAGCTATTATTAATTCAAGTATTTATTAGGATATTGAGTTTGGTCTACTTCTCTGCTATCAAAATAACAACTTAAATGTGTTTGATATAGACTTCAAACCTCTACGTTATTTCTATTATTTTGTATCCTTTTTTGTATACATTATGTTCTATTATTTTTTTATTAAATAGCAAATGCAAACAGAGCCACAGTTGAACGGAAGAAGCCACTTGTGCAGAAACTATACCCAGATTCTATCCTGTTCATGAAGTGGGGGGATGAGTTGTCAGAGGATGAGCAGAAGACCGCAGAGACACTGTTCCAAACATATGGCTACAATGCTTTTCTCAGTGACCAATTGCCACTGAACAGAGCAATCCCAGACACAAGACCAGACAAGTCAGTACTACAATCTCAGATATAGTAACTTTGTCTTCACACAAACTGAAACACTATATTTGCTTTTTTACAGATGTGCAGAAAAGACGTATTCAAATGATCTACCTACCATCAGTGTCGTGCTGATCTACCTAAACGAATCACTTTCCATTATCAAGAGGGCAATTCGCAGCATTATTGACAAGACACCCTCATGGCTTCTAAAAGAGATCATTTTGGTGGATGACCATAGCACCATTGGTTGTTATACATCAGATATGTTGTGTTGAATAAATCTGATTTCTATCTTGGATAAAGCTAATCATTTTCATAATTTAGGTGACTTATTTTTGTTTTGTCTTTGTAGATGACTTAAAGACGGCACTGACTGATTACATCGACTCCATAAATTACATAAATCCAGGGTTGATAAAGAGAATTTATCACTCAAAACAGCTGGGTCTTACACAGGCAAGACTGTCTGGATGGAAAGTTGCAGAGGGTGATGTGGTGGCCATTCTAGACGCTCATATTGAGGTCAACGTCCAATGGTATAGTATTTTTCTTATTTTAGGATATATTATTGTAGTTTTGCTGATTGTAAGTGTGCTTATAGGGCAGAACCACTGTTGGCCCGCATTAAAGAGGATAGGACTGTGATATTGACCCCAGTGTTTGATAAAGTCACGTTTGATGACCTCACTGTAACTCCCTACAAACCATCTGCACATGCATTTGACTGGGCACTCTGGTGCATGTACGAATCTTTCAGACCAGAGTGGTATGCACAGAAAGACCAGTCGCTGCCAGGAAAGTATGCTAACTTTCATATAATTATATACAATATTTTTGTAAAAATCATACTTTATAAAGACAAAAAAGTAATAGTGTTGTAACACAATTGTGTGTGTTTTTCCTCTTGTTATAATAAGGAGTCCTTCTGTCATGGGAATATTCGTTGCTGATCGCACATTTTTACAGGAGATTGGCTCACTTGATGGTGGTATGGAAATTTACGGTGGAGAAAATGTGGAGTTGGGCATTCGGGTGAGCATTATTAGTAAAAAAAGAAAAAAGAAAGTCACCTGCAGAGACATTAGCAGTGCTAAATGTTATATCTTCATATTTTATCGTCAGGTTTGGTTATGTGGAGGGAGCATTGAAGTTATTCCATGCTCTAAAATTGCTCACATTGAACGGGCAAAAAAACCTTATACAACAAACTTGTCTGCAACAGTGAGGCGCAACGCCCTGAGAGTGGCAGAAGTGTGGATGGATGAGTACAAGTACAATGTCAATGTGGTATGGGCTGTTCCTCTGGAGGTGAGGTATGTTTAGAATGAAACAAAACTGTAATGGTCATCAGTGACAAGTGTTTAATTGTTTCACAGAACCATGGGATAGACATTGGTGATGTCACAGAGAGGAAAAAACTAAGGGAGAGATTGAAATGCAAGCCTTTCAAGTGGTACCTTGATAATGTTTATCCAGAGTTGAGACCTTTGGCTCTCAGTAGCATTCTGGGTTATGGAACAGTAAGTCTCAAAGTGGCCAAATGTTGTGCTTTGTTTTAGTAAATAGATCATGTAAAGCTGCAATTGACATGCATTCCATGCTCCATTATTATTTAGTAAAGTATTTCACATGATGGCTCATTTTTGTATTACCAAGTTCAGAATGGAATTACTCGGGGTTTGAGGTATACTTTATTTTCTTCTTCAAAGCTTTTTGATAAAATAAGTTGTTTGACGTCAGCAAGGACTGCTTTCTTTTACCTACACAATGGTGAAGAGAGATACATTTGTTCCTTTTTTGCATAATTTCCCTTGAATAAAGTTTATAGTTCAATTATGATGTCACTTCTATAAAGTTAATACTGAAGTGAGTCACACATACTTTACTACATGAATGTCAACAGGATCTGAGAAGATCTGGATACGACATGACAACGCAGTGTTGATGTGTCTTGGACGCACATTCACTAAATCTTAATTACATGCCTTTGTATGATTCATATTGTTCTTGACAGATTATAAATGAGCTAAAACCAGATCTATGCATTGATCAAGGTCCAATGACTGGCAGCACTCCCATCATTCATCCCTGCCATAATGGAGTTCCTCAGGTCTGTTCTTTTTCAGAGTGAAATTGTACATGAATTGCTTCAACATCTTTGAACGATATAATCCATTTTCTACAGAATTGTGTGTACTGGACATCCGGAGAAATAAACATTGGAGGAATAAAATCCCATAAGTATAATGACAATCGCTGTCTGGTAGACACTGGAGATTCACTCGGCCTTTTTGATTGCAAAATGGCCAAAGACAAGAAGTGTCATATGTTGTGGGACTTCGAACAAGTAAGTGGACAGTAAAATATATGTTCATCAAATAGCTACTGTATACACAATCTCTCTATGAATGGCTTTTATTTCTAGGGAGGAGCAATCAAGAACAGAGAGACAAAGAGATGTCTGGATCTCACTAAAGTCTCGAATGTCTACACACTGGTCATTCAGAATTGCACTGGTCAGCACTGGCGAATACAACATGTTTTAAAAAGCACGAAATAATAGGATTGTTATAATCCCCTTACAACAATCCTACAGATGAAAATAAACCATGTCACATCTCTTGTTAAATAATAACATAAACTATTATTGTTTGGTAGTAAAAATATTTGTGTGCCAGAGTGCATACATCAACAATGATGCCTGCTGCTGGGAACATGTTTGAGTTTGAGATTAATAGAAGCAACATCAGTTTCAATAAATATTTAATAACCTTGTTGACACATGTTATAATTGTCATTTTGTCTGCAGTCAATGCTTGAAACATTCACTTTTGGTCAACTGTTGTTGGCAATGAAAAGGTCCCATTGTTTTTGCCACATGTCATGGAGTTTCTTTTTTGGATTCGTGGGCAGTGAGCTGTACCTGTGAATAAGATAATCTTCATTCAGTGCAAACATCTAGTACTTTATTCTGTAGCCCTATAAAGAGACATGAAAAATATGATCCTATATCTGTTACAATGCACATATTTAAAAACCTTATGGAATTAGAAGCCAGTTCTTTCAAAGTGCCCAGGTTTGCTTTCAGGCCGCCTATTCCAACAAAGGCTTGGTAGAAGTCATATGAAAGGCCTGATGTTCCAAACAGAGATGGGTCATCTGAGCTGATGACCAGAGGGTGACCCTCAGACATGAGCACAACAGCAGGATGGTTTCTGAGATCTGAAACCAGCTTCAACACCTAAAAAGGATCCAACTTCATTAGTTTATGCATATTTCTAGATGAAACCTATTTAGCAATAATGCTTAATGTAGAAACCCAGACCTGGTTGGAAATGGGACACAATTCAACAGCTATGTTATTTTTTCTGGATATTTCTTTGGCCAGAGGGTGATGGACTATGGAGTAGCCATGACCAATGCGAGAGGTGTTGAATAAAAGAGCGTCTAGGATGTTTTGGTCCACATCAGATCCTTCATCGTCTGCAATAAAATATACTTTACTATACTGACTGATTTAGAAAGTACATATTTTGTTTTGATAAGATTAGCTAAAAGAACATATTTGCAAATCCAGATAGTGAGGACTCCCTGGGGACATTTAAAAAAAAAAATGTTTTATTTGGATTAAATATAAATAGCTCCAAAAAACCAGATGCATGAGAATGAAAAATTCTAGATACTAGAGGAACCTCTTGCATAACAATCCAAGGAATACCTGTCTCTCCAGCATGGAAGAAAAATGGAAGTGTGACACCAAGTTGAGCAGGCAGAGAAAGTGCTTCTCTAAAAAACCACAATGTCCTCCCGTCATCTTCTCTGCCAACCTTTACAGACACAAAATTCAATTAAAAAGCTAAGCACGAGAATATTCTAAATTAATCTTACCATGTCAAAGCCGACAACCACATCCGGGAAATCTTTTTGCAGTTGAATAGCTTCTTTAACAACAGCTTTCACTTCCGTTACTCCCAGTGCCCTGAATACAAACATAGTGTATTTTATCTTATTTTGCAATTTTGTTTTTTTTGTGAGACATGGTTAAAACTTGTCACCTAAAAGTTTCAAAGAGCAGTATCCATTTCCTGACTCGTGAAAGTAATTTAATGAATCAAAAATATTAAATTATACTAATTTAATTTGGAGAACATTGAAATTAAGCATTATAACAATTACAGCAAAGGATCTAAGTTTTGACCACTGGTACCTGTGGGCGGAAATTATTATACGAGCTCCAAGAAAGTCTGGGTGGTCTTGCACAAACTTTTGTGTCACATTTTGAAAAATTTTGAGAGTCCATACTTTGTTATGAATGGTGCCATCAAGCTCATACGTCTGCAAGAGAAAAAGTTACTACTATGGTTTACTCTACTATATACCCTTGTTCATCACTATTTCCACCCTAGTTATTAATATTGATGCAAATACAGACCCTTGATAGGCCGCTGCGCAACTCCAGGTACATAATGTTGTCATAGTAAAGCTCCTCCAAGCCTCTGTACACATAGTCCTTAAGCACAGGAGCATGAGTTATAAGTCCAGCTGCTGCAATGAAGGCTTTCTCAAATTTCTCCCAAACTATGTCTTGGTTTGGGTACACCCTGTCTGGATCATCAGTGAACAGTGTGAGGTGCTGCATCAAGCTGAAAACACAACAGATTTCATAGTTTCACAGAATAAATCAAATAAATACCATTGCAAGATACAGAGGCTAATATTGATCAAGGGTGTAGTGCAACTGTCTTTCTATTATACCTCGTGTTCAGGACATGGACTTACGCCCTATACAAAGGTTACCAAAGGGATATTTGTATAGCAATTAATAAATTTAAAACTTGAACAGTATATATTGTGAAAAGGTTCAGGAAGGACCATGAATAAACTCACCTCTCATCAAATCCTGTTGGGTCTGCTATTCTAGCCCGGAGTGTCTCTAGCAATTGCCAGTAGAAACAGTCCCATCTGGGGAAAGGCTGTCTGTCAGAGAAGAGGAACCGGACTGAATTGTCCCAAGTGAAGCAAATGTAGCAGTGAGGCCTGTAGGTGACGTTTTTCACTAACCACTCCACACTGACCATTGATGTGCTGTGAATATGAAGGGCAGCACCTGTTTCAAAACAAAGTTACAGTTGAACCCAAAGCAGACTTTGAATCACATTATTATTATCATACATATCAATATACTAAAATTATTATGTTTTTTTTTTTTGTATAAAAAACATTGCCATTTTAAATTTAGGTTTTGGATTCTATATATGATAAGATAATCATAATACTGTAATTTATATGATTCAATAACTTCCTTCACCTTTAGGCATTTTTTGTATTAGTTTATAGACGGGACTACTTTGAATGAGTGCTTTTGCATTGAAGAAGTGCATAGCAGGTGGGAACTTTTCTGCTGACATCTCCTGGAGCTTCAACTTGTGCAAATGTGAGTCAAGCTTTTGCTCAGCCATATTCAGAGACATCCGGCCCCCTGTTTGTCGGGAGGCCTCATCGCGCAGTAACTGGTCCCTCTGAGAAGGGTCAGGCATCCCAGAGCTGGCCTTCACAAGCAGCAGGAGGGTCACAAAGGCAACCGGCCGCTTTAGCCACACAAACATGTCCTGGAGTAGATCAGGGAGGTGTGGCACTGGCCATATTCTAGGAATGACAAAGAACAGCCTTCTAATTAATTAGTGTTATTATCGATCTTTGAAATAGACATTTCCATATTAACAGTAACTTTTACAAACATGTTTACTATATCAATCATTACAAAAATATGTATTATTTATAATGTTATCATCTATGCACATGAAAGTGGACTTGTTTATATTTCAATTTTCACCAACTAAAGTCTATGTAAGGAAAATAGTGTTGCTTTAGGAAACATTAAATATCCTCTTACAAATCTTATGGTACATTTTACTGAATGCACATGGGTCTCAGTTAAAAATTATTTCAACAAATCCTTTTTGAATTATGAATAAAGTTTAGAAAATATCAAAAG
Source organism: Knipowitschia caucasica (assembly GCA_964034765.1). NCBI lineage: Eukaryota > Metazoa > Chordata > Actinopteri > Gobiiformes > Gobiidae > Knipowitschia > Knipowitschia caucasica. The sequence continues at coordinate 20,044,039 of OZ035823.1, forward strand.
TATAACAAACAAAACTCAACTTTTGAATAGAAAATATTCAGGTTTAAATAAAATAAAAATCAACATTTAAAAAAATCTAATGGATTCTTCAAGGAAGTGGTCCAATGCGATGATGAAATCAGAAGTGTAGGATTGTTTGACAATCCCTATAATGACTATAATGAACGCATAACAGCATTGACTGCTTTAATATACTGCTTTAATATACTGCTTTTGCTACACAACTATCAATCCACAAGAAACATTTTCCCTCCGAGGATTGTGACACAAGATGTTTACAATTGAAAGGACGCTGAGGACGACAGTACATTAGATTGACTAACCCGTTCAAAAACAAATCAGAAGTAAACATTGTCTATCAATACTTACATGTGTAGGAATTGTAGCATTCCCCAGAAAGCTTGTGTCCCTCTCGTTCAGAGCTTTTGCTAAACCATGTCAGTAAAATCCTGAGAGTAACTGTTTAATTGGAACATTTTTGTCTGACAGCTACCATGTGACTAACTAATGAAAGGGGCATGAATGGGCTGTGTAAGAGGAGGGGGATAACATGCTTAACAATGAAGAAACGAGATATTTATTTATACTATATTTTTTTCAACACTCATTTTTTACAACATGGTCAGAAAAGAAAGCACAACCACAACACATACATATAATTTAATCTGGAAAGTTCATCTCTTCATACACATAGCATTCTCTGGAATATCATCTCATGTCCTTGACATGGAGGAAGAATAAAGTACACATAGTCACTGGGACAGATACACATTTTTGATTTGCACAGATGTTTGAGTTCTATGGATACACGTTTTTTTTCTCCACAAAAATTGGTTGGATTGGTGAAACAATGCTCTTTGCAACTTAGTGCATAGTTAACAAAACTGGAAAAAAAGCGAGTCAGGAAAAATAACTATGTGCTGTGAAAACAGATCCAATTAGAGCGTATCTGTTAGAACAGTTTCCAATTGTTAACTTGTCCCTGACTAAATAGTGTAAACAGAGACTGACAAAGGAGCAGCAAAGTAAACCAGTCATTACAACTGTGCACCAATCATGATTACAGAGTAAAACCATGTCCCTTAATGCACAGAGAAAATACAGCGATACATCACAAAACACAATGCACCTTCAAGTTTAAAATCATTTCACAAACAAGAATAATAAAATAAAAAATAAACATGGATCTAGTGCTAAATAGCAGACACCCTCAATCCATAAACTTGCGATTTGGATTGGCACCAAAAAGAGCCACTCTAATGTCAGGCATCATCTGAAAATATATACATTATGTTAGAATTGGCACAAGATCCAAAAGGTAAAAAAAAAGACAAAATTGAAGTTGCTAAATAAATTATGTATGAATACTTTATTCTCAAAAGACAGTACATACCTGCTGAGCCATGAGATCCAGTCTGCTCTCCAGAGTGTTGGACACTTTAATCTTTCCATTTCCATTATAGAGCTCAATACCTCCAGAGCTGAAATAAGATAAGATGTGCTTTATTTATCTCACATAGGAGAAATTTACATGTCACAATTGGCATGGATAGAGACACTCAGATTGTGCAAAAGGAGGAAATGTGCAAACATGTTACATGCAGGATATATATGTACAATAAAAGTGCAATAATTATGTACAACAAAAGTGACAAGTGTCAATAGGAAACAGTGTCAATAGTAGTGCAGGTTTTCACACAGTGATCATTTAAAATGACTTATTGATGACCAGGTCAAACCAAAGATCATTAAAGAGAAACCAATTGTTTTCCAAGAATGACAGAGTTTTCCTTACATATCTGAAGACAGGTAATTGTCCTGATCAATGCGTACTTCCAGATTATTTTTCACAGCTGCTTTATAAGTAGGAATAGTCTTCTGGATTGATGTCTGGAAAAATAGTAGGAATAATACATTCAATGCAAAATAAATAATACATTTTAAATACAAAAACATCCCACTCACCTGTACCATTTGGACATCCTGCTTACGGCAGCGAATAGTTACTTTTTCCTCCAAAAGTTGATACAAACCCTTTGGATGACAAAAAAGTATTTTTATATATTTATTTCTGATTATATAGATTCTTCTTAAAAATGTGAACCAACCTGTAAAATCAAGCCGTCCATCAGAGCTGGATACCTGGCTGGATCCTTTGCAATGTTAGCAAGCCTTTGACGAGCTTCATTCAACATTTCCTGAAAACAAAGTTCATAATTTTAGTTAAACATGTAGTTGGATACAGGCAGCTGCTGCATAAATGTGTCTTACTGAGATCATGTCATCGCGAGCCTTCAGGACCTTCAGTCGGGCCTGGTTCATAAGGTTAGACATTTGGCTGGGGGGGGGGGGAATATACATATCGATTTAGGCTTCTGAACACACATTTTGTCATCGAAGGCCCCAAAAACATTTATGATTCTTTTCTTTTCATAAACTTAAGACAATGACTCACATTTTCTTTTGCTGCTCAATCTGCTTCTCTTTCTTTTCATAATATTCCATTATCTTCAACCGCTGAGTTTGAACCAGTCGTCCCTTCTCAATGTTGAACTCCTCTTCAGCCTTAAAAGAAAAATATTCAAACTTTTAGTCAAGTATTAACAAAAAATATGGAAAACTACAATAAAAGGATAAAATGATGTGGCAAAATATCAAACCTTAAATAATTCATATTTACATATCCACCAATTATTCAGATGGAAATACAGTACCTTGGCATCAATCTCTTCTGCCTTCTCATTTGCCTCCTGTTCGATGAAGGCCATCATGTGCTTAATCTGTAGAGATGATTGAAAAGTAACACTAAGAATTCAATATATGTAAACATTTGTCTCAGAATGGATGTCATGTAGCTATTAGATCATTTGTGAATGCAAAGCCGTTTTATTTTAAGAACTCCCAACAATTATAGTGTAAGGTCATATCATCCAGTTCCTCTTCAATCCCAAGCCGATGCGTGTGCTAATCATGTGATCCTACTGAGCATGCCAGCCTGCGTTAGGTTAGCCATGCACAAAATGTAAAAAACAAAATATCTCTTTATTGCATATACAGCATATTTAGACAACGCTAAATGGGTGTATTTCTTATAATGGGCAGATACATAAATCTTTCATTTTTTGATCTGTTAGCATGTTGCTATGTCAATGTCACTTTTGTTCACGTCCGATTCTGATGCAAAAGTTACATCTCAAGAGCAACGACTTGATCAGCAAAATAACATGCTCAGTTTGAGGTTGGTCCGTGACTTGTGGATGTGAACATAAAGGTTACCTGCTTCTGTACGTCTGCATCGCTGAGAGCCATGGTGCTGTATCCTCCGGGGCCTGTGTGAGGGCGACAAAAGCAGAACACGACAAACTAGTAAATGGGACTCGGAGCGTGTGGGGGACGTACGGCTACAGAACACACGCGTACGGAGTATTCACAGCAGTCGAAGCTGGATGATCGCTTACCTTAAAGCGCAAATGGAAATATGTCAAGCCGCAGTCGTGACTCGTAAAGATGTCTACGAGGATCAGCTGATGCGTCAGATCACGTGATGTTTACTTCCGGTCACACTGAGCCACAGCGACGCCGCTTTAAAAAGATCAATCTGTAAAATCTGTAACAAATAAACTAATCACACTGCACTGTTATGCTCGCGTCAGTGTGGCGACATCAGTCACTAGTTTGATTTATTCAACCAGGATTTATTGTGCTGCGCATTGACACTAGATGGAACCAGATCTCATGGAAAAAGGAGACACACCATCCAGACAGAGCGCCGCTAGTCCATACAGAAGCGTGATGAGCAGCACCAGTGCTTATGTGTTCATATTGTTTCTTTCCTCTTAATTTTCCTTTCTTCAGATTTTCACCAAACACATTAGGCCTCGCCACCTTGAAGACGCAGGTATGGTACATTAATGACGATTGTACCTTTCCTCAGAGTGGGCAAGAATACAAAAGTTATGTATGCGTAATAGCTATGAGCCTGGGGTTATACATTGGTGGGTGTGATTGAAGACTACTGCCTGCCCATGTCAGTTTGCCCACTTAAATATGTGTAAAAAAATAATAACAAAATACTCGTTTCATAATGGAAACCTGTATGTGGTAGAGTCATTACATAATTAGTATTTCTGTATGTAAATGAGAAATGCAAAAATGCAATACAATTTTACCATTACCATTATAACAGCCTATTTATCATTTCCTTGAATCTGAAATTAAAAATGTTGTCAAGGTTATGTGTTTACTTTAATCAAATGTTTTATTCTTACAATAACAAAGTGTTGAAATAAAGATTTCCCTATATATAGACCCTAACCCTGCCTTTCACATATAACTTGAATAGCTTCCACTGCTCTAAACAGATGGGAATGTGCAGTTACTAAAGATAGCAAAATATGAAGGCCAGGGCTATAATAAGGTACCAGAAACTTTTTCCAAGCCCCGACTTAGTGCTGGCACTGGAGCAGCAAAATGTAACAATGGAAAGAAATGTTCAACAATATAACTTTGGTTTGTTGTTTGACATTTTGTATTCATTTTTAGTAAAATTTAAAGTGCTGTTTTCATATGTAGATGTTGATGGTTCAGGGTTGATGAAAAACTAACCTAACTTCCGCACTTGCCTTGCAGTGATCATTCTGGAGGGGAAGCACCAGAAAGAGTCCAGGGGGGGCAGTGACGATGAGACCAGCTTGTTGACTCCTGTGCCGCACATTCCATGGCAACATGAGAGCTTATTGGCCTCCTCCTGGTCAACAATGGAGGATGCAGACATTGGAGACCCCACCTTAGAGGCTGAACCCTTGAGTCAGGAGGAGCAGGGGCCAGAGACCGGACAGAGAAGTGCAGAGGCATCATGTTTGGAGATGGAGGAAGACATCTGGGCTCCACAAAGCATGGAGATAATAGTTTTGGCAGAAGACCCGCACATTGAGGCAGAGCCCACAGAGTTCATGCAGGTGGTTCCCCCGATGGCTCTCCCCCCTTTGCCTATTCTGCAACTGGACCCTCCAACACCAACAACGTTTTGCACCACATTCACGGAAGCTGAAGAGCTCTTCTCCACTCCACAACTCCTTCACCCTCCATCAATACTCACACCAAGGAAAACTGCAGTAGATGACCCGGAGTCGTCACAAAAACATTCACTTCAAGCAACATCACCACAAAGGGAACAGTTAGAGTCTAAACCTGCCAAAACACATGCTATTACCGACGTGCCCTTGCTGCTCTGTGAAGGCGCTGCCCTCATTGCCATTGTAGGAGTAGTGGCCTATGGAGCTGTGGCCCTACTAAGAAAATAAGATCAACTCTGAAATTCTAATAAAAAATGAAGGCCAATGTATTCAAATCAATATACTTATTTTGTCTACTTAGCACGCTCACTTTTTTGTTTTGTCCTCGATATATAATAGTGATTTGGCGTGATATGGTTTTGTTATCTGGATCTGCGGTTAATGCTTCATTCTTAGTCATAATCATTATCCATCCATGACTTCACACTTCTTGATTTTCATTCAGTGCCAGTAAATAGAGAACAATAGAGCCTTTCTGTGCTGTGGTTAGTTGGCCTGTCCCACATGCATGCAGCTATTGAATTAAGAAGAGGAACTGTGGTGCTGGTTTGTTTGGCCAAATAGAGCAATACGTAACAACTCTTCAGCCCTATTACAATTACATGAGTACTTGATGATTTTGAAAAACCCTGTTAATGGATGAATCTTTAATAAGCTATATAAACCATGCAGTAGACACAATGTTTTATGTTTAAATATCACAAAGAAAAATTTAAATTACCATCAATTACATAATACAATCTTTTAATAGAAATTCCCGATTTCATTTATTTATTTATTTGGGGTTTAAAAGGAGGTACAATGCATATTAATGAACATTTAACCAATGTAAATATGCCAGATTATAGCCTAAGGCTAATTTCCATCTGCAGACCCCCCTGGCAGGTTGATGTTAACGAAAAACATAAAAAAACAAAAAACAAGACATAATAATACAAATCATGCAAAGAATACAATGTACACAAGACTATATACAGGACATGTACAAGGACAGCTGAACACGTACAGACATGCGAGACAGTAAACAACAATTGACAGAAGACATGAGACATTGTATTGCACTGTTCCCTATTGCACTGTTCCCTATTGCACTGTTCCCTACTGCACTGCTCCCTATTGCACTGTTCCCTACTGCACTGCTCCCTACTGCACTGCTCCCTACTGCACTGCTCCCTATTGCACTGCTCCCTACTGCACTGCTCCCTACTGCACTGCTCCCTATTGCACTGCTCCCTATTGCACTGCTCCCTACTGCACTGCTCCCTACTGCACTGCTCCCTACTGCACTGCTCCCTATTGCACTGCTCCCTACTGCACTGCTCCCTACTGCACTGCTCCCTATTGCACTGCTCCCTACTGCACTGCTCCCTACTGCACTGTTCCCTATTGCACTGTTCCCTACTGCACTGTTCCCTATTGCACTACTCCCTACTGCACTGCTCCCTACTGCACTGTTCCCTATTGCACTGCTCCCTACTGCACTGCTCCCTATTGCACTGTTCCCTACTGCACTGCTCCCTATTGCACTGCTCCCTACTGCACTGCTCCCTATTGCACTGCTCCCTACTGCACTGCTCCCTATTGCACTGTTCCCTACTGCACTGCTCCCTATTGCACTGTTCCCTACTGCACTGTTCCCTACTGCACTGTTCCCTACTGCACTGTTCCCTACTGCACTGTTCCCTATTGCACTGTTCCCTACTGCACTGCTCCCTATTGCACTGCTCCCTACTGCACTGCTCCCTACTGCACTGTTCCCTATTGCACTGCTCCCTACTGCACTGCTCCCTATTGCACTGTTCCCTACTGCACTGCTCCCTATTGCACTGCTCCCTACTGCACTGCTCCCTATTGCACTGCTCCCTACTGCACTGCTCCCTATTGCACTGCTCCCTACTGCACTGCTCCCTATTGCACTGCTCCCTACTGCACTGCTCCCTATTGCACTGTTCCCTATTGCACTGTTCCCTACTGCACTGTTCCCTACTGCACTGTTCCCTACTGCACTGTTCCCTACTGCACTGTTCCCTATTGCACTGTTCCCTACTAGGGGTGGGAACCTAAGGGTACCTCACGATACGATACGATACAAAGCTCACAATAACGATAATATCACGATAACGATTTTATCACGATATGACGATTATTGATATATTGGTCAGAAATATACAATATGCCAATTTATGGTATAAATAAAAGAAAAATTACTCTTTATTTCATGATAAATAGAATGGAGATGCGTAATGTAGCCATATATTAAGTATTGATACCAATTCCAAAATTTAAAAAAAAAAAAAATAAATAAATAAAAAAAACATCAATTTTTTTTTTTTTTCAAAATCGATATTGATACTTGGCAAATGCATATCGATAATCGAATCGCGGGAGAAAGTATCGCGGTATATCGAAAATATATGCACTGTTCCCTACTGCACTGCTCCCTATTGCACTGTTCCCTACTGCACTGCTCCCTACTGCACTGTTCCCTACTACACTGCTCCCTATTGCACTGTTCCCTACTGCACTGCTCCCTACTGCACTGTTCCCTACTGCAATGTTCCCTACTGCACTGCTCCCTACTGCACTGTTCCCTACTGCACTGCTCCCTACTACACTGCTCCCTATTGCACTGTTCCCTACTGCACTGCTCCCTACTGCACTGTTCCCTACTGCACTGCTCCCTACTGCACTGTTCCCTACTGCACTGTTCCCTACTGCACTGTTCCCTACTGCACTGTTCCCTACTGCACTGCTCCCTACTGCACTGTTCCCTACTGCACTGTTCCCTACTGCACTGTTCCCTACTGCACTACTCCCTACTACACTGCTCCCTATTGCACTGTTCCCTACTGCACTGCTCCCTACTGCACTGCTCCCTACTGCCCTGCTCCCTACTGCACTGCTCCCTATTGCACTGTTCCCTACTGCACTGCTCCCTACTGCACTGTTCCCTATTGCACCGTTTCCTGTTGAGTGTTGCTTATTTATTCAGACTTATGTTACACATGCTCACTTATTTGTGAGTCCCTCAGCCACAGTTTTAACTGATGCTTAAATGTGGGGAGGCTGGTGCTGTCCCTCACTGATGCTGGTATTCTGTTCCAGTCCTTTACGCCCTGGACTGACAGGACATTTTGGGAGAAGGCTGTCCTTCAGTTATAAACTAGTTGGTAACTAGTTCATGCACACATTAGATGTGCAACATAAACAATACAAATAAACCATCAGTATTTGCATGCTCTATGAAAATGCACGTTTTCCCAATTTTCCTGTTCGGATACTGCTGTGGGTTTAATTGTAGATTTATGGATTATGTACGTCAGCAAAGGCAATCCTAGAGCATTTTTGTGGTTATTGAGTTTTTATCAGTGAGCTGCACGAGCAGGAAACACACCACCAAACTTTCACTCCTGTTAGAAACCTTACAAAGTAAAAAGTTGGAGGATTTATAGACAAAGAGGTTGGATGCAAGAGTCTGGCTCCGGTTCACCTCTATTTTCCTTTCCCTGGCCATCATTCCCTTTTACCGGGACAAAAGGGGAACTTCAGCATCAAGAGTCGGTTGATATTTAAAACGGACTGTTCGAGATAAAATTACTTCTCAAAAAGCGTGTTTATGTGTTCAAGGGGGGGCGACTTTCTGAAAATAAAGACAGCCTGAGGGTAACAGGTGATGACCACATAATTAACCATTAACCTTTACAGTCTTGATCGAAGCTTGGTGGGTTTTTATGAGACTCATCCACTTCAGCACCAAACAGCGTTGTCAAAGCAGAATCTCTAAATCCGTGGAGGTTTTTATACTCATTACTTTATAAAACTACTTGTGTTTTATACTAATTCTGAAAGAAAAAGCAAGGTGCTTCTATAACTATAGAGGAAAGAGCTATATTGGCAAAGTCTACTGTACATTTATGTCAATTTCCTGTATTGATAACTGTTACTTTTAGTATCAAATTAGTTTATACTTCACTTATATTCATTTATAAAGTATTGGGTGCCCACCAATGTCTATGATGTATTTCATGCAAATGGTTTATTTACATTTACACAGCAGTTTTGCCAAAGACCGCAAATGACTAGGGTTTGATGATAACCTAATAACATGCAAATCCTGGGATTGCTCATAATTCATATTATTAAAAGGTTATGTGGCCAGTAAAAGAGCTTAATGTTTACAGATTGTAAGCAGTGATATACCTAGATGTGTATCTGATCTATTCTTTCAAAAAAGAGAAGTGTATGTGTAAAAAGTGACGTTAGAAACAGTGACCAGGCCCAGTATATAAGCCCCTGGCTAATCGTTGCACACATCATATTGGGCATAAGTGGTCTTCCTCAGAAGGAAGAATTACATAACATGGTAAGTCAAACAAGAACCTAACCTATTCTATTTTATGTGAACATGCTTGTAGAATCTAATAATATTGATCTTTTGTATGTTTTAGAGTTCCATAGATGGCGATTTTAACCAAAACTTCCAGGATGCAATTGATGTTATTAAACAGCATTCAAATAATTCTTACTATGATCATTCAGGTATGACAGATCTCATTATTCACACCTAGGCTCACATTTTTAAGCATGGTACAAATGCAGAATTACATTGCAGATATTTATTGCTATAAATTCTAATTATTATCCTATAAATATTTAAATCTCTCATAATATAATGGCAAAAAACCTATCTAGCAGGATAAACAAAAAATACCATTTTAAGTCAGGGCTTCATTATCTTTTTTAATTTAAAGGCCTGACATGCAAATAATAATCAGAATAAAATTGACTTATTCAACACCTAAAATCTTACTTCATTAGAAGGAAAACAATAAAAAATGTCTGCTATTACCAAAAAGATGTTGAGTTATTTTGTTCCAGGTTAGAGCAGTGATTGTTGACCCAGGTCTGTTCACTGCTTTAACATAAGAGTTTATGTGTCCCATAGAAAGGACATTTCAGAGTTTTTTTTTAATACAGTAGGAATATAAGGAGCATGACAAACAAATATTATTATAAAATAAGAGGGCTGCAACTTATCTAAATGTATCTGAATATGATTTCAGACTATCCCTACTATGAGACACTGAGCACCGTCCAACAGCCCTGTCCGATCTCATACTACCCACTTATTCACCCCTCTGAAGCAGCCGCTTCCACTTATGACTGGAGTGATACAACTGTAAGGACTATAAAGTCATGCATGGAAAAAAAACATTCAATCACCCAAACCCTTTTTTCTAAAAAACAATGTCTTTATGCCCTACAGCAGCAGCCATGGTCTGATATGCCTCTACCCACAGAAGCTACACCCCATTTTTACACCATCCCTCCAACACCACAGAGCAGCAAAGGTAGCATTCATTTTCGATTAATCTTTCTTTTTTATTGTAACACCTGGCAATCAATCTGGTGATGAGCCCCTCTACAGAAGTTGCCCAACACATCTTTAAAGATAAACAGACAGAATATATTGACTGATCCGTTTTCTCTTTAGGGCGCAAGAAGCTCAGATTGTATGAATATCTCCACCAGGCTCTTCATGACCCAAATATGCATGACTCCATCCAGTGGACAGACAGCTGCAGTGGCACTTTTCATTTCATCTCAAAGAACAAAGAGAAATTGGCGGAGTGCTGGGGTCAGCGCAAAGGCAACCGCAAAATCATGACCTATCAAAAGATGGCACGAGCATTGAGAAACTACAGCCGCACCGGTGAGATCATCAAGGTCCGCCGCAAACTGACTTACCAGTTTAACCCGGACATTCTGCACCGTCTGGGCTCGTCACAGGGGAACATGACCCAGCTCCGTCCACCATCACAGGACGAACAATGCCCTCAACATAATGACCACAGTGAGCAGGGCTACAGCAGCTTCAGCACCGCAGGCCACTGGTACGGCTCTTATGGACCCTCACCGATGTCTGAAGACTATGAACTGTACCCTGGCTACACCTCGCACTCTTGCAACAAATCCTGAGCTCTCAAGTATAGTTGAGAGATATGTTTTTGTTTTTTATATACAAGACATCCAGGTTAAACCATCCTAACTAATTATACATTTAAATAAACAAAACTGCAAGAAACATTAACAAATGTTTGTTTGTTAAAACTGTCCTATTGTCATTGTCGTCAGGGGAAAACATTTGTAATGACAATCACGGACGTCATATTAAAATGATCACAATTGTCACAAACAATTATTTTGATAATTAAGCAAATCTTTATTTTATTAATCAATTAGATGAATGCATGGGCATGTATGGGATTTTTTATCTAAATTTGACACAGAGAAAGTGAAACCACTGGAGGACATTTTGTATAGTATTCACTGCTCTGTTTGTGTCTGACAGCACTTACAATAGTTGTGTAGTCTGTAAATAGGAAAGGTAACAATTTTTTGATTTCTGAAATAGTTGTGAATTATTGAAATAATTCATTAATTTGCAATTAATCGTTGCATCTGAAATCTTGTTTTTGTATTATGATATTTTCTTGAAATTGAACACAACTTATTCAAGAACCCATAATGTATGTATGTACTATATATTTGTAAGGAAACAGACTGCTGCATCTGTGTTTTATTATGATAAATGTATGTTAATAAATTTGATTTGAACAAACGTTTGAGTTTTGAAATCATTCTAAATAACTTGTGTCACTTTTGAATGAATTACTACAGTGACCCTTGTGGCCTCAAGTTATAACACATCCTGTGAGGAAAAATATGGCAGCAAGTGAGTTCTTCCTGAGAGTGTGACAGAGACCTCACCTTATCTGCAGTAGGGGAGAGGATGTGGTCAGAACAGAGGAACAGTGTCGGGCCTCTGTTGGTTTTGTGGGCTTGTGGGCATTGTTTAGTCGAAGTGGGGTGTTCTGGAGAGTTAGGGGTATGAGGGTATATAAAATGTTCACTTTCACAGCTTTACAGACTCAGCGGCCCATGCTACACTGCACCATGTGGGACAACGATACAACAATGGTACGTAACCATTTCAGATATAGTGATCAACACAGGATAACGCACTCTTATCTTTTCAGGATTCTCAGTCTGATTTGGAGGTGATAGTGGATTTTTTAGAAGAGTGCTATCAAAATTACAGTCAAGAATATTGTAAGTATAAGTAAGTAAGTATACTCTTTATTTATTCAGCCCATTTCCCAGATAAAGGTCACAGATATTGCTTTCCAAGTAATGAGTAATGAGAGAAGACCACAATACAATTTGATTACATATAACTGTTTTGTGTGTTTTTTCAGTCCAGTGGCCTCCACCTGTTTCTCTGAATGAGCAACATCAACATCCATCTTATCAACTGCAACAGATCAACGATGAGTCACCAGTAAGTCTTTTCAATTACTGTCATGTTAAAGTAATCCAACTCATTCAACACTATAACAATTTGTACTTCATTTAAACATATCTGTTGTCCCATCACAGAGGATTCAGTCATCTCATCTCACGTTCTGTCCTTCAGCAGAACGCATGGGCACATTCTCAGGGCCACTGCCAAACTGCGGATCAACATCACAATCATCTCTGCACAAATGCTCCACCAGAGCAACAGGGAGTGGTGAGTTCTGCTTTTTCTGGACACTAGATATTGTTATAGCCTGTAGCCAGAGGGAAACAAAACCACAAAAGTAAATAAAAGACCTGGCCTGTACTGTAGCCGAGAGCAGTTCATCAGTCAGTGAACTGAATTTTACATATCTCACAGATAACATCACAGTCGCTATTTAACTGTGCCTGATCTGAATCAAGATTGTCTGGAAAATGGGCCACTTCAGGAAACATTTTGTCTACTGTTCTTTAAATTCCCTACATTGCTTTTATTCCTTTATGAGTAAGTTGACTTTTGTTTACAGGTAAAAGGGTGCGCCTGTTTCACTTTCTCTTTGAGTTGTTGGAGGATCCCTCTATGGCCCACTGTGTCTCATGGGTTCCATCAGCCACTGGGGTTTTCCACTTCTCATCCACCAACAAGGACCAGGTGGCTGCATTGTGGGGTGAACGAAAGGGCAACAAGAAACCCATGACTTATCAGAAAATGTCACGTGCACTGAGAAACTATGCCAGGTCTGGGGAGATAATGAAGGTGAAGAAGAAGCTCACTTACCAGTTTAACCTCAACACGCTGCTGTTGTTGCAGAAGAGCAGCCGCAAGCCTTTTTAATCCAGCTGTTACATTGTTGTCTTGAGTTTCTTTAAGAAATAAAAACATGTTCATGATTTCAGTCTGTTACATTAAATGCAAAACATTGAAGTGCAAAGTAAGATAGAAGCATGCATTATACATTTTCTTCAATGTCAAGGGCTGCTTCTTATCACTTTTGCGCACACACATGCACACAGGCAAACCCTTTATTAATATACATCTGTCTGAAAAAAACAACTGATTTCTCTAGTTTCTTCTTGTCTGACAACTGCATAGTAAGATATGCGCCCCTAAAGGTAAATACATCCCATAGGCCTAGAAACTCTAGAGAAATCTAACGTAACTGAATACAAGAAAGATGATAAATTAAAACTATACTATGAGATGAGTGTCTTTACTGGATAATGGATGACTAGAGAAGGATACAGTGTAATGACATGCTGCTGTTGTTTTTGTCAAGACCAAATATTGTTGGAGTAAACTCTTCCACTTCTGCCACCAGGCCAGCTTCTACGCACTACAGACAATATTTCTCAGGGAACTATTACATATTTTGGTTCCTACTCTTAAATTATTGTTTTATATAACATTCTAAGACAAAATATATCTTCATGGAGAAAAAACTAGAGTGAGTCTGTGCTTAATAAAGCAGAAAAAACAACAATATAGAACAAAGATCAATCTCACAATAGTTTTATATTTTTACTAGGGCTGGGAAAAAAAAATGTTGTCCTGAGAACGGTGATAAGAATTTTTTTTTCCACATGGATTTTTAGTTTACCATTGAATAATGACTGAATACATAAGCTTAAGCAACACATGTTCATTGTGGATGATCAGACGGACTTATTTCCATCCAATAACGTTTCTGTCATTGCCTCCACTCACTCTGACCACAACATACGCACTAAAGCTAGGCATGCGCTGTTTGCTAAAACTTTTATATTACGTTTTTGATGTGTGCATACGGATTAAACATCAGCAATGGCAGCTCACACACCTGTGTCGCTGCTCGTCCTCTGCCTCCTCCTTCTCCACTCACAAACGAGTCGCTCGCTGCTCCTCCTCCTCACACAGTCCATCGCTCCATGTCTCTAACTCACTTATTGTTTTATGTAATATTATTAATAATAATAATCACTTAGATTTAGACACCGCTAAGTTAGTCTATGCTTGTAATAATGTACTTTTGACAAGAAAAGTCACGGAGCTCGAGTTTCAGTGAGGAAGGTACCGAGGTCCAAAAAACACATGCGATTAAAATGCGCCAATTTTTATAACGCGCTAATTTTTGTGGTGTTAATTGATCTTTATTAACGCGTTAAAGTCCCGGCCCTAATTTTTAATAACAAAACCACGTAAGTCTGAAAGCGTTAAAGGTATTATATTATGAGAACAACATAAAGGGCAACTTAATATGACAGCCTTGTATAAACATGGCAAGGAAACCACCAAAAAGCATGAATCTGGTAATTCATGCTTTTTGGACAGGTTCAAAGCTCTCCTACAGCTCAGGTCACCAGGATATCTCCAAAGGCTGCGGTAGTGTTCACTTAATTCATATGTGCAAATGTGAGCAAATACTGGACAGCTGTATTTACCTCCACTCTGACTCTCCGATGGTGATGGATGAGGCTGGAAACGGCTTCAACATGGCCGTTCATTACTCCCATTGAGTATAAGCATGAACTTATCATTATCATGAACAGTCATTACCACAGGCTGTCAGTACATTGTCTATACAGTTATCAAGAACACAGGTATGTCTGTGCTACTTTATAATCATAAATACAAATACTTCTATCCAAGCTAATGTAAACTATTTAGCACAACAGCACAGATAACTGGTGCTTCAAGTCAAATAGCCTATATTGTATTGACTTACTCACACCAAATCAAATGGCGTCACAGAGTTACATTTTGAGCGTGAGGTTTGAAATTGCAGTGTCCATCTGCAGCCATAGGAGGTCAGTGCTGTCTGTGTCTAGTGGACCACTTATTCAACATGTATGATCTCATAGCTGAGGCTCTTGTGTGATGTGATCTCCACTGCTCCAGTCAATACCAAAATTGTTTTGTATTCTCTGTAGCTGACCCTCCATACTTCCCTAAGCCTAGTATTTACAGCTGGAGCCTTTGCCTGGTTATAAATGGGCCCTATTGAAGCCATTGTGACCTGTACCAAGAAAGACTGAGTCAAACGCCTGAAAAGGAAAACAATTGGAGATATTCTGTCTTGCTGTGAATGTTGTTTTGTAGGGATGGCACCTGCAGATGCCACTTAAGCACCAACATGCTCTATGAATTAATAAATGTGTGAGGTTGTCACTCAGCATCTGTGGCTATATAAAGTTAATACATATATATAGTTTTTGTATGCATTGTGGAAGATTATAATCAAAACCACTAGTAGGGAAGACCCTTTGCACAAGAAAGATAAAATTTCTTCTCAGTGTTTGCTCAACAAGCTCCTGATAGTTGCATTGAATCATTCCATTTGCACAAAGCCAAAGATCTAACACAGTAATGTTTAAGGTCTCCAAATTTTCACAGTAGAGAGGAGGAGCATGTACCTCAATATATAACACCCTTAAGCCTGTCCATTTTGTTCCGTCTCTGTTCCTCCTCCTCCTCCGCCACATAGATTTACAGTCTCCATCCCACATCACTGAGGCCCTCTGGATTCGAGAAGTGCTGCTGCTGCTGCTGCAACTGGTCCCACCACCAACTCTGCTGCCAGGACGGAAAGACTCAAGAAAAAGTTTATTCTCTGTGCCTTTTTGGGGACAAGGGACACTCACAATGCCAGAACCCACAAAGAAAGGTAAGTCAAAAAGCATTTTATATTTGTTGTTATGGTTTTTACGATTTCTTGTTTGAACAGGTCTTAAAGGTGTAATAGGTTTTCTGGTGGAGGGTCCATCACCAATACCTGGTGATGGAATAGGTATTTCTTCAATTCAAAGGGTTTACACCAGTTTATCCAACAATGACATCTCTACAGGGAAGAGAATATTTTTAACCTTCTAAATAAAACCATGTGCACCTTTATGGCACCTTTAAAAAGTAAATGGTTTCCTTTGTTATGAACTACTTCAGTTCAAAGGTTTGTTCTTTGATTTTCTCAAAGCAACTTGTGGTGTTGTATTACTGATGCCTGCATGTAGAACAATACACAGTATAGAAGATTCTCAGCTCTCAGCTTCATAAAGGATTTGTTTGAGACTCACACCAAGGATAGACAATAGTAGGTCCAAGGGGAGGAATGTTGACAGCATCGACTTGGCACTGTGCGCATGGATCAGGTCAGGCACTCTGGATGAACTGGCCTTAAGTGTAGAAGGTCGTGTGACTCTTGCTCTTTCACCATCCAAAAACACTGATGAAGTTACTGAGCAAACTCAAGACCATCATTACCAACCTCTAAAAATCCTCTTGACACGACTCCAGCTGCCTCTATTTTATTACAATAATCTCATTAGGAATGGTTATTATTTTAATAATCAAGTTATCTACCAATTATTACCTTTTATGAATCAACTAATCTAATCACATTTACTTAATGCAAAACATCCCTGAATTCATATTGAATGTATGTTTTCCTAATCAAAACAAATACCCACCTTATTAACTATTTAATAAAAGAAAGATAAATAAACCAATTAATTAGGGCAACATATTTGCAATAGAATATTTTTATTATTGAATATTTTGATTATCAGCCATTTATTTGTAATCCTCCCATGTCTGTCAATAGTTAATGGCATTACACCCTCTCTCATTAGCTTTGCTCCCTGGGTACTATGGCTTTCTTGTCTTTTCTCCATGCTATTTCTGTTCAACTAAATCTGTACTTATAGGGTGTTCATCTTTATTCATCTGTTATTTGCATCAAAAAGTGTAGGAGGAATGATTAATATCAATTGGCATTAAGATACACACAGTACACACAGGGACGCCCACTACATCATAAAATTGAGAATAATAATAATTTGAAGCATCAAAACATATTACATTAGCTGTATTGACTGTCTGACCTAATTATTGTAAAAATATAGTGTTCCTTCATCAAATAATTCACTAAATAAAATTTGTTAATTACATTGCTACTAAACATCCTCTTGCGACCCCCAGTCTTGCTTCCCCCCTGGCGTCCTGAGCCCCGCTTTGGGAACCACTGACTTATACAGCCTGACAATAACAATTGAGGCTGACAGAATGGAACTAAAATAGTGTGGACATCAGTACCAGTTGGCATCATTCAAGACTTCATCCATTGCCATAAACATCTGATCCCCGGACACAATGCAGTGGGGATAAAGATGCAGCAGATGCCACACTGGTAAAACAGCATCCATAAATAACTAATAGCGCAGAGTTGCCAATAAATGTAGGAAGAAACATATTGTTCTTTAAATGAGTCTGAACAGCTGAGGAGAAAGGGGCCTCTGTTGTTTTAGTCACCGCACTCTTCAGTCTTTAAAATGGCCTATCCAGAGATGACAGAGCGGCTGAGTAGCTCAGGACTCTCTTGGGGATAGGATTCTTGTCCCTGGAATAGTTCAGAATGAGTGCACTTATAATCCCTTGTTCCTGCCATCTCCATCTTCTGCCTCCCTTCACACCCAGCACAGCGCTCTCTGGATCATGGAGAGGTCAATCATCCACTAGTGAGAAATCTGACCTCTATATTTTTTCTGTCTGTGCACTATGTTATGCCATCCATCCATCCATTTTCTTCCCCTTAATCCATTTCTGGGTTGGGGGGTGGCTGCACCAAGTACACAGAGCACCAGCCCCTCACTGATCCTCCTGTAGGTGGTGAGTCCACAGGGGCTGAGATCTTTCAGCAGGGGCTTCAGGCAAGTGTCTTGCCCAAGGACACAACAACAGCAGTCATCAGTGGGAGTTGTGAAACTATGATTCACTATGTTATGAGTTATGGTAATTCAGCATCTAGACTTTACCTGAAAATGTGGCCCTCTTCGTTTAGCTAGATTATCCCATGGATGTATTATATTAACTGGATAGGGTGTTACTAGCCTCTAGCTGAATAACTCATGTGCTCTGGGGATTCTCGCGGTACTGCAGACTGAACCAGACTAAATTCACCTGGGCTACCCAGAAATTTTCCCCATAGAACTCAATGCATATTAAAACAGCTCAACCTCAGCTGACAGAGAACCTACAGCTTTCATAAAGGTCGGATTTTGTGGGGATTTTAGTGTCCCTTGTCATCCTGAACTTTTTTTCTTCTTAAATCCTTCGGTTTTGTTTAAATCCACACTTTAGTGGCACAAACTCTGCTCCTCTGGCTCTCGCTCTAACTCCCGCTCTGATGAACTGCTCTGATTGGTCAGAGCGCGGCCGAGCCCCTCTGTGCACGTGCGTGAGACCTGGTGTGAGACCCACACACGCGTGTTTGACGCAACGCATTATGGGAGATCATCCACTGCGCAGAACCGGGAGGACCAGACGATGCCCAAATACAGGCGAGTTTCCCATAGATCTTTGCGAGTTTCCCAAAGTTCTTTGCGAGTTTCCCATAGATCTTTGCGAGTTTCAGGCAACTTCCGCTAATCTTTTCAGCCCCCATGCCGTCACAAAGCGCCACTGAGCACAACCATTCATTTGAATAGGGCGCCATCTTGGATCGCCGGGATTATCCATCATTCAGCGCCTTACTCAGTGTGACGATTGTGAAGTGAAAGAAAAAAATATTTCAAACACACAGTCAAGCAATTATCAATGAACCCCATTGAGGGATAAATATATACTGTACATATATATATTTTTTCTAATAAAAAGACAAAATTCACAATTCCAAAACATGAATATATTGTGTTCTGGATGAGGTCTTTGGTGATGTGTCACTTGCAGATGAACAGATTTGTCACGGATATCAGAGGCAGATCCGGTGAATAAAGTTGAGCCACAATTGCTGCATTCTTCGTCTTCGGGCTAAGGAGTTTTGTCACATATTTACACCCAAAAACACTTTTTGTTGGCGACAATAGTAAAAAAACAATATAGCTTGATGGCAACACAGACAATGGGAGACTCGGGTGAGGGGCTGAGCGCGCTGATTTGCCCTTTTGATTTCCCCCCTGTCAATCACCTCTTGGAGACGGGCTTCTCCAGCTCGGACCACGTTATCAATGTAGTGTCACGTCACAAAGTGAATTGACGCATTTTGCTTCCTCTTGAGAATGAAAGAGAAAGATTGCTCTTTAAACTAAAACTTGAGTGATTCAATTAAAAACTATTTTGGGCATGTGTATGAAGGCCAAATATTACTGTAATGTTCAAAGCAAAGAAAAGTCCAAAAGCGTAATATATTACATTTTGTTCTCATCTGACCAAAGCACCTTCTTTCACACATTTAATGTGTCCTACACATTTTTGGGGCTCTATTTCAACGGATTTCTATTTACCACTCGTCTAGAAAGGCCAGATATGTCCCCTAGGTGAGTTGTAGATGTTTGCAAGGCCTGGTTAGTACTGTGATGGGAGACCAATCACCAGGTGCCACAGTGGGGTAGCTGCGGCTGTAGAGTGCCAAGGTCTTGCATAAGGAAGGTGTCCTTCCTTATGCAAGACACTTTGGCCACATTCTGTAGGCCAGATGATGCCCTTTGGATGCTTCTATCATGCCCCTGTGCCCTCCTCAGGGGTATAGTATGAAGGCAATAAAATCTTTGGAGTCAATGTTTGATTACAATTCCTTTGCCTATACTTTTGACAGTCTAAAACATAAATGCTATTTCATTCTAAAGTATGTAATTAATATGCAGGTAAGGTTTAAGATTAATAGAATACTCAATGAATTGAAGGTAATACAAGGCCTTAAAATCATAAATAATCACAGTACATTTAAAAAGAGTGAAGGTTCAATCCTTCAGTTGTGTGCACAACTAAACAGAACTGTTTTAACCTGGCTCACGTTTCAGACAAAACTGTTCTAGATTTTAGCTTCGTAAATAGGAAATATGCTGTCTCCCCATGTTTAGTCCTAACTCTGGGCACCAGCAGGAGGCCAGTCCCTTTCCCCCCGAGTCTGAGTTGGTTCATATAGCATATAGCATATAGCACTAACATCACATATAGCATCACAGTACATCACATACTGTATGTACTGGGGAGACTTTTAGGCAACTCTACACAAGCAGAGTTGCTTGAAAGAAAATGAACATGCAATAATCTATTTGAAAACGATAGAAAACGATAGAAATATAAGGGAGTAAGGCAACAGTTTGACTTAGCCTGCATGAGCCCCTGTCCCACACTGGAGCCAACAGCTGAACATACCTGCACCCTGTCAGCTGCACTGGGAGAGCAAAGAGGTAAAACAACACTTTCCTCACTCAGTATCCAAACGATAATGAGACAGACTTAGCCTCCTCCTGGATTGCATGACGTGATTGGGCAGGACTGCAACACACCAGCCAGTTACAAGGTTTTGAAGTGATGTGAGGTGTCTGAATTGGACTTGGAAAGTTCAAATGTCCACTGTCAAGAGAGCAATGTACATTCAAATTAGCTGTGTCGGAAACCACTTTGAAATTGGTGACATTGGAACTCTGGATTGGTTGTTGATTTTTTTTTACTTTATGGTGGTGATTTTTAATACAGATACCAATTTTCTTTTTCAGATGAGATGCAAAACGGTCAGCCTGAAGGTGAGTGGAATTGTTCACACACATACACACACAGTCGCATGTGCACTTTTTTGCAAATGAAAGGGGGTTTCACTGAAGCAGCAGCACTTTTGACATACTACAGAGCGCCTTGTTAAACTGGTGCAAATGTGTAAACTCAGCTTTGTAGGAGTGTGAAGGCTGCTGTGCTCAGAGAGACCGGCCACAACAAGCAAGCTGTCAGCATCTCTGACATTCTCGTGTTCAACGGGCTGATCCCTAGTGTTGATTCAGCTGGCTCACTCTTGTCCCCTGTGAGTAAGGTGCCGCCGTGCCTTTGCAGCTCCAGACTTTGACCTTGGAGCAGCAGCATCTTAAGAGTGCAGCGTTGTCGGCTCTAACGTTGAATTTTTGTGAATGTTTATTATAATGAAGCTCTTTGTTTGTTCTGGGTGTGAAGAAAGCAAGTTACTTCAAATACTTAGTCACTATTTTTAGTCACTCAGTCCTACTATAAGTCAATTAGTCATTGTCCTAATGCGTGGTATTTTCACTCTGATGGTTAAATATTCTCTTTGTGTAGAAGTAACACCGATTGGTTTATTGTTATTATTATTACATGTATTTTTAAAGGGACAGTAGATAAATTGCTCATCTATATTTTCACTTTTTATCAATATCTTAATTCAAAATACAGTTGATATTGGACACTTTTAAGGGTCAGCATTTAATTTAGCTGATCTTCGGCTGATCATCCAATCAGAATGCAGCTTTTGCATCACATCTCTCATTTGGGTTGCCAGTTTCTGCCTAAAATTATAATAGAGCTTAAAGAGCCTATCTGCTCGTGCTTAACATGCAACATGCAGTGGCAATAAAGCCTTTGAATAATTGTACTTGTGCATACTGTCCCTTTAAAATAGATGTTAAAGTTTACACAATAATGAGGTAAACATTTTCTGGTTATGTAACTGTATGACATAGCCTAATAGCTTTGCAGGTCATATGATGGTACAAACTCTTTCATAACAAATCTCAGGTGTTAGCTGTGGGCATCTTTGTGGATATTATTCAAACACAATCTGAAATGTCACAATATTTTGCTTGTGCAATACTGTAGAAGCTGTGGTATTGTAAGTATCCGGTGCATCCATTTATTTTGTATGTCAGCATTTTATATCTGTCACACACTCAGACACGGTTGCCCCCGACACCGTTTTCCCTGAAAGTGTTCCCTTGGAAAGTGTTCCCTTGGAAAGTGTTCCCTTGGAAAGTGTTCCCTTGGAAAGTGTTCCCTTGGAAAGTAATGGCGCCCCGTCTTTACCTGAGATTTCCTTGGAGGTGTCTCCGCCCCCAGGTGGGTAACGCTGAATGAACCTTCAATACACACTCACATCACGAGTGCATTTTGTGGTTGTGGTCACAATTGTTTCTTAATCTCTGGATGAACTGCAGATAACTACAGCTGAGGTGGGGATGGTGTGTTCAGGGTGATGAGCTGTGTTGCTTTTACGCCAAACATATCGTTTTGCATTGTGGCCAAAAAGTTTGATTTTGGTTTCATCTGACCAGAGCACCTTCTTCCACATGTTTGGTGTGTCTCCCAGGTGGCTTGTGGCAAACTTTAAACGAGACTTTTATTGGATATCTTTGAGAAATGGCTTTCTTCTTGCCACTCTTCCATAAAGGCCAGATTTGTGCCGTGCACGACTGATTGTTGTCCTATGGACAGACTCTCCCCCCTCAGCTGTAGTTATCTGCAGTTCATCCAGAGTGATCATGGGCCTCTTGGCTGCATCTCTGATCAGTCTTCTCCTTGTTTGAGATGAAAGTTTGGAGGGACGGCCGGGTCTTGGTAGATTTGCAGTGGTCTGATACTCCTTCCATTTCAATATAATTGCTTGCACAGTGCTCCTTGAGATGTTTAAAGCTTGGGAAATCTTTTTGTATCCAAATCCGGCTTTAAACTTCTCCACAACAGTATCTCGGACCTGCCTGTTGTGTCCCTTTGTCTTCATGGTTCTCTCTGCGCTTTAAACAGAACCCTGAGACTATCAAAGAGCAAGTACATTTATACGGAGACTTGATTACACACAGGTGCTTTCTATTTATCATCATCAGTCATTTAGGACAACATTGGATCATTCAAAGATCCTCACTGAACTTCTGGAGTGAGTTTGCTGCACTGAAAGTAAAGGGGCCGAATAATATTGCACGCCCCACTTTTCAGTTTTTTATTTGTTAAAAAAGTTTAAATTATCCAATAAATTTTGTTCTACTTCACGATTGTGTCCCACTTGTTGTTGATTCATGACAAAAATTTTAAATTTTATATCTTTATGTTTGAGCCTGAAATGTGGCGAAATGTTGAAAGGTTCAAGGGGGCCGAATACTTTCGCAAGGCACTGTATATATATATATATATATATATATATATATATATATATATATATATATATATATATATATGTATTCAACCTGTCCTTATTATTTGGGAAATGTTGCGAATGAATTAAATAATGTTATTTTCATGCGGAAATGGGAACCTCTTATTAATGCTGCAAGACAATAATAAGAATTGAAAATTATATCAGTGTTTGCCATGCCTGTTCTAGGAGGCACAACTTTGAATCAGGATATTTTAAATTACTAATTGCAGTTGTCTTGAAGTGCATGAGTTATAAAACTAATGTTGGAATTTTACATGGAGATCTTTTACCCACTTGCTTTGTTATGGATGGTCTTTTTAAATCCCACAAGTCAAGTTGGTAATTTTTTCCTCTGATTAACTACTTAGCCAGATATTTGATGACCAGAAAGTTGTCGATATGAAATAAGGACATATAGACCATGTGCTATCTGGTCATTAAATATAGCCTGAAGCAAGCATTTTACTGCAATGCTGCTATATCTTGTGTGATGCTTGCTGCTCTAGCTTGGCGCTTTGTCTGCTGTACAGAGCCCATAACAGAAGCCATAACAGAGGAGAAAGAGCCTGTAGAGACTGAGAGGAAACCAGAGCCAACGGTGACTCAGCCTTTAACTGTAGCTAAAGAGCCAAGCCCCACAGAGAATGGCTCTGAGCCTCAGTGTGGTGAGATGAGGCTGAAACAGGCAGAGCTTCAGACCTCTGCAGTAAAGGAGGAGAGTTCTTGCTCTCCCCCTCCCGCTGGTAAGTAAACCACTATCAGTCTCTTGTGTCTCCTAAATTTGCACGTTCAATTAACAAGCTTTCTAATGAAACACTACGATATGCTTGTTCTGCACAATAACATCATTTGTGTATATACTAAACCATGCAGTCATCCCAACTAATAGCCTTGTTGAGTTGTATACAAATTAGTTATACAACTTTGATACAATAAAACATAAATGCAGACACGCAAAAAAATAACCATTGAATCAGGAAGCAGCGATTAGAACCCTTGCCACGACTCCCAGGCGCCAGTCTGATATGTGGACTACTGTACATTTGCAATGAATTTGTAGCCTGATCAGACCAAGATTAAAGCTCATTTAAAGGATTCTGTGCACTTGTCACCCGTGGGACATACACCCTCTGCATAATGAAATATTTTGCAGGTATGTAAGTAAAGATTTTACGATTTTGGTGCCAATCAGAACATCCAAAACATATCAGAGCATCATACTGGGCATGTAATTTGTATGGCATTATTCTCACCATGATCAAATTTCAGTGATGTGAATTTCAGCTCTGATGTTAATTTCAGCCTCTCAGGGCAACGGCCATCAAAAACACACAAAATGAAGGAGTTATTTGCCATGGTGAGGGATGAAAACTGTTTCTTGAGAATTGTATAACTCCAATTTGTCTTGATCACTGCGATAAAAAGTCAAATTGGCAGGAAAACTTACATGCCATCGAGAGCGAGGCTCCAAGCGAGTTTTAGACTCACTGTTCATTTGGCTACCATAGGCTTTGAAAATGTGAAATTTCTTGGGGGAGTTATCGAGTCAGCGTGTCTCGACAGTCTTGTTAATTTCATCAATTGTTTTCTCCAAACCTAACACACTTGATAACACCCCCATGTGAGATTTTTTGTGCATGTCTTCATAGTGAAAAAAATAGGCAAAAACCATAAAAAAATATGAAACTGGCAAAAATATCAAGAATTTGGCCTTACACATACTTTTTTTTTTTAAGTAAAGGGTTGATGTAGCTTGTGCTCAATAGTTGTTTTTTTTCTCAAAATTCAACGTTAAATAGGATAACAGTACATATTTAATAAAATCAGAGGAAACACAAGAAAGTTTCTTTTTGCACACACATTGTCTGTGCACAACATGTGTAGGCATATTTTATAATGATGTGCTTTTACTGTCTTATTTCAGTTTAAAGTGAGAATTGGACATACTTCTGTCTGAGAGCTGCATGTTGAAGATTGTGTTTTGCATGTGTGATCAGCGGCCCACATTCTCTGATGGAAATTATAGGTGCGTCTATTTGTCAATCAAAACTTTATTGCAGGTGAAGATGCTCCTGCAGCCAATAGCGCCCCCTCAACAGCAGGTTGGTACAAAGTCAAAGCTTCTGAAACCTCCTCTGGAATTCTCTTTGGTAAATGTTCAGATGTATGTGGCTACACGCCACAAGCATACATCCAATGCAGGTGTGATTTAAACTTGCCAGGAGGCCTGTAACTCTGTTATTATCAGATATGGACGTAATGTTACTCCATATCTCAGAATGGGTGCAAAATACATACAAAGGTATTTATTTTGTGAATTCTGTGTGTGGGTTGTTTTTGTCACTACTTTGTCCATTTCATAATATCTTTTATTTCATAATATCCTGAAAGAGCTTCTGTTATCTATTACATTTCCAGGGAATGCCTGGTACTTTTGTGTGCAGGACAAGAGGCAAACCTGCAACTCTATAGAATTAACACTCTCTCTTTTCAAGCCTTGTTTTTTTGTACACAGCAAATTATACTCTTTGTATGTGAGGCATACAAGGGCCTGCTTGGCTTACCTTAGCAGGGTCATTCATACTCTCACACACTCAGATTATAATTAACATCAATGATCATTTTGCTTTTTTCACAGAAGATGCCAATTCAGTCAAGAAACTGTCCGTTGATCTGCCTAGTAAGCCCTCTGTTCAATCCTGGCACTGTTTCCGTACTTATCAACAAACTGAGCCACGCCTGAAACACAAAAAAACGTGTGTCTAGACCTAAACCGGAGTTAGATCAGAGTTTTCATTTTCTAACAAGTTAACATGCATTGGTTGGAGACGTCTAAACATCCTAGAATCCTAAAAACCTAAACATAGCTCTAAATAAGGTGTTAAACTGAATATAATAAAACATTACGTTCTAATACCAGGATTGTCAATTTCATGCAAAGGTATAACTGCTTGATGGTTAACCCCACGAGTGTTTGTTTGCTTAAGTGGACTTTACAGTAATATTTCTTACAATATGCTGTAAATTTCTCTTTTTGTTTAGATGATAGTGTTCCTGTGCCTGCAATGGGGAGAAAGGACTCAGGTAATGAAGTGGTATTCAAACATCTTATTTTTCAGGCGCATTGGAACAAGACCAACATCAGACATGTTTACTGTAAAGGGTGATAGTGAAGTTGAAGATGTATGTCTTTATTTTGAAGCTTTTCAAAAGACTGTTGGGTTTTTTCATGGTGCAGGTGCAATGTGAAAAACTGTCATAACTTTTAACTTTTATTTTGTCTTTGGTAACACTTGCAGGTGGGTTGATAATGTAAGTTAATATTATGTGCAACTTTGAGTCAAAAATATTTCTTTTCTTTCAAATTGAACAGTGTGGTCTTTGGGAGAGGGTCAGTCCCCAGAGGATCTGGACAAGCCCATTGACACACCACCACTGTCCACTCTGCTGATAGAGAGACCCCAGAGCGCCACTGTTCCCGTGGGTAAGTGTTGAAGAAATGTTGAAGACACATTGGTACGGATTTCTAATTTTGACAGCAAAAAATATTTGTTCAAAGGAGGGGACATTAGCTTTGTGGCTAAAGTGGAGGCTAAAGATCTTCTTCGTAAGCCCACTATCAAGTGGTTCAAGGGAAAATGGATGGATCTTGCCAGCAAGACAGGAAAGCATTTACAACTCAAAGAAACTTTTGACAGATTTACAAAGGTACACTACTAAAAGTAATGTTTATGCTGGTTCATAGTTTTGTCCTTGCTGGTTTTATAATGTTATTACAAATACTATCCTGTGTTGCCAGTTTGTTTTGGGAATATTAAGCTTAAACATTGCTGGTCCATCTCTGAACACTAATTTACATCAGATAAAACTGGCAACCCAAATGAGAGTCAATATTACACCAGGACTAACATTTTGATCAGAAAAGGTTGTATATGATTTGTGCTGAAAAATGTGGATGTTTCCTCTCTGGCAGATACACACGTTTGAGATGCACATTATAAAAGCCAAAGAGAACTATGCTGGAAACTACAGGTGTGAAGTCACCTACAAAGACAAGTTTGACAGCTGCTCTTTTGACTTAGACATCAAAGGTTGGTCCAGTGCAATATGTTAGTGAAATATTGACCCTTGCGCCTATACACTGTGTACTCTTTTGCAGAAACTGAACAGAGTTCCCAAAACATTGACATTCGCTCAGCTTTTAAAAGGAGGTAAAATAAAATGCTCATGATTTACTGAACAACCCTTTTTCTGTTAAGCTAAATACAATCTACTATTTTTGTTACTTGAAAAATGTACATTGAAAAAAAAATGAAAAAAAAAATAATCAAGCCATTCAAACTACCTAATATATATTATTGAAAGGCCATCTTGTGCTTTTCAGATCCATTAAACAATGTACGTTGAAAACAACGCAAAGCATCCCAGTTTTAGCACATCATGATCACAATGTTGATACAGAGTAATGTTGAATAGACATTGCAGTAACACTGTGTATGTGACTGGGAGCGCTCTGAGTCTTACACAAATCACACCTTCAGCCTGAAAAGATCATAACAGTTTTGTGAAAGCCCCAACTGTGTTAGCGTTACAAGCTAATAATCAGTTGGCCTCAGAGCAGTTGCTTTGTGCTGTTCTTTAAACATTGTTTTGTATGTTCCTTATTAAGTCTTCATTAATCTCTTCTCGTTAACAACAGCAGTGAAGGACAAGAAGATGCAGGGGAGCTTGACTTTAGTGGTCTCCTTAAACATAGGTGAGAATCAAAGCCAGCTCTGAGTGTTATTTTATTCATTTCCGTATTAGATTTATGTTTGTTTTTATAGTATTTGTATTTATTTAATCTCACAGTTTTTTTTTAAGTCTTCAAGCACCAGTTGGTATGTTAATAAGTAATAAGCCTATATACAACCAGTAGAATATAATATTGACTGCAGATCCTGCTGAACCTTTTTATTCATTTTTGTGGTGGTCCAATAGGTTTACTGTAGGCTTTATCTGACGACTTTGGGGTATGAATGTTAGCTCAAAAGGCAAAGAGTAATCACCACCTAATTTATACATTTACTTTGGGCTTGTTTCTGTTCTTCCCTACATATTCAGACATCAAAGGTTAGTGGAGTGAAATCCATAAGTTATTAAGCTATTAGACCTTACTGCGGTGAGTAATCCCGTAGTATCCCCAGCATGACATAATGTAGAACTAGTACATAATCGAACACACAGAGTGTTGGCCTTCTGTAGTCCAGTAACACTTCATTTGGACACAGCATTCCTACTTGGCCTGCCCTCCACAAAGAGTGATGGAAATGGATTTGTATCATGAAAGCTGACTGAATTTCATTGAATGATGCAATTCATCTCTTGAATGACACAGAATGCTTCATTTTGAATCACTGCGTAGACGGAAGGGCCCCAAGGAATGATGATGTGAAATAGTGTTACTGCTACATTGTCATTATTGTTTCACTTTAGAAATGTATAAGACAACTCATTTGTTTTTCAGCTTCTTGATACTTGCCTGAAAACAAACAAATGAAAAACATCAAGTCAGAACCAAGTTAGCCTTTTGCTTTTCAACAATTTAGACATTTGGGAAAATGTCTAATTTAAAAGAGCCGAATGTTTTTGAACTAACCATGCTGTGTATTATAATTTGCAATGTTTACAGCATTGATAAGACTAATTTTTTTTATAGATAATATCATTTCATCTAACACTGTCAATTCATCTATGAAGTGATCACTCAACCAACAACAAACAAAGGGATGGGCCAGCTTCAAGTGCTTAAAACATGTCATTTTAATTTTAAATATTAGCTACAGATTATTTCTATCCCTGTATGCTGCATACACACCTGTATGCTGCATACACACCTGTATAACGTGTTGAGTCGCAAAGAAGTGTATAAAACTGTGTCTGTTCATTAGCGCACTTTATTTACCATAATAAGCGAGCTGACCCATGATAGTCTCCCTTTCATGCTGACCCATGTCAATATCATCATTTATGCAATATTATCCTAATTATTATAATTTATTTTCTTCATCATTTCCTATCATAACGTGAGGTCCATTTCTACTAGAGGCTTTAAAATAGGCAAATTAATTAACCCCTAAATTAGGACCATGCCCATCTCTTTGTGTGACATGTCCTGAGGAATAAAGCTGTTCTTTTCTGTATGTGAGAATAGTTCCACAGGACACGTTGCTAATAGCCTTCTCTTGCTCTTGCGCTCATACTGTTATTATGTGGGATCACCAGAGAGCCTAAACCGGACGACACCCCAGAGGTTGATGTTTGGGACATCTTAAAAAATGCCCGACCGGATGAGTATGAGAAGATTGCATTCATGTACGGCATTACGGACCTGAGGGGTCTGCTGCGGAGAATGAAGAAAATACCCAAAGAGGAGAAGAAGAGTGAAGGTGCATGTTTTTTATAATTTAGATTCTACCTAACATTGCATATTTACAGTAAAAAGCAGAAGCATAACCTATGTAAAAAAAGAAAAAGAAAAATTATTTTAAAAAAAGAGAGAAGAAATAATTTATCTGTCATATTTAGTTCAGTCAGTGTGACGAGTGTTTTTTTTATTTATTTTTGATGTAGTGATAGGGAGTTTTCTGCAAGACAAATAATTAACCAAAATTATGTGGGACCATGTGGACACCAGGGGCCATCGACATGGTGGTTAAAATGCCCTCTCTCCTGAATCAAGACACTCAGTATCAAGTCAATAATTGGTCATTTCACAGCACCTCCATTACTGCAGTAAAAAAATGGAGATCTCTTGGCCAAGAGAAGACCTGAGCATTAATGTTCCTTATGGGGAGACCCTTAACTGGAAAAAGGAACTAAGGATAAATAGCACTTCACTAGCAGATAGGGCAAAAAACACAAGCTGAAAGTAATTTACATACCATCAGTTACTTTGTTCAAATATGTGTTTTGGCTCTATGCCACAATATTAGGAATATTGAGTAAATATTTTGAAATAGTAATAATACTTTCTACAAAGTCAGAAATGTAACTTTATACCTTGAGGGAATCTTTTTTACTCAGTGTCTGTAAACTTCTGGATTCCACTGTACGTTTTGGACATCACTTATAAATGTTTTTTAGCATTCGCAAAGAAGTTGGAACCGGCCTATCAAGCCGATAAAGGAGGGAAGATTCGCCTTGTGGTGGATTTAGCTGACCCCACGGTTGATCTGAAGTGGTACAAGAATGGACAAGAAATCAGACCAACTCCCAAGTATGTGGCTTCATCAGTTCAACTCACTCCGCACAACTCAAATGAATGAACATTTGCATAAAATGTCATTCATTGATATGAAAAGGGAGTGCTTGGTCACTGCCATAAATGTTCCATTTTGTTCCAAAACAATGGTTCACATGTATATATTGTACATCCTTTTCATGGACTGTAGTCTGAAGCATCTATGCACTTAAACGGATGCTCCATTAAATTCTTGCCACATAAGAACTACGGCGGGGTATGCGCTCCACTCTGCATTGTGTTTCAATTTGAATGGACTCTTCCTACCATCACATCCCAAAAAGATATTACATACATATGTTTCATCTAAACAACGAATTTCAGCTCAATCTGCTCAGTAGTTTTGGCTTAATCTGGTCTTCAGACAAACACAGACCTCCGCCCGAAAGTAATGCATTTGCTTCTTCAATCTTGAATCTCCTCCAGAAAACGTAAATGTATAATCTATTACTTGCACTGTGAACCATTGGTGGTTGTTATCCAAGTGATGTTGGGTTTATTGTTCTCATATGTTTAAAGTGTCATTTTATGTTTATTTGACATCATTTTTACATAGGAAAAGGTGTTACCTTCCCCACAGGTCTTTAACCACGCTTGGCTTTGTGACAGTCTGTGAAACAAATGGTGATGAAGGAATATAGCAACAGATTTACAGATTGACCTTGAAGTGTAGATTAAAATGTGATTTACTATTGGGATTTTCATCACAATGGTTTTTCACAAAATAGTTTAACTTAATTACATTTGATTGGAGTAGCCACTGGGTGGAGCAGGAAAGGTCACAGCAGCAGAGTTTAGACCATTTTCTCTGCTCTAGTCCAAAGTAAAATGCTCAATGCTTTGTTAGCATTTTTCAAAAAGTTAGCATTCCTACAGTGGATTTTTGCCTGATCCGCTTTGTTTGGGCCATGAATCCTCTCCGCTTTGATCTGGACCAGTGCGAAATCATGAATACTGTACTGCAGCAACATGTCAGGTAGAAAAAAGCAAGAAAAATATTAACAATTGTAAACACATTACAGTACATTTTTATCATTAATGAAGTATGCTTAAGATCACTGTTTCTGTCTTTCACACCCTGTTCAAACTCATTCAGTGTTAAAGCCATTTGGGAGGTTTCTACTGTTTTCTGGTCCGAGCCTTCCAGGCACGATGTGTTTGTCTTTTTGTATATTTAACATATCATCGTGTTTCTTCCTGTCTGCCATAACTACTTCCTGTTCACTGTGACCTGGCACGGTGTGGCTCCCTGCTGACTTAAAGTCAAAGGAAGTAAGTCCATCACTGTATTTCCATCGTTGTCTCATACACAGTTATGATTAGAGTTCGCCCCTAAGGCGTGATCACACTGTCTTTTGTCTTTGGTGGCTCAAGGCCCAAACTGATGCAGATGCTCAAATACAGACATCCTGATCAGCCTGTCGTGCCGGTTACTGTCTCTCGAGGTCAGACTGCCGCCCCAACACGCGATCCCATTGAACATGGCATTAGCTACCACAGACTGGTAAAACAACATTTGACTGCTCGAATGCTCAAAGGACCTCAATCTTCTCAGGAAGAAAAGTCTGCTCTGACTTTTCTTACAGATAGCATTGGCCTGAGCTGACCAGTCCAGTCTGTGGTCCAGGTGGACTTCTAGGTATTTGTAAGACTGTACCACTTTGATGTCCTGTCCATTTGCTGTGATCTGATGAGGGACACTGATCATCCTCCTTGGTCTTGGACGCATTGAGAATCAGATCATTTCTCTCAATCCAGTCTGAGAAGGCAGCCACCACCTCCCTGTCCTCTGCTTCATCCACACATGCCGCAGGGTTGAACAGGTTGTTGAAAAATTGGTGGCCCTCAGAAAGACATTCAAACTTTATTGGAAGATATTTCTCGAAACCATATTAGAAAAAGTGTTACTGTTGAGTGTCACGTTCTTACTTCTGCAGGATCAAAGAGCGGGAAAACCAGGGTGCTTCATTAGAACTAAATAATGACAAGTTTGAACATGCTCTTGAATGTTGACATAACACTTCTATATAATAAAGTCATTCATTCAACATGACCTAACCTACTAACATTTTAACGTCTCTAAATGTCTATGGTCTCACTGTAATTATATGAATTTTAGATATATCTTTGAGCACAAAGGAACGCAGAGGATTATGGTGATCAACAACTGCTCCATGAATGACGATGCTGCCTACTCTGTGGCTGCAGGAGATGAAAAATGCACAACAGAGCTTTTTGTGAAAGGTTTTTATCATGTTACAATAATTATCAAGGCATGATCTCTTTAGAATGATAAAAAAAAAAAACATCTTTATTTCATTTAGAGCTGCCAGTTAAAATCATAAAAAGTCTGGATCCTGTGAAGACAACTGTAAATGAGCGAATTGAGCTGGAATGTGAGGTGTCAGAGGAAGGTGCTCAAGTTAAATGGTAAGGACTTTACTGTAAAAACCTGCCACATTTGTCTTTGTTAAAACAAATATTCAAATAATGTGTCATCATTATCAGGATGAAGAATGGTGTTGAGGTCCCAACAGGAGTGCGTTCCCGATATCGAGTAAAGTCTGAAGGCAACAAACACTATCTTGTGATAGACGATGCCTCTCGGGAGGACACAGGGGTATACTCTATTATGGCCACTGGGGGCACTTCTGAATGTCATGTGCAGGTTGACTGTAAGTTGCATCTGCATGTATCAAGCAGTTATAACAACGTTCTATCATATTTGGTGTGACTTGATTACAGTGAAACCTCTTAAGATATTCCAGAGCTTGCAAGATGTAACTGTAAGGCTGGGGCAGCCTCTTAAATTGAATTGTGAGATATACCCTGGCAATGTACCCGGCCGCTGGTACAGAAACGGACAACTAATCCAGCCCAATGACCACATCAACATTATTCACAGGAACAAGTAAATTTCACATACACATCCTACTTTTACAAAAATATATATTTTATTATATTACTTGCCTTTTTCTTGGAGAATCCATCGCTTGGAAATAGAAACTAGCTCCCTGCACGATGCTGGAGATTATACATTTGTGCCTGAGGGATATTCTCAAAGCATCTCTGCCAAAGTTCATATAATTGGTAAAGTCACAGATATAATTGAATGTATTATTATTATTTTGAAAAACAAACTTCTACTTCTATCTTTTTCCAGACCCACCGAAAGTCCATTTAGACAGTTTGAACTTTCCAGACAACACTGTGATTATTGTAGCAGGAAACAAACTTCGATTGGAGATTCCCATCAGTGGTGAACCAGCACCCAGGGTGGTGTGGATGAAAGGTGAAAGGGTGAGTCTGGGTTTATTCATTTATTAACAGTTTTGGATCAGTTTTAGTTCTGTTCAAATTGTATTAAATGTACATCACAGGTCATTCTCGAGTCGGGGCATCGTGTCAGGGCAGAGACATACGGCGACCAAACCAGTTTGACAATCGATGTGACTGAGCGCGACGACACTGGAAACTATAAGCTTGTTCTTCAGAATGAGGCAGGGGAAGCCACTGCTAGTGTCAAGATCAAAGTTGTTGGTGAGGAGCAAATGCACATATTACAAAATTGAAACTGACAGATGTTCATAGGAAGTGTTTAAGGGCTGAAGTGACTCACAACAAATACCCATAAAAATGAAATGTGAAAAATAAAATTGCTCAAAAAGTCTGTATATACTTTAGTTGAAAATTGAAAAAAACAATGTGCAACAAACACTAATCATTGATAGCTTTTGTCTGCAGACATTCCCGATGCCCCGGATGCTCCCCTAGTTCCAGCTGTGGGTGGTGATTGGTGCTCAATGACATGGGAAGCCCCCAAGTATGATGGTGGATCCCCTATAATAGGTAATGGTACAGTAGCCTTATTGATAACCATTTTATTCAAAGCAATAGGAAAATCAATATAATATATTTAATTTTCATTCGATCCCATTCAAAGGGTACTTTATTGAACGAAAGAAGAAACAGAGTTCAAGATGGATGAGGTTAAATTTTGACCTGATCAAGGAAACCTCTTTCGAACCGAAGAAGATGATTGAGGGGGTGCCTTATGAAGTCAGGGTCTTTGCTGTCAATGCTATAGGCATATCCAAGCCCAGTGATCCTTCAAAAGCCTTTATTCCCCTGGGTAAGAAAAGGTCTTGAATAGGATTATCTGTCCAAAAACTGAGTGTGTTTGCAAAGCACTAGTGAAAACCGATTGATAACACCCGTGCGCGCCCATTGAAGTGTGAAGAACCAGTCCATTCCGAGGTGCTGGCGCACTCTGTTTCTAATGCAATAGAGCTGCATGAAATGGATTGGAATGAGACACACAGGAAAAAGCCATACTTATACTGTATTAGAAATGTATGTCTGGATCAGGGCAAAGGGCCTCACTGCACGTGTTGTTTTGTTATGTTACGCAAAGCAAAAACAATCATGATGCTTTTAAGAGCACTGTGGAAATGCTGTGTTTTATAAGAGAACCTTCATCCGTTACTATGCTGCAGCAGCTGAGCATGTGTCAAAATCAAATGTCAAAGTAAAGATAATGTTGCGTGATGACACAGCTCTGTATTCTTCTGCTTTGAAAACACAATCACTGATGTATGAAACTATTCTTCTGATGTTCAAAGAAAGGCATGTGTAATGCTTCAAAAGGCCCGTCTACTGTAGCTGTTGTTTTACAAGAATGTGCAGATTTCCATTCTCATGATGGCTGACTGCGTGTGTGATCTGCCCTTGGAGCCCCAGCGACACAGCTGTTCATCATCATACCACACTATCCCAAGCATTCTGACTGTGACCTCTACAAGGCAGACTGAAGCTTTAGGGGATATTAAATATGTCTTTATAATGGCTGCCAAATCATCTGTGGATTAGAGTTTTAGAAGAACAGGTCTGCCAGGGGCTCCAATAGGAGTTAAATGTGAACCTGAACACAGGAATAGACAATAGCTTGGACTAATGAGATTTGACACAGTGACATACCAGCCAGCCAGACTCACCACTGTTCACTGTTCACGTGTCCATGTCATGAAATGTGTCTGAAGTTGTTTATATGATTTGTGACCGATTCAAATCTTTTTTTCCAGCTGTGACCAGTGAACCCACTATGCTGGTGGTTGACGATGTCACCGACAACTCTGTCACTCTAAAATGGCGTCCGCCCGAAACTATTGGAGCTGCTGGTCTGGATGGATATTTAGTGGAATACTGTGTGGAAGGAAGTAAGAATCATATTTTGACAACATATCTAGTTAATAGGCCAGTACATAGCTAAGGGGACATAACCTAAATATCCACTCTTCTCATATTTTGGCCATGGTATAGTTGTTTTCCCTCGTATCACATGTACTTTTCTACCGGGTGATGGTGGTCTTTCACAAGAAAAAGAATATAGAAAATACAATCTTTATGTTTGTCCATGACACTGTAGAAAAGTTCACGGGGTATGAATCATTTTTCAAGGCACTGTATATGTATTGTTATTCAGCCTAATTGTATATCTTATTACAATATGTCATACTACTTGAAATATTCTTTAATGTTCTATTTACAGCTGATGAATGGATTGCTGCTAACACAGAATTGACAGAAAAGACCAAGTACACAGTCACAGGATTAAAACCAGAGTCTAAAATCTTAGTGCGTGTTAAGGCCATCAATAAAGCAGGAGCTAGTTGTCCACGCACCATTCAGCACCCTATACTTGTCAAAGAAGTTATTGGTAAGTTCTGTCCTCTGCAAAATAAAGTTATTCGTAATACACAAATTGGATTAATTTGATCATTTTTCAGAACCACCAAAAATCCGTGTGCCACGTCACCTGAAGCAGACATACACACGGAGAGTTGGCGAGGCAGTTAACCTTGTTGTCCCATTTATGGTAATGTGACTTTACCACATGGTAATGGGGCCTCATTCCTAAAGCTTTGAGCAGGAGTTTGTACAGTACGTTGCGTTTGCTCTTGGGTCTGTGTTTCCTAATCCTGTGTAAAAGGTTCAGAGGAGGAGAAGATTAGACAATGATATTAATTAGAATATAATATGAATACAATTAGAATTATGAATAAAGTGTTCCTTTAGGAGGTTTCCTGGATCACATCTTCAGACTCTGTTCTTTCCTGCTCCTCTCCACTTGAGTCATCTTTCCCTAACGGCTCCCGACTTTGAGTGTGGTACCTCCCATGCAAGGCCGGCTATATACATGAGGCCCCTGATTTTTACTGTTGTTCTGTTAAAATATGTTAATAAATAAACTAATATTTTAGGGTAAACCCAGACCAAAGGTCACCTGGCTAAAGGAAGGCAAGCCCATTGAACCAACCAACTATGTAAGCATTCGCAACACTGACTGTGACAGCATCATCTTCATCCGAAAAGCAGAGCGCAGCCACTCTGGGAAGTATCAGCTGACAGTGCAGGTGGAAAATCATGTGGACACAGCGATCATTGACATACAAATAGTGGGTGAGTTCACCAAAACTAAGCACAAATGTTTATTAAGGGTGTTCATATTGAAATATTTTGTACTTACACAAGATTTATTTTACTGGTTTTCAGACCTACCTGAACCTCCTCAGTCCGTAATAATAGAAGATGTTTGGGGAGGAAATGTAGCTCTGGTCTGGACTCCACCGAAAGATAACGGAAACGCACCAATAACTGGCTATACCATTCAAAAGGCAGACACAAAAACTATGGTAAAAATGTAAATCTCTGCTAAATTATTCTCAGTCGGCTTATATTATGCAAATTGTTCTTGCACACCTCACAGGAGTGGTACACATGCATCGAGCATTACCATCGTACCTCCATCACAATCACAGAGCTTGTGGTTGGTAATGAGTATTTCTTCAGGGTCTTCTCTGAGAACATGTGTGGCCTAAGTGAAACAGCTACTCAAACAAAGAAGAGTGCCTTAATTGTGAAAGAAGGTATGGATCTTTAAGAATGCATAACATTTAATTTGATTCCTGGGGATGCAACAATTATATCAAATAATTTGTTTACAATTCAACACATAACTCAATTCAACCAATTCATAAAAAACAAATGTATTTAAAAGATGTGTTGAGAAATACTCATCCAATCCAAAGTGCTGGAACCAAGAAAGGAAAAAGAGGAAATGTCTGCGCAACTCAAAGGGCTTCCATAAGATTGTTTTACCTTTTATAAAGCGACACTAATAGATAACGTTTATCCCGCGTTGGAAGTAACATGTTACTAGAAGTACAATCAAAGTAACTCATGTTACATGCACACTTATTTTAAATGCTCATTTGCTTTATTTTCTCACTGTTTGCAATTATTTAAGGAAACATGGATGTTCATTATCAATCCATCCATCCATTCATTTTCTTCCGTTTCATCCGTTGCCAGACTTTCCTAATGGTTACACCTCTATTTCCTATCCACACACACTTCCTCCAGCTCATCCACGGGGAACCTCAAAGATGTTCATTATAGTTAACAATAACAATGAAACAAGGTTTATCAAATACTATTAGTATAATAGTTAGTGTTCTGGACCAAAATGTACTCAAAGTAGTAGTATACATTAAAACATTTATATTAATGCACCCAACACTACGTTTATCTGATTTGAAATATTAAAAAAGCTGTGAAACATTTAGTATTAAAGCTGAGGTATCTAACTTTGAAACTGCTATAAATTAACTACATAACTAGTTCCTCACTATTTGGCCTCTGTCACATCTTCAGGTCTGCTTTTTGGACAGAAAAGTGAAAGACTCAACTCTGTATGTAAAATGGTATGCTAATATGTTTTCTAATAAGGTCAAGACAGCATGTTGTGGTCTGATTTGTCCAAACACTTCATCTATTGGGGCAAACCAAAATGTAATATAGTATTTGTTTAGTATAAAACAAATTACAAATGATTCACTCCAGTTTTAATGTAATAAGTATATGAATTAATTTGCATACAATGTGTTGGGGTTTTTTCTAGATGGAAATGGCATTATTATCAAGATCATGACAATCAAATCTTAATTGTTGCATCCCTGCGTGTCACCCTCTTCTATTACTCTACTTCCATAAAAACCACATGGAAGAGAATTTGTTTCTTCCTTATCTAATGTTTAAACGTTTAAGTCTTTTACAGCTGGTTTGAAGGTACTGTCAGTGATGTTTTCCACCCCACCGTGAGTGCCAAGCAATGACTGACAGGCCCTTAAACAATGGTGTTGCAATCTGGGCTAATAATGAATGAATGCATCGTTGTCTTTCCCTCATCACATAGGGAGTTCCCCACATGATACAGCTCAGCGCCCGTATCATGCACAACCCCACTCCTTTACCCTTGACCCCACAGGCATGGAGCTCAAAGATCCTGAGTACAGTGACCGTGACTTCAAGGAGGCGCCCAAGTTTACCCAGCCGCTGATCAACACGTTTGCCATCGCCGGATACAATGCCACTCTGAACTGTAGTGTTCGTGCCAACCCAAGGGTAGGTGGTGTGCTGTGTGGACCACCCGCTAAATGTAGGTAAAGTCAACCATTTTCTTAATCTTTATGCTGACATGCAACATTATTTGTGTTTATGTAATCACCAATGCACTACGGTATTAAATGTATGTCTTTAAAGAAGAAATATTATGCATTGTTTTTGGCCAATAAATAGGGTTTCTACTGCTACTTTCATGTATAATATC
This sequence comes from Knipowitschia caucasica, assembly GCA_964034765.1. Classification (NCBI taxonomy): domain Eukaryota; kingdom Metazoa; phylum Chordata; class Actinopteri; order Gobiiformes; family Gobiidae; genus Knipowitschia; species Knipowitschia caucasica. The sequence goes on from OZ035823.1 coordinate 20,083,288, forward strand.
TTTAAAAATGAAATATATAGTGAAACAAGTTTGAAGGGTAGAGTATATCTGTCACTCAATATGCTACTGCCAGAGGGAGGAGTTATGTTTTGTTTTAGTTCCAAATATGATTATCATAATTTGCTTCAAACTCAGCATTGTGATTGTGAAAAAACATACTTTATTTGAGAAATTTATGGATGATACTTTTGTTTTGAAAAGCAGAAAACCGCTCTGAGTGTGATGTCATAGTGATATAATTACATCATACTATTACAAGAGTGAGACAGGAGCTTTTAGACAGAAGGGGGTTACACTTTATGCAAGAAGTCAGTTGATTGATATTAGTGTGGCTGGATCTAGGAACAACTCCAGGTCTGTTTATGATGTGGGAATGATGTAACAAGTTAAAAATTTAAAACAAGCAAAATATGACTCCTTTAATAATTTTATACTGGTTGCGTTGAGTAGTGACCGTAAATGTATTTTTGTTTAAAATCCAAACATTGATTCTGTTTATTTAACTGTAGCCAAAAGTTATCTGGATGAAGAATAAAATAGCCATCTTAGACGACCCTCGCTACCGCATGTTCAGTAACCAAGGCGTCTGCACTCTGGAGATCCGGAAGCCCAGTCCTTATGATGGCGGCATGTACAGCTGTAAAGCCGTCAACGACCTCGGAGAGGCGCAGGTCGACTGCAAACTGGAAGTCAAAGGTAAGTGCAAACTGACCAGTGTCAGGGCTGAATTTCTCATCTAGTCCTGAGACTGGTTTCCCAAATCCTTCTTTTTAGTCCTGACTTATTATCACAGATTTTGATTCACATATATTTTATGGTATGGCAGTTTGCACTCCTTTTGCTTAGAGATATTAAACTTTCCAATTACCAATATCTGAAAGATCCTCAAATGACTTGTTGCACAAGTCTAGTTTGGGAAAGCAGATCTTGACACCATTGATGTGGACATAATGTAAGCTGTGCTTCCGTAAGTATTGAGCACTATTGCACATATGTGTAATCTGTCATTTGTTCATGTGTGTGAAGTGAACATAATCTCTGGAGGACCTGACCATTGCAGGTTTATCCCTGTGTTTTCCAGTCCATTCATGTCCATCATGACTGCACACCACAAACTGAATTTTGACGCACCTCCATAGGCATAACATCGAGACCTGCGGTGTCCCTGTGTCAACCGCAATGACTTCATTTCAAGTGACTGTAATGTTTGTGCACAGTAACTCCTCATTTAAAGAGTTCAGTAACTCAGTGGGAATCCCTGGTGCACACATATAACTCCATGTAAACATTTTGTTAACCCCTCTTCTCTTCTTTCTCCCCCAGTCCAAACTCAAGAATTGTGAATGTATGTTCTCATATAAGGTAAGCTTTCATATGGTCCGGGCATATGAAGCTTATGTCATTCATTATGCATTGATCAATCAGAATATAACTTCACTTTCCCTGATCTGTGGAAGCCTATTTCAGTGTAAATATGTATAAACTGTTGAAGACATAAGATAATAGTGTAACCATACAATTAACAAAGCATGAGACATATTTAGCACTGCCCCTCACTCGCCAACTCTAACACCTTTGTTTTTTTGGAAACTAAATTCTATTGTGGATATCAGAGACTGCCTCATGTATTATGTGGCACCCAAAAGGTAAGTCTGCTCAAACTCTAACATTTTCTCTTGCACAAAAGCAGTCGCAAGAGTTTTGCTTCATAAATACATGACATGCTAACACTACACTTTTCCTTATTGCAAACTTATCAATCTGTTGTGAATGTTGAGAAAACAAATCTCCATTCAGAGCTTTTGCTTGTTGTGATCAAATAAGGTTGCGTTTTTACTGGAGTTGCAATGTTAAGTGGCTTTGCATTGCATAGCAGCAACATCTCATAATTTGCCATAGTTCTACAAACTGTGTCCCAATTCCATTGTTTTTACAACAATGTATAGTAGTTTTAATATAGTTATTTATCTTAGTTTAATCATGTGGATACATGTAATAATATTCGGAATTAGGACACGATTTGATTCAGCAATTGTGTGCATCTTCAGTCTTTGGTTTGTGGAATATTGTGCATCGGGTTTGATCTATTGTCTAGTTTTTCTTAATCCTGTTATGTTACTTTCTATTCAAGTTCCTCCAAAAGTGTTTTATGATCAGCTGTCCATTGTTTCCAGGAGGATTCACCTTTTATGAGCTCATGCAGCGTGGAGTGCCGCTACACTTGATTGACAAGTACATGAACGAGGCAAAGGTTGTTGAGCAGCAGAAGTAATCAGACACTGCCCCATTCTGCCCCATTCTGACCCTACATGGACATCACAGCATCGGCAGGATATAGGTTTCTCCATCCTCTGGGCTTCAGGCATGTGCTGTGTGCGCGTCATAAGTAATGCTTTCAGTGAGCTATAATGTATTCCCTATTTTTTGCTAACTTAAATGATAAGAATGTAAAGGGCCCTCTTTTGATGTACAATAAATCAACTGTCATTATGATGAGGACAGTGTAGAAGATGTGTCAGGAGAAAAACTGTTGTGGCCGAGTGTATTATTGTCTTTGATGTTTTAACATTCAAGTTCAGCAACATGGTGGCATTGTTTTTGCAACTCTCTTGCACATTGTGAAGTGAAGAACCAGTTGTGTGGTGTGTTGTAGCTTTTAATCATGTAAAAAATGGATACATCTTTGCTAAAGCCTTTTGACCTCGACCAGACAATTGGCCGAGTGGTCCTATACTTGGTCATTTATTCAAAGAAAAGTAGATTTGGCCATAAATTTCTAAGCAATAATTGTAGTTTTTCATCATTTTATGTTCTTATGACACAGGTTTGATGTCAATCAGGCACATGCCTAACAAAATGTACGTATGTCATACAAGCTGCAATAAACTTTATGACTTATAACAATTCATGTGCATCTGTGAATTATTTTGTATACATACATTAATCAATATATAATTATTTATTAATTAATAATAATAACTAATTCTGATCCGAAATAAATATATCTTATTTATAGAGTGTAATTGCATAAAATGATATAAGATCAATTTTGATAATATCCTTGGAAAGAAACCATAGACTGTAAATGAAAGAAACCCGTTTTTAATACAGATCCATCAAGAAACTCTAGAAAATGACGTGATTCTTCTTCCGGTGGATCACTTCCTGTTTGTGGTAAAATGGCCTTGTGCGGACTCAGGGAGCTGTAGATGTCTCATGAGCCGCTGCTTCTACTCGGAGTTGGGTCAAAAACAGCGGAAATTCCCGTGGGTACACTTCTACGGGGGTGAGGGTTCCCCGGCAGACCGTGTGAGGGGAGGTGATGGCGCATCTGCTGTGTCCTGAGCCGCTGTCACCCGCACAACTCAAGCGGCTGGAGGAGCACAAGTACAGCGCCTCCGGTCGCTCCCTGTTCGAGCCGCCGTGCCAGATCTACTGGAACTGGCTAGTGCAACAGATCCCGACATGGGTCGCCCCCAATACTTTGACTATTGTGGGACTCCTGGTCAATATCGTGTCTACTCTGGTGCTGGTGTATTTTTGTCCCACTGCTACAGAAGAGGTTAGTGTTTGTTATTGACGTGTCAAAACACCGCACGTCATCAGTGCCATGTAAAAGAATGTATTTGATTCCACATTAATCATCATCTAAGTTTCCCTGACAAGGGTTTAATATCCAGTAGCCACCAGGGAGCTGCCGCATTGTCAGGTGAAGTCCAAGCATATTTGGCTCCTCGTAAGGAGACACGCTTCACCAGTAGTGGCTGATCCTGATATACTTAAATATAGTTGGGTTAGGTGTGGCTCCTAGTAAATATTTTGGATTCAATCAGTATAAGCTGATAGTACACTCTCTTTAGACCTTTGTTCCTCAAACCTGTTGCTTCAGGTTCACGTTAGAGCAATGGGTCCACCCCTAAGAGCAGAATGTTTATCTCATGCACCTTTGTCCACCACTCTGACTTGTTGTTTGAAGTCCAAGGAGCAAATCTCAATCAGATTCCTTGTTCACTGTTTGGCATTTTTTCAGGGTTGATTAAACGCTTTCATAAACGAAATACCCAGAACCAGTAGTGTAAAGAGGTACTTTAATCTGTATTCAAGTACAAGTACTGTCACTTTTCTAAAAATAATAAGTACTGTTGTAAATCAAATAACTGCCCATGGAAAGTACTAATGATAATACTAGTTTTCAGCAACTAAACTTAATTGATTAAAGTGTACTGTTTAAAAGCATCAATAAGTGGTTCATTGTTGAACACCACTTAATTTAGACTGAATTCAGTTTGTACTACACACTACATATGATCTCAGATGGGTTCAAGCAGAGCCTTAATATGTGTATTGTTCACTTTTGAAAAGATTTAATCCAAGCTGTACCCACTACTCATGTAAATAACTACATCTTAATGATGAATTAATATAATTACAAGTTAAAGACGTTTTTGATAAACCTGTTTTTGACCAAAAACATGATGTGAATTTTTACAATTATTTACTTTCTGGCACAGCCCAAAACAACTGGCCATCTTTTTGTAGTTGACCTTATGTCTCTCAGAGACGAGTCCAGATGGCCTGAAACATTTGCTTTTTTTTTTGCTGGGTGAGGAGTCATTGTCCACTCCTGTCTGTAATTTGTGATTTATGTTATGTCTACTTTATTATTCCTTAGGGACATTTTAAAATATTTAAATTTTCTGTTTCTCCCTTCAGGCTCCTGCCTGGGCTTTTGTCCTGAGTGCCCTGGGCCTCTTCATTTACCAGTCTCTGGATGCGATAGACGGGAAACAAGCCCGAAGAACCAACAGCAGCTCAGCTCTCGGCGAGCTCTTTGACCACGGATGTGATGCTGTTTCCACAGGTGCTTACACAATTGAAGAATTTCTCTGAACCGATGCAGTATAATCCCTTTCTTTAGCATGAGAAACCATGCATCTTAAAACCCTGTTTTGCTTTCCAGTCTTTGTTGCAGTTGGAACATGTATTTCATGTGGAATTGGGGGCTTCTCAAACTGGATGTTCTTTTGTGGTTTCATTGGGATGTTTATGTTTTTCTGTGCACACTGGCAGACTTATGTTTCGGGGACTCTTCGATTTGGCCTGTGAGTCTAAATGCTAAATACATGTAGACATTTTCTTGCTGTGTCTATACTGATCAATCTTTGTGTTGTTTCATCACCACCAGGGTTGATGTGACAGAAGTGCAGTTTGCTATTATCACCATGTATTTGATGTCTGCTTTTGGAGGCGTGAGCTTGTGGCAAACAACGGTAACAAAGTGTGATGTGTTTGAACAGTCTTATGTGAATGGTACACTTTCTTCTGAGTAAATACTTGAGAAAAAAATCTCAAATCCCAGTTCAGTTAGTTACAGGGTTTAAATAGTCTTTGTTTTACTCTCACTCTGTGCTGCCTTTGGAGGCTACAAATAACACCACATGAATTGAGAAGGTAACAGGTAATCTATTAGACATGATTGGGCTTACTCTGATAATGCTGATAATGTCCCACGCATTTACTTGATTTAATTGCTTTGCCCTTACATCATGCTCGGCATACCTAGAGCTTTCTTATCTGCAGTGTAAACGGCACAATACTTGCCTTCTGATAAATTCTTTTGTGTTTTTCTTTAGTTACCTGTTATAGGACTGAAGTTCTATACCTTTCCGATTGTGGGAATTATCGGTGGAGCCCTCTACTCGTGTCATAATTATTTTAATGTAATTCTGAACGGTGGTGTTGGTAAAAACGGCTCGACAGTTGCTGTAAGTTTTCCGATCTACACATCTTCATGCTCTTTGATCTGTGTTTCAACTAAGTAACTAATTGCCCTGTTTTTTTTAAAGGACACTAGTGTGTTGAGTCCTGGTATGCACATTGGCCTCATTCTCACTCTCGCCTTCATTATTTTTAAAAAGTCATCCAGCCAGCTCTTTGAGCATCACCCCTGCTTGTACCTTCTCACATTTGGCATGGTCATCGCCAAAATTTCAAATAAGCTTGTGGTTAGTATGAAGAATCTCAACATCTTGACTACACTCTGCAAAGACTGTAGGCTTCACCATTCTGTTTGTCTCCTCTGTAGATTGCACACATGACAAAAAGTGAATTATATCTGCCAGACACGGCCTTTATAGGACCAGGAGTACTTTTTCTAAACCAGTATTTCAACAGTTTCATTGACGAATATATTGTTCTCTGGATAGCCATGGTCAGTGCCACTTAATTCAAGCTATATGTAGCTTAAGTTGTAATAATTGTGCTATTAATGATGTTATTATTGTCTTTACAGGTTTTGTCTCTTCTCGATCTGGTCCGTTATTGCACAGGGGTCTGCCTCCAGATAGCGGCACATTTACGCATCCAGGTTTTCAGCATCACGTCTCAGACCCATCGTGACTGACGGATTGCCCGGCGGGAGGAAATGGGGAAAGATACTGACCTTTCCCCTCTCCTGAAAGCAGATAATGAAGACCGATCTTCAACCCCAACCAACTGCAGCCTTGACAAAGTGACCACTTCTAATTAAAACGTCATTGAAAAACACACAAGAAATGTTTGAGAATTGGCAGACTATAAACTCCCAAGTTTATATTTTAGCTTCTTACTTTATAAGCCAAATTAGTAAATTAAATGTACAAGTCTGTGTGCAAATCGCATTTAAATTATTTTTTACAGTATATTTATTTTTAATTTGGTGTGAATTGGTTGAATGATAATTTGAATAACTAATGAAGTGAATCAGTGTGCAGTTCTATGGGTTAAGTGTAGGAGGCTGTGTTTATGCTGATGTCTGCAGTTTTTCCTCAAGGTTTAATCAAAATCACTCTTTGGGTAATTTTCACAATTACAAAACTGATACTTCATTATCTTAAACCTGGGGAGCACTGTCACTTAATGAAGCATTCCCACTAGTCTTCTTCTGCTTTATCAGTTTTTCTCCCTAAAGGGCTATTATAATCGTTGATTGTACAGGTTTGAACTTGAAAGGCCTTAATTTTAGTAATTAGTTAACGTGAATATTTAAGTATTTTTTTTCCACTGAGGCATAAACGAGGTACAAGAATTTAATACCATCACTTTGTAATTGGTATTCTAAAATCACTGGTGTAATGATTATTTCACTGCAGTTTGACACATTTGGGGTTAAAGGGATGTTCCAATGATTATTCTGTCCAATGTCTAATGCAAAACGAGTTGTGGGAGTGGCGCTCATAATAGGAATTATCTTGAGCTACCTTCATGCTTTGGAAATGTTTCATAACATTGTGTCAATTGAAAAAAAAATCTTAAGTGGAAAGAATTGCAATAAATTATATTTTACACAATTTATTCATCTGTTATTTACATTACAACAAAGTCACATGTTGCATACGACGCCAAAAGGAAACATTTTATTGAAACACTGTAAATCGCATGATACAAAGTTGCAAAACATGCACAAATGGTCTGAATTTCAGACAGTAGCCGTAGAGTCCCACAGGGACACAAACATCCCCAAGTGCCAAAGAGCAGACACGAGTATTCAACATTCACCCCAACCCCATTCACACATTATGGACGTTTACAAACATTTAAGACATTCTAAGGAAGGAATGATTAAAAGATCACCCTACAAATAAGACAAAGGCACTTCAAGTATTGACAGAAGACTTCAACAATGAGCTTTTGGTACCTCAATAATTTAAACCCATCCCATCATTAAAACCTGGAAGGGAAAAAAAAACTTAAAACATTTACCTGCACTTTCCTAGTTTTTAATTCAGCAGGACTTTGGCAGGACCAGAGCAGTACCTTAGTGTGCTGTGTAAAAGTGTGTGGAGAACTGAAAGGCCACAGTGTGCCAGCCATTGTGCCTCTGCCTAATGGCCGCTGCTATAAATCATCTTCTAAATGTGTCATTGGAACACGACGCTTGGTGCACACTTCAAAGTGATGCGGACAAACAGTATCCCCGGCAGGACCCGCTGCTGTCCCGAGATACTGAAGGAGTAAGAGCTTCATCAAACCCCCTCAGAGTTTTGATCCCTGTAGATTCTGCGCCTCGGAAAGATCTTCCTCTTCAAGGCAACCAGCTGCAGTGAAGATAAACAAAAGCATAAGAGTTGCTCATCACAATGGTGTAGGTTTGGTTCCAATCTTGGTGGGGACATTCACTACGACCTGAGTCTACACCCATTGACACGGGGTCCAGAGTTTCTCCCCCAGAATTTGTTGTGTAATCACACACTATATTTGCAATAGTGTGTTGCCTTCTATACTAAACTCAGCTGTAGACTGAATGAGAAGCAGTTATGTATGTTAACAGAAGATTAATCATCACAATTCATAATTTGCTATTACTTGTGCTTTCTCTTACTTACTTTCCAACTGTTAAAAAAGCTCCTGATATCTTTTATCTTATTTGTGGAGGTGGCATTTTTTCTAAATTATATAAGAAGGTATAGACAATCAAAAACAGACATTCATATACATGAACTGCAGAATCATTTATATAACTTGGCCAATGTCAAAAGTTACATAGTATTTCTCAATACAATGAGTTAACAAGAGTTTGGCAATAAGTAACAGTGTGGATGTTTCTATATTTTCTTTTTTTTATTCCACTCTCAACCCAAAAAGGCAAGTAATGACTCACAGGGCTCTCAAGTATGCAAAATAAAAACTTAAATGACCTGTTGTGGTGTGTTTTGCGCACAACCAGCATGCATCGTTAACGCAATGGAAAATTTAGGTATCCGAGCTTTAATTTCGGGAGCGCTGGTTGCGCTTTGGGAAGAGTCAGGGGAGAGACATGTCAGAGACACAGGGGAGAAACGCGGGAGATACGAGGGAGACCCGCACTTGCAACATGGTTCTGTCTGCATATGGTCCGAGCTCGGTACCATGTTAGAGCTGTGCTTTCACTGAGCGCCGCGGCTGTCATTACAAAGCGGCAGCAGCTGCACCAGGACGTGCACATTCGAGTGCATCGCTTGAATGTGCTTAGAGCAAATAACAGCAAGTGCCCGCTGTCACACATTTCACAGAAATTACATTATCAGCAGATAAAGGTTGTAAATCGTGGATCCGTGGAATATTTTTATTCCTAGTTTATCCTGATTCACACAACACACCCACTTATACATTTTGGATAGTAAGAGCACAATAAGTATTTTCTCAGCCTTTCAACCAACCTGTTTCTTTATTGGAGCCAGTTCTGTTCTGTCTCTGTGCCGTGTGAGCTCCTCGGAACATTAAACAGTGCGCTGACAGATTAGAAATAACGTAAGTACTTTGAATGGTAATAGATCTACAGTACTTTCCTCTGATTACTCACGTGCTACAACACTCAGGGAACGAAAAAAAACACTTGCTTCACGCTGGCTAACTTTTAAAAATTAAACAGTCGCTCAGTGCTTCAGTTTGGCGCTGAAGAAGACAGCCAATCACTGCAGAGAACGGAACGGGTCACGTGCTGCTGCTGCTGCTGTTGCTCTGGAGGCGAGGAGGAGGCGCGACGTGTGCACAAACGGAAGACATGTGTCCCGGACCGTCCGGGTCCCGGGACATCATGTCATTTTGGTGGGGACTTTTTAGTCCTCACCAAATATTGGTGGGGACATGTCCCCATGGTCCCCACGCAAACCTACGCCCTTGGCTCATCATATTAACCATATTATTTGGTTCTATTGAAGCTGTGAATTCAACGGTGAATAAAGAGATGGTCAGTGTTCAAACAAGGACCTTTCCACTTTAATTCAATCTGTAGTGGATTTAATATTGTTTCTTCCAAAGCTCCTTTCGAATTAGGGCCTCAGGACAATAAAGCGGAGACAACGTTTCAGAATACAGCCTCTCTCAACAAGTTACACAGTAGTTATAGGGGAATGGTGATTTTTGTATCAATGCGTGTTTTAGTTTATAAGAGCAGCATTGACGGCTGTAAAGACTGAAATCTGACTTATGCAGATACTGACCTGTTCAGCAAAAAAGGACAAGACTGTAAATATGACAAGTGTCACAAGAACGCAGTGAGTCCAAAACTTCAACTTGTCCCGATATATTCGCCTGGGAAAAAAGCAGATAATATATTGATTTACAATTGTGTAACAGGAAGTACAGGGAGACAAATATCAACTGGGTGACGAGGTATCATAACTTAACACCTTAACACTGCTCGTGTTATGATCTTACAAATATCTTACAGCTTGCGGCTGATCTGAAGTGGATGATCTAATTTTAAAGTCCCTTTGAGAGGATGGAATCCTCTGACTGAAGCTAGCTGAAAGTAGAAACAAGCTCTTGAATAAAGTCCCATTAAAACCCACTGGGATTCCCAAAGCTGCAGTAATGCAGCACTCCATCTCTACCGATGACAGACACCAATACTTCACCAAAGTCCATATTGGAGAGAAAAGCTAAATTAATTACGACCACACATTTGTATTCACATCTCAGTTGCCATGCTCTATAAAAATACAGGACTGATGAACTTACAAAAATGGAAATGTGAAATATATTATATTTTTTGCATGCTATAAAATGCTGTACCATTCCTGTAGTTCGTCCATGTGTAGAAATCTGTTGCGATACTCTCTGGGTAATTCAAACTGTGAGGCCAGAGGAAACATGGACTCGTAAAAATCTCTCAAAACTGCCTTCACTGTTGTTGCATCTTTGTGGCTGTGATCAATGTTGTCATTCAGACAAACAAACTTTCTATAAAAAGATCCAGAGAACATGGTCATTTGTATGCCTTTAGGGTCCACCTACTACACCATTGTGCAAACTAAAGTTGACTCACCTTGGATTTTTTCTAATGTCATCTAATTGGCCGACCACATGGGACACATTGGTGCGTATCATCTTAAAAGCAATCTCCTCCTCCCCCATGATCTCAAACCTGTCCAAAAGTCATGATTGATAAAAAATATTGTATTCACATATAAGTAAGTAATTAAAACTGAAGACTCACTTATATTTATTCTGGTCATGGAACGCCTTCTGTATACGCTCTGTGATTGCTTTGCAGTGGATCACTAGGCCTTTGGTGACAGGAGGCTGTTTAGAAAGAAATCATCATTAATAGATGGGCCCAAAAACAAAGTTTAAACATTTTGCATAGAACTTTGGACAAACATCTCACCATGCTCGGGTCATAATACGCTTCTTGGGTTGGCTTCACCAAATCGAGCTGAGACAGGTTTGCCGGTAATGTTTTAGAGCAGTTTATAAGCATCTGTTCTAACCCAGTCAAATCCTGTTCACAAGAAAAGGCAATAAAATTAGAGAATTGTTATTCAAATGTAAAACAAGGTTAAAATGGAACAACCTGGAGGTTTAGAGGTAGTTCATAGATCCTCGTGGCTAGTGTTCTAATCTCACGATCAGACAGTATCCCCGAGTGGTCCGTGTCGATTTCATCAAACACTTCAGAGACATTGAGATGCTGCTGCGCACTCATTAAGAAGTAGAAGTACGAGAAGGCAAACTGCATGTCCTCAGAGTGCCGCACACGATGGCCAGAGGTTTCATCAAACTCTTTTGGAAACCTAAACAACAACAAAGGGGCGTTTTTGGCATATTGGCATGGCATATGGTCCTTTCCTAGATTACATACATGTCTTGTAGCTCCTGCATGATAAATCGGTCTATCATGTGCGGCATATGTGCAGGGACTTTGCGGGATGTGAAGCCAAACCGGCTGTTCAGGAGTTTGTTAACAAAACGCAAAGAATCGGCGAAAGTGTCCTGGAGTCTCCGCCCTGCAGCAGCGCCATTGGCCTCGTATCTCAGCTCTTTCTGCAGTCGCTCCTCTTCCTGCAGATAATTAAAAGTATGACATTCCTGTAGTTCAAAAGACACAAAGGTAACAGTCAACTTACTTCCAGAAGGCTGTGGAAGAATTTTCTTTTCTCCCAGGGAAGGAAACCTCGATCGACTGAGGTGAAATGTTGCAGTTTCCTCCCCACCACCACTCGTTCTTGTGGATCATCTTTTGGCGGTGCAGTCTCTGGACTTTTGCTTTTGATTTTACCATTTAACAATTTTGAAATCAGGGGTCTTTCAATAGCAGCTCTTACAGTATACGTGTTTGGATCTTGAAAGTCATCATCAATGTTGACTGGGACAGAAGCAGTTGGGGGTTTTATTTTTACCCTTCCTAGTTTTGCCTGTTCATCAGCCAAAGACGTGGCTATCACATGTTTATCTGTCTCTATACTGGCCACTTTCTTTTTTTGGGACAGTTTCACTTCATCAAAAGGCCTCAGAAGCTCAGCCATGGTCAAATTGTACCCTTTTAATGTAATGTCGCCAATTTGGAGCTTCTCATCGAGTTTTTGGATCTCGCTGCGCACTGAGGCTGGCAACAATGACACATTTACAGCAGGAACTAGAATAACCATCGACTGCTCGGCGGACTGCTTTCTGATAATTTTGGGCCCCCGTCTTTCCTCTGGGATGTCTGAGAAAGACACAACAGCCTCAGGAGTGGGTGTGGGATGAGGGTCTCCGGTTTTGTCTTTGACTGTAGTTTGAGATACATTAACGCGGGGCACCTCGCGAGTGTCTACGACTACAGTAAAGCCCATGATGAACTCGGCATTGTCCTTCTTTTGAAAAGTCATGTTGTAGTAGATTTGTGTCCGATTGTGGCCAGTGTAAAGCAGAAGGTGAATGGTCTTCCACTTGTTAGCAACAGAAGTGTGGCGCACCGCTGCGTTGTCACTGACATGGGCAGCGGAGACTCTGTGGGCCACGTGCGCAAAGCTGAAGTAAGGTTTGATCTCGCCCACTGGGAGAGAATAAACGGTCTGGTTTCTTGTTAAGGTCACTTTATACAGCTCGCCAAAGTGTTCTGCAACATGGAGACATGGGTTAGCCCTCTGAAAAAGGGTACACACACAAATACAAAAAGGCACATACCTTGCCCACAGTCACCGACATCATACCCACAAGACAGGATGTTACAAGCCGGATCACAGAACTTATCAGCAAGCCAGGAGTTGGCACAGCCTTGGTTACAATAGGACGTTGCACCAAGGCCAACGCCAGCTGCAAACTGCCACACCTGTGCTCCTGCCCCGCGGCCCCTGGCTCCCGGAACATCGTCTGCAAAGCGTCCTATTGAAACACCAGCAAAACCATAATTACTTCCATGAGATTCAATTCAATTTGGGTTGAAAGTAATTTTTTTACCCAGGCAATCTCCTCCATCCCAATCACATGCTGAATTGTTACAAGTCTTGTCACAGTAGGCATCTTTGATCCAAGATCCAGGACATCCCTCAGCACAGTTTGGAACAGGCCAAGTTAAATACACCTGTTGGCAACATGTTGTAAGGCTTTTGTAGTTGGATTCAGTGCAAAGCTATCCACCTAATAAACTAACTAATAATCTTATTTCAACAAATTGCACAAACATTTCCTGATAGGTTTAGACCTTCTGTCCCTTTGAGTGGGTGTAAAAATCATCTGGCCAAACATCTTTGCCAAACATCACGTCATCATTTAGGTAAATGAACTTCTGGGAGAGGCCTGGGATGCGGTGGATGTGGGTCTCAATGGAAGGAGAGCTGAATGTTGGAAGGTGGCTTTGGTTCAAGAAGATGTCCTATACAAAAGAAACAAAAGTGCAAAAGTAAGCAAAGTAAAAGAGTCTTAACATTGCCAATAGAGCAGAAAGTAATCTATACATAATGGATTGAAAACGTACCTGATGTGCGACCACTGTGACTCTGGGGTTATCCAGGTTAAGCCAAGAAGGAATTTGTCCATTAGTCACAACGAAGATATGCCGCACCCACGGAGCATGTTTCTCTACTGAGCGGAGAGAGTAACGAAGCTCCTCGTTGTCTTCAAACCGACTAGCAGATATATCCTCATTTTGTTTCGACTTAACCATACATACAGAACAATAAGTATATCTATATATTCAAATCAAAATAATTACAATCAATAAGGAGTGTACAAGTTTACTTCAGAGATGGGCGTTTGGTCCCAGAACAGGAAGGTCGGGCTGATGCTTAACTTCTTCCCATCAAGGGTCAGGTTCTTTTTTGCCTGTTGTGTCAGATCTGTAAAGTCCTGAGACGTCTTCAGGAAAAGCAAACCGATACTGGCCTCTGAATATAGCTCAAACTGTGGAGGAAACAAGAAAGGCATATTAGAAAATATAACATGCTTCTTGACACATTCTGCCATGTGCGTCTCCAAAAGTTTAACCTGGATTGAATAAAAGCAAATTAAAAGCTGGAGTACCTAACTTTGTTTTGTTTCATAAATGCATTTTGTCTATCCCAATGGAAAGAGTCTAGCATAAGTAACATTTTGTGAAAGAAAATCAAACCACAACTGGATGTATACAATAGAGGACAAACAAACAAACTAGGACTTAACAAAACCATTGAAATCACCAACATGGATCAGAGAATCAACAGTTACGACGCAAAAAAGAATATAGAACACATGTTGATAAATGTCCATACATGTTGTAGAATGTTAAAGTGTCCTGGATCATCACCACAGTCCGTCTTGTTAGACCCTCCTGCATCAGCAAGGAAAAACTCACAAAAACCCGGTGGGAAAAAGGTGAGAAACCTCTGGGAGACCCACATATTGAGAAGGATCCGCTCCTTTATTGATCTTATTAGAAAACACTTTATCTTTTACATAGAGAAAGCTGATTGGTTGAGTGCAGGCTGGTTCTCACTTTTTCACTTAAAAAGCTGATGTAAGGATGTGAGAGGTGAAAACTAGTGATCAATGATTCAAGAAAATGTATATGTGTAGACAAACTACAAAAGATAAACTGGGCCAACAGTAAGCTACCTCAACACCAGTTATAAATACCAGACATTTCTTGCAGCTTACCCCTGCTTTCGCAGAAGCACCAGGAACATCACCAAACACCTTGACATTTAACCTAGACTCCATCTACCACTAATTTCCACGCAGCTGCCTTAAGTTGAGACACACGTTTGTTCACAGCCTTTGTGAGCTTTAGAATGTAAACATTGGCCACTGTATTGAAAACGTAACCCATCCAACAGGGTCTTGGGTGCAGAGCAGAGCAGAAAAGGTCATTAAAATCCTACTGACCTTTTCACTTATAGGCTGGCGCCACTCCACTCTAAACAGTTGCTCTTATGTTAAATCCCTGACGTCTACGGTTTCACAAGCAGCAACAATCACATGACCAACAGGACACATCACACCCAAGTGAAGACAAGCGAAGACAAGTATAATGAGAACGAGGTGGAGGGTAAACGCTGCTAACCTAATGCATTACCACAAGACTCTAGTGTCACATCCAATTAATGCAACACAGGCCATATATACACACCTACACAGTTCATTTTATTGTATTCATTAGGATGGAAGGAAGGAATAGACACATCCAGAGGACAAGATAACAAAGACCAAATAAAAGAGCCTTTAGTTTATTCTATATTGAGCTCAGTGATGGAGTGCATTTAATGTCATTGAGGAGCTTCCTCTACCTTAATTTTTTTCAAGCTAGAATAATGGACGGCTTTGTAAGCAAGCATAAAGATTCTAAAGTCAGAATGACTTCAGAGGAAGATCTAAGAAAATGGCGTTGCAATAATCTAATTTACTTGTGACAAAGTGAGAAAGGTAATATGTGGCTAACACTTTAGTTAAAATGTGCACAAGCTAGTGGATAAGAGCCAACAGCAGACAAAAGTCTGTAATGCCTACATCAGATATTTACAGGACGTCTAAAATGACTCTAAACAATAAAACTCGGACGTATCAAACATTTTGACACAATCATGCTCACAGTTCTACTAAATAAATAAAAGGGTATAGCCATGTTTTATTTTATACACTAAACTAACTCATGTTTTTTTTTTCATTTAAACCCCAGATTGATAACTTATATGCCTGCAAAATATGACAATTGTCAGTCACGTCTGTCTCTTTAGACTTCTGCCACCTTACAATAGCCTACCTCTGGTATGTTTTCATGTGGGTGTGTTCCCCATAAAGTGTGATTAAAGTATTTGGAAATTAAAAGGTTATAACTCAAAAACTAGAATTACTATCATAGATTAGAAATATTATTTCCAACACAGACATGTCACAGAGATATTGTGGATATAATCAAAAATAAAGATTGACAAATCCATTTTTGGCAACATTTAAAAAAAATCAGAGGCTGATCCTCTGATTTGATCATTCTACTATGACTCCGTTACATGGAAAATAAAATTTCATCAGTCTGAAAAAGCAGCAGATAAACTCCCACAAGATTAACATGGCTAACACAACATAAGTAAATCATTTGATTTAAAAAGGAATCACTTTTGAAAAATAATCAATACAAATTTAAAATCACCCTTGAAAAATGTATAACGGACGGGATGATTTCTGTCAATTTTTTTCCTAGAAATTAAATTTAAAAAAATGATTGTCTGGTATCACATTTATTTTGGTTTAATATATGGATGTAATCACTTTGTTTCTACTCTGTGTAGAAAAAAGAATCTCTGAATCAAATGTGCACATCTGAAAATATGTAACAAACTTCCGCCCAGCTCATTCTGTCAAAGGATCACGTCCGTTACACAAATAAACAGAGCCGCTTTAGGAAATTTGACTATTGTATAAAACAGTTATCTTCTAGCAACTACTAAATGGACAGAGGAGGTATTTGGATAAATGAAAAACGTTATATATCTTCTGATTATCAAAATCTAATCTTTGGCGTTTTGTCACACTTTTACACCCTTTAGTGTGAACAAAGCTATGTTACATTAGAAGGTGCATAATATTCTAACAGAAAGATTGTGGTGTGTAAAGCATCATGTCCTCAACAGAAGCATTGTGCTGCCATCTGCTGGTGTGAGATTAAACAGGAACTTTGTTACCTGTGCAATCTTATCCGAAATGACCGACGGGAGCTTCACTTTTAATTGGTCCGTTTCTTTGTAGGTCGCTGAAAATCCATGTAAGAAGGCCAGAGTCTGCATCCGGAACAAACCTGGTTCCTCTTTATCTGTGGTCTAAAGGACATCAGAACGTGAGTGGTTTGCGCTTTCTGGGCATTCAGACTTACATCAAAACACTCACCAGGAAACAACGAGACAAATTGAATTTATGTTTCTCCTTAGAAGCAGCAGAATAAGCACGATCAGCTTCAAAGATAAAACGAGGTATGAACAGGTCGTTTGAGAATTGTAAATTGCGTTCACAACTAAAAAATGACATTGACAAAAAGGTTTTCTGGCAAGCGTTGTCATTTTATAATACGAGTACCAATAACAATGCTATTTGAAATAGAATGTGTAGTTAAGTAGAGTTTACCTTCAGACTGAGAGTGAAAGATCACAATGGAGACAAACGTTGAAAGAAAAGGCTTGTTCATAAGCAGGAGCTCCTTGGCGTCAGAGAACGATGGAACAACGGAAGGCAACTCTTTAATTGTGATGTGGGAGGGCAGAGGGGGGTCCAGGATGAGAATGGGTGCCATGACGCAATTGGATAGTAGGCATTCTGGCTTCGAGCTGAAACACAGAAGAGGATCAACTAGGGTCACTGACGTTTAAAGCCTCCAAAATATCTTGTATAAAACAGATGACATTTTTAAAATCTGGAACAATGTGTTTAATCAAGTTTGTTTGTGAAAATGCATTTAATTGTTTACATTATTGGTTGAGTACATTAAACATATTTGAATATGCTTAAAATATCCTAAAACTAAATGTGTTGTAGAATAGTCTTTTAATTAACTGACACCCACCTGTCTTTTGGCACTTCAATTGTTTCTGTTGCATTTTTGCCAAGACGATCCCTAAAAACAAATAATCAAAAAACAATCAATTACTTTAACATTTCCATCATAAAATATAATGGTTAAAGCAATCTGGTACAAGCCTCTTTTGAGAGAAAATGTAACCTTTGAGCTCACAATAATGAGTTACATGATCTTGTAATAAATTCTTCTCAAGAACATTAAGTCAAAATGTGAACAGGTTTATTATAATTATCTGTACAAAAATGACGTTTGTTTACTACCTCAAAGCCTTTTGCTCTCGCTTCATCTGCTCTTTAACTGCTTTAAGCTGTTTAATAAGTGCCACATCTGTGCCATTCACCCATGTGTATACGACATCTATAGGCATTGGCAAACACAGTCTGCAACAGAAACAAACAATCAGTGAATACTATGACAAGAAAAAACAAAAAACAAATAGAGGATTGTTGCTGAACAAGTTAGATTAGATTACAATGAGTTACCTGCTTTGAAAAGACCTCCCACCGACATTGTCTCTGTAGGAGTCAAACAGCACATGGTACTGGTCTCGACTCCATTCCATCGCCACCTTTATATGAGATAACACACACATCAACATTAATTACACCAGTGTACCTTTTCAACAGTAGGTCACTGCCCGAAGAACTCGGTTCCATTCATGTTATCGAATTATATTATAGTGGGAGGGAAGGTGCCAATACAATTCTAAGGGTAAGGAGCGATTTTTGTTATGTAATCCCAGATCATTATTTGATAGTGATTAAATAAACAGACCATATAATTATCATGCCTGAAAGTCCTTTCTACTGACCATCCTCAAAGCAAAACATCACACATACATCTTTGAATATTGTCACCACTTCTCAACACCTTTGTGAGAAAGTAATAGACAATCGTTGAAATGTACTGAAAAACAAATGTCAAAATTGACAGTTTCTGTTTAATGTTGATTGGCCCAAGAAATACACATAATTAGCTCTAACGTTAAACTAAAACTTTTGACAGTTACTATAGTTACCTATAATAACTGTAGTACCTATTAGGTAACTATAGTTACCTACAGTAACTAAAACATATGACATATCTTGTCATATACTGTATATACGCAATTTTTAAGACTTAAGAGTTCTTCTGACACAAGACCTTGTGTACCAAGACTCCATTGTGTTTGACATTGAATATATAAATGTGCCAAATATCAGTTTCTATTTTTAAGTTATTCAGAAACATAGCGTTAAACTAAGACATGCAACAGCTACTAAAGTTACCAGCAAAGATCACTCAACTGTTAGGACTGTTGTAATGCCACATAAACGCAATCTTTAAGACTGAAACAGGTGAATACTTCCTTCTTCTGGCACAACACATTGATCATTGCTACGTGGAGCGCGCACAGCCTCCCCACACCACGCCTCTCATGACATGACATGAGAAAGTTGGCCGTAAGTGCACACGGGATCTCACCTCTCCGAACTGAAAGGCAGACACAATCATGAGCACGATCCCCCCGAAGCAGATGTAGAGCCCGTAGCGGTGCGACAGGCAGGTGTAGGTCTGCCTCTGCACCAGCTTCAGGACAGAGTTCACGACGACCATGGTTCTCCTCAGCGAAGCATAGCGAGGCATTCATTCAAAATCAGAGAGATCTTCACTGCGGACGGTACACTATGAAGTTATCATCTCAGTCAGCTGACCAGGAGCAGCGCAGAGCGACACATGACCGCAGCCATCGCTCAAGCTTGACTGCGTGGCTGGATGCTGAATGTAGAGCGCCCCCTGCTGGCACGGAGCACAAGGCTGTTGTGTTAGCTGGCTGTCACATGGTGGCGCTACCGGGCTGGATTTGATCTCCCTGTTTTTTATTTTATATTGCAATGATGATAATAATAATAATAATAATGACAGTCATAATAATATAACCTCAAAAATAAATACATGAGATTAAAGCAGACAAAACAAAGACAATGTGGAAACAGTTATGGGAAGTCCATTCGATAAAAGTGGGTTTTTAAAAAAAGATTTAAAAGAGGTTACTGAAGGAGCAAGTGCTATTTCCTACAAATAATGTACAAATAAATATACAAAACGGCCTTTTGGACGGAACGGTGGCATAGTGGTTCAAATCAAGAAGGTTCAATTCCACCTCCAGGCCTTTCTGTGTGGAGTTTGTATGTTCTCCCTGTGTCTTTGTAGGTTTCCTTCAGGTGCTCCTATTTCCCTACACATAAACATGCACAAAAGGTCTGGCATCGGCCTTCTGTACAGGCGACCCCGCTCCCATCTCTAGGTCAGGGTTAGGGTTGAGGAGTGAAAGGACAAATGCCCACAACAATTGTAAAGCGCTTTGTGACTTTGGTCTGTGAAAGGCTAAATAAAGATTACTTACTTGGGAGACGATAACTTATTACTTACAGTAATTGTGGTCAAAATTCTACATAAAATAACAAACAAAAACAAAGATTTGACCTATTCGCTGATATTTTGAGCGCTCCTTTCATTATTGTTCAGGAATGTGTGAAATATATATTTATTTTAGGGCTTATTACTTTTTTTGTAACATAGACTGAGAAGCTGTGATGAAATCGGTGACAGGTTCTGCGAAATGTCGAATATTCATAATTGCTCAAACATGCACACACCAGTCAAAAGTGCACTTAATGATTATGAATAAACCACCAAAATGTATGCATAAACTTTGGTTGATAAAAGTTTAGTTTAGTTTAGTTTATATATACAAGGACAGTGTACGATAAACATTAACCTCAAAGGGGAAGATGCATTGTAGCAGGTTATACATAGCTCAAGAACTAATTTCCACCCGTTTTCCCTGGGCAGGCTGATGTTATGATACAGTGGGGGGAGTATTTAGTCAGCCACCAGTTGTGCAAGTTCTCCCTCTTAAAAAGATGAGAGAGGACTGTAATTTTCATCTTAGGTACACCTCAACTATGAGAGACAGAAATCCAGAAAATAACATGATTTTTAAAGAATTTATTTGCAAATTATGGTGGAAAATAAGTATTTGGTCACCTACAAACAAGCAGGATTTCTGGCTCTCACAGACCTGTAACTCCTTTAAGAGGCCCCTCTGTCCTACACTTGTTACCTGTATTAATGGCACCTGTTTGAACTTGTTATCATTATGAAATACACCTGTCCACAACCTCAAACAGTCACACTCCAAACTCCACTATGGCCAAGACCAAAGAACATCAGAAACTAAACTGAAGACCTGCACCAGGCTGGGAAGACTCAATCTGCAATAGGTAAGCAGCTTGGTGTGAAAAAATCAACTGTGGAAGCAATTATTAGAAAACATAAAAGACCACTGATTATCTCCCTCGATTTAGAACTGTGGGGTCAAAATGGTCAAGAACAGTGATCAAAAATCCCAGAACCACACGGGGGGACCTGGTGAATGACCTGCAGAGAGCTGGGACCAAAGTAACAAAGGTTACCATCAGTAACACACTACAACGACGAGGGAATCAAATCCTGCAGTGCCAGACGTGTCCCCCTGCTGAAGCCAGTGCATGTCCAGGCTAGTTTGCTAGAGAGCATTTAGATGATCTGAAGATGATTGGTAGAATGTCACATAGTCAGATGACACCAAAACAGAACTTTTTGGTAAAAACTCAACTCGCAGTGTTTGGAGGAGACTTGCTTCCAAAAGAACACCATATCTACTGTGAAGCATGGGGGTGGAAACATCATGCTGTGTAGCTGTTTTTCTGCAAAGGGACCAGAACGACTGATCTGTGTAAAGGAAAGAATGAATGGGGACGGTGTATCGTGAGAATTTGAATGAAAACCTCCTTCCATCAGCAAGGGCACTGACGATGAAACGTGGCTGGGTCTTTCAGCATGACAATGATCCCAAACACACCGCAAAGGCAACAAAGGAGTGGCTTCGTAAGAAGCATTTCAAGGTCCTGAAGTGGCTTGGCCAGTCTCCAGATATCCACCCCTATAAAAAATGTCACTGTATTACATTCAAATTATTCCCTAATTTAAGTAAAAGCCTTTATAAATACTTAGACCACAATAATATACCTATATGTTATAAAATCAACTTAAAGTGATCTAAAACATTAAAACAGTTTGGTTCTATCACTCGTTTTCACATGGACATATGTTGGCCTCTTTCACATCTTTATATCAGCTCAGAAGGAAAATATTTGTTGATTAATTTGAGACCTATCATTACCTATAAAATACTTTACAGACGTTTTTCAGCACAGAATATGATGATAAACAAAACATGGAGAAAAGCAGAATGCAGCTGTTATTTGAACTTAGAAATAAACATAACCACAATTCATTCATTCACTTGAAGGCATAACGATCCTGATCATACTGAGCAGTTTTTATGTTTTTAAATTAACACATTAGATTTAATTAAATGTAAGGCGTATAAAGTACAGTTATTTTGGTATATAAATTAGAAGTTAAAGTAAAAAGTTTTAATATTCAGGTGTAAGTAGTCATATGAAGTATAGAGCCCTATCAGGAATAATACAATAGGTATACTGTACAGCTATATCCCTCTGTGAGTTAGACAGGTTTAAACCTCATAAATTGTTCAACACCAGTTTTGAAACCTATTTTAATATAGTTAAACCCAGGCCAAGAGATTTTATGTGTTGTCAATATGTCTTTAAAATGCAGGTTTATTCTCCTTATATTAACTGGACTCTCATCTGCCCATGGACCAATATTAATGACCAATATTCTGTTCTCTGATCTGTGTTGGTGAAGTCCTCCGAGGTATACTATTGTGGTTTAGGGCTACACAAGAATAAATTGAATGGAATTGAATTGAACGTTTCAAAAATGGCTTTCTGCGCAATAGGGGCGGATACGTCTTTCATGACCACAAGTGACTTTAGGGGAGGTTCTAGGTGTCGTGTGTGGCCATGAGAGCCAGATGTTGATATACATCTATGAGTAAAACTTTATCTAATGATTATTTCTAAGTCTGCGGACGCGACTCTCATCCTCTAAACATGTGGTTTCAGCAAGGACTATGCCTCCTTCCAGTGATTCTGGTCGTCTCATCCTCCAGCACATTCATTATTTCCTACGTTATAGCTGTAACAAGGCAAGATGTTGACGTTATTCTCCCTTACATAAGGTAAACAGGCTTTTAAATTACAAGTCATTTGGATTAAAATGTTAACTCGTTCGGAAATATTTTAAGTTTCACTTTCGTTTTTAAATTTCCTCCGTGTAAAGGTCGGATTTTAGACAATGCAAAAACAATTGTTGCTATAAAAATATTATATGGCTGAAAAATACGTGGGAGATTGATGAAATTACAATGGACTTCAGGGCAATATCGTTCTGTTTTGACCTAGTAGAAATATTGTGGTGAAAAGACTGCAAAAGAAACAATATATTACGGGAAATTATCTTTGTTTATTATATTATATTTGTTTTTATTAACGTTCCACATTACGACTATAGATCAATGGTTACGACATATTCACTTCCCTATGTCCTATACACTTGGAGTAAACCAGTTTTTCAACAAACCTCAGCTTCATCATGTGATTTGTTATTACGATATTAAGATCAAAATGGGGAATTAGAAATTAGCCAAGTGCAAGAATAATGAGAAAAACACATTGTTTCCATTTTAAAGAGTCAATGGTTTTGATTTGATTTTTAATCTCTTTAAGTGACACAGCAGACAGTCCTCCTGAAAGCTGTTTTTTTGGATTGATGACCTTGGTTTCAGCCATTGCAGGTAAATCCAGATAGAAAAAGAATTAATGGGTCCATTTATTTAAAAAAATATTCTCCTTGTGTATTTAGGTATTTGTACCATATATGCCATGTATGGGTATTTGGCAAAGGTGGGTGAAAAGACAGGTAGGGTCAGTCTCTGTTGGAACAAAGCGGCTCTTGGACTTGGCCTCCTCTCCTGTTTCGGCATGTGTGTTGTTGCAACTTTTCAGGTATACATTTAAAAATAATAATAATGAGCAATAATTCTCTGTGTAATACAATATAAATACTGTAGTTGTTTGTTTTTTTTAGGAATCTGCGGTGCGGATTGTTCATCTCGCTGGAGCCCTGCTTTTTTTTCTCTGTGGGACATTGTACATCAGTGTTGAGACATATTTGTCATATTGTTCATCCCCTTATGGAGCCTCCCTCTTTACATGTCACACACGTTTGACTTTGAGCCTCATTTCTGTAGTGGCATTTTTTCCCAGTATCCTTTATTTTTATAATATATTTTGTTTTGTAAAAAAAGAAAAGCAGTTTTATTCGCGAAACGTTAAATTTCCTTAATTTATGAACATAACAGCTGTGATTTGTAAATGCTTTGACAAGGTAGGAGGGGTTTTTTGTATTTATTTTTTTGTGTTTATAAATTCATAGACATGTATTTATTTTGTCATTTTCAGGATCCACACCTCCAAAAGATCAGTGCTGGATGTGAATGGATTGTTGCATTTAGTTTTGTCTGCTACTTTTTGACGTATATTCATGACTTCAAAGTGAGTAATGCAATATCTATATACATGTTTTACTTTCACAATTTTAATATTTGTCATATTTCTATTCTTTTTCAAGCGATTTAACTTGAACGTCCAAATTGTGTGTGGAACTGGAAACTGACAGTTGACAGAGAGCGTTTCCTGTGTTTCAATAATTGTGCTATTTATAGGTTTTTTTTAACACATTGATAATATATGCATGTTTATTTATGGCAGATTTGTCGTTTTTACCTCTAATACTTGCTTCCTGTGCCATCTTTAACAGTGTACAATGGGACATGTTTGTATTTACCAAAGTATTAATGATTTTGATATGAAGTACAATTATACATTCTATATATATATATATATATATATATATATATATATATATATATATATATATATATATATATATATATATATACAATTGTGTATAAACAGGTTTTTGTAAACTTTTCAACTTTTGTCACACTTGTCATTACCTTTCACACCACTTTTAGACTCCACTGTTTGTAGATTTAGGTGTGTTCCTGATGGTTTCATACTCCTGAAGGGGATTTATATATTCTCAGAAAAGAGAACAAGGATGTATTTCAAAACACTGTGCTCCCATTAACACAATTACTCACTTCTCTAAAATTTCACACATTAAGTCTTTCACACAGTATATTGAATACGTTTGAATCATTGGTTTTCATTTATGAGTTTCATGTGAAGTTATTAACCAACACAGATTGTGACAAAATCAACTCTCAAATTACTGTAATTTGTAGTTTGCCAAGGCATTTTTCTATTATTAATGAATGAAAAGGAGCGGGTTGCCTTTTATGATAATGCTCATCGACAGTGGCTCAGTTGGTGGAGCATTTGTCTTTGAGCCTGAGGGTCGTGCCTTTGAGCCCACTGCGAGACCCTCTCCACCAACCCCACTAATGTCTGCTGTTGTTGTGTCCTTGGGCAAGACCCACCTTGTCCATAAGGAGGATGGAAGTAATGTTCACCGCATACCTTGATGTGTATTCATCCAACTTAAAATTTCCCCCCACTGTGGGACCTTCTTCTATGTAATCGTGTAATCTCCTGCCTTTGAGTCGCCTTCCTGTGTGACTTCAGGAACCTGGCCTCATTAACCTTCACCTGTGAACCGGTCTTCTCCAAACCACACTCGTGGCGAGCAGCACTCTCCCGGCACAGCACAATCTGAGCCCCTATGCGTCCATGGGAGCATGTCCCTCTCACAATATGGGCCTCCTCGAGGTTCCTGACTTATCACTGGGTTTTCACATTTAGGGGTATTGGTCGTCCCACTCCATATGGACCAATCGCTAATACATATTTTTTTATTATTGCATTTCCTGTGTTCCAGCTATGATTCTCTGATCTGGTGTTGACAAATCGACAACTTTGTTGAAGTCTTTTGAAACAACTGTTGTGATTTTGGGGTACAGAAAAAATAAATTAATGTGGAAAGGATAATAGATTTTTTTGACAGATCATAATCCATGCTAGCAATTTGAATCTTGCTTCTTCAGATGGTCTTTGTCAGAGACACGGCAATAGTTTTTAAATAGCGCCCTTTAAATGTTATATATAGTTAACTGCTCACAAATACAAATATCAATGGATTTTGAGCCTCAAGTGATTTGAAATGGTTGATGCCATCTACGGATAAGAAATGTGAATGCCATAAATAAAATCTTTATTTACATGTGTTACACAAGGAAAAATGTATAGTACATTTACATAACTAGATAGATTTAGACAGTTTGGGACAATTATACAATCTGCTCTTTTTGTGGTTGGCTTGACACACATAATGAGTGCAGTTAATCACTAAAGGAGGATTCACTATCGGAACTATGGACATCTTGATCGTCAGCGCTGCCACAGGATGCATCAGGCACAGGAGCATCTGGTGTGCTGCACAAAAACAAGATTTTATAAACCAATAGTGAACATTTAAACAATGTAAGTCCTTAAATGGGTTTCACTCACTCAAGAAGATTGGGGTCCAAACCCTCCAAGACCATTTTGTTTTTAATAGCCATTACAGGAACACCCTGGGATAAAGAAGAGCGTGGTTATATTGTGTACATTTTAATTATTATTGTTATAATTGTACATACCACTTGAACCATCTTAAGATAACGGGCGTATCTTGAATCCTTGGCAACTGTTTTAACATTTTCTTCAGGTATATTCTCATCTACCTTGACTGCAGCAGGAGGATCAGGTTCAACAGCCTAAGCAAGCAATTTATCAGATTATTTAAGTTTGTTATTCTTCTAATCAGGTTTTAAATGTAAAAAGACCATATTTGGGACACATTCAACGTAGATTTACATGTAGAATACGTAATAAATATAGTTGTGCTCATGTGATCTTATAGCAGGATATAAAGGTATTACCTCTGATTTTGCTCCATGGTCAGTCTGCATATGATTGACAGGAAGGCCATTTGTTTTTGCATTTTGCAGCACACCTACTCCATCTACAGTTACCTCCTCGAGTCCTGGTATAGAGGAAAGCTACAAGCACACGTTTACTACTCAGTATGGAACCTTTCATCCTGGTACACTCAAAAAAAACACATACCTTGGCCTCCAAAATGCATAATGTGGTCTCTATTTGCTGCACGCGAAGAGATATATTTGCAAGTTTCTAAAGACAAAAAGGAACAAAGTTGAACAAAAGGTTGAGAGTTTGGAGGTCAGCGTTCCTGTTGCAATTAAAATTAAAACATCAGTCCACAAACCTCTTCACAGACGGTAGAAAATCGATTTAGAAATTTGACGGTGTGCACTATAAACTGGTTAAGAAAGGCAACAGTTCTTCTTTGTTGAATCGCAGGAACCTTGAAAAGATAGTTTCAAAAGATTGACAAGGCAATGTAAACTCTGAATAATTAACCTAGGTTATAGACAGGATTTACGAGACAATTAACTATGTCTTGTACTTTTTAGCTTGTTTCGTTTTATATATTTGTCTGGTGCACACTGGGGTACTTTTGCACATGTATTCTAATGCGGTTTTACTGCAAATGGCAAATAAAATGAATCTGAATCTGAGAGAACACTACTATTATTTTTGCTGTATACATACGCGCAGGCACAGACCTTTGTGAGATCGACTCCAGACCCGACTATTGGCAATCCGTCTTCGTCCATAGTTTATACTTTCCTGTTTCTGGAGCTTGTTTTGTGCACAAATCATCAAAATCATCAAAATAATCAAGTATAACTAAAAAGAGTCTATGGGCACAGCGGATTCGATTTCACGTGACTAAAATATTATTCACGTGTTTTCCGGTGAGTTGCTGCTCAGTGCTGCCTCCAGCGGTATGGACCTGGTAGTGCGTGGATCCGGTGGTAATAATATGATTCATTCTCACGCTGTAAATTCATTCTCTCTCATGCTTTTAATTCATTATAGTAGTAAGGGGTTGCTAAACAATTGTTTACTTTGGGTTCAAGCATAGTTTCGATTATTCAACTGCACACTTAGTGTGTGGACTTGCAGTAATTTGAAGAAATTATATGAAGATTTTTTTATGCATACCTTATATCTATTTTTACTTTTATAAATTATTTGCATCACGAGCCAAAGCCAATTCCCAGTTTGTGATTTCCTGTTACTTACAATGGCATTAAAAATAATTCTGTGATGGCTGCACACTTATTTGAGAGTGTACATTAGTTGATCCAGTCATCTGGACATCTTAAAACTTTAGGTCGGCACGGTGGCTGAGTGGATCGCACTCTCCCCTCTCAGCAAGAAGATCCTGGGTTCGAAACATGTCCAATAGGACTGTGCATGCGCCTCCATCTCTGTGTGGAGTGAGAGGACAAATGCCCCCAAAAAAACAATTGTAAATCACTTTGTGACTCTGGTCTGTGAAAGTTGGTATATAAATAAAAATTACTTACTTACTTATGACAAAACCACGGCTTAATTTCCCGTGATGATGACAGTCGATAAAAGGTGTAAAACCAGCTCCTAAATATGAAAAACCAAAGCTGCCGTTGTGTCCTTGAACAAGACACCTCTCTGCAGTGTTTGCAAATGTATGAAATGTTTCCTTGATGCAACTTTGTGTTAAAGCGTTTAAACGAAGATCAGTCTCTCCTCCGGGGTGATACTTCAGGAGTTGGGCTTAATTTCACCACAAATATAAAAGTCCCTAACTTGCTGCAGTTGCCCTACTCATACAACACATAGTAGTACTATATTAAATGTGTCACCATAATCCTTTATCCTCTTCATAGTAGTGAAGAGGCATATGAACGAGCAGCGGCTCTACTCCAAGCACTTTAACATTCAACACATTCATACATGGAAGTTTTTTATGCTGCTTTTCGGGGCATCAACGAATCAGAGTACCTGCACCACACAGATAATGGAGAAGTTTGCCATTGTACAAAGGGTCCTAATCCACCAGTGAGGAGGCAGCTATACATATTTAAAGCTGTAGTCTGGGATCCTCGCAAATGCTGAAAAATTATATAATCTTGCATAATCAGGGGTCTGTAGCCCTGAGCGACCACATGTCATCTGGTGTGCTTTTCCTGAACGAGCCCTGATATATTTGAACCCTCTGCTTGATGTAAATAAGCCAAGATGCACATCCAATCTATTCTTAGCAAATCACTTTGCAGTAGGTTTGTGCTATGAATGCCTATCAGAGAGGAAATTTTCTCCATTGAAGACCGTGCAGGTGGAATAATTGTCCAAATAAACAAAGATGGAGGAAAACAGGCTGTGGGTGCAGATAACTGAGGAGCACAACACCCATCTCTCTGATTTACAATGCAGCTGAGGTTGTGTGTTGAAAGCAGATTAATAACATGTCATAAAGAATGTGGAGGAGAGTGTGCGAAAGATTGGAGTGTAAGTGTGGAAAGAGAGAGAGCGAGAGCATAATTAAGACATGACCATGATGGCCTTATTACTCCCAATCTCCATGTACAAGCCCCAACAGACAAGCCTTGGAGGGGTATTATAAAGCAGGTGTGAGGACATTATTCTTTTCTTTCTCCTTTCCTCAATAATCTGAAGGAGCACCTTCAGCTCCAGCACCATCTCTTGTCTATGGACGACACGCCCAGGCTGCGCTTAGATTTTCTGCCCCTTCATCTTTGTGGTCAACCATTGGGAGTCATGCATCTTCTTCGTCTGGGTACCCTTGCTTTCAGCTGTCTTTTTTGGGCCGCTGGTTTAGCAATTTTTACATTGGGTGTTTGGGCTCAGATTTCTCTTTCTGACTTTATGTTGCTTTCAGCCAATCACTACCCTAATGCCCCTTCAATACTTTTGTGCACAGGGGCTGTGCTTTCTGCATGGGGCTTTCTCGGTTGTCTTGGAGTGGCTGCAAACTTGCCTTATCTTCTTAGAGCCTATGGATTTTTTCAACTTGCTGCCCTTATTGCAGGACTGTCAGCTGGACTCTGTGGCCTTTTCTATCATGAAGACATTGCTGGAGGATTTCGGAGTGGCTTACAGCTCGCTGTAGCTGGTTACACAGAGGATGAAGGCCGTGCCGATGCTTTGGATAGTCTGCAAAGGGCATTGCAATGTTGTGGAGCTGAGAGTTGGCAGGACTGGTTATCCTCAGACTGGGCCGTTCAACATGCAGCCGTTCCATATAGTGAAA
The DNA here is from genome assembly GCA_964034765.1 of Knipowitschia caucasica. Classification (NCBI taxonomy): domain Eukaryota; kingdom Metazoa; phylum Chordata; class Actinopteri; order Gobiiformes; family Gobiidae; genus Knipowitschia; species Knipowitschia caucasica. Next base: position 20,113,193 of record OZ035823.1, read on the forward strand.
ATGGCACCTCTGTTTGTCTTCCTGATAGCTGTTGCATAAACCGTAAAGACTGCAGGAGCCGTGCTCTGTTATCAGATGACATTGAAGCAGTAGTTTCAGCAGGAATCCACCCTCATGGCTGCTTTCGTAAAGTCTTCAACTTGGTCAACAACAATGTCTTTCATATTGCGGCTTCTGTTTTAGGACTGGCCTTCACCCAGATAGGAGGCATTGCTTTAGCTTGCATGCTGGCAAAGAGACTTGAGCCACGTCAACATCAGCGAGTCCTAGGACAGTGACAGAACTGAAAATTACTCAATTAATCAGCATTGTTTTAAAAAAATGAGACCTGACTTCTGCATGTCTAGAATTTAGAATAACTTTGAATCAATGGCTCAGCAAAGTTTCAGTGTTTTGTATTGTGTTATATTAATATAGTTTAAGCTGGGGCACCATCTTCATTTTTCATAAATAATTGTTTGTTTATGTTGTTTGTCTCAACATAAAAAGTCTTTTAAAGTAAAACATTGTGAACAACAGTTCTAAAACATGTAATATTTTGTCACATCTGTAAGAAAGTCACTATTTTTTTTTCTGCTTAGGATCTAAAGCTGTGACAGAGGGCTAAAATACAAGCAGGTGAAAGGTAGTGATGGAAGCTGGAAAGAGCTGAGAACTATGTTGAAGAATTACACAGTACTATTTTGTATGGTTTGAAAGTGAGGCACCCCAGCTTTTACTTGAATGTACTTATACTTGTCTTTTGTAGAAAACAAAAAAACATTGGAACAAGAATCAGTTAGTATATGTGTAGCATGTGCAAAATAAATGTCTTATTGGTCAGTTGTTGTGCCAAACAACAACAATGCCAAACAAAGAAGATATTGTAGGCCAACATTTCATTATAATATTTTATTAGATAGTCATTATTATTAAGTGTGTTTGGGTGTTTGGATTTATTTATTCCAAATGAAGATTAAACAAAAAGTGGCACTACATCTATATCTCTGTTGTTTTATTCCGGCTTAATGGTTGGTGAAGAAAATCTTGATTGTCAAAGCATGACCGACTCAGATCTCAGAAGCTAAGCAGTGCAGTGCCTGGTTAGAGTGTGTGCATGCATGGTGGAGGTTTGCAGACCTGATGGCAAATTGCACATTTTGCAGCCACCGGTCTACCCCAGGGCAGCTGTGGCTATAGAATGAGCCAATCATTCAGTATAAATCACTTTCGATTCCATAAAGGTCGGTTGATAAATGCAAATAATCTATATTTTCATCAAATATCAGAAGCAAAGGCCCCAGGGATAAACCATTTAAACTATCATATAGATAGCTAGATGTAACATGGATTTTTCTTCACAGTAATAGCAATCTTGATATATTGCATTACAAAATACATAAAAAGAAGTAAAATAAAAATAAGAAATTGAATGATGCCTCTTATACAAACACACGTTTAGGATAGGACTACTGTGGCAGCTAAGCCTCACTTGTTTGTTCATGACCTGATTATATTCCATTGATTAGCCTGCAGGACATGCAGGTCTTTGCTGTGTCCTCGTTTTAATGTAAATTGCTGTAGATAACATTCAACACAGTGTTTATGTTATTCCAAGTTACAAACCTTGGAATAAGAATTACTTCGTTAATCTTTAGAATATTCTGCAGAACTTTCTTCAGTAGATTTGACAAACATTTAGGTTGGTGTATGGTATTTGATGTCAAAATCAGAACAATATTTAAGATAATCCTTTAGCATTTAAAACACTAACAATGCACTAAAACACTAAATTAAATTAAATGATAAAACAAGTATTTAATTTTGTTAAAGTAGAGAGAATTAGCCTATAAGTGATATGCTTTGACATGAACTAAAGCTATCCATGCCATCGTTTCACTCGTGCCTTATCTTGACCATAAACATCCCAGGCTCCAGGTGGGTGTTGTGTAAGTGGATCTCCTCCGCCGTCTCTCTGCTTCATGTGTACAGTCTATGGTGTGTACTCTTGGCGTGACTGTAGTCTCCCCTCTTTACGCCACAGTCTGCTCTCCACACACGCGCTACGCTGCTGTCAGTGCGCGTCTCCAAATGGATCTAAAATCAGAGCTTCTCAAATCCATCTGGTACGCCTTTACGTCGCTGGACGTTGAGAAGTGTGGAAAAGTGTCAAAGTCACAACTTAAGGTAAACATCGCACTTTGTTTTTGTCTCTGTATATTTGGATAACGAGCTGCATTCGACGGTGGCTAATGATGAAATGTCTTCTGTACTTGAATCATACACAAACATGCTATGTGTGAAGTTGAACTCTCTTTAAACTATTCTTAATCCTAAATTCACCAGAAAACCTAGGAAAAACTATACAAGCTTAAAGTTCAGACTTGTTGCTCTGATAGTATTGTTATAACATAACGCCAGTCTGTCATTAGAATAAAACATTGGTTTTCAGTGTTCAGTTGCTACTGGAATCTGGGGAATTCAAGGAAATTCACTGTCAGTTGTCCTGACATGCATACGACCATAATGTTTCTCATCTGGGAGTCTTTCAAAAACAAAGCTCTAAATACCTGTATATTCGTACCAGGGCAATGTAGCAAAATACAAAACAATATTTTTTTTTTTCATTCGTCTTTTTTTTTTTTTAAGTGTTTAAGGCTTGGATTCCTATAATGTTTGTTTCATGAATAATACATATTCTTAATGTGTCATGTCTTCATCCTGGTGAAGGTGCATAGTTGAGAATGAGCCCTGTAAGTCACTGTTTAGTGATGAGAGCTTATTGGCTGGATTTTACTTTTGTCTTTGAAAATGCAAATCTAATAATGATGTGACCAAGTGTCAAACACATACATTGCTAACAATAATCCACAGGGGGCTTTTACATTACATTTTATAAATTTACAATACAATGTACTCATGAGAACAACACTGTCTCGATCTTAACCACTGTTTGTGCTCTCTACTGAAGAGAGTAGATTTTTAGTCCAGTGGGGATAGAGTTTCACAGTTTAATCCCCTTGAAGAAGAAGCTAGATTGTCCAAAGGATGTTCTGAGCTTTGGGAGCACAGTCCCCACTGACTGAGGCTCTGGTGGAGGCTCGAAGAGCACACTGCCGTTTCATTATAAACTGTAAAACCGGCTTGTGTTTTAGGTCCTTTCTCACAACCTGTACACAGTCCTGAACATCCCCCATGACCCTGTGACCCTGGAGGAACACTTTCAGGACGACGATGATGGACCCGTGTCTAATCATGGCTATATGCCCTATCTCAACAAATATATCCTAGACAAGGTAACTGATTATGTGTACCAGGATATACTGTATGGAAACCATAGGATGCCATAGCCATATAGTCAAACGTGCAGGAAGTGAGAGGCTTTTAAAATGTGTTTTGCAGGTCATAGAGGGAAACTTTGATAAAGAAAAGTTTGATGACCTCTGCTGGATGATGACAATGAAAAAGAACTTGAGAGGTGTTTTTGATGGTGCACTTCTATCCCAGAAAGACTGCTTCAAGCTTTTCTGTTTATTCAATCTATTATCAGAGGATCGGTACCCACTTGTCATGATCCCTGATGAGGTGAGCCTAGATGATTATACTATTATAAATAATCTATCATTTTGTATTCATGCATACAGTATATTTTAAGCACCTAAAGGGAGATCTATGCGGCGATATCTTTTTCTGTAAGAAAAAATCTGTAAAAATCTATCAAGAGATAGATCCACTGTTTACCAACTATTCTTTGCTTAACAAAATAAATACATAAATGAATACATACATTTAGAGATATTGTTTTCATGAATAGTTTACTTCACAGAATATGAGTAGGTCAATATTGTTAATAGTTTGGTACAGTTGCTTTGATGACTTGTTTGTGTTCTGCTCCCATTTTAAGACAATTGGCACAAACTTTATACTTGAAAGTAAGGACTTGAAAGCATAGACTTTGTGTTCTGGCACTTCCGCTGCAATGTTAATTACCAAGACAATGCTTCTAAAATTTTGGTTGTCACTTTTACAGATAGAATATCTATTGAAGAAGATTTCCACTGGAATGAATCAGGAGTGGGATGGGAAGTTCTTGGAAGATTTGTTGTGCGAGGACATGACTGTGCTGGATGAGGGCATGTCGGTGTGGGCCTTCCTGGAGCACATGAGCGCAGGGCGACTGCTCAAAGTGACCAGTGTGGAGGCCTTTAGTCTGGCTTTGCATGAGGTGTTTTTGGAAATGTACCACAATGTCCTTAAGCGGGTAAATGTTTTTTTTTTTCACTTGTTCTCCTAGTGTATAGTTAAAGTTACATGATGTTGTTTCAAGGGTTACATGTGGAAAAAGGGACACGTTCGAAGGAACTGGACTGAGCGTTGGTTTGTGCTGCAGCCTTCTTCCATGGCATATTTTGTCAGCGAGGACTTGAAAGATAAAAGAGGCGAAATTCTTCTAGACAAGAGCTGTTTAGTTGAGGTAATGAATAATTTGAAAACACAATTTTTTTTTTACATTCAACATGTTTCATTTTTATTGTATTTTTTAGAGCATTGCAGACAAAGAGGGAAAACGCTGCTTGTTTTGTGTTAAAACCCGCAATAAAACATATGAGATGAGCGCATCTGACCAGAAACAGAAAGTTGAATGGACTCAAGGTGATTCAATTCTTCGGTTAACTTGGTTGTATCAATAATTGATTGAGGTTATATTGGAAAGGACAATATAATTGAATATATTTTCATGTTCTTAATTTTACAGCTGTACAGACTGCTCTGCGCCTCCAGAGTGAGAGGAAGGCCTCTCTTCACTATGAACTGAAGCTGAAGAGGAGAATACAGAGAGAACACAGCCAAAGAGAGCGGAGCCGCAGCAGCCGCAGCAGCTGCAGTAGCAGAAGCAGCCAGTCAGACGACTCCAATATACAAGACATTGAAAAGATAGAAAAAGACAGACATGAAATGGAAATAGAGAGCATCATAAAGGTAAAAAACTGGTCTGAATGTAATGGTCTTGAGTTTTATGGAAATGTTTACATGAATGTGTGGCGTCTGGCAGCATGCCCGTGAATTGGAAACCAGACGAAGAGAAGCTGAGGAAAAAGAGAAAAAGAAACAGAGAGAGGTGCAGATGGAGTTGGAGAGACAATTGAAGGAAGCAGAGATGGTAGGTTTGATTCTGATGATACAATTTATAAAATAAACTCAAGTAAAGAGTACATTTTTGTATAAGCGCTTTACAATTTTGTGTGGTATTCTTTCATACCACACACAATGAAGGCCGGCAATTGTAAGCAGGGCTCAACCAGACCATCTAACTACCAACAATCATTATCTTACACCCCAGAATCATAAGAAGGGCCATACTTCTCTTCTGCAGCTCATGACCGTCAAAACTAAATGTACCTGCTCGGACTGAATGAGATACTAAACAGAATTAGGACGATAAGGAAAGCTCTGTGGGACAGGCCCCCATACTGTAGGAACACTAGTTTGCACTTTAGAGCCTCGACTGTTCCAGTGTGGCACCAGCGGGCTCCCATCCAGCACTTAGATATGTAAAAACAGAATCTTTAGTGATGACTAGTCCAATTGTGTGTCTGTGTGTGTGTGTGTAGCTCAGAGATAGCCTGCAGGCGGAGATGCAGGAAAAAGAAAAGGAGGCTGAGCAACAGAATAAAAGGATCCTAGAGTTGGAGATAATACAGCAGCAACTGGAGGGAGCCCTCAACATGGAAATCCAGGCACGGCTGGAGGAAGAGGGAGCCAGACAAGACCTCCAGAAGTAAGGTCCATTGAAGCATGGACTCAAAACTCACAACCTAACAAAAGAGAATTATGAAAAAAATGTAGTAGTATACAGTTAAATGTCAATCAAATCAATTTTTAAATGTATTGTTTAAATTGGTTTGCCTGTTTCTCAGTTTAGGCAGTTTTATGTCCTAAACCTGTATTTGTGATTTCAAAGATGGGTTGAATTGTGTGATTATTGAGTTGTGACGACATTCAGAGTTTCTTTCTCAGGCTGTTGCTGGAAGAGGAAGAAAAAAGAAAGCAGTTTAACCTCCTTCACCAAAGGGCCTTGAAAAGTCTCAGCCCCATACAGGAGGACGTGGAAAACATGATGGAGCAGGTTACGCCTTCAGTCCTTCACTCTGCCTCTAAAGAATTACAGGATATTCAGGAGAGTCGCCAAAGAAGCCATCAGCACCTTGAGGTAAGAAGTGTTCAAAAACAGAAATATGAATGCAATCACTAACAAATTGTGTTATTCAGGAAGTACAAGAGAAGCTTAGGAATGCAAGTCATCATGTACGGCATTGGAACGTACAACTTAATCGTCTCATGACCCCAATCACACCCGGAGGTCCTTATACCTTATCCTTTTTTCTTTAGCTTTGGTCCAATTATCCAAACTCATTGGAATGAATGTAACTAAATAATGTGTATGATTCACCCTCAGGACGTTTGGAGCACCGACCTCCCTCAAAGCTTCTGTGTCCAAAAAAGGAGGGAGCTTTAGCCAGCAATGAATTTATCAGCAAATTTAAAATTCAAGGCCAAATCATTGACTCAGAAAGTCTGGAGAAAAAGATGAGTGCTGCTAACTTGTCTGATAGCCTTGAAACATGACAAAAAAGAACAGACAAAAACGGCATAAAACTGGTGAGCATGCTGTGTGTGTTTCTTTTTTTTTTTTTTTTTTTTGCAATAATAAATATTGTTTCAACTTTATTTTTATATAATAAAAACAAATATACTCTGATACATACATAATATTGAAATAAAAAGACTGCTATTTATAATCTGTTGCTCAGTGGTTTCTTTAAATACATTAATATTTTAGCAACAAACAGGAACGTATTTTCACTCAAACCGGAAATGAATATTTTTTCCCTAACGTAGTTTTTCCGCGGCATAGATTTCTTAGCATAAATTTATCTTTCTATAACTGAAACAACGGTTTAAACTTCACCCTTGATTTTACTTGACAGATAAATATAAAATGAAATGAATGATTAATTGCATAGACGCAAAAACAAGCTTGTGGCATAACTGGGTTGGGAAAAAATGATCGGTTCCACAAAAACATGGCGGCCACCGTCACATTTCATGCCGATTTTCTCTAGAAGTGTATTTATTTTTAATAGTGCGTGTAACTAATGTTTAATGTTACGGGACTCGCTTTAAATATTGCATACAATTTAAAGCCTCATGTTTCGGTGCGCTCATCGTGTCCTGGGTGCGTACAACAAAAGGAGGCTGCGATGTGTGCAGTGGTCTGTGAGAGGACTCTCCGATCACTCCAGTTCGAGCAGGGATGGTCCACATAATACCACAGCAGATGGAGACCCCTCCCTTGCACGGAAACATAGAACCCCAAAAGACCCCAGTATCACGTCTGTGATGCTGTTCCCCGGGCAGGGCAGTCAGTTTGTGGGCATGGGAAGAGGACTCATGAAGTACCCCAATGTCAAAGAGATGTTTAATGCCGCTCAAAGAATCCTGGGATATGACCTTCTAAGTCTTTGTTTAGAGGGACCTGAAGAGGAGCTTATGAAAACCGTCCACTGCCAACCGGCTGTATTTGTCTTATCGCTGGCAGCTATTGAGAGACTAAACCATCTTAACCCCAAGGTGCGACATAGATTGAAATAAAGCTAACCTTTCTCCCATAATTAAGCCACATTGTTTGTTCCAACAGAAAAGCAAAACGCCTTTAGTGTTTTGCTAACACTAAGTTTAAGAAGTGTGTGCAGTGCTTGTCTAAAAGATCATTTGAAATGTCTACCAACAATAATCTGAATTGTTCTCTCTCAAGGCTATTGAGTCATGTGTCGCTGCAGCTGGTTTTAGTGTTGGAGAATTTGCTGCATTAGTATTTTCTGGTGCAATGACATTTGAAGAAGGTAATTGATTTGTTATATATGATTTAAAATTAGACAGTGCATAAGTATGTTTTGTGTTTCAGCTCTGTATGTGGTGAAGGTCCGTGCAGAGGCCATGCAGAAGGCTTCAGAGCTGATACCCAGTGGGATGCTGTCAGTGATGGGCAAACCCCAAGCACAGTATAAGTTTGCATGTGTACAGGCCAGGGAGCACTGCAGGAGCCTGGGTATTGATGACCCGGTGTGCTCTGTGGCCAACTATCTATTTCCTGATGCTCGAGTCATTGCTGGGCATCAACAGGTGCATTTTTAGCAGTATCTCAGACACAAAATTCCTTTTTTATTCTCAAAGTCAAACTTTGTCTTCTAGGCATTAGACTTCCTGCAGAAAAACTCAAGGAAGTTTTATTTCATGAGGACCAAAGTGCTCTCTGTCAGCGGAGCTTTTCATACAGAACTGATGCAGTCTGCTTTGGAACCTTTTCGACAAGTACTACGCCAGGTGGAGGTATGCAAACACAGCTTGACATCATTAAACATTCTATTTATAGACAGGACACATTTTTGTTCTAATGCAGTATTTGGTACATGTTAGTTCAATGTGTTACACATTTGCACACAGAGGCCTCCCTTTGCAGTACTAACAGGCCCTGCCCTGCTTAGGCTCAACACACTGTAATCGGTTATCACCAAAAATTATATTATAAATGCATATGGTTTTGGCAGAGTTCTCCTTCACAGTACTTACCAGGCCCTGTCCTACTTAGCATCAGAGATCTGGCAGGATCAGGCTTTCACATGCAGATTGTACCACAATAGTTGTATGAACTCATGTGTGTTCAATGGGGTAGGCCCACATACCCCTTTTAATGCTTCTGCCTACTGGTGTAATCTGTATGTTATTGGTATGTATATGACACTCAAGCGCTCAATAAATGAAATGAAAATGGAAAACCACACACATATATTGTAACTTTATAATGTATATTATCTATATATCTTTTTGCAGTGCATGTAAACTATCATGTATTTCAGGTGCGGCGTCCAGAGATCAACGTGTACTCCAATGTGGACGGCAAGCGCTACATGAATGAGTCTCACATCCGGAGACAATTGGTGAAGCAGCTTGTTTCTCCAGTCAAATGGGAGCAGACATTGCATGAGATCTATGAAAGGACACAAGGACAATCATTCCCTCACACATATGAAGTTGGTCCCGGTAAACAGCTTGGAGCCACTCTTCAGAAATGTAACATGAAAGCGTTCAAAACATATGCACAAGTAGAGGTGACTGATTAAATGTGGCATTTTCTCCAACAATTAAATATTTATTTTACTGGTCATGTTTGCTAAAATAAAAATAAAGAACATTTTAATGAAAATAACATGCACCTTTTGGTGGTTGCTCGTCACTGGTATGAGTCAACCAAGTTATATCAATACTTTGGTGTAGTCTGGTCAGGCCTTTTTGGAGGCCTTCCAGACTAAAGACATTGTGATTTTTCTCTCTAGAAGTCTCACGTTTGTTATAGACCGTTTTTTCATGTTTCAAGGATAAATTTATGTGAAAGTATGAGGCAAAAAACCTGCTCCATGCCCATTAATTGCATGGTCAGAAAATTGCACATGAATCAGTAAAACACGTACTTTGAAACGCCTGCCACGAGCTGCAACTGTTTCAAAACCATGTAAAAGCATGTTGGGCTGTGAGAGCGCCATAAAGTTGGATGTTGAAATATACTAGTATATGTGAAGCAAATGTCAATTTGCGTCAGAGTAGTTTCCCTCACTGCTGAACACTGTGCTAGTGCCACCTGCTGGTTAATGTCAGTAGTGTAAGAATGAGGTGATCCAGTGTCCACGGTAACCGTTGCTTAGTTTCTATGCCATTAGCAACCTTTTCCGCGCGTGCCCAATGTTACACTGAATCGGATGATTATTATTCTTTACGTGTTAAATGTCCAATGACATTAATGAAGCAAGATTTTATTTTGAAGAGCATTTTGACTACTTTGGTTTCGTCACTGTCTCACAGCTGACGCCCAACGTCAACGTTAACTATATCAATATATATGTGGCTAGCAATAACAGCTAGGCTATTTGCAGTAAAACATCTTCACCTTAATAGAATGTTACCGCCTGGTGAGTAGTTCGCAATATAACTATTATTTTATAGACTGCAAACAGAGACTGCACCCTTGGGCGAAGCCTCTGCAGCTGTCCAATGTGGACCACTGGGAGCCTGCTAACTGAGCCAGACCAGCTAATGTTAGCTGATGCTGATGACTGGCTATTTCCTCACATTGGTGTTTTGGTATGTGAATTGTATTTTTCTTATTATGCCATCACTACTGCGACATAAATAATTTCTTATTGTTTGGTGCTCCACAGTAGGGGGAACCATGGCTGGTAAATTGAAGTGGGTGACTGATATTGAGAAATCAGTGCTTATAAACAACTTTGAAAAGAGGGACTGGGTTCAAGTCTCAGAAAATGAAGACTGGAACTTCTATTGGTTTGTTTTGGTCTTTAAGATAATGTAACAGTAACATCACTTGCATACAACCTAGTGACTACATTCACAATACTTGCCATTATAATTGCAAAATTGTATCATAAAATGTCAAATACAAGGCTATGCGGTACATTTTCAAATATATATTTTTGTTTATAGCTAAATAATCCTTTTTTTTATAGATCTATTATTGTGGGTGCTTTCTATATGCCTACTGTTCTTGAATAGTGTTTTATAAAAGTTCTCTTCTATTTCAGGATGAGCATTCAAACTATTAGAAATGTGTTCAGTGTGGACACTGGCTACCGTCTGTCAGATGACCAAATGGTGAACCACTTTCCCAATCACTATGAACTGACACGGAAAGACCTAATGATTAAAAATATTAAACGCTACCGCAAAGATTTGGAAAAGGAAGGCAGCCCATTGGCCGAAAAGGATGACAATGGAAAATACATTTATCTAGGTAATGTCAAATTCAATACATGAATTTTAAATATTTTCTTGATGTTTCATGTTTTTATTTCCTGTAGATTTTGTTCCAGTGACATTTATGCTTCCTGCTGATTATAACCTTTTTGTGGAAGAATTCCGTAAAAACCCCTCCAGTACATGGATCATGAAGCCCTGTGGGAAGGCCCAAGGCAAAGGCATCTTCCTCATTAATAAACTATCTCAGATCAAAAAGTGGTCCAGAGATAGCCGCACATCTACGTTAGTTCATACCAATCATTTTATTATTAAAAGTACACTATACATATCTGATTACCTTGTGGTTACTTTAGGTTTGTGGCAGCGTCCAGTGGCAAAGAGGCCTATGTTATTTCTGTGTACATAGATAATCCACTTCTCATTGGAGGAAAGAAGTTTGATCTCCGCCTGTATGTTTTGGTCACAACTTATCGACCACTCAAATGTTACATGTAAGTGCCAAGTACTGAATGTATTGACTATAGCCAATAGTGCACAATGAATGAGGAATACTTGAGTTCATTGTTTGTGTTTTAGGTACAAACTGGGCTTTTGTAGGTTCTGCACCGTAAAGTACACTCCCAGCACGAGTGAACTTGACAATATGTTTGTGCATCTCACTAACGTGGCCATTCAAAAACATGGGGTGTGTTCGTAATGTATACAACATTCAAACCAGATCAAACTGGGCAAACTAAGTGCTAGCAAATTATGTATGGGGATAATACAAATCCTTTGTTGTTTCTTAGGATGACTACAACCATGTCCATGGAGGCAAATGGACAGTGAGTAATCTTCGTTTATACTTGGAGAGCACAAGAGGAAAAGAAGTTACGAACCGATTGTTTGACCAGATCCATTGGATTGTAGTGCAGTCTCTTAAAGCTGTAGCTGTAAGTTACACATTCAAATGCAGTAATAAACATGTACATTTTATATATATATAATATATTATATATATATAAAATATTATATGTATATATGTATAATATCTTAAAAGATAAATGGTGTGTTATTTGCTCAAGACTAAAACCTAATATTTATTTTGCTGATGTACTCTCTTTGTTATTTTAGCCTGTTATGAACAATGATAAGCACTGTTTTGAGTGCTATGGGTATGACATCATCATTGATGACAAGCTCAAGCCGTGGCTTATCGAGGTGAATTCAATAAATGATTCTAAGCTGGTTCTTATTGTCTTTACCACTGATTTAATATTAAGATTATTGAAAGTATGTCAGTTACTACTTGGCCTTGCCCCTAAATACTTACCATAGTTTCACTGTAGCATTTTTCCTGAGGAGATGCCTCAAGTGTTGAGCCACTTTAAAGACCCTTAAGGTTAATGTTTGTGTGTCTTTATGCATGCTGCTTTTCCCATGTGCGTCCGTTCCAGTGGCTACTATATTAATCATTTAGTCATTGCACTTTACCAGCCTTATATTGGATGTTGTTTGCAAAGTCATGTGTTGTTCACTTTAGGTGAATGCTTCCCCTTCATTGACCTCCAGCACAGCTAATGACCGTATTCTCAAGTATAACCTCATTAATGACACGCTGAACATAGTGACGCCCAATGGGGACATGCCTGACTGCCGCTGGAACCGCAGCCCCCCACGAGATGCTATGGGCAACTATCAAGTCTTGTAAGTAGCGCTTGAGGTGGAGTCGAATTTAATGGAGAAATTTACAATTTATCTGTGTTTTTAGGTATGATGAAGAGCAGGCACAAACCGAAAATGCCGAACGTGACCTTAGGAGCCGCTCAGGTCAGTCTTTAGGATCCAGGGGCAGCAGGGGGAGTGCTGGGGGCCGACCCACCGCGGCAACCTGGAAATGACACTGTTTTGAGGACTCCTCAAAAATCCTGCTTCTGGGTTGTACAGACTATTGACTGCCTTTGTTATCAATGCGGACTGAACATTGGGGAGCATGTCGTGAACAATGGACTATTTTGAAGACTTTTTACGTTGACATTGTTCTTAAGATCATCTTTGTTTAGTCCTAAATGTCAATTAGGAAGCCCATTACCTATCAAAAAAAGTCTACTTACCTCACTACATATTCACTTTAGGGCAAACCGATAAAAGAACAAAGTACCATGAAGGAGGAGCCCATGCATGACAAGGCTCTGGTACAGGTGCTATTATTATTCCGGAGAAATTTGTCTTTTAAAATCTACCAATGCAATGTGATTATATTTCTTCGGAATATTTATTTCTAACGTTATGTAATTGAGAATATAATTGATGATTGATTGTATGTAACTTGCACTTTAGTCTTTTTAATTTGTCATTGACTTTAGCTTATTACCTGCATATCTTCGGCAGTGATTAGGGGATGAAGTTGAGAGCAAAATGTTATATTTTGAATGCAAAGAAGTGCTCACGACTGTGCATCAGATATACAAGGTCGTACTCATGGCAGTATTGTATTGAGATGACTACTTTACATTCTACATATTAATGAAACATGTATTCCGATTGTCAGAGGGTTCACCTGTCCACAGATCTGTAACTTGGCCTGGTGGTGTCACAGTCCTCCATAGAAATAGTTTAATGCCATACCAGTAAAATGTTTTCACAGTAGACACAGCTGAAACCACAGCTGAGATTACAGTGAGTTGGGGCATGATCACAATTCAGTCCCAAGTGAATTAGAGATAACTTTAACTGGACCAATTAAAAAGACCTCATTAAGTCAGATTTGTTTTGTGAATTGGCTTATATGACTACAGGATGAGTGTTTCAGATCTCCATGAATTACATTTAAGGTGGACTCCGGTTCACTTGGGTCTGAAGTGTCAAAACGTCCTTAATTCCAGTGTGGAACATTCCAGGAAAAGCTTATTCATGGAGGAGGTGAACCCTCCACATGAAAAGTTACATACTGTAGAGCGCTTTTTAAAATAATGTATGGGTATTTTTAGGATGAATTTTTTTAGGCTTACAAAGAATGGTTGTATGCATAAATAAAATTATTAGTCCTTTGGAAACATTTTTTACTGTGCTGATATGTTTTTCAAGTAATACCAGAGAATGTGCATCCTTTATCTGCTTCAAAAAAATATCAATGGACATTTCTGGTTAAATGTAAAAAATATTCCGCATAGTTTTAATCTGTTATTGCTTTGGTACTGTGGCCTCATAATATCAGGGAGCAGAAGTCTCTTTAGCTAATATACATGCAATTATTATTTTTCAACTTGATCATAATTGCTTTTATCTTGAACAATAAACATTTGAATACTGATCAACAGACTTTTCTTGTTTTAAATCCACCATAATGTAACTTACAACCTGTAGCTGATTGCATGGGCGAAAAAGATTGATCATTATGACAACACTACATGTACCCCAGGTGACAACTATTTTAGTGATTATTATTGTTATAATTTTTTTTGTATTATTATTGTTATTATTATTATTCACAAAATCGTGGAAAGGGACAAACAACCTGGTTTAATACATTTTCACCAACTAAACCCCACATATACGCTTTACGAAAGGGATGGATTTTCAACATAAAAGCATGAGATACTTACGTTATCGATTGGTGGCTGATGCGATAATGTATACCGTTTATTTGTAGTAATTGTTTCCAACGTGGCATATTTTATGTGTCCTGCTTTCGTCTGGTTTAAGTGTCTTTTTATTTCAGTTTTATTGTGTAGTTAGAGCGGATGTGTCTCTGTGTACTGCACAGACCGCAGCCCATGTCAGCCACAGTTCGATGGTGCCGCTGAGGGAAAGATTCATTTAAAGCACTAAAACTTTTTTTATTTCCGCCAGTCAGTTGCTAACTTTTGATAGAAATACTCACGCTAAAGGTAAGTGGCTGTAACATGTTCCAAATAGACTTTTACAAACTTATTAGATCGTAGGGATGTGGCTGATTGGCTAACTTTAAAGCTTTGAGCTAACAATGTACTTCCTATGACAAAAAGTTCCCATCGGTGGAAAATGTGTTCTAATTTCTATAAGGTTGTGAGTATATTGTGTAAGTCTCATGAAATAAGTCTTATTTTCCTTGTGAGAGCATTAAAAGACAATTATTTAGCAACGGAGGCCATTACAATGTGCATTAATCACCGCGTAGTTCTCTTGTTATTACTCCATTCCCAACAATCAATTCTGTATAATTGGTCTTTGTTTACTTTATGACATAAATACATCAATGGTATGAATGATAAAGGGTGGGGCAGGTTTTCCTTGTAAAGATAAACTTGTTCACTCACAACGCATCGAGTTTTTTTCTTAGACTTGAAAGATACAATAAATTCAAATCCAATTCTAGCCCATAATTCGTATGATACTGGCACAGATTCGACATCAATGCCAATATTGAGGAGTGTGTGCCAGTGCAGCTGACGCAGTGCGAGGTTGATGCCAAATACAATTCTGTTAAATGCGCTGCTGAATCCACTTTTGGAATTCACCTTCTTTAATGGAATTGTTAAAACACCACTGCTTCTGTCACACAAGCTTGGGTGTTGCTTGTGTATGATGTTGTTTTGTGCTGCTGGATCAGACTACTTCTGAATTGGCCATGGAGTAGTGACATCTTTGCAATTACTCTGGTTTCTTTATCTTGATGGTCATGTGAACGAGTTGCTCTGTCACAGAATAGAGCTAAACATAGAAATGGTCATCTCATTATGAATAATATGAATGGTGGGTCAAACTAGGAGTCTCTAATTATGTAGATGAACTCTGGGGAGTGAGAAAATCAATGGTATGATACATCTGCTTTTTATGTTGACCTGTGTATACTGTTAAATTTTTTGATACCTTAATTAGATGCTTTGCTTCTCCACAAATCTGATATGGAATTTGGACAGATAAGGTCAAGATGACATTATCAACTTCCATGTAGACGTATATGTTTTATATAGGATAACGAGAAGAGGAAATAAGATGATCCTTGAGTTCAATAATTTAGATTTTGTTTGATATTTTTTCTATTAGAAAGGGAGAACTGCCATAACTCGGTAAGTATTTTGGCAAACAAAACATGAGAATGAGTAACATTTGGCTTCAAAGTGCATGATGGCCCATCAGGGTCGGACCAGCCCATGAATAGTATTCTTCAAAGAGCAGCATTAACACTGGACAGGAGACTCCACAGGAAGCACTGTAAAATGGACTATGAGTGACATCATGGGGTCTGCTCTGACATGTAAGAGAGTTCCCATCCATTATGTGCTTGCGCTGGGCTGGTCTACTGGAAAATACCTGAAAGTGTGGAACAAACGCCATTGTTTTCATCTGTAACCTATAGTCATCTGTGTTTGGACTACAGTTGACCCACTGGATGTGTTGGCTTTACTTCTATGGTAGCACATGCAAACTCCAGAAATACAATGCAAATTTCAATAAATGGTGCCGTTCTAAGGTCTATTTTTTGTGCTAGAATGGCTGTTTCAGTATTTTTGAATTGCAACATCCTCAGAAAAATCATGTGGTTTTTTTGGAGTATATGAACACATTTGTTGTAGATTTTTGCCAATTTCGTTAATTGTCAAAAACTGATAATGGATCAATGATGATTCCATGGAAAATGTTTAACCCCAGACTCATTCTCCCCTGTTGTGTAGTGTGAGGTGAAAATATTGAAGGATCAGCTAATTTTCTGCTCGACTTCTTGTGTCTTTACTACAATACATTTTTAGTTGACGCTATGCTTGGAAAAGTATAGTTAGTAAACAGCCCAATCGAAATATCAACATTGTTAACATAAGTTTGTCTTTGCTAGTATAGTTAATGGCAATGTGAGAAAGCAGCTGCTCCTTTTCAAACATATGTTTGGGGAAAGAACAAAGTTCCTTACAGACTTTGCTGGTGTCTTATGTGCTGTGGTACGGACTGTGAGTTTATGGGGCAAACATAAATAAACATCTTCAGGGGGGGGGGCTACATGTGCATGTCAGCTGTGTGAGGGCTGGTAGAGAAGAGACCAGATTGAGATGGGAGACTGAGATAGGATAAAACTTTATTACTTGAGTTGGGCATAGGCCTGTCACGATAACAAATTTTGCTGGACGATTAATTGTCTCAGAAATTATTGCGATAAGCGATTATATTGTCGTTCTGAGATCATTTGCATCGATTAGAATGATAATGCAGGTACACCTTTTCAAAGAGAATAAACTTTTATTTTTAACAAATATTTAACGCTAGAACACAATAAATTAACAAACAACCAAAAACAATAAATAACATAGACTCAGTCTCTTAACAAAAAATGACCAGGAATAAAACTGCCAGGACCTTTGTAAAGAAAATATGAAACAGATGCCTCAAATGTCAATAATTTCTCAGACTTTATGACAGATTACAAGAAAGAAATACCAACATGTTGACTTTGTGTGGCTTAAGACAGGATCTCTCAGGAGTAGTCCCACCTCCCCACACACCAGGCGAATGACAAGTGACTGACATGTGGGTTCACCAATGGGGCGTACAGAAGTCCTGCTGCGGTAGCGCCCACCGGAAGTAGCGGGGCGGGCTTTGATGCTAACAGCTAAGCTAGCGGGTTTTTTGTGTAAAGTTCTACTCCAAGAATGCAAGTCTGCAGCATCTCTGTGTTCAGAGACCTTCTAGAGACTTTATATAACAGCAGTATGTGTTCACGGAGGTGCGCCATAAGTTTATTTTATTGGTATGGTACGGTACTTCTGCATCGGCGAACACGCTAACGCTAGCTGCGCTAGTATAGTCACTAATCAAGCCTGAATGAGAACTCAGCTGCCGGCATATGTTCACAACTACTGTGTCCCCCATTGTCAATCCTGGTTAAGTCCTGGTTTAGGTCCTGTTTTGGCTGTATTTTGTATTTTTGAGTAATTTCCGTCTGCTTGCTAGACCGCTAATGTTCCCGTGACCACTTTGCGGCTCTCTGACCCGAGAGAGACGGGGGAAACAAACAAGCATGCAAATGGGATTTATCGCGGCCAGAAAAGTTATTGAGCAAATTTTATTTATCGTGCGATTAATTGATTTATTGACTATCGCGACAGGCCTAGTTGGGCATCTTCTATGAGCATGTCAGCATAAACGCAGCTTCCCTTACATTGATGTGTACCTGCTGCCCTCATACTCCAAACATCCAAAAGTCACTAAACTGCAAGTTGCAAACCAGAAGCTGTGATTGGCTGGTCCACATCCAGACAACCGGGGAAATTACAAAGTAACTGAGGCAAGACACTTAACCCACACACAAACACCTCCAGCTCTTGTTAGTCATGTGCTGCAGATGCTGGTGGTGATTGTGTAGAGACAAACCCAGCTAGATTTCACCAAAGAAACTGGCAACCAATATCTGCTAAAGAAATGTTAACATTTAAACTAGGGCTGTCAAACGATTTTTTTTTTTTAATCGAGTTAATTACAGCTTAAAAATTAATTAATCGTAATTAATCACATTTCAAACTATTGGAAAAATTATGCCATATTTTTCTGTAAATTGTTGTTTGAATGGAAAGATAAATGACAGCTTAGTGAACAACTGTATTTGTTTGTTATAACAATAAATCCATATAAAATGAAATCAACATTATTCACATTCTGTCTTTCTATTTAGACTCAGATCAAAACCATTGTTTGTTACCGATGAGGAACATTTCAAAATAGTCTGAAGCAGAATGTCATTAAATCTGTTTGATTTGCTCACACCATTACTTTTTTTGGAACAACTAACATGAACTGGTAGTGGAAGGGAAAATTAGGTACCTCAGCTTTAATTTAGCGAGTGCGCTTCGGGAGAAGACACGGAGGAGACTGAGGCTCCGCAGTCCAGCTTCTGCGCTGTATATATTGTGTGCATCGGTTACGCAAAGACACGTACGCACACTAGAGAATAGTTCTGTAATAGTTCTGTGCGTGGTCTTGGATATGATCCCATTACGCAGCGCCGTTCACCGTGATCACAGTCGCTGGAAGTGGGACCTGCGGTCCAGAGCGCTGTCGCGCCCACAGCTCATCATGCAGAGTTCATACAGGAAAGTGCCCCGCGGTCACGCGTGTATTCTTTCAAAACTTGAATTCCCAGAGGGTCTACCTGCTCTGTCCCCATCTTACACACGCGCATGTGTCCGCGGCATTCTGAGTGTTATTATGGGACGCATGGGCATGCGTCAAATGCGTTAATTTTTTTAACGTGATTAATGAAAAAAATTAATTAACGTGCGTTAACGCGATAATTTTGACAGCCCTAATTTAAACACTTTGGCCAACAGCTATAATCATTCTGTGTGTGTTGTCATCTGATTGCCAATCATGTACTATTCATTTATCAATAGACTTTTGAATAATTTCAACTATTATGTATTATGCCTTTTTTAAGTTGCACATACTGGAAATTTGCAGAGCACAGATTGTGAGTGGACTTTAGACTGCGTGGTCCAAGCTTTGTTTACAGTTCTGGGTCAAGCTGTGTTCAGCTGGCAGGGTCCTAGGCAATATTTTTCCTATCCGTTGTTATTATTACACTATACCAGGCATGTCCCAACTGAGACCCCCGGGCCAATCGCGGCCCTGTACCTTGCAAATCCCTACAAAGTAATCTTTGAGATCTGACTTGAGTACAAGTTCACAGTGTCATCCAACCAACTCCAGCCAATGTAGTCCTGCTATACTTTGATGTAACGCTCACAACCTCTGGAATGCAGTCATTGACTTTATGTGTATATATGCTGACATTTGTTTTTGATTATGTCTCAAAATCTCTGGCGCTAATGTAGTTGGTGAGAAAGTAAATATTTTGTATTCAGTTCTGACCTCTTTGAATCAATATAGACATGTCGTATATCATTGTAAAGCTTGGAACAGCCCAGCTTCAACACAGTTTTTACAATCCACGTTGTCGCCCCTTGGACAGTTCTGGTGAACTAAAGTGGCCCACTGACTATAACATTTAGACACCTCTGCATGACACTGTATAATTTCCATTGGACATTTGGCTTATGTAATTGTGTGTATTTCTATTCACTTCTGTTCTTGGGTTTATTACCGCACTACCACTGTTTTTCACAACCTTTATGAAAGTCTTACATCCTCTTTGAAACTAAGATACTTTCACTCCAGCTATGTTTTATTTGATCAACATCTCATGGACCTTTTTATAGGTGTATGTATAGCTGACACATACTGTATACAACATGATGAGGATTACTTATATTATATTATAGTATATATATACTCAAGGATAGCATTATAGAACACCATTATTCAGGGTAATGTCCTGATGGTCTTGTTTGGCCAGTCACATTTCAGTGACCCAACATATTTTGAATATTTCACATCATAGATAAGGACAACTTGGTGGTTAAAGCTGGAGTACTACACACACAATGGCACTATGTAAGAAAATCCTTTTAACTGGATTGTTTCCCTCAAAACCATTTGGTATCACTAGTTTCCACCCGCATGTATTGTTTCGCCTTTGGCACATCTTTTTAATAAACTTTTTCAGATAGATAAGTGAGAAAGAAAGGACCCCACCTCACTCGGCCAATCAGTTCTCAGCTCATATCAATGGTAATTCACAAGGCTCTTTCTTACATGCAAAAGATAATGTTTTCTAATAAGTTTTAAGAGTTTTAACCACAACAGTCATTTCCAAAAATAATGTTCTGTCCATGATAAGTACTAAAAATGACTTGGAGCTGTATTGTTTTTGTGGATGTAGTTCCCAGGCCAATACTAGAATAAATCACGTTACACATATATTTTAATGGAGTAATTGGAGCGTTTGAATATTAACCACAGTATAACAAAATAATTATGTAAGCACATAAACTGTAAAATACAACATAAATAAAAATAAAATTTTAGCAATGCTCTTGGTGGTTTGAATAACGTTGACATCATGCCCATTGTACTTTAGATAATAAAGCCAATATTTTAGTTATATCAATATTAGGCCACGTTATGCACAATCATAGTTTTTTTTCTTGTTTTTTTTGTATTTTGTGCTCAAATGCATATAGTTCTAATGCAAAATTGTAGTATAGTTTAATTTATGTTTTAATACTTTTGGTAAAGTATAAAAGCAACTTCCCTCATCATTATTTGAAACTGTGAAGGTGCTGTCAAACATAGTGGCCTCTTCCTCACTAGGTATAAGGGAATAGGTTGCTGACTAGATTATCCAAATACTGAATAAAGAGATAGTGTTGAGTTTAGGGATGCACTGGGGAGCTTCGTGGAACACAAGCGCATCTATAGACTTGGTGTGAAAGAAAACGGAAGCTGCCTCCTGTGGGTCTGGACCCTGTTGAAGCAGCCTCTGCAGCCTCTTTATGGTGTGGTGGGATTGAAAACACCCACCTGCTGCTGCTGAGATTGTCAAACCAGATCACTCCCTTTCACTCCTCTAAGGCTGCATGGAACAGGAAAACATGTAAAGTAAACTATGGGCTTTTTTTGTGTAAGTCTGTATGGTGTCACTGATATTTATTCATTTCCTTATACCAAAGAGATATAATCTTTTATTGCAAGTATTCGTCTGGCATCCCTTCTTCCAATTGAAGAATTTTCTTTTGTAAATGGTGCAAATGAGTTATAAAAATCTATATAAATACCCACAATAGGCATTCAACAGTGCAGATTATCAGTGTCCAGAGGCATGATATTATAAGGTGGCAGTATTAATTTTCAGAAGTAATAAGTTACAATTATAATGCAATGGGATCTAATACAAATTACTTTTAACCTGCCAACAGGGGTGGGTATAGTAACTTTTTTTTCCATAAAGGTAGGATTGTGGGGGGAAAAACTACTGAACGGATTGAGCTGAGATTTGGTGGCTCAATCAATAGGATGTGATTGGAGGAAGACCCATTTCAAAATAGGGAACTTTTGTTTGTCCCACAAATTTCTGTCCCACAAACATTTGGAATAGTGCGTATGACATGTTTTTATGATTTTTGTCATTGTAATCTATTCTTGTGGAATGAAGCCTCTTTTAAAATATGCATGATAATCGAACTCATGTTTTGCACAATTTACAACAAACACATGTTTATAAATCTGTATGAGGACAATATTGTAGTTCATAGTTCATCATTTCTGAGTATGTTTTGACCCTGTTTATCACATGGTTGCTTGGGTAACATCCCTAGTGGCTCATCAATCACAACCAGGAAGTACATTCATAAATAAAAGAAAATTGTTAAATCCTAAATGTTTTTTGTGATGTGAAATATCTTACTTGTCTTGTCTTGTCTTACATACTTTAAATTTCATATTTTTAATATTGGAGTGTATTGTGAGAGAGTGACATTCTCTGGAGGAATGTAGTTTTAACAAGAAGATACAATTCTTTCTCAGTGAGTCCAGCTGTTTGACTGACAGGTCACATGTGAGGCTGTGTGAACAAAGATGAGGATGTGTCCCCTTTCCGTTTTACATGACACCATTTCTCATAATTCAAGTGTCAGCAGTTCATTGTGTAATCATTCCTACCATGTGCTTTGTGAAGTACATTTTGCGAAGGCTTTACAATTCTTTCTTTGTACACTGCATTTGTACCTCATGTACTGCTTGGTTTGATATTGATCTTGCTGTAGCTTCTGTAACCTCAATTGATGCACATTGTCTTTCCAGGCCCTGAGTGTAAATTAGGGCACCCAAGATGTCAGGCTCCATGGACGGCTCCATGATTGATGTGTCCAGTGACAGCTTCTGGGAGGCAAGTCAAACAAGTTTAAAATCCTTTCCACAATGTTTATTTAATTCTATAAATTGTAATTCATGCCTGCTTTCTGTTCTTAGGTTGGAAACTATAAGCGCACGGTGAAGCGGGTAGATGATGGCCACAGACTTTGCAGTGACCTGATGACCTGCCTCCATGAGCGGGCTCGCATTGAAAAATCCTACGCCCAACAGCTCACAGAGTGGGGAAAGAGGTGGCGGCAACTCATCGAGAAAGGTTGTGAAATTGTCTTGGTGTTTTCAGTACTACACTAACGCATCCACAGTGTCGAGTCCTTCTTCAAACAAATGTGCACTCTTTATGAATCTGAGGCTCTGAAGTTTTGCCCTCTGATGACTTACTCTAAGTGGGATCAAACTTATTTTTGCATGATAGATATAAAGTAGGGTATAGCTGTTGTCTGAGGATAGGATCTACAGGTATTAATTAATGTTGAAGGTATTGTATTAGTTTATTTGAATTGGGGCAGCACGCATTAATCAACATTGCATTTAATTTCATCTGGAGAATGACTAGACAGCATTCTGGATATTAACAATTACCTCTTCCCTTTCTGCCGTTTTCTCTCACAATGAGATTCAGGGACCTGTAATAAAGAAAACGGCTCCAGGCAGAACCCATGTGAAATCCCTATTCATTTTAAAAACAGGACTCTTTTTGTTGTTGTTGTGAATGTGGTTTTCATTCAATCTAGGCCAGGTTCATCTCAGAATGTTTTAAATTACTCTATAAACGAGGGACGCATCTTTATGTTAATCTTTCACATAGTTTGATAGTAAACTCCAGTCGTACCTGTACAGGCACATCCGTCTTGTAAGAAGTTGCAGTAAAATAATACAATATTAAAAAGGCTAAATAGAATGATGTATTTGTCTTGCCAGGGCCTCAGTATGGCACACTAGAGAGAGCTTGGTCAGCATTGTGCACAGAAGCAGAAAAAGTGAGTGAACTGCACA
This sequence comes from Knipowitschia caucasica, assembly GCA_964034765.1. Lineage (NCBI taxonomy): Eukaryota > Metazoa > Chordata > Actinopteri > Gobiiformes > Gobiidae > Knipowitschia > Knipowitschia caucasica. The sequence goes on from OZ035823.1 coordinate 20,136,713, forward strand.
TGGAGGTGAAGGCCGCACTGATGGGAGAGGACTACGAGAAGCTGAAGAACTGGCAGCGCGATGCCTTCCACAAGCAGATGATTGGGGGCTTTAAAGAAACAAAAGAGGCGGAGGACGGCTTCAGGAAGGCACAGAAACCCTGGGCCAAAAAACTCAAAGAGGTGGGTTTTAGGTCTAGCCCATGTTATTAATGGTCACCTGATGGGTAGTTTCCTATTTAAAATTCTTTCCATCAACTGAGCCATACTCTGCCCTGTAATAAGTCAGCTGCATTCAATGTTGTGGCCATGGCTATAAATTTCATCCTTGAGTTCACATGATTATTGTCTGTTGTTATTTGTATCCATAGTGACCTGCTTAAGTAAACAACACACTGTGGAAATCTCAGAGGTGGGTGGAGGAGCCACAAGTAGCGTTACTTAAAAATTGTATTACTCAAATGGTAGTACAAAAAAGTGTTTCAAGAAATGATTTTTCAATTGATTTTTGTGATGGTATAGACAAAACTGTCTTCTTTCAAAAAGAGGGAAGGTGATATCACAAAGTAGGATGGAAGAAACATAAATATAAGTATAGTATATAGTATAAGTATGTGCTATAGTCTATGACTGTAGTACATAGTAACATTAATAGTTACCACAATCTTGACTCAATGAAGCAAGCTTAGTGTATAGTCGGCTTAACTGTACTGCGTTTGTGAATGTGCATTGTTTCCAAGTCCCTGTCAGTGGCTTGAGGCAACCTCAAAAAATTAGGTCACTTCAATTCCCTATACGCACATTCATTGGCAGCCTTCACATTCCACTTTCTGCACTTGTATCTGAGCAAGCACTTGCATGTTTTTGTCCGTTCAAAGCCAAAAACTTATGCAAACTTCTTGTTGCGACTTCCTTTTCAGTGATGTCACAGTGGGTGTGGACATCCTGGTCCACTCTGTAGAACAATATAGGGTTTCTGGCACAGTGGTTTATTGATTGACCAGTCAACAGACAAGTGGTTGTCTGTTGAGGAAATGAGGCTAATTAACACATCAGGAAAATTAGTTTCTGCAATGGCTGACACAGGCTGCATGTGTCAATACAGGCGCATACTCTCAACATTTGCTCTACATTTGCTCTATTAAGAGATTGTGTCTATTTAATACATGATAGTGCTGGTGGTTGTGGTGGTTTTGTTTATTTATTTCTAAACCTACACATAAATAACCCTCTACAATACGCTCTTCTGTTAAAGTAATCTATTACAGTGCATTCTATGCTTAAGAAAAAGAATGGAAAGGGCCAATCTAGTACATGTGATTCCCAGCAGCATTCTACAGAAACAATTTACATACTTTTCTCAGGTGGAGACAATGAAAAAGACATATCACTCGGCCTGTAAAGAAGAGAAGCTGGCAGCAAGCAGGGAAACCAGCAGCAAACTGGAGAGCAACAACAATCCCGATGCTCAGAAAAAACTTCAGGAAAAGCTTGAGAAGTGTCAACAGGAGGCACAAAAGGTAAAACAGTCCTATACCTAAGAATCAATTGTGTCATTGTTAATATGTTGGATTGTGTTTGTGTGTGTGTGTGTGTAGACAAAGGAGCGCTATGAAAAGTCCCTGGAGGAGCTGGACAAACTGACCCCTCAGTACATGGAGAACATGGAGCAGGTGTTCGAGCAGTGGCAGCAGTTCGAAGACAAACGCATCAGCTTCTTCAAAGAGCTACTTCTGGAAGTCAAACAACACCTGGACCTTTCCACCAACCACAGGTCAGAAATATCACCATTGCTTATTTCTATTAAAAAACTATTTGATATAAATTGCGAACATTTTTTAGATTTCAGACAATCTATCACACGCTGGATGATACAATTTCTGGTACTGATGCTGAAGAAGATCTCAAATGGTTTCGGTCAAACCATGGTCCAGGCATGCCCATGGCCTGGCCGCAGTTTGAGGTAATTAACAGCATCATTTCATTGTTGTATCATTGCATTTTGGATTTCACACCGGACAATGCATGCCACAATGTTGTTTTCCAATCTCTTATTACTAATTATAGCCAATGAAAACCAAGTTGATGAAGGGCTAATATCTGTTTTATTTGTATTTTAATTTAAACCTGCACATTTTTGACAGAATTTGGATATGTCCGTGCCTCGCTCCTTTAAAAGAAGGTCCATTGTAGTGAGTTATGCATGCAGGGCTGACGTTTTTAAATACTCATCTCTATTTTGCTCTGCTGTGGTTGAAGTGTGATTTGTTAAGTTATTGCATTCCGCATGTGCTAGTTCTTCTTCTTTAGATATTCTGTTCTTCTCTAGATGATGAGAGAGCATTTGGAATGTCCACTTTGTAGTATTATTTAGGGGTTAGTAGCTTTTCTGATGGGGAGTTGCCCCTTGAAATGGAAAAGCATTGGCTGGTATGTTCCACAGTGTGGCATTAATAATGTAAAAAGTAAATTCATGAGTAAATCTTGTTTCCACAGAGACTGGTTTAATGTCATTCTGAGCAACATCCAGACAAAACAATATCTCCATTAGGGCAAGCTATAGTAGTTCTTTGTTATACTGTCATTATAAGCATTTGGTGATCAGAATGAGTTTTTCTGTTTTTGTGTGTTTACCTCAAGGTGATGGATGATCTTGTCCTAATATTTACATTTCTTTGTGAGATATACACACAAACACTACTCACAAAAAGTTTGGGATATTTGTCAATTTCACGTGAAATGTATGGAAAATGTCAACACGAGACATTTAAGTAGAAACATGCAACGGTGATCTTTTTCTTCTCACACATTAAAACAAAAGCCAAGTCTCTCAATGAGGGGTCCAAAAAATAAATTGGTTGAAGCCAATGGGGGCATTACAAATACACTAAATCTGATTATGTACCTGACCCAATCTAGTCACAAAGCATACATTTGATTTAATTTAAATTTAAGTAACTGATCTGAATAACTTGTCATGTGACCCAACATTGACATATATAGGTCTTCACAAGTTGATTCAGGTCATCTAAATCAGACCGCACTGATGTAAATGTACTGTTGATTAATTGTTAGCTGGTGTTTTGGTCTCATTCTGTCAACGTGATCAGCGTGATGAGGACGACTGTTAAAATTGAGGCAGAAAATCTTTTGGTCTATTTTTGGACAACACTTTTTTGTTTTGAATTTTGTCATTAACTTTGGAAATATTTAACTATTGGACATTCAAATATTTAGAGAAGATCACATTATATTTTGTTTCGCCTTTGATGTTCATCCTGAAATTTCCCCCGAAAGCCGGATATCGCTAACCTTTTGTGAGAAGTGTATTTTCTATGTTTCCAATCGCCAAAAACGAGCTTCACATGTTCAACCTAGATCTACTGTGTGTATATATTTTGGGGTGTGAAGTAATTTCCGCGTATATTTTCTTATTTCCTGTGTGTGTTTTTTGAGCTGATGCATGTGTGCTTTCTAGGACTGGTCAATAGATCTGACTCGGACTCTGAGCAGACGAGAAACAAAGAAGAAGTCGTCTGAAGGAGTGACATTGACGGGCATTAGTCAGACTGGATCTGATCAACCTCTGAAGAACACCAGCAGGTACAAAGTCGCCTTCACTAGTCACTAGGATTTAATACAATTTGTAATGCAGTTCATTTCCATTTCCAAAAGTATAACTCTCCGATTAGATTTTATCAGTGATTATTATTATACAATGACTGCAGTGTTTTAATTGAAGAGACCCTAAATATGTTCTATGTACACCTGAGGTAGTAGTGGAGGTAGTAGTGGAGGCCGTACTATAGTCTAGACTCAAGGCCGTTGATCTTCAGGAATGCTCATAACATTACACATGTCACTTCTCTGTTGGACTGCTGTTACCATGGACACGCAAAACATTTCCTCTCGTGGAGCCGTGGTGTTTGAGATATGAACAGACTTTTCACAGAAACGTCTGTTCATATTAATTTATGAATTTAGGGGTTGGTGCTTATTCACCATGAGGCTATTTCAAAGTACACTTTACTTTGGCAAAATACAGTGAATTGTATTTGGATGTTGTAAAAGCCCTAAAGCTCCTGTTTTGGTAACAGTACAGGGAGATTACATTGGTGTGTTGTAAATTCAGCAAAGACATGATTTGGAAATAAGAAGTAAGACCTTTGTTTATGTGGAAGCTTGTTTTTTTGCAGAAGTGTGTAGAGGAGTCAACATTAGGAATGTCAGGCACCTGACCTTTGGCCTTTTCTTTAGGAAAGAAAATATGTACAGTTGGGTAATGTGTCCATTCTACTATTTATTTCAAAGAACTAGTAATACATAAATAACATTAGTGTCCCCTAACCTTTTTTAGCAGTAGCACATAATTTTCATTGAAAACAATCACATGGCACACCACCAGCTGAAACTGATATAAAAATAAAACTCTGCAGCCTTTATTAACAAAGCAAAGTCATTCTCATTTACAGTAAGTGTTTTCTAAAGAAAATCAAACTAGTAAAAACTTTCCTTTCTAATCTTCTCACAATATTTTATTTTCACTTTTTTATTTTTTTGACCCTATGAGGTGTTATTGGATAATTGCCAAAGGTACACCAAACATCATCTCAAGGCACACTAACAGCCCACAGCCCACTGGCAGAAAAACATTTAGTTAAACAGATGTTTTCCCCAGTTTCATGATGCTACTAAAAGGTACATGATCCCAGTTGTCCATGTAAGTGTTGTTTACTGTAATAACTTGAGGCTGAGCCCAGGAGGATGGCATACCAGTGCAAACAAAGGCGTTCACAGTTCTCTGTTGCTCCAGTGCCTCAGGCCACAGCGAATTGGGAGTGTGCTTTAGCTAAGAGGGCGACAATGGCAGGAAGTAAAACTGACCTCAAAACTGAATTTAATTGTGGGATGTATTGTTCTTGTTTTAAGGAGCATTATTACATATGCAGTTAATGAACTATGTTAACATATGCATCTTTTTACACATTACACATACAGGAAGCACATGTTTTGTAAAACACTCTAGAGATATTTGCCTAGAATGGTAAACGCATATACATATTAAATAAATGTTGTTTGGTGTTTATGTTAATACACTATGTTTGATGTTGTCAACCACTTTCATTGTTAGTAGGATTTACAAACTGTGTTACCAAGGAGACGGATGTTCTCAGCAGAGAACTTTACAACACATAGATAATGACAGATTTGGCCATGTTGTCTTCTTGACGACCTTCATCTCACCGTGTCTCGTGTTGTCAGCCTCACCATGCCCACCATAACTGAACCGATGAGCACAAACCCCTTTGACGAAGATGAGGAGGAGGAGGTGGAGGAGGAGAAGGTGCAGGAGGAGAAGGTGCAGGAGGAGAAGGTGCAGACTACCGTCAACCACAACGGTGTCAGTAAAGAAGAGATACAAATGTTGGTGAAAAGGAGACCGTGTACTGTCTTGCAGCGTCTTGAAACCTGCCTCCTGTTTTTGTGTTGTGGGTGCATCTTGTCCATTAGTGTGCTGCATGGTCAGTGGAATGGAAGTGCGCACAAGTCCAACATATCTTCTTCTGTGCTAGACTTTGGATATTATACAGTCAGACCCTAAAAATCATAACTTGACCCAATCAACTCACCTGTAACACAAACTTTGCCATAATACATACATTCATAATATGGCATAACAATAAAATAAGTACTTTGAATTCCATACTGTGGAAATGTACAAAGCCAATATTGTCTTCATAGAGGAAAGCTTGTTGTGGTGTCCCTCCTTGTCTATACAATTTAACTGAAAGAGTTTCAAACCCTTGTCATTGTAGACTGTTTTCACAGTAGTCTTGGATTGCCTTAAACCACATTCAACCCTCATCTAGAGGTCGTACAAAAGTCTGACTGTAGATCATTTGGTGTTGCTTGGTGTGTCTGTCATTTTCTTCTTTTGTCTCATGAGAGGAAAGCTATCTTTGGTGTCTCTGTGGCTCCCTCTTTTGGTCATGCAGGTCAAATCAAATGTGTTTGTTACATGATTTTTGTCTCCTGTTGCCTAGTGCTGCTGTTTCTTTTACATTGCCTGGTTTTTAGCATTTCTCAACTAAACTCCACAGCACCAAAATAAATGTCTATCTGTTCCACTTTGTAAGCATGCTCTTTATTGTACATATGTAGAATTAACTAGACTTGTTTAATCCTTTCTAGGCTTGGTGTCCGCTGGTTTTCTACTTTTTCCAGCTTTTATGTTGCATCGCTTATTGTTTCCATCTGCAATACTTTTATATTTGAAGGTCCCAGCTGATATGTATTTATTCTTTCTCAGTGCTAGCAGTACAGAAAAGACCCCAGACTGGTCTTATGAAGACATGAGTGCAAATCCCTTTTCTACCAATGGAAATGGAAATCCATTTGAGGAGGAACCATCTTCTCCTATGATATCGGTGCCTGTCCGAGCTCTCTATGACTATGAAGGGCAGGAGCAGGATGAGCTGACTTTTAAAGCGGGTAACTACACAGTTAAACATGTTGTTTTTGATAAGTTTCTTTGACTAAATAAATCTGATGTTCCAGGAGATGAATTCACAAAAATTGGAGAAGAGGATGACCAAGGCTGGTGCAAAGGTCGACTCAAGGATGGACTTATGGGGCTCTATCCAGCCAACTATGTGGAAGACATCCAGTAAACGTGGCTAAGCGCTATATTCCATGTTTTTCCTGTGGACAGTAAGACTGAAAAAAAAAACATGCGCAATTTGAATGGATTACTTCTTATTGTGTCTTTCCATTAAATGACGTGATGAAACTATTTAAAATATGGAAAGTAACCACTTCCAAGTGTTGCTCAAGAAGCCTGGAAGGTTTTCAATGGCACAGAGAAAATGTCACCAGGAGCTACAATTTTCATACAACCAGATGTGTGCTGTTACAGAAAATACAACTTTTATCAAATTCAAGTTTTTTTTTCCTTTATGTGTTTTTTTCTTTTAAATGCCACTTTGGATGCATTAAGGGAGATTATTTAGTAAATACATTCAACCATTTCTGCAGGTAGAAAATGGCTTAATTTTGATTCATAACATTTGATTTCAAATTAATTTTATATTTGTAATTCTTACTTTAATTTCTTGCTTAGTTTGGAGGACTCACAATGATTGAATGAATGATTACATAAAGTCGACAATAAATCTGAACATTCTTCATTTATGTCCACAACAAAATAATTAATAATTGGGGTTCAAATATTTTTCACTGAAATGAATGTAAAGGTAATTCACTGATTGTAATAGTTCATCCACTGTTCACATTCCCAGGCTTCAGTCATTTCACAGAACTAGTTTCATTTGATTTATCTCAGCAACACTGACATTGTTTTTGATTGTACCACATAAGTACTCCACTTTTGAAGACATTGTTTTAATATATAGCAATTTTAAAGTATAAAACTCTGGATCTTATTATTGCTGTTGTGTATGTAAATAGCCACCATTAAAGGCAAATATCTTGTGAGCTCTGATATGATGTGATGTTTACATTCAAATATATTTTTCATTTTTCATTTACAAAGTGAGGCGTAATCATCTTTTCAAATGTATTGATTTATATTGCGTTGCTTTTATATGCCATTTCTCTCAAGATTAGTACTTTTCTGTTGCACATTCATTTAAATCTATTGTACATAATACTCAATGCCACATTAAAGCAGTAGTTGTGTTTTACCATTGTAAAAGCTCTCTTCAGAGGTAGCAAAAGAAATCTGGTATACTAGTTATAGAATTTAAATCCTTCCCATGTTTATACATATTTGGGAAAAGTGAAATGTATTTTTCAATAATAGAATTATTTGATACTTACTTTAACATTGCTTGTGAAACATACCACTGGTATCGTTAAAGAGGTTTTCTTTTGTACTGGCACAGAAAATGATAATAAAAACACGTCTAAGCAGAATACAGTTATTTCATACTGAACAAACTTGCGCCTGCAGATCTGCGCCCAAACCCATTTTTAGTTGTAGAAAGTACAGATATTTTGGTGTAAATGTAAATGCCTTATTTTGAACATTATGAAGATCATACAAACTCTATCATCTCATAAACTATAAAATAATTGAGCCGCTATGGATAAACTTCAAATGTACAGTTCAGGAATATACAGGGACTGAATGCTTTTTACAAAGAAGAATGAGCACCTTTACCATCAGAGAGGGCTAAAATCCTCCTCCACAACTACCACAACAGACATGGATCTTAAATGGGCAATACATGCTGTTGATAAAAGGAATGGAAGTCATTTGGGTACATGGCTTTACACAATCATTAACAATGAGTGATAAATAAGGGTTTTAATAATATGGGGGGCAGAGACTCGGTTCAAAGACTACATTACCCATAAGGCCCTTACGACACTACCACAACATAACCACGTGTTGTCCTCAGCCAACCGGGGGAGACTGCACACGCTCCAACTGACGTGTCGCGCGCAGGCTGTTATTGAGGAAAAACTGTGACAAATGCTGATCTAAAGGTGCAGAGGACAGCTGCGACCATGGCAACCCCCTCAAAACAAGATATTTCCACAATATTTAAGAGACTTCGCTCCATTCAGACAAACAAGGTGAGTCCTCTGCTCCATTCGTTTGAACAAGGAAGTCTGGGCAGAAGCTGACACGTCGCTCCGAGTACTGACGCCTGATGTGTCTGTGGAACTGCGATATTTATCACACACATTTATGAATACGGTTGAGTTTGAAATAAATGAATCTAGTTTTAATGGGTGATTTACAATCTTTTTTCTGTTTTACATTGATTTTTTTTTTCCACTGCTGTTTGTCGTGTCATACTCTGGCTTGGCCTTTCGCATTAACTCACCTGTTGCAGTGATGTTTCGTGGAAAGATTTGGAATGTACAAGCTGGAGTATTCATATTCTAAAGCTGTTTGTTGTCCTGCAGGTTTGCTTTGACTGCTCTGCTAAAAACCCCAGTTGGGCCAGCATCACATATGGTGTATTCCTTTGTATTGACTGCTCAGGGACACATCGGTCTCTGGGGGTGCACCTGTCATTTATCAGGTACGTGACAAAGCTACTTCTCTGTTATTTAGTCTTAATATTTTGGTTTGTATCTTGAAATTGGTGGTTCCATATCTAAATGCTTAATATGTTTGTCACAGGTCTACAGAGCTGGACTCAAATTGGACATGGTTTCAATTGAGGTGTATGCAAGTGGGAGGCAACACCAGTGCAGTGAGTAAATAAAGTCAGGTCCATATTGATACAATTAATATTTACAGTCTATGTGCAATTCCCATGTTTTGGACTCTACACAACAGCGCTATGTATTTGAAAGTAAATGAACGAGATTAATTTGACAGTAGTATTCAAATATTGTGACAGTGTAGTTGGAGGACCCTAAGCATACTGTTACTATTGCTGCATACTGGCATATAAGTAATCTCTATTTATATGGCACCAACAACAACAAAGCGCTTTACAATGTATGTATTTTTTGTGGGCATTTTCCTCTCACTCCACACAGAGATGTCAGTGGGGTCGCCATACAGGAGGCCAGATCTATTGTTCGTGCTTTTAGTGGTAGGGGAGACCGGAGCACCCAGAAGAAACCTACACAGACACGGAGTGGAGAACTTGCAAACTCCATACAGAAAGGCCTGGAGGTGGACCCAATCCCAGGATCTTCTGGATCTGAAGCAAATGTGCTAACCACTGCGCCCCTGTGCCGCTCAGTGGGATGTTATGCAATGGCCAAGTCAATCACCGTATCTGGTTCCAACTGATCATGCATTCCACTTTCTGAAAATAAAACTGAAGGGATAATTACCACATGAACAGAACTGAAGAGTCCTGCTCCTGCCAGAGAATCACCAGAGATTAAACTGAGATTAGGCTGTCATTGACATGCAAAGAATATGTAACCTAATATAAAAAGTGAACGTTTGATGCACCTTACTGTGTCCCAATCCTTTTGAGCTCACTTAAAAACTTGTAATCCCTTAATCCATTTCTGGGTCAATACAACATTCATCCTCAAAATAAAAGATATCTTATTGATATCATCTCAAATCCATTGTGGTGTTGTAGACTTGATAATATGAAATGTGTTTGTTTTCCCAATCTGTATTGGTCTATAGAGACACAAATTAGTCTTGCGTCCTGATTTCTTTATGTTCTTTTAGATCGCCTTTTTCAATCAACATGGCTGCAACTCCACTGCAGCTAATACCAAGTACAACAGCAGAGCGGCTACACTTTACAGAGAAAAAATAAAGACACTTGCCACACAGGCCACACGGTGTCATGGCACTGAGGTAATGTGGCTATCACCGGGTGCTGGTATTAGCCTCATGCACAACTGGTGTTCACTGACTTAATGGTTAACTTTCTGCTTTCAAAAGCTATGGCTTGACAGTCAGGCTCCTCTTTCACCAACATCGCCAGAAGATAAACATTTGGATTTCTTTAGTCTGCACACACAAGTAGGTGCTGTATTTTATTTGCGTTGATGCTATAAAATATGTGTTATTATTCTTATTATCTTAATTTCAGACTCTCGCTGAAAATCTAAATATGGCCAAAATGAGTCTTAGTGCCTCTACATCTGAAAAACCTGAACCCACTGAAGAAGACAAAAATGGTTTGTTTACTTTTTATACTTTGCGTGATTGTCATTTTTTTTCTGTTATTGTTTGTGCTTCTGTTCAGGTAACTCTGAAGAAGGGCCTAGTGTAGAAATGCTGAGCACTTCTCCAAAGGCAAATCCAGGTTTGTATTAGTGCAGTCACCTGAATACTTTTGTTGAATGACAAAAATGACTTCTACTTTTCACAGAATGTCTCTCACTATTAAAAAAGAAACCGACTGCTGCTAAGAAATCAGTATGTCCAAAATACAACATTCTGTAAAAAAAATAATCCTCTTGTATCAATATTTTATTTATTCATGTGATTTCTATTTCTTGTAGCTTGCTTCCAAGAAAGGGGGCCTTGGAGCTCAAAGAGTGAGTAGTAAAAGTTTCTCTGAGGTGGAAAAAATGGCTCAAGCTGTTGACAAACTTCGAGAGAAAGAAGAAGGTGCTTCACCAAAGATGATGTCGCTTCAGGCTGAGGAGGCTGTGTGAGTGCAGCTAACCACACATTCTCATTTACATGTTGATGTACATTTTTCATCTATATGTGTCTATTCTATATTTAATAGTGCCCCATCCATGCGGCTGGCATATAAAGATCTTGAGAATCAAAGAAAACTTGAAGAGAAGAAAATTGATAAGTTAGAAGGAAACAAGAAAGAGCAAGCAGAGAGGCTTGGCATGGGTCTGGGATTAAGAAGGTGTTTATATATTACTTGCACTGTTTTACAATGCAACATTATACATCATGATATTTGTATTGTATTGGGGGCAGTGGAATTACCCATTCAGTGACTTCAGAAATCCAGTTTATCCAGCAAGAGAACCCTCTGGGAGGAAAGGCCAAAAAGAGCCAAAATATTGATGATGATGACGCTTCTTTCAGCTCTAGGTAAGTAAGCGCTATTACGAAGTCCTTCATTGTAATTTTTCGTAAAATGTAAGTTATTATGAGTTTATTACTTATGTAGGGTTTTGTCACGGTTTGAAAATGAAACATCAGATAAGTATTCAGCTCTTTGGGACGACAGCAGTGAAGGAGGAGGGTGGCTTAAAGAAAGCAAGAAACCGGAACCAGACTTCTACATCACAACCGCTGTACTGGCCCGTGATGACAGGTTCTCTTACATCATCACACATCAGAATGTTTTAACTATGATTATTCTGTGCAAATTTCATCACTATCTATATCAGTAATGTAATACTTTTCCAAATGCATGTGATAATAACTGAATTTTGTCTGGTAAACTTGTTTTCTAGATCTACATCCAGGAGAAAAGCAGAACCCGTTCCAGTGGTGGATACAGGGGATGCTCAGAACAAGTTCGGTGATGCCAAAGCTATTTCTTCTGACATGTACTTTGGGAAACAGGACAATAATGAGGTAAATGCACCAGGTATTATGTGTGAGTTAAAAGCCCCTGCACCCGGAGAGCGGGGTCTGAGCCGTTGTGCTGTAGCGACGCTGGTGAGAATGTGATCGTTGTTTGCCACGTAAAACTGTTTCACCTTCTGACATCACGCAGGCGTCCATCCTGGCCGGGGCACATATCCAAAGTCTGCGGCTCACACACGTTTTTCATTTAGAAAGACAGTCCCCACTGACCACGCCTACGTCCACCAAACACCTGTATGAGACTCCGATTTTAGAAAATGCATTATTTTTAGACATTTTTGAGGCTTAGGGCATGTTTACAACTAGTTTTACAAAATAAGCAGGCATTTCATGTTACATGTATTCATTCAAGTTTTTTCCTGATCAGATTTACAGAGGTGAAACTTGCCTGATGAGTAAATACTGACTGTACAAATACTCAACCTACAGTTTCTGCGTTTTATGTGGTTGCCATTACAAATGAATGGTGATCTTCTGTAATGCTGTTGTGACCAGTGCTTCCCAAAGTGGGGTCCAGACCCCAGGTGGACTCAGAGTCATTGCAGAGACTCGGTTCAAAGGATGTTCTCTCAACCACCTCTTCAATTTCAAAGCGAATCTACAATTAATAGTACAACTATTTGATATGAAGCCAAGATATCTTTCATGCGGTAAGGCAGCCTCACTGGTCACTGGAGGAGTAGCTTTTGGTTGGTTAAAGTTTGCCCACTGCTGTTCTAGACTCTTGAGCTACTTGAAATTGGTGCACCCTTTATTTTTTTATAGAAAGCCTGAGTAAGTCCCTTTGCTTTTTTTTTTTTCATGAATTTAAGTATGAGCCTAAAAGAAGACTGGAGAGATTGTCTGCTAATTCCTCCATAAGTTCATCAGATTTATTTGACGACGAGAAAAAACAAAGCAGTGAGTCACTTTCTACTGTAAACATTGTCCGTCATTGAAAATGAACAATGAATTATTACTTTGTGCACACAGCAAGTTCTTATCGATTAACCAAAGTTCTGCCCAGTGCTCCTGATATGTCACAGCTGAAACAGGGAGTACGCTCAGTCGCTGGAAGATTGTCTGTGATGGCCAGCGGCGTTGTCAACACTATACAGGTAACCACTGCCACTATTTGCACTTTTATTTCTCAACAAACCTAATGACTTATTATTTTTAGGATCATTATGGTTCCTGAGTTGTGGCGTTCTTGAGACCAGTCAATGGCGTAAGAAAATCTATATAAAAAATATACAAGATAAGCAATTATGTCCACTGAATGAATGATTTCCTTTTTACTTCATGGTCAATTTGTGTTGTTTTTTTGTTTTTTTTATAATGAAGGGAAACTGGCCTTTGGTGGTGGTGAGGAGGAGCTATTCTTGTAGTCATTTTTGCATATTTATTTCAAAAGTGCACTTAAACTATTCTCCCCAAGAACCAAAATCTTCAGAATTTGCAAGTCTAAAAGCACAAATGCATGAAGTAGCTATTACAGTCTCATTATGAATATTGTTGAGCCTTATGATCTTTAAATGTTGCTGTTTTTGTGTAGGTCCCTTTACGCTATGCTTTACTTTGTTCTGTCTTGCTAAAATGTTATTAAGAAAATTATTAAGAACATATTTTTGTCTGTTTACATGTGTAGGCTTTATTTCAAAATTTTACCATTGAGTTTTGCAATTTTGTTGCAATGTTATGTAGATTTAGGCTTTCCAAAATATAATGAAGAAATGTTTAGTTCTTACAGATTACAGGAGGTTCATTGAGGCGACATCACATGACTTCAAGATGTGCCGTTTTTCAGTTTGATAGAGTGACGCCGTATAGAATTTCAGTCTATTTTTTACCAGTGTTGGGTGTGCGTACTTTAAAGGTCATCATATTACAGCAATGAAAAGTAATTTAACGCATTAAATACTTTAAAAATAATAATATTTGTATATTAAATACTAATTAGATATTAATAATTAATTTGCTATTAGTTTAGTTGCCGCCAAAGTTTAGTTATTTGCAACGCCAATAAAGATTGTAACACCAACAGCATATTACCAATTGAAACATGCCAGAGTTTAAACATGGGACGTTCTGAATGTGCCTATAGAGGCAGTACCTCAGCCTTTATCAGCAGCAGAAACGTTGATGTTTCGGCACATAAACATTTCAGCTGGTTAATTTAGATTCACATTTATTTTCTGCAATTGAAATCTTAAATTAACCATGGCACATAGAATTATTTAATTTGGAGAACATTGCAAAAAAGTAATCCAAAAGTAATATTACTAACTTGATTCAGAAGGACTACTTACATTAGAAAGTAATTACAGTTTTTAAAAACGTATCAAACTTACCCAACACTGCTTTTACATCTATCACTGGTTGTCTCTCACTTTACATGGGAAGCTTCAAACCAACAGTGTAAGGGAGATTACACTGAATTCTACATATACTCAAAATGAATGAATTCTGAATATTTTTTCTTGGCACATGTAATTTCTCCCCAACACTGGCAGCTTTTTTGTCCGTTGAATACTTTCATATTATTTCTAAAACCTCTGCATTGCAATGTAGTATGATTAATTATGCAGCTGTAACGTCTCATAATGTTGTCAAACAAGTGTTACATTTTGGACACATCTTAATAAAGTACTTTTGATGTTTATAATTGTTTAACGAAATGTATTATTTTGTAAATGGTGGGTAAGCCTCAAGCCTACGTGGCTAAGTGATGCATTGAGGGTCTCTTTTTTATGTTTGCAAATATGTAGTCCAACTTGTCCCATGCTAAGATATTGAATGAAAATGTTTTTATTTTATTTTAATAGCTGTTTTATTCCGCAGCATTACTAATGCATTTTTTTTATTGAATGACACATTTCCCCACACCTAATTAAGATGTTAATGTTGGGACTATGCGCGCGGATAGGGCATGGCCGTTTGTCCAGCAGTCTACTTTCCAACTCCTTATTAGTCCTTTAAACGCACCATTCCTTGGAGAAGAAAAGAGTTCAACGCAGCGCAAGTTTGTGCGATTCGGGAAGAATAGGGAAAGGTGAAGGCTATGAGCCTTGTTGCGGGGAAGGGGCTTATTCATCCCTAAGGTGCTTGCGTTTACGTTTGAGTTTACCTTTCAAACTCCAGAAGGTAAAATGCCCAATGAGGTGAAGCAAAGGAAAAAGCCCCAACAGAAGCCCAGTGATGAGCAGACTGAAACGGTAGCAAATGGCTCCAGTGATGGCCAGAAAGAGAAAGCTGCTGCCAGACACTTCCCTGGACGAGAAAAGAGTTTTCTCCTGGATTTCAAAAGCATCTTGTGTTTACTGTCACTCACTGCCTGTGGTGCTCTCAGCTGGTAAGCCCTTCAAACTTTCCCATAGAACTACGGTCATTTTCCTTGCGAATAAATTATGGTGTTTTTAGGGTCGTGCTGCAGCAGAATGAAAGGTTTTCTGAAATTGAAGGAAAGTTCCTTCTTTTAATCAAGAAAACTTCACCTCTCGTAGCCATGGAAGAAGAAATACAGACTGTTTCTAAAAAGGTATGTAGTTGAACAGTACAACGCCACGAGGCTGTATCAGGAATCAACTTGATTATTATGTAAACATCTTAAGGTCAACATAAGCCAAGATCTAATGTATTTTACACCAGGCCATAATTTGTTATTGTGTAAGCAAAAAATCATTGAGCTCCTACAGAAACAGCACTCCTGTTTTGTGTTGCGGCTGCAGCTCGCAGCTTCAGATGACGACCTCCAGGTGGCGCTATCCAGTATTTCCATGGCCTCAAGACTTCAGAAAGATATCTCCACTCTTCACACGGCTGTGATGGCGGTACAGGCTAATGAGAAGTCGGCCTCTGGTCATCTCCAAGAGGTCAACGCACACTTTCTGAATGTGACTGAAACATGGCAGCAACGTCTTGGTGTGATCAACTCAGATTTAGTGGCATTAAAGTCAGAGTCCCGGGACGCTCACTCTGAAGCCACTGAAAAGGTGAATGAGGCTGAGCGCAGACTTAAGTACTTGGAGGAAAGACTGGAGGAGCTGGAGGTCAGCACCAAGAGGAATGCCCGTGCTCTGGAGCGCACAGAGGGGGATGATGTGAAAAGAGTTCAGGACCATCTGGAGTGGAACACCAAACAGATCCATACACTGAAGGACCAGCTCAACAGCCTCGCTCGCAGAGAGTCTGAACTCGGCTCTCAGCTGCTGGAGCACATCCCCAAAGCGGAGGAGTGTCAACAGCACTTGCCCAAAGTAGAGGAGGCTGTCCGGTCCATTGTGAGGCTGGCGAGTGACCTGAGCGGGACTGAGAAAAGACTGGAGGAACTGACTCTACAGGTGTTTGGCACCGAGGACAATATGCTCAAGGCCCTGAATGAAATCCTACAGATCAGACAGGAGCTGGACACATTACACACTAAAAACAGCATCCTCAAGATGAAGGATGAGCTCTCTGTAGTGAAAGAGGCAGTCCGTGAACTCACTCTGGTGTTGAGGCAAACCAATGATGAAAATGCAGCAGAATTGGCCAGTCAAGAGGAAGAGGAAGCATGGACACATGAGGAAGATGAGCCTTGGGAGAATGAGGAGTCTCTTCTGTCCACTGATGAAATCATGTGATGATTCTGTGTTTCATCATCATTATTATTTATCACTACTACTTTTTTCAAATATGTCTTGAAAATATATTAATTAATGTTTCATTTAGAGTAGTTATTTTATCTCAATAACAATAACAATGATGTCACTGACAAGCACTAGTGTTTTCTGAATGTTATTATTTAATAAAATCACTTTTGAAGACTTGTAAAGAATGTGTACTTTTAAATCTAACATGGAATACTTGAATAAACCTCGATCCCCCTGCTGAATTTCAGTGTGAGAGTGTACAACTAAAGTTGGAGAGTCTTGGGGCTCAGAAAGGAGTGGAGTCTGGACTCAAACAACAGGAGCAGGAGATAGTCCTGTTGAGGAACTGGGCCTCTGGACTCTCTGAGAAACAATCGCTCCTCCAATCCAGCCTCATTGCACTCAGAGCAGCTGTGGCACAGATTGAGGAACGCACCTCTACTATTGCAAGGGATTTCACAAGCAAGGTATGATTGTAATCGAGACATACGATTCCATTGTGGCACAAGATGTTCTGTCCTTTAACATGCAGATTGCACTTGTTTGTGCAGGTGACTTCTGTGAGGACAGATGTTCGTCGGATGGATGGGCTCCATTCAGAGCTGGAGTCTCTGCTCTCTCAGGTGGGGCAACTAGAAGACAAGGTGTCGCAGGCGGAAAGCAGCATGGTCAAACGGATCGGGGACGTCCTGACCAGCAGCATAGACAGAGTGTCCAGTCTGCGCTCTTCTTCGGAGCGCAACAGCCAGGCCATAGAGCAGCTCCAGCACCGTATTCCGGAGCTGGTCTCGGCTGACACTAAGCTGGCAGAGCAGCTGAGGGACATGGAGAGTGGGAGAGCCAAGCTAATACGAACTGTGACATTTGCCAGTAACCTCAAACCAAAGGTCTTCACCATCAAAAGAGACTTTGGGGCATTAGAGCCTCAGCTGTCAGATCTGACTCTGCGAATAGGACAACTGGCAGAAGACGTGATGAAAAGAGAGCAGGAGATTCTGGACCTGAGACATACACTGGGGAACCTTACAAAAGTAGACAGTGAACTAGGGGATGGAACGAGACAGGTTAGTGACACTATAGATGGCTCTGAGGACCTTTAGGATAATTGTTTTGCAGAATCTCTTCTCAACACAAGATAAATGACCATCTGTCTATATATTTACCTTTCGAATCGGTCTGAATGAGCCTCTCATTTGGTTTGCTAGTTTCTTTTGTGAAATCCAGTTGTTTGGTCTGTGCCTGCACCTGCAGCAGTAGATTCAAGGTTCAAGGTGTCTTTATTATCCCCGAGGGGCAATTTGGTTGCAGCAGCAAAAAGGTACACATATACACAGGGAAACAAAGATAAACAGCAGAATTACAGTGATCTGTTTAAAATCACGACGGCAACAGGGATAAAACTTAAATCTGTTAGTCCTGCATTTAGTGGAACTATACTGTATCTGCGGCCAGAGAGGAGCATCTTAAACTCTGCCCACAGGGGTTGGGTGGCGTCTGTGGAGATCTGCTGAGCTGAAGATGCTAGATACTGTATTTACATTCACAACATAGCTGCTGGAACTTGACTACTATACCAGCTACAAACAACTTATTTTGTTGTATTTTACCTCTGACTCTCATGTGACAACCTGTACTTTATTTATACCTTAATTTTGGCTTGGCAATGATGAACTCTTTCCTTCTAATTACACACTGAAATGTAAATAAATACAATTCCATTGATGAATTATATGTGTCTTTTATTTCTATGGACCAGTGACATGAATGACTTCATAACTTAGAGGGAATAGTGTTCAATCCCTTCTAACAAATAATGACAGCGAATTATCACTTTGTAAATTACGGAAGCTTGTTAGGTTCACTTGTGAGTGTTTTTTCCCCGCTGGTATCATGTTATTTCATGATACTTTCATGAAATAACATGATAAATATCATGTTATTTCATGATACACAACTACCTTGTTATTTCATGATACACAACTATCATGTTATTTCATGATACACAACTATCATGTTATTTCATGATACACAACTATCATGTTATTTCACGATACCAATTAGCATGTTATTTCATGATACCAGTTTATCATGAAATAACATGATACTGTAGATACAGAAGAAGAAGAAGCTGTCAGCTTCTGCTAAATAGGTATCATGAAATAACATGATAGTTGTGTATCATGAAATAACAAGGTAGTTGTGTATCATGTTATTTCATGAAAGTATCATGAAATAACATGATAAATTGGTATGATGAAATAACATGATAAATTGGTATCATGAAATAACAAGGTAGTTGTGTATCATGAAATAACATGATAGTTGCGTATCATGAAATAACATGATAAATTGGTATCATGAAATAACAAGGTAGTTGTGTATCATGAAATAACATGATAGTTGCGTATCATGAAATAACATGATAAATTGGTATCATGAAATAACATGATAGTTGTGTATCATGAAATAACATGATAGTTGCGTATCATGAAATAACATGATATTTATCATGTTATTTCATGAAAGTATCATGAAATAACATGATACCAGCGGAAAAAAAACACACTCACAAGTGAACCTAACAAGCTTCCGTAGTAAATCACGTATTTCAGGTTTCTAAAATTGAGGGGAGGTAAATAAGCAGATTTCTCATGGAAAACAGGTGAATGACTTCACTAGGCTGCTGGGAGGGTTCAATGGGAGCCTTATGTATTTATTCTTGACAATAAATGATTCTGTAAAGAACGATATTGTTATGTGAAGTAGCCCAGTATGTGAGTTCTTCATGATAAACCTAGATTTAAGATAAACATGAAAACAGAAAATACTGTTCACAACTATAGAGATGTCTCCAACGTATTAGTGTTTGGCTTTGTCACAATTGTTTACTGAAATAGAAATTAATTTTAGTTGAATAAAAATAACACATTAGATGAAAAGAATTTTATTGTAAAAAGTGGAGGTGCTTAAACAGAAAAATCTAAAAGAAACAGTGCAGAATGAGTTTGGATTTCACAAATCCACAGTCCATCATATCCTTTTCCGCTTTAAAAGAGTCCTTTTCACAGTGGCTCATTGTTTGACCTGTTATTATTTGTGATAGTTGCTCCCTACTTTGAGGCCTTTGGAGCTTTGGATAGACCGGCCAGTGTTTGTGTGGTCTTCTGTAGAGTTTCCTGAAGAGCAGAAATGGCATTTTCATGACCCTCTAGTTTGGCAGCTTTGCCCTCCAGATTGCTGACCAAGCTCTCAAGGCTCTCCAGCTGCTCAGGCCTCACGCTACCAGCACTGCTTCTCTCCACATCCTCCAACCTTCTGCCAAGATCCTCCACCTGAACACTGAGGCTGGAGTCTTGAGAAAACAGAAGGACCTGATTGCTAACATCAGTCACACTAGACTGCAGTTCACTTAGAGCACTTTTAATTGCCTCTAATTCTTGCTGCATAATGGCTTTGGCCTGCTCCACTGTCTGACCCTGTGCTGCCATTGTGCTGTCATACGTGTCACACTTGGACAGGAGAGACTCCACTTTGGAGGTGAGATCAGAAAGAGAAGAGGACAGAGAATCACTGCTTTCCTCTGAGGATTTCACCCTAGATTCAAGTTCATCAGATTTCTTTAAGGTTTGTGCAGCAGCTTCAACCAGTTTGCTCTCCACATCGCGAACTGCCTGTGCTGTCTGCCCCACCTGGGTTTCTATGGTCACACTGTTGTCCTTCACTGCCTGGACACTGACCTCAGCATCAGAGAGGGACTGCCTCAGGCGGCCCATATTCTCCTGCACTGATGTCCTCACTGACTCAAATTCTTTGGACAACGAAGCTACTTCCTGGTTGCGTGTCTGCAGCTCTTCCCTTACTGAAA
Source organism: Knipowitschia caucasica (assembly GCA_964034765.1). Lineage (NCBI taxonomy): Eukaryota > Metazoa > Chordata > Actinopteri > Gobiiformes > Gobiidae > Knipowitschia > Knipowitschia caucasica. The sequence goes on from OZ035823.1 coordinate 20,157,191, forward strand.
TGATCTGCTGTCTGAGGGAGTCCACAGACGCATCAGCTTCCTGCTTTGCCGTTCTTATTTCAACTACAGTGTCCACAATTTCAGAAAGTTCTTGTTTAACCAGTGCAGGATCTTCTATTCCCTCCATCTGAATCTTAAGTTGGGAAAGTTGTGTCTTGGTGTCTTCCTGAGCCTCTGTGAACTCTCTGAAACTAGCTTCAAGGGACTGACTTGCCTCTGTCAGTCGCTCCTCCACTGCCTGCTCAAGAGAGGAGAAGTCCCTTTTGTTCTCCTCTTTCACCTCAGCCATGCCCTGCGACAGGTCCCTAAGGAGATCTTTCTGGAGCTTGTGAAGAGCTTCCTCCATTTTCCTGGTCTCCACCTCCCCCCTCTTCATTCGGCTGATGGCCCCCTCCATCTCCCCCCGAGTGATGCCCAGTGACGACTCCAGTCCATCTACCACTCTCTGTATATTCTCCACCTGTACACAGTCACAACGAAATGCAGTTAGACCAGTGGTTCTCAACACGAGGGGCGGGACCCACAGAGGGAGCACAAGACAATAAGAAATCCAGAGAAGATTTCTAAATAAAATCTTTAATGTTTTTCTCTATAGTTCACCCATTATTTAACACAACACTCTACAATCTTAGTGACATTATGATAAATAGCACAACAAAAGACTCAAATAAGAGAAAGCCAAATGGATGTAGCAAGTTTTGGCACTTATTACTTATTAACACTAATTATCAGTGCGGGGTGATAGTTTCATGCTTCAATTGAGGAGCCCTCAAAAAAGTTTAAGAACCCCTGAGTTAAACTTATAATCCCCTTTAAATTGCAATTGGGTTCATGTTTGAAATCTAATTTAATATTTTGTTTAGGCTACATGAAGTTACGTAAGTCAAAGTAAAGAACAAATACAAAACGTATATTATTTTACAGAATGAACACGCCCCCTAAAAGTACACAGAGTACTCGAGCCATAGGAATGACCCATACCATCTTGAGGTTGTCATGCATTTATTCTATTTTAGCACGGACATTACAGAAGCTGAGGCGTATCGTACCTGTTGAACAAGAGTCTGCATTTTACTGATGAGCTCTGCGTTTTGTAGTGCGCTTTCCTCACGTACGGCGCTTGTCTGGCGAATTTCCTCCACTATTTGTTGAAAATAAAAAGCTGCAAACCCTGCGGCGCCTAATAAAGTGACATAAAACACAGCGGATGCAAAGAACCCGAGGCAGTTCCCCGAGCCTTGCCCCTGACTCGGGAGGCTGGTGGTCCCGTTGCTGGAAGTTTTTTGGTTCTTCTTTGGCACATCTTCTTGGCTTGGCACAGGGCTCTTCTCAGCGGCGCTGTTCTTGTTTCGGTTTTTTGCAGTCATTTTAAAATTAATGCAAAGTTGAATAAGTTTGAGGTGGCAGGGATGCAGGCTGGATCTGCAGTCGTGGATGAGAGTGCTTTGAGTCCAGGCCATGGAGGTCCAGGCCCACAAGGACAACAGCGTATCAGGGAGCGCGGCGTGTCTTTCCCCAGGCTTTTTCTGCTGAGGTATGCGGATGGGGGATGTCCCAAGCTCAGGCCAAGTTACACTCCAAATAAATGTAAATATATTGCCTATAGTTTTGGGTTACCATTTAAATGATTGAATATTTACATTTCCCACTTTATTTATAGGCTTTCGTTGATCCTACGTTGGAATATCCAGATGATTCTTGTTTTCTGTGTTCAATGTTCTGTGTATTTCATGTTTTATTCAATTGTAATATACAGTTGACTTTACAAGCTTTATAGAAATGTAATTGTGATAACATTTTAAACTAAGAAAAAAAGTCAATGAAGTTGAGTTTTCAAAAAAAGTTCCCTCGTTTACTCATATTCACCCTATATGTAAAATGCTTTGTGTAAAGTTGCAACAGCAGAAGGCCTGCTGATGCGGATAAGTGTTCTGGGAGAGTCAGGTCTGAGTCCTTGTGACTGGCTCCTCCTTTCATACGTGGCAACTCTCCACTTTCTAGACCCCGAGACATTTTCCTGTCGCCAACCATTCCAACTCTGAGCCTCAATTTGGATTATAATCCATTGAACTACAATAATTATCGCCATATAGTTTAAAGAAAGCTGTAGTATAATGTGTAAAACGTATGTCACACCATGCAACTTTTTACATGGTTATATGCAACTTTTTGTTGCGTTATAAACAATTATCATCAACATAATCACCATTATTATTATTAAATACCCAAAAGTACCAAAAAGTATGAATACTTCATACGTTGTGTTCTTGGGGCTCGTGATTATGAAGATAATACAGTATACACTCACTTGTTAATAATCTTATCTCTAGTAAATTTGATTAGTATAAAGACTTCTATTGATAGTAGTAGTTTTGAATCTTAAATATAAATTTGTGCAGAGTCGGGTCTTTCAAATGTAACAGAAAGGGCCAATAAATAACTCTTTTGAACAGGACAGACTTTTTTGATCAGATTGTTCACACGCCTTTAGTGGGTTATTTTTTCTGTTCTAATCACTGCACCATTCACCCTTTCCTCTTCCCACAGGTTAAGCATTTTTAATGTCTGCCATTCTTTTCTTATTCAGCCCCAGACCAACCCATCCTCTGCTTTCCAGCCACTTTCATTCCAGTACATCAATAATTAATAATAATAATTTGGTAACCAGCCCACATTTGTACCTTGCTACATGTTATTGCTGTACGTTTTTATTTTATACCAGCAATTTTAGTTAATAAACCAGCAATACGCCTACATCAACAGTAGGTGTCAGCAAAAGCCTCCATCGGCGCTTCTTCAGCCTAATGTCATTATTACCTTATTATGTCAACAAAAGGCAAAGATTTATAAACAGATGATTGAGCACATTTACAAGAGTGAAATAGTTTTTCTTACCATGCCATCTGTAAATGGAATCATTACAGAGATCATGAGTGAGCAGTGTTGTTAATCCTGATAGTTCCCGCAGGCCCTGAACGCCACACATGTCTCCGCCCACACACCATGACGCTGCTGCTACGCTCAGGTGTGATGGTGTGATGTTTCGGGACTGCTTGCGAGTTGGAGAATCGATGTATATAATTGTAATGGCTTAAACAAAAGTAACCAAGAGGTCTTTGTCGCTCCAGTGGCGCTTGGATGGAGTAGATTCTGTTTATCTTCTTGCGAACGTAGCAAGAAATGCGAGGAAGACTGATGACGAGATGATCATTTGAACTCCAGGAATAAGCTAGCGGTCAGGCTAGCCTTAGCTTGACAACCAACACTCACAGTGGCATCTCGCCTAAAACCACACAACCATGGCTGGGCTGATCAAGAAACAGATTCTGAAACATCTCTCCAGGTTAGTCGGTACTGACCGTCTTTTTAAGCAGAGAGTCGACCCATGGGGATGGCACTGGTGTTAGCTTGGCTGCATTCTTCCACATCATCAATGCAACCGATGTATGGAATGACTGGTTTAAATGTACAATCTCCAGCTGGTTAGCCACTTTTCCCACTTGCATACTGTGTCTCTCAGCATAATTTCTGTAAAGAAGTTTTCTGACGTGTCCACGCTGCTATTACTTTAGCATTGGAGCTTGATCCTGAGAGGCTTATCTTGGACACTTGCCACAGCAGGTTGAGCAAGTTCTTATTGACTCAGATATTTTCAAGCCGCAATGTTAGCGTTGCCTCGAAACCAAAAAGCAATTGCGCTCTATACTATACATTATTATATTACTAAAATGTATATACATGAAAGCATATATATCATGTTTATGAAGGTTCAGCTTTTGCTCAAGGGCAGTTTGTTTATAGTAACCTGACTTTAAAAGTGCTTGACGCAGTCCAAATCATTTCATATGCACCTGTTTTCCAGGAACCCCTGCCATCTCAATGCTGTTTACCTTTAATAACACATGTAAAGATGGCAACCTCTTCCATTATTAATTAGTTTCCACTGCCCCCCTTGAAAGCGATGTTTGTTGTAAATTTGTTTTAAGGTTTCTCAATTGAATTTAGACTTAATGGAAGACTGCTTAACTTTCTGCTTTGGCATTGTCTTCAACCTGAATTAGACGCAAAAGAGTTTTTGTGGTTATGCAGATGCATACAAACTGGTTTCTAACACGTAATATTCTGTGGCTCATGACTTTAGTTGAAAGATATTGTCTTCTCATCAATTGTGTTTCTTTAGACTGTTACTACAGTGCTATGGGTTCTTCTAATAAAATAATATTTAAGGTAATAATTTAGTATTGCAAACTTTATGCCACTAATAAAGGTCGCAGTACTTGGCTTTGTGTGTTGTGGCAGCAGTACTTGTGTTTTGCCAAAAGAAGGCAAAACAAACGCATAACTGCATATGAATATAAGACAGGAAAAATATGATGTATATTTTTGTGTGCAATTGACAAAAGAATGCTGCAGTATCAAGCAAATAATATGCAAGATGTTAAATGATTTACTTTATGACTGGTGATGATGCAGCAGTGAGCCTGATCTATTTAATTTTGTCAGTTTTGTTCAAAGTCACTGAGGAGCCTTTATGGCATGACTCAGGAGTGATCCGTACTGTGGATGTCTCCGGTTCTGCAGCTGTGAGACTGTTGCTGCAGATTCATTTGATCTTAGATTTCCACTTCAGAAAAACGGGATGATCGCTGCTCTGGTTGGAAATATAACTTGTGTGAACGTGGCAGGCTCTGAGTCCGTCAGATTGTAAAGGGAGATATTACAAACTGAGAGGGAATCAATGATCACACTGATGGTTTTATACACAGTTTTGTTCAAATCAGCAATATATTTATTAATTGAAATTCTCATATCACAACTATATAATAGGTTTCAATACATTGCTAAAATATGAGCAAAAATAATCCAGTTTAAGGTTCAAGTTGTTATTGTTGCGACTGTCTCATATGTGTTTTACCAGCTGCATCATGAATGCTCTGATTGGAAGTCTGATGTTGGTTGTGCTATACCTCAGTAGTTTTCTGATATCACATGAATGCAATATAAAACCACAGCTCTAACCTACTCTCTGTCTGAAATCCATGCTGGTTGCTTTAGCAAACTTAGAAAAGACTTTACAGAACGCCCATCCCAAATCTTTGTGAAAATGGTATGTGCTTTTTCTGTGATTGATTCCCAGACCTTTGAGTTAGACATGATTTTCCTTGGGTGTATACTCAAGGATAATCGTAAAAAACCATGCATCTTCAGTATCGGTATTTAGCTTCATCAAGTTTTCTACATTTGACTCGTCCTTCAGCCTGGCCTCTGTGGCTACTGCAGCCTGTCGGGAGCAGTGTGTTGGGAGAGCATCGTTTGAGGGGAAACCAATGAAAAACCAACAGCTAAGTGTGCCATGCTCATGCACACCTTGTGCAAGGTTATGGTCGCATCGATTCCTGTGTTTGATTCTTTGTGGACTTTGTATGTTGCTCCCTGTATCTGGATGGGTTTCCTCTGGGCACTCTAGTTTCCCCCACCACCCAAATTATGCACCATAGGTTAAATCTTCCTAAAGATCCTGACCAAACAGAGCCTCAAAACCTGGAGATGGGTCCTCTGACTCTGCATTGTAGTGTACATTGCTACTGAAAGGTTGGTCTAGTCTAAAAGGGGTCTTCCTATTTCAAACCTAAAGACTTCAAGTGGTCTGAGAACTAGGGCTCCCTCAGAATAACAACCTTCGGACAGAAGAACGCACACTCTGTGAGGGCCACTAATATCTGGTGCCGTCTTCTCCTTCACATACGTGAAAAGTGAAAACCCTTAACTGATCAGCATTTCAACTCCACTCAAACTATGGCTAAAAACAAACTGCCCGTCTTGTATGTTGTATGTACGTTCCTACCCAGGGAGTAAAGATAAAAATATCTCTGCAGCTATAACATCCAATATATTTACTTTTTTTTAATACTAATGATCATTAATGTGCATTGTCCTGAAATTATCAGTTTGGCGAGAATCCGCACATGTGCGACTGCTATTACTTTTGGCTAAGTGGTTGTGGGTTATATTCATAATGCACCCGAGATTGGAAAGTATGCTTAAAAATACAATGTTTGCTCAATTTCTTTATTTTGCTGCCCTCTAAGACCCTCTTGTATGGTGACTTTCTTTCCCAGAGAAAGTCACTTTTCTTAAAGAGTGAGAATTTCCAGAACATTTTGTTTTCCTACATAGCTTTCAGGAAACATATTGTAGCACTTATTTTTTATTCCGTTGAGGTAATTCTGTTGTATGCATGCCAACATTTTAAAGAAAATTGCAGCCCTGAAAAGCTCCATTATTCCCCTGTTGTTTTCCTCACAATGGTGCTTTCAAATATTTACAGGTACGACTGGAACCTTCTGGAGGTACTTGGGCTCCTTAGTTTTAATGATTTGAACCTGAGTCTAGTGGCTGAGAACCTTCGCTGTCACATCACAGTGACATCAGCCAACAGATATTTGTTGTTCAGTCTTGGTCAGTTTCATATTTGCTCAGTGAATTGATTTATTGAAGGATAAAATAAGAGAAAACGAGACAAGGCCTAAGGGAGTCCCATGAGCCCTGTCGGGGGAGGAGGGAGAGATTGCCAGCATTTGATACTTGATCGGCCGCCTGAATAAATATTTCACCGGGCAAAACAACTCCGATGTTGTCACTGCTGCTGCCCTATGTGAATACTTTTGTCCAGTGTGTGCATTCTCTGCTGTTTGTGCATTATTGCATTCTTCCCTATTTGTCTCAGTTACGAACATAATATTTTAATCATAAGGAAGTGTAACTAGTGGGAACTCTAAAGTGATGAATGGAATGCCATGAGAACATTTCACCTGATATTACTGAATTAGATTTAGTTTGAATGTTATTCATGATCTTCTGTACTAGGGCTGTGTCACATCACAATCTGAACTTTGGTACGTAGCACTTCACCACATTCAAATTGACTCCAAAAATGTGGTGGGAACTGCGGGAGAACAGGCAGCATGTGTTTGTACCTCTGCTCACCATGTGTTATCACTTTTTAACGCTTTAATATTATGTACAATGTAAAGTTTGCCTTAAAGTTTATTTTATTTTATTTGTCATATTCTTTTTGTTTTTTTAGTGGAAGGTAAAAACAGACAAAGTGAGTCAATATTGGGGGAAACATTCAGATGATTACTATCCTTGCAACAAAAATGTATTCCTGGTCAAAACCACTACAACACAAGATTTTGACACTGATAATCCTATATTCGAGGGATTGACAGACTTCCAACTTTGTTTTTCTTGTCTTTTTTATGGCTATGCACTTTGTGCTTTGGTCTGATCCTTTTCAAATCTACACCCATCTCCAGGTGTGGCTTAGATTAGGTGACCGGGTTACTTATTCTCACTGCTGGATGCTATATTCACCCTTAAACTGTACTCAACTGCATTGGATCTGAGTTCAGTTATTTTCCACTGGAAAATAAATCTTTCACCACAGTGCTGTATATTATGACATCGTAGCATTGTATTTTGATATAGTCATACACAACAAATACTCAAACAATTAAATATTCGACAAACTTTTACTGATTACATTTGGACAAAACTTTGCTGATAGATAATCTGGTGTTGTTCGCATAGGTTTGCCAAGAATCTGTCTCCAGACAAGATCAACCTGAGCACGCTGAAGGGTGAGGGCCAGTTGACCAACTTGGAGCTGGACGAGGAGGTCCTGCAGAGCCTCCTGGACCTGCCCACCTGGCTCGCCATCAGCCACGTGGGCTGCAACAAGGCCACCATCAGGGTGAGCACAATGAACACACAACTTTCAGAACGTTGCATCATGAAATGTTCATAAGTACCTATATTTCTTCTATAAGGCCGCTAGTGACCTGGTCAGACTACTTTCTCCCATAGTTCACTCCATCTCATTTATTTATCAGGACAATGTACAATTCCATTAAACATAGAGCTGAGATGTTTGTACCAGAGCCTAATGGCTAATTTCCATTCAGGTTGCATGATAATGATCTTGACCTAGACATTGAAACAATGTCATTTTGCAAAATATTCACGGAACAAGAGCTGATCACATCAAAACCCTATGATCGCTCACACATTTAAGCCTTGTTCCCTTATCTCATTCCTTCTCAAATGTGGTGAACATGCCGTTTCGGATGTACGTACTAAAATAGGATTCCACATCCTCAGTCAGTGCTCCATTCTAACCGCCAGAGCAATTGTGTCCTCGGAACGTTTGCACAAGGGATCTTGTACGTTCAGATCCAAACAGGAAAGACAGAAGAATATTGTAGTTTATAGAGAATGCAGTTTGTGATGACTTTATATGGCTCAGATGACTTGGTGATTTAATGCACTGTGGCTTTGATATTCAGGCTCATCCCGTTGTAAAGGCAGGAGACAGGCCTTTGGTACATTTTGGGGAAGCAGAGAGCGTCTGCTTTGACAAAAGTGTGGCAAACATCAAGATTTTTATTCTTTTAAAATGAGACAAAGTCACTTTTTGAGTTTTTAGCCTGAGAGGGGGACATGAAATGTTCCTAAGGGGCTGGCAGAAATAATTGTGAAGCACTGATTTTACCTCAAGGGACATCACACCAACGTGAGTGGGCTGCAAACGGGATGAACTATGGTCTGGGAAAAACTGAATCCAAAATAATCCTCAAATTCTATTTATTGTTTTTAACATTAACATAATTTTTAAAGGCCTGTTTATAGTTTTGGCGTTTAACACTTTTTGAGCATTGTAGCATTATGATTAATGAAAAAACTATACTTAAAAAAGGCAAACCAATAATAAATGTCCAACCTTTTAAAACATTTTTAAACAATAAAACACCCTTCTATTTGTATATAATCCTGTTACCAACTTTCCACCAGACTCCAAAGAAGAAAAATAGAAATAGATTTTTCTTGTATCATTCTGTAACTGACACCATATACATATACATATACCAGCCCTGCATGTATGACAAATATCTGTGACTCATGATGTGGCAAAGGAAGGTTTCTCACCCATCATCTGTACTTCTTAGCAGGTTTTCCCGACGTTTTGTCCTCAATCCAAAGGACTTCTTCAGGGAATGAATTCTCAGACCGTGCGTTGGAGATTTATAACCTATGGGTGTGGTTAGCCACACCCTAATCCTGATACTAACTCATAAACAATCTAAGGTCTGTTTGATGTAGAAGGGAGCAGGTCTAATGACCCTGCTGAGGCTAACGACCCTAACTCATTAGCATGTCAGAGACCTATTGTCTGCTGGGATTGCTCAAGTGGAGTGCAGGTATCACCCCTCCTAATTGCTAATGAGTTAGATTATAAATCTCCAACGCGCGGTCTGAGAATTCATTCCCTGAAGAAGTCCTTTGGATTGAGGACGAAACGTCGGGAAAACTTGCTAAGAAGTACAGATGATGGGTGAGAAACCTTCCTTTGCTTTGACTAATCCCTGTACGACTGAGAGCTTACACAAACTGCAGCAACAGGTTTTTATCACTGCACAGTAGAACGAAATGTTTTAAGCTGCTGGACACCTGAATTTCTCCCACGGGAGATCAATAAAGTATCTATCTATCAATATGTATATCTAATTTGGAGATAGCTCTCCACAGTGTGGACAGAGTAAAGCCTCCTGTCATCGCTGCTGTGGCACACAGACAAAGTCTTTACTTCTAGAAATGGTCACACCCTGGAAATGGTGACTCTTGAATTCCAGTCACTTTGTGACTCAAATGTATTTTTATTCTGTCCAAGGCTAGTGATCAAAAGGCCTGGAGTTGCAATATTACATTTATTCAGGCTCTTTTATCAATGGGGTAAAATACATAGGTATTTATTAATCTTTTTTAATCAATTTGATCAGCTAGATCTCTATGCTTTGGTTTGCTCAAATGACGTTTTGTTTTATTGTTTTGTACAGTTACAATAAATGATCTGGATGCTATCTTTCTTTTTTTATTCTGTTTTAGCACATCAGCAGCAAGAAACCTTGTCAGCAAAATATCAAACAGCAAAATTATATGAAATTTTGTTGTAGTATATAGAATGTATTGGTTATGTTCATATTTAGTTGTTTTTTGTGAATTACCTACAACCTTTAATTAACACAATCTGAGTCATTTTTATAGTTTGCTTTAATCCACATGTGCACTTCTCACATTTTATTATTCTCTAAAGAAATACAAATTACTTGCTTATCTGTAATATTCTGTGTTTATCTTTTTACAGATACCATGGACCAAGTTAAAGACGCACCCTATTTGTTTGGTAAGCATTAAAGTTAAGTGTACCTTAATCTAAGAACATAATTTAGAAATTAATAACAACATGTGACTGTAGGGGTTACTTATTTTTTATAGTAAAAATAATACTTTTTGTGGAAAAATAACACATTCCCCTTTCTATATTTTTTTCCTTTTTTTATCTGAGTTTCACTTATGTCAATAATTCAGAAATTATTGACATAATATATTCTTTTGAGACACACATTACCTGTAGCAGACGATCATCATTGGTATTTCAGCCTGCAGAAATCTAAGGGTTCCTAACCCTTGCCTTAACCTGATTATGACACTTAAATACAAATTTATATTTGAAAAAAAGCAACAGCATGTGAATATGTACTTCGGCCCAGAACGAAATGCCAAGATTCAGTGAGTTCCTTTGTTTGCCATGCTTTTTAACAGACTTATAATTATAACTAACAATACGTGATTGTGCTTGATGTTGTTTGAAGACTTTGGATAAAGTGGTGATGGAGATGAGCACTTGTGATGAGCCTCGAGCCCCCAATGGACCGTCCCCCCTAGCCACTGCATCAGGTCAAAGGTAAGTGGTAGTATTGCTGAAATGCCACGTTACTGTACCTCACGGCCTTCGCTTTGTGCCACAGTGAATATGGCTTTGCTGAGAAGGTGGTGGAGGGCATGACGTTGTCTATTAATTCCATCGTGATCAGGATCAGTGCAAAGGCCTTCAACGCCTCCTTTGAGCTCTCCCAGCTTCAGGTTTACAGCGTCAACCCCAGCTGGAGCATCAGTGATCTGCGTTACACCCGCATCCAGGACCCTCAGAGGGGAGAGGTTTGTTGTTGTAAAAAAGTGACTTATTTTTCTGTTGTACACATTTATGACTTTTGTTTGGATCAGATCTTGAGCTTTAAAGAGATCAGCTGGCAAATGATCCGGATTGAGGCGGACGCCATCCAAAGTGCTGAACATGAGATGATAAGTGCTCCCATTCGCCTCATCACCAACCAATCCAAGATCAGAGTCACACTCAAGAGAAGGGTGAGCTCTGGCACAAAACTGCAGATAATGGGTTTCTGAGTGTAGTTTGCATGTTCTCCTCGCATGTTTGGGTGCCCGGTTTCCCATACCACTTTAAAAACAGGGTAATATCCTCCAGCTCTGGTCCTGACCAAGCCGAGCATCAACATCTGGAGATGGGTCCCGGGTGCTGTACAACATCAACCATTGCTCCTGAGGCACTAGGGGCATTGCAGGATGGGTCAAATGCAGGGGACAATAAAGTCTTCTAACTTATCTTCGTAAGCTACATAAGTTACATTACCACTATTACATTATAGTTTTATAGTGGAAATTTCACTGCAGTTTGACTGCTGTACCCCAGTTAGTAGAGTCTGTATTATCTGACCCTAAGGTGACGTACTAATGTTTGTATGTAATTAATACATTATAATGTCAATTGAAGACCCATTACCTCCTTTTCATACTTTTTTTTACAGATGAAAGATTGTAATGTGGTAGCCTCCAAGCTGATTCTTATCCTGGATGACTTGTTGTGGGTGCTGACAGATTCCCAGCTCAAAGCTATGGTGCAATATGCCAAGTCTCTGAGTGAAGCCATGGAAAAGTCAAATCAGCAGAGGAAGAGCATGGCCACTGAAGACCAGGTACTCACAGCAATGCTAATATCAAGTCGGATATGCCACCTACTGGATGGATTCGGAATGGATCTCCCATGAATCTCTCTTTTCTGGAATTAATGAGCGTCTTAACTTCTTACCAGGTGTCATCCTCCACACCTCCGTCCACCCAGCAGGTGCGTACGCAGCAGACTTCGGCTGCAGCGGACCAGAGTGCAAATATGGCAAAGCTCTTCAGTGACTTTGATGTGTGTGAGACATCACACCATCTTCAGATCAAGCACTTGGACCTGCACATCTGTGATGACATCCATACCAAGGACAAGGGTAAAATGAGCACAACGGCAATTCACATATTAACACATGTTAATAACTTTCAATTTATTTTTCAGCAATTAACAAGCGTGTTGCAGGTGGAGCTATGCAGTTGTCCTTTAGTTCCATTACTCTAGACTATTATCCTTTCCACAAAGCGGGTATATATATATATATATATATATACATAATTTATAATCTCTTATTCAATGTCCATTCCACATTAATTTATTGCCAATATGTTCAAGGTGGCAGTTGTCTTCATTGGATGCACTACGGAGAGGCTACTAAAGCCAGAGAGAGCTGGGCCCGAAGCCTTCTGGAGGAATTTAGGTCAAATGTGGAGATGCTGAAGAGTGCTGTTAAAGACAAAAAGTCCTCTGCACACAGTTCACCGCTTCAAGGTAAATGCAAGTTCACAATGAGTGCTAATGCGTGAGGCTGACTTTTACATTTCAATGGTCTTGACTCTTGATAATCTAGGGTCTGACTCTAACTCACCTTCATGTGCTCACTCATTTGGCCTGTCACTAGTGTTTACCTTACCCATGTGGGTTCTGTGTCCTCAGTGTCCTCAGTGTCCCTTAGGGACGATGTGTATGGGCCCCTAGAAGGTCAGGAGAGTGCAGATGAAGCAGTAGGGCTTAGGGAGGCAGAAGGAGTCGTAGAGTGGGGCCTCCAAGCACAGCCTCCGGCCCAGTGCTGTTGGTGCCTAGAGCCAGGTACCATGGTGTGGTGTGCACAGTTTGGTGCAGTGATACACACCTCTCATTCAGTTTAGAGATTCTTCTTGTTACCAATTGAGTTATACTCTCTGTACTTTGGCTTGTAGTGCATAATTCTATATTTGTATATCTGCTTCCTTATTCTTGTATCTGTTGTTGTCCTGCAGGTAAAATCAACACCAGCTCTTCTTTCAGCCCACCTCCTCACCAAGCTCCCAAGACTCAGCTCATGTCGAGTTCAATAGTTCTCAGAATGGCCGACTTCAGCATTTACCAGGTTTGTATTTTATTTTTTTCAATAAAACTCTAAAATGTTGTGCATTTACATTACCTTTTAATTGTAGGTTTCAACAGCAGACCAGCGCCGCTCTAGCCCCAAGGCTATGATATCTTGCAATAAAAAGTCTTTATACCTCCCAACGGAGATGCCTGCCATTCATGTGGAGTTTACAGAGTATTACTTTCCTGATGGAAAAGACTATCCCAGTAAGACGCTGACCAGATGTACTATGAAATGCATGTGTCAATAAAAAGTCTAGTTTAGTGAGACTTACTGATTAATGTATTCGTTAATTTGTGAGTTATATTAAAAACACCAAAAATCACAAAGATTGCCTGACACGTTGATCAGAATCCTTGTTTTTCAACATACAGCACAAGAAATTGAATTTTTTCTTCCCCTTCTTAGTCCCATGTGCAAACCTGTTTGCCCAGCTGAATGCCCTGCAGTTGGTCCTGGATCCCCGCAGTCTTGTGTGGCTCAACTTTTTTGCCCTTGACCTCCGGCAAAGTCTGGAGCAGTTCATGGAGATCTATAAGCTCAATGACTCACAGAAGCCAGATGAACATGTTGACATCAAAGTGGATGGCCTCATGCTCAAGGTAAGAAGCAAGAGATACTTAATGGCGTTATAGATGTTAATCCGATTTTAATGCAAAGTTCTCCTTTTAGCTTGTGATTCCCACAGAGAAAGACCCTTCATGCCCTGCCGATCTCCCTCACTCTATTTCGGTGCAGACCTCTGAAATGGTGGCTACAAACACAAGGCAACCGACCAATTGTTCCCGCTCTTGTCTTGAAGCCCTTCTCCATGCTTTTCAAGAGCAGGACTTCTTTTCCCCCTCTATTTTATCCTTCCCTCGCTCCCCTAGTTCACTGCCTCTCCTTCACCCAGTCTTCTACCGCCACGCCCATGAACAAGATACAAGACTTCATGACATCCACAAAGGGCTCGTGGTGCCAACAATTGCCACAGACTCTCTAAAGATGGCTGCTGCCAGTGACTTCTGGGCGCTGCACTTTGCTCAGTTTTGGGTGGACTATGAGGGCAAAGGCCGACCTCAGCCTTTTGTGGACTCTTTCCCTCTAACGTTTTGGGCTTGTCAACCTGCAAAGATTGTCCAGCACAATCACAAGCATAAAGAGACTGGGGCAGGACTATCCAGGAGCACATCTGCAGACAGCGACAGCCGTTTGCAGAGGAAGCGTTTACTTAAAGAATTTTATAGTAATGGTGGGGCTCCAGCTCCATCACCAAGTGCATCACTACCTCCTACTAATGGACTTCATAAACCCCTCTCACTGGAAAGCCTGTCCACATCAAGTACAGATGCAAATTTGCATGTTTTGGTGCATGTACACAAACCTTTAAGTGCTCAGGTAAATAACATTGGTTTAATATACTTCAGTACTTATTACTTTTTAAACAATACATTTAAACTAAGTTGTTTAAATCTACTGTTGACATGATACTCTCAAAACCAGATTTTTTTTTAAAATTTCTGTTTGTGTGTTTAGGTGAGCCATCGGCAATATGTGTTCCTCATGCAACTTCAGCGTAGTATCAAAGCTCTACAGCAGACTTTACAACAAGATCTGGAGAAGATGAGCTCAAAAAAGGACCACAGTGATGACTTGCAGGCGACAGAGCAGCAGCCCTTCACCGCCTGTCTGGGTCTTTTGCTCCAAAGTGCAGAGGTGTCTCTACTGTTGAAACCTGTTCCCCGTCCTGAAAGTTCTCCTTTGGCTTCTGAAGTGTCTCCGTCTGAGAGCAAAGGGACTCTGGACCCAGCCCGTGAACCAGCAGATGGGGCTGACAAGGGGGCGGAGGAGACAGGTGGCCGGTTAGAGGGTGGAACAGCCAAAAGCTCCTGCACTGTCGACCAGCTGTTATGTGGAGGGATTTTAGAGGAGGAAGTTACTCCTGGTAGGACTCCCCTCATACCAACATCATCCTCAACAAGTTCAGACACAAACCACAAAGTCTCAGTGGATGAGAGAACATCAACTAAGAACACTGGAAAGAGGGCTTCGGAGGGGGAGCTCAAACCGATGGGAGATGGTGAATTGGCCTCTGGAATACACAAAGCTCAGAACTGTGATCCTCTGTGCGAACCCTCCGACGACAAAATGAGTGCAGGGAAAATGCCACAATCTGTATCAAGGTACTTACAAAGTCACACAAAACGATGATAAAAAAAATAAATAATCGGTGTATTGTATACATTTTGACATTTTGTGTATCACTTTTTTGTGATACTTTTAAAAAAATGTTACAGAAATACTGTATTTTAATTTGTTTAACATTTATATTTTTACTTAATTATTACACAATGCCACAAGTGCTTTTCAAAACAATAACTGAAACATTCAAATCATAAAATAATAACTAAAAATTAAAGGAACAATATGTAAAAATCTGGCCAAAAGTGGTACTGCAGTCAGTCAATATTTTGTAGTCTTCTCCCACTCTCCCTGACTCAGGTTGCCAGATACACACCAAATCCAGCAGCAAACACAGCAAACACAGGGAATTATTGTATCAGTTGTTTGTCTCCATTCACATTGCCATGAGGCATGCTAATGTTGACTGAATGTTTAATTTTTTTTATTTTATTTGGACATTTGAGATAAAAAACACAAAACAAAATAAAAGAAATGTAATTATAGATTATCCAAATAAGCAATTGATGTCCAAAATAGGAGTGGGAAGAATGAATGTTGGAACGTATTTCTTCAGCGTATCAACATCAGGGTTTCTTCCAGAGGATATCACCCTTCAATTTTATTTATTCTCTTTTTTTTAGATAAACATGTATAAGTCCCACATCAAAAAGAGACAAACATTTTAATTGGGGTACATGTGGTCTTAAATTATTCTTTTTACAATTAATAATTAATAATCTGCAAAAAAAACGTCTTGACCTTTGTCTTTTACCGTTTTTAGAGCAATCTGTCATAGAATGTGATAACATGCAATTAAATACAAAAAGACTCTACCCGGAATCGAACCCGGGTTACTGCATTGTGAGCGCACAGTTTTAACCACTAGACCACCGATTCTCCCAGTAAGAATTGTCCTGAAGAACGGACTCTAACCAGCAAATTTTGCATCACACGTAAACTTTTATCAGCCGTCTCAATTGTTTAAATGCGTCCCGATATAAATCCTCGTTTTAGTCTTTGCTTTGTCATTAATTATTTGAGAGGAATAACAAGACCTTTTTTAGTTCTGCGCCACATGTTATTTTACTACTGAGATTAGTGAGCCGCGCAGAGTTCTGGCAACCCGATCACGGACTTACATGACACTTCCTGATTGGCGAAACGGCGGAGGGTAGGACATCAAAATCAAAACAACAACTTTTACGGGTCGTAAAACTAATTTTGATAATCAAATATCTCGGCTGAACTACTGTTATCAGTTAAAGATGTATACGAAAAGAGCATGATTTAATAACGCCTTTTGAAATATGGGGGCCATTTAATGATGACTTGACATGTAAATATTACATACTGCTACTTTAAATAATCACTTTACATTTTTCAAATTGCAGTCCAGAGAAAGCCTTGGCTTAGACTATTTAAATAACGTGTGGTTTGAACTACTTTACTCACAACATAATCACTTTGGTCGTCTTGTCAAGTGTGAATTTGTGAATGTTTCTGTCTCACTCATCTTCAGTCCTTCTCATTCTTCTTCCTTTACTGCTGCTAAAGCTTTGCTTTGAACCTTGAGAGGTGTGTTTCTTTTCTCTCTATTAAGGAAAGGAAGTTTGTCTGTGGTTTCTGACCTCCTCAGCTCCTCAAACTCCAGCAGATCCACCTCCCTTTATTCCATGTCCAACATGTAAGATTCTGTGCAAACTACTTAGGAGCTGGGCTGCACAATTACAGATGTTATAAAAAAGTAATAATCTTCAGCCATTTTTTGCAGCCTAAAAGTTATTTAATTGATACAATTTTGTATTATGTGGGATTACAACATGGCATGAAATGTAATCAATGCTGTGTTTGATTACTACGTGTGACCTAATGAGAATGATCCGGTGCAGCCCTGCTGATTTGTGTAGGTGTTGAACTGTTCTCTTATGTACTAACTTGAGAACTCCCGAGGCATGCATTTGCATGTACGCATGACCAAGTACTTTGCATTTGTATATTTCTTGTGTTGATTTGAGTTTCCCTGTGATTTGAGTCTTCCTGTAACTGTATTGGTTTGTGGTACTATGATTTACAGTTAGAATCCTAAACATACCTCCATTGACTTTTTAAGTCAATGTAATACTAACAAAATCTGTAGCTCTCAATTTAAATTCTGACCGGTCTGTGTTGCAGTGGTCGTTTGATGCGGGATCGCTCACAGTCAAGTTTTTCAGTATCGTATAAGAACATGAAGAAAAGCCCCTCTCTTCAGTCTTTGGACAACATTTCAATAGACAGCTGCATGGAAGATGGTGACTCTTTCAGTCTGCTTGAAAGAGGTACACCAAAAATACTTGACAACATATAAATGTGAAGTAAATGCAATCTTGTTTATGTATGCTGTGTGGACAGCAGGTGGCAGCATTGTTCTAGTTCCACAGCTCAAGTCATAGTGATTGATATCTGTGTGATTGGTCCACAGATGATGTGTCCATCTCCGGCTTTAAGGATGTTATTGGAGAACAAAGCACTACAGAAAGAGCCATGGTTAATACTGCAGAAGTGGTGATCGATGAGGACGGGGGTGCTTCTCCAGACACCGTGAGCGCCACCTCACAAAGCACTGATGAGCCCACCAAAGACTTGGTAAGAGGCTGGTGCAGAAGTTGTGCTGATGTTTGAAGAAAGGCCTTTTTATGGTCTTCAGCTTCCTGTTTTATATTTTCATATGTTAGATATGAATCAGATAAGACACAATGCAATGTCAATTTTTCCCCCTTGGGTGAACTAGAGTCAAATATTTTTACAGTGTATTTATTATTATTATTTCTGGGTTTTTCACCAAGGTTGTTGATCTGAGTAATCTTGGTAATTTTTGGGGGTGGGTTTTTATGGGATGTTCAGGAAACTAGGGCTGCTTGATATTAAAGAAATATATAATTGTGATTTTGCTGTTAATTTTGCTATTTTAATTTCAATTTGTGTTATGAAGCTAGGACAGAGCACCAGGGGAGTTCTCTCTTAGAATTTTAAAAAGTTAAATAAGCATGTTATAGTGCGGTATGTAAAAAAAAGAAAAAGAAAAAAAAAAGACACTTTTCAACAAAAAATAAGCCAAGACAAAGTCATAGGAGAGATGTTGGTGCCAGTTTATAGAACGCTGATTCAAACCTGGAGACCCCTGAGCAGGTTGCTGTAAATTAAAATTATTTTTTTTTCATTTTTGTATAGCCCTAAATCACAACAGCCCTCATCTTGGAGGAATTTACAAAGTTGTTAATTCACTAACAACAGATCAGAGAATCAAACACATTGGATCCATTGGCCCATCAGGCGTAGGATGACCAATGTCCGTAGATGTTAATAAATTCCCATAAATGTCCTTAAATGTCCCTGATCCTCACTGTCCTTGGACCCTCCATTTTCAAAATGTAGTATTGTTAAGAAAAATACTAGAAATACTAATAAAAAACACACACACATTTGTTACTTGTATTTCACAGGGAACAAGTTTGGTAATTGCAGGAACTAAAATTGTGATTTTGATTAGATTACAATTAGTTGCGCATTATTGGAACAAATATGATCCAGAAATAATTTAAGTAAAGGAGCTGTGCCTCTTGGTGGAGGTCATATTGTTATACATAACTATGTAGCTGTTGGTATTAAGTGGCAACAACACGTCAAAAACGTAATCAATTCTACAACAATTTTGGGCCCTGCGTTGACTTCAGTTTTACCTCCACCTCTCAAGAACGAGTGTTCTATGTGAATGCACCTTATTATATTGAAAGATAAGATTTGTCTGTGTAATTTTCTAAGATAAGATAAGATGTGCTTTATTTATCTCAGATTGGAGAAATTTACATGTCACATTTAGCATGGATAGAGACACTCAGATTGTGCAAACATGTTACATGCAGGATATATGTACAATAAAAGTGACAATAATTATGTGCAACAAAAGTGACAAGTGTCAATTGGAAACAGTGTCAATAGTAGTGCAGGTTTTCACACAGTGATCATTTAAAATGACTCATTGTACAGTCTGACAGCGGTGGGGATAAAGGCCCTGCGGTAGCGCTCCTTCCTACACTGAGGGTGTCTCAGTCTTCCACTGAAGGAGCTCCTCAGCTCCTCTACAGTCCTGTGCAGTGGGTGGGAGGTATTGTTCATGATGGAGGTGGCTTTGGCTAGCACCCTCCTGTGCTATTTGGTTAGTAAATGTGCTCACATACTACACGTGTTTCTTAGGTGTCCGTGCTGATGCTGAAGGTTCAGTCGGTGTGCATGTGCATGGAGGCTGTCGGGGACAACACTGCTGCTGCTCTGGAGGTGGGCCAGGTCACGTCCAGTCAGCTCGGGAATGTCAGCCTCAGGCAGTACCTCAGCAACCGCAGCCTGGGTAAGATACTACCATTGAGAGCCCCGTTTGCGGCAAGCACCATTCACTGAGAAGAAATTATGGGACAAAGGAAGATTTGGACATCGCATTTTGTGGCATTTAAAAGGAGCATGGCGTGTTTTTATTGCTTTTGTTAAACAAAATGAATGTTAAGCAACTCGAATTGCACATTCAAATTCAAGACTGACACATGTTATTTCTTCGGCCTTGAGGGTTTGACAAGCTTTTTTTTTTCTTAAACTTGCACATGTGTATTCAGACTAACAATCACTCCTCCACTTACCTTGCCAAAACTCCCCACAGGTATGGTGAATTCTGTACCAATACCTGATCAGAGACAAGGTAACTGCTGAGTCTTAATTCACCATCTGCAAATTAACTGCATGCTTTCCATTGTGTCTGCATTTGTGCTTGAGCATTGTTCGGAATCCCATTTGCAGACCCAGTATAATTAATCAACATAAAGTGCCAGACCTTCATGAAGATTGTTTTTGGTAGCATGACTTTCTCCCACCCCCGTACTGTATTGTAACGCACCGAGTAGATCCATTAGTTGGAATACTAGGTTTATAATTATGTCATTATGTCTCTCATAGCACTCTCCAGAATGTTCACACTCACACTGAGAAATATTCTGTTGTAAAGTACAGTGCCGGTACCTCCACACTTCAATATACTCTTTTGCCCTCGGAGGAGCTTAGGGTTAGGCCTTACAAGTGCCAGCATCGCCCCTGACTGC
This sequence comes from Knipowitschia caucasica, assembly GCA_964034765.1. Classification (NCBI taxonomy): domain Eukaryota; kingdom Metazoa; phylum Chordata; class Actinopteri; order Gobiiformes; family Gobiidae; genus Knipowitschia; species Knipowitschia caucasica. The sequence continues at coordinate 20,177,664 of OZ035823.1, forward strand.
TCCTGTCTCCAGAAAGGAAATCACTCAATCCTCCTTTCCTCATTGTTGTTTTTAGTCATCCGTTTATGTCTCTCTCCAGGGTACAGCCACCTCCATCGTTCTGTCTTACTGTGGTCTTTTCTCACTGTGCTGCCAGCTTCACTTAACCACTTTCTCCATCTTGTTTTAACTCAACAAACAGTATGTGCCAAGAACACGAAGAGAAGTGTTTGCGCGAATCCCAACGCTCTTTAAATGGCATTCAGCGTCGTCATTGAGTACGTTTATAGAACGTAAGAATACAGCGTATGTTAAAAAAATGACTACTCTGTTGTTTCAAACTGCTCTGACCACTTCAAGGTTCCATCTCCTGTTGTGAAGCTGGAGCCTTGTGATGCTTGCGCAGTAACCAAAAACAAACATAAACAACAATGGCGGCGGATCAACTTGTGCTATGTGTGCTTCAGCAGTTACACGGAGGAGCAATGCTACTTCGTCTGTTCTTACAGAACCACGCAAAGCTGTAGTTGCAGTTTCCTTTTTCGCTGCTACTGTTGAATGCAGAATGATGATGGTGCATTCTCTGCAGTGGCCTGAGGAGGATTTTGTTGAGGAAGTGGTTGTACTGGGAGGGGTTGCATGTGTTGCATTGTAAAGTTCCACTGCCCCCTACTGGCCAGGCGTTAGAACTACATAATTTTCACTCGCCGTGTAGACGCTTTGCACTTCAAATCCGGAGTGGGGTCGTTTTTACAAATGGCTTGGTTGCGTCTCTGTGTAAACAGGGCCTTAATTTACTCCGCCAACTTAAACTCACCACGGGTCCTGCATTTGTTGCACATAAGGAAACCAAACAAATACATACATTTGTGATTTTAAACATGGCCGTGTCTCAATAAAATTGTTAAAACTGTTCAATCCAGTTACGCCAAACGGTCTGGACTGTCACAATTAAATTTGATGAGGTGAGGGATCCGATTTTCACCAGCACTTTGTAAACGTACTCATTGTATTTTATGGCTCACTGAATAGTCGGCCCCTTGTTTTTCATGCCAATGCCATTAACACCTTCTAATAGCAGTATAATTCTCTTTCTGCTCATGATGTGCACCAGTGTCGATATTGCATTTGTAACAGGGTCTCCCTAAATGGACGAAGTGTGTAAATGTATTCTTAATCTAACAACTGGTTGTCTCTTCTCCAGCGAGTGGCGATGTCATCCTAGGGGGGCAAGGTCCCGAAGTTTGTGCTCGCCTGGAGTCTGGACCGTGTGCTGCAGCCCACTCAGAACTAGCCAGACGCAATGGCTTCTTGACGCTGCGTCTCAAAGGTTACCACGCAAACTTCCTGATGTCCACTCTGCGAAACATGGCTCACTTTTTGGAAGATTCCTCTGCTCCCCAAGTGCTGCCAATGGAGATCAGTGTTATGGACACGCACATCAACCTGAAGGTGTGAACACTATTCCACAAATGTACTGTGTGCTTGAAAGTGCATTCTTCAACTGTCCTGGTGGAGAGCCTGCTTTTTGTTTTGGTTAATCTAAATGCTGTTTTTTTTGCCTGGTAGAGTTTGTCATTAAACTTGACTTCACTTGTCGAAGATACAAGCAATATCTGTAGAGAATCGAGTCTTTATGACACTCTCCGACATGTCCCTGCTGCTATGTTTTGCCAGTTTAATTATTTAAACATAAATTCCTATATTTGGATGCGAACAAAAACATAACAGAAATTCCACTTTCAGAATATTTTGCCATTATCACTTGGATTTTTCTCTTGATTATTCAACCGTTCTCAAATGTATGTCCTCCAGGATGATGACCCCTCCGATGTACCGCCCAATTCCGAGCCCACCCCTATCACTCTCCACGTGGATAGTCTCATCATACACAGAAAAGACGACGGCTCATTCTCTATAGGAGGTACTGTTCATCGAGCCCACATGCATTTCAAATATGTAAGATCAACAATTTATTTATTCAAAACTTGTGGCTTGTAGTGGACACAGCAGCACAAGAAAAAAACAAAGCGAAGCACCTTACCGACACCTGTCTAACCCCAGTCCCCGAGGCTGTAGGAAACATCTGTGGCATTTCAAAGACAACGCAGACCCCTGCCCCACCGAGCTGCCCCCAGCCCTCCAGCAAAGAAAAGGTACAACTACGCAACTCAACATATGCACACTCTATTCTTAAGATCTACCTGGAAAAATTCAAAACGTACCAAATCATTTTCCCTTAAGAATATATTGCAAATGTAGAATCTTTTACACAATTCAAACAATTCTTCCTTATTTTTGGCCAAAGGAAGTACCATGTGAGTCACTTATGCCGTTTTTCCACGGTCCGAGTACGGTACGTTTTGACTCTACACGGCGCGCCATGGCCCAGTTCGCGTGCTTTTCCATCAAAAATAGTACCCTGGTGCGATGCATTGATTTATTATAATACCAGAGCAAGTGTTTAATAGAAAATTCAGCACAGCACGAGTAGTTTTTGAAAATGCTTATGTCTTAAAAGAATGACTCAGACACTGTGAAGTCAATGGTGCTGACTGCTCTGTACAATCTGAATGGGACATACCTGTAGCAACAGCAGCCAGAGGAGGAGGGCTGTATGTCCGAGGATACTGCTAGGCTATAGCTAATGCTAGCGCTAGCTCGAGACTCAGCTCACTCACTAACCCTGAATTCCAAAGCTACAACAGTACTACACTTAACACATCTATCACTGCCCTCAGAGGAGGATCCGGGGTTTAAACTCGTCATATGGCAACTCGAGCAGTAAAGGACCGAGGGAGAGACAGCGGCAGGCATAGGGTTAGCGAGTTAGCGGCTAAGCTAGGCTAAGCTAGGCTAGTCCGGACTCGGGTCCGGACTACAGCAGACTCCAAGACCTGACCAACAATCGATACCCAAACCTCAGCTACAATAATAATAAATGAATGAAACACAGTCTTGGGATACAGATTCAGATTCATTTATTTGCCATTTGCAGTAAAACCACATTGGAAAAACTGTGCAAGACTACCCCGGTGTGCGCCAGACAGAGAAGGCGACACACACCAGAGCTCTTGCCACGGCGCCATCTTTCCGGCGCCATGCGACAAACAGTAGAATAAACAGCAGAGAGCAATAACATTCAGGTTACAACAGACAGTTGGATAGAAAACATTGTGCTTTGTATAAACCACGGATTTTTTTCTCGGGATGAGCACCTCCGCAGCCGAATGTGGCTGTCAGAGGGGGGCGGGGTCAGGGAGGGGGTGAGTCGGAAACACATTGAGGAGTGGAGGGGAGGGAGAGATCAGAGGGAGGCGGGGGGAGCGGGATCCAAGCTGGAACTGACTGAAAGAGTGTGAATTGTTGTAGAGACCAGATTTATTATTATGGCCTTGGCCTGAGGAATGTGAGATAAGAGTGGAGGGAAGACACAGCAAGGAGAAAAACACATCTTCCTGTAACGAGGGACAATATAGTATGCATTTTAGCAGTCAAAAACAGGCAGATATTCTATTAAATCCAATTAAACCGAATTGCGGCGCCCTCAGACCCCGTACACAGGGGCAAATCCAAGCCGGGTCAGAGAGTTCAAGCCTGACACACAATGTCATTCAATCTCAATTCCAGAGTTTTATGCCCATCGAGTGAACGAGCTGCGAGATCTTTGATCAACTGTTCCACTAACACCACTCTCCGTTGTCCAGCCACAGCGCTCTCAACCACGACTCGGTTAAGCTCCTTGTACATCCCATCAATTTTGTTGGCCAGCAGGTCGTGAATCTTGCGAACTGCCATGCCTCCGAATTTATGGTAGAATAGAACCGCTCCAAACCCAAACAGGAGGATCCCCACCACCAAAAAGCCAAAGATATATACGTCTTCCGAATCTTCAATGGACAGGGTCGACAGACAGAGGGGCTGCCACTTGTACCAGCTGTCAAGAGTATACCCCGCTGGTGAGGTCCCGTCCGGGCACACGGGCTCTCCAGACCCGCGCTTACGTGTTGAAAAGATAGAATCAATTGCGTTGAGGGACCAGTTAATCATTTCCATTCTTGCTAAAAGTTGTCTGTGGCAAAATCACAGATTTATTGAAAACAAAAGTAAAGTGCAAAACCAACAGTTTACAAAGTCAAAAGTACGTATGTCAGAGACCAGGTCCAGACCAAGTCCAGACCAGGTCCAGATGAGGAGAATACTCCGGTCACTCATTACTCTTGGTAATCTCCACACTTATGGGAAGAGATTCTCATACAAATATACACACAACAACTTAAATACAAGCACAAAACAGAATGACAACACATGAATACTGCAGATAATACGAGATAAAGCACAGTAGCACAGGAAGGACGTTAGCTTAGCTGCTATCGATAGCTAAATGAAGCTAAATGTAGCTAGCTCACTGTGTACAACAGACAATCGAGCATTTACACAGTAAATACATTTCAGTGAGAGCTTTAGGGGGTTCGTAGCTAGCCAGTTATTTCCAGGATTACCACAGACTAGTCACAAATCCAGAGCTGGGTGATCTCCTGAAAACTGTGTTGAGACTCGAGCTGCCTTTGAATTCTTTCTTTTGGCCTGAAAAGAGGAACGTGTGGACCTCTTCCACCGACCAGGACCAGGACTTTTGGGGCTTTCTGTGCAATTCCATTTCTCTGGAGTGAGGAGGACGTAATGTAGCTGAAGCAGAGCCGAGCAGAGCAGCCGGTTTTAAAGATGGCGGTTGAGTTGTTTTTCCCAAAGGGTCAGATGCCGCTTCCAGTGACGACACTCGTTGACCAATCAGTGTAAGGCAGTGGGCCGACGTCATGTCATGGTACCGGTACTATGGGGATGGAACCACGGCTGAGGCAGTACGGAAAAGTACTCAAATCTCCCATACCATCCACTAGTCGAAAAGCAAAATAGGTGCGCCGTACCGTACCGAAATGAACTGAACTGAACCGACACTGTGGAAAAACGGCATAAAAGACCCTTAGGGGTGTAAGCTGATGGGCAGCTTCAGTCTGAAAAAACTGTGCTTCTTGACGGAAAATACTATCTTCAATGTGCTCAAAGGCTTGTGAGACCTTTGAGCACATAAAGGTCTCACCTTGGGCATATAGGTGAGACCTTGGGCAGATAATTATCCATCCATCCATTTTCTTCCCCTTAATCCATTTCTGGGTCGGGCGGTGGTGGTAGTCAGAGCTGCACCCAGTACACAGAGCACCAGCCCCTCACTGATCCTCCTGCAGGTGGTGAGTCCACAAGAGCTGAGATCTTTCAGTGGGGGCTTCAGGCAAAGTGGGGATAAGTGTCTTCCCCAAGGACACAACGACAGCAGACGTCAGTGGGAGTTGTTAAGTAGGTATCATGGTGGGCGCGAACCCACAACCTTCAGGCTCAATGGCCAATGCGCTACCAACTGAGCCACTGTCGCCCCGCAGATAATTATACCTGCTTCTAATGTACATCTGCTTACTTCCATGGAGATAAGCAAGTCAACATACAGTTGCGGGAATATTTTTGTTTTGGATAACAATGAACACCCCACAGAACGTGACAAGGTAGAGTTCTCTAGACATATAAAAAGAGTGAGAAAACATTGGGTATGTTCCTGCACAGATTTGATCCCCAGGGCTACTCATTTTAAGACTTTGGTGGCAGGAACCAAAACAAAGAATGAACCAAAATGACTTTATTTTTCAACATTATGCACGTGACCTAGAATCAGGTGGTTAAAGAAATTCATATATATTGTTAACAAATGAAATGTTTTCTATTTCTTAACAGATGCTAATTGAAGAAAATGAGTGTCTCAAGGTGGAGCTATCTCGAGCCAAGATGGCGCTGGCGGAAGCTCAAATGGAGAAGGACTCTCTTTTGCACAGACTCAAGAGTCTCAAAGTGAGCCCCAGCTAAGGCCAGCCCTCCACCGTCCACCGTCACACATTCTGCCCACACTGGTCACCAACATCATTCAAGTCGGCCTTCGCCAGGGCAAGCATTTCTGGACTAACATGCTTCCATAATGTGTGCTTATTTATGAAGTCTGCAATTGTGACATGAAACGTTTCCTTCATAAAGCAATTGAAGACAATATAGTGGATGTTTTATATATATATATACCTCTGTATCATTAAGTTTTCCATTGGATTTATGAATTAAGTTTAAAGTAACAATAGGCTATGTCTGTTACATGAAGATAATGTATGCAGATGTGCCTAATAAACACCAGGCATTTAAAGATGATTTTTGAACAAATTCTGAATGTCCTAAAAGAATGTCCTGATTCCTTATTTTGCACTGTACATGGTACTGCAAAGGTACTTAAAGGCCTTTATATTTGTAAAGGGAAGATATTGATTCATGAAGATGATCAGAAGTTTGTTTGAACCGTATAAAACAAATGTGAACAAGTTTTCTACAAATCGAATGCAGTGTTTATGTTGAATGTACTTCATTCAGAACAAGCATTTCATTCCAAAAATAGTGACTTTATATCTCATTTCAACAGTTTAAAAAAACCACCCACATGTTGTATGTGTCTTCATATTTTTCTATATGTAAATAGAAGAGGTGTGGCTTTCTAGCTTTGTATATACACCTTAAACTGTGGGAGACTTCTGCTTAAGTGTCTTGAGCTGTTTTCATATTGGCATCTCTTAAAATAAGATTTAGAATAATTAAGGGTACTTCAACTACCCTGAATATGCATACAATCTGTTAAGTTTGTCCAACATCTGCTGCTCTTCAATTAGCACTACACAAAAAATTGATAAAATGCATTGATAAATTGTGTAATTTAAAGAGTTGAAACTGTCGTTTTTTTTGTTTTTACATGCACACGCTTTGTCAATGCACAGACTGATTGTTCAACCAGGACTTTTCTGTGAATGAGAAGTAAAGTTTGATTAAAAAACAATAGCTTCCTCCTCTTAAAAGTATGGTTTTAAAAAAAACAATGCCGTGTATTTTGTTTAATTAAAACTGCTGAAAGGTACTAACAATAAAAATATTTAATTCATTATGTTTGCGTGTGCAAGATTGTTATATTGTGTACTTGAGCTAAAAACAGCTAAATGCACTCACAGGCCATTTGCTTGAAAATTATTAATAAAATACAAATAATGGGCATGATGATGTGTTTTAAAAACGAACATGGGGGACTTTTTAGACACCATAACAAAGGCTTTACTGGTTGCTGCTCCAGCATCTTTATCCACGCCCATTCTGTAGTAGTGGAGGAGCACTTTCTGTCTGCGTCCAAAACTCATGCACACGCAGGTGCATGTCCTGTGGGGACCTTTCAACATAAAGGTTAGACATTGGAAAAAATAGTATTTGTAACTAGGGGGCAACATTTGACCACAATTATGTATAAACTGAGGAATTACAGGACTTTCTCCTGTCGTTTTGTAGCGAAGAGTTAAGTATTATTTACATGCCATCCATTACAGAAAGAAGCCTGTATTTGAACACGTGACTCTGATTTGGTTAATAAGGCTACAGTGCAGTTTTATGCTTTAAGTGACTTCCGGAACCTCCCTCGTGCGCGCGTGGCTCTTGGCGCTCAGCGCAGAGGAGCAGACACTGTAAAGTCTATGGCAGAGAGCGGACCAGAGACTACGGAGTCTTCTACTGTCTATGGAGCGGACACAGGCAGATCTTGGGGCCGGGGATAGCGCCTAGAACCAGCCTATCGTCACACTTGACTCTCCCCGTGGCTCTCGGGGCATCAGCAGCTCTGCAGCTCTGGCGGCGGCATGCAGCGGAAGAAAGACCCGTGATGCTGCCCCGCATCACGCTCTGAGCCGGGGACGGAGCCCGGTGGATTTATGGGACATTTGTGGGATATCCATCTCCCCGTTGTAGTTAACTTACGTCCAGCATGGGGAAGGAGCAGGAGCTGCTGGAGGCAGCTCGGACCGGCAATGTGGCGCTGGTGGAGAAGCTGCTTAGCGGAAAGAGGGGCATACTGGGCTCCGGCTCCCCTCTGCCCAACCTGCTGAGGTGAGACACACAGGGTCCTGCATCTGGGGATCCACGGAGTTCCCCCAATGCTGAATTAACCCCTGCTTAATCACATTACAGAGATGACTGCAGCATCAGTACTCTCCAACAGCCCGTACACGCTTGTGAACATAATTTGTGTGATGCCATAGTTATACATGCTGCTGCATCAGCCAGGTGTGTGCATGTGTTCATATGTAACAAGAGTGTTCATTTATCTGGGCTGTTGCATGGTCTTCACATCACATCCTTGTGTTTTTTGTGGTTTTGTATAAAGAACAGGCAGTTCTTCAGACTCCAGACAATGACAGTTGTCTATATGTGGATTTCTTTAAACAAGGGCATGGACGTGGTGCTTGTGACATTGGAAATACCTGCACTTTTATATGTCTGCAATGTACATCTTTGTGGACTCTGCTATCGTGTTCACAAAGGACAGAGAACACATGGGACTATGATGAGTGTGTCCACATTAAGCACATTGCATTTATGAGGCTCTTTGTCATAAGCACACAGTCCTATCAGTATTATTCTTACCCTGTTCAAGCAATCTGGCTGTGGTTATTTATACAAACCATTATTCATAGGGACTTAGTTATTGTGGTCCTCTTTTCCTAATCAAACATGTGATTCTCATGTGAGAAATGAGCATTAGAAATGAAAATGTCTTTGGTTAAGTCAGTATGTTCAGCACCATGTCTCCCCCTACCTCCTCTGGGGCAGAGCAGGTGATTAGCTGATCAAAGACAGGCGTCCAGGAGAAGAGCCCTCAGGCCGACCACCACATAGGTCACAGAGTGTGCCTTTGAATGCCAGCCACCCAAACTCGGGGCCTCAAACTCTGAGCTCTGCACACCTCTTTTCACATACTCTGTCTGTGACATTTACATGTTATTGTAAGAGAACACTAGAAACAAAATATGTTGCTATTACTATGCAATAACTTGCTGTTACAGTTAACTTCTTGCATAAATATGACTTGTGGCTGTTCTTTTTTCTCCTGATAATATTATGACAAATTATAATACATTTGATTTTATGGCTGTAATACTGTATGTTACAATATATTTAGTTTTAGCCATAAGTATCAATCCTAACAATCCAATGTATAAAAGGTTTAACTTTGTTCATCAGTTAAACACAAAATAGTCCTTTGAATAGTATCTAACATAATTAAGTATTATTAAAATGGTTCCAACTATGTAATGACATACTATTTAACGTGATACAAAAAAAAAAAATGGAGACATGTACTGTCCGGTGGGTGGGCCAAGTTCCCCATCTGTGCATTTTTGCATTCATTAATGTATTTCTTAGGCGGCTGTAGAGCAACATGTGACTCTTGCAGGAGAAAAGAGGTCATCATAGCAGCATGCAAACTAAAACGTTATGGGCCTAATCTGTGTCAATGCATGGTTTCTCATTTCAAGGCCCATAATCCATTCATAGCATTCCTCAGTCATGAGTTTGATCTTAGAATCCTAATAAATCACCTTTTGCTTCATGAATTTGTACATGCACACACTGTATGTCTGAGGCTTCTGTAGAGTTGGGAATGGAAAATCAATACTGATGATGTCATCACCATCTAGTGGGGTATTGTCTCATAGATGAGCTGTGGAGTGAAGGTGTCCAGAATCTACACTTTTTCACTTTGTTCATTCATTGCAAATACTGTATTCATCACAATTGGCCAAATTTGGAATGAATTTTTTTATTTTCCTGTTTTTAAAATGTTGTTGTTTTTCATTCACTCTGGATCAATGTATTTTATTCTAGATTGATCCCTAACGTAGGGTACATTAGGGTAGAACACAATTGGCAAGTCGTGTGTATGGCCTTCTCTTAAGTATATTTATTTGGGCGGTATGGTGGCTGAGTGTATAGCACTCTTGCTTCTCTGCAAAAAGTTTCTAGGTTCGAATCCCGGTCGGAACAGGGCCTTTCTGAGTGGAGTTTGCATGTTCTCCCCGTCTGCGTTGGTTTCCTCCGGGTACTCTGGTTTCCCCTACCACTAAAAACATGTGCAATAGTTCAGGGTGAATTTGTGTTTGTGAGTGCGAATGTGGGACAATGGATGCAAATTAGCCCATGGCTACAATCCGGAGTGATGCGTTAATTAATATGTACTGTCCCAACCAAAAGAGAGACTCAACAGACAAAAAGGTGTATTAGAATTTTAGCAGCTCTACTCTGTGCTCCTCCCATGTCACTGAGCTCCTCACTCACCATCTCTAAGGAAGTTCCCAGCCACTCTGTGGATGAAACTTATTTTGACCGCTTGTATCTGGGATCTCTTCCTTCAAACAAGTCGATCATCGGCCACTTGCCGAGGGTGTCCTGGTGCTACGTGCACTGTTGGTCACCCTTGTGCTCAAATATGGTGTTCATTACGGACAAACTGTGACTAGCACAGAAGTCCAACAACTGAACACTGCCTGGGTTCTTCCCGGTCACCCCTCTCCAAGTGTCACTGGCGTGACTTCTCCCCCACCCGGAGGTGAAAGGACGCAACCCTCTCATTCACACGTGGTGGCTGAGATGGGGGCAAAGAGTATGGCTAGACCACAGCTTGCCGCCTCCATACAAGTGGATGGGCTAACTCCTCTCAAGGAGGTTCCAGAGCTCAGAGTGTGTGTGGAGGTGAGGCTGACTACTTCTAGTCGGTGTCTCTCAGCCTCCCTCACTAGATCAGGCTCCTTCTCCCCCATTGAGGAGATGTTCCACATCCCAACAGACAGATGCTGTGTGTGTGGACCGGGTTATCGAGGTCTCCGCCTTTGACCATCTCCTGGATCCCTCTGTGGGTGGTGAGCCCTCAGAACGGCAGGCCCATGTTGCTGATCCCTGATATCATACTGTTGGTTCAAAACACATTATGTTTTGAACCGACAGTATGATATCAGGGATTTGTCTTCAATTCTAACCACATTTTCAATGCCTTTTTATGCATTGAAAATCTGAGCCTTTTTTGGAGGAGAAAAAAGAGTTTTGAGACTTACAACCTCCATTAGGGCCCAGGCCAAGCTCCTCTTGCCTCCTGCCAAGAAATCAGACCTCTTGCCAAGACACACATTGCATTTCTCTTTGTCTGTATTTCGATCTGAATATTTGCCTTTATCTCAAATCTCATTCCCTCGCCTTCTGTCCTTGATTTTTTTTTTCTTTCATTTTTGCAGGATTCTGGTGGTACTTGCCTGTGGTAACTTTAGTTTTATGGGTACAGTCACAGAGTGAGTTTAGTCTTTCACTAATCCCTAAAATATTTAGTGAGATTTCTTGAAAGTCTCTGGTTTTCTCTGGAAATGCAGTGTATGTTTAAGCAGTTCTTTCCCCTTATGTCCATCATATCTACAGTAAATGCGCTCTCCAGAGTCTCACTCAAGCCTCTTACTGTTATCAAGTGGAAGAGTTTCAACTCCTTTTTATTTATTTTATTTATTTATTTGATAAAGGGGGAACAATACATATTAATGAACATTTTTACAAATGTAAATATGCCAGATTATAGCCTTAGGCTAATTTCCATCTGCAGACCCCCTGGCATGATATGTAATTCTATCCAAAGTTATAACCATTCAAAAACTGGTCTCCATACTCACCCATTTAGCATAGTAAAAAGGAAAGTACTGGTTAAAATGAGGACTGACCAGGGTTTTAGATATGAATTTAAGCTTACCGTTTTGTTGGATATTTCTGTATTTCCATTCCATTCATTCTGACATTTTCTCCGTTTGCTAATGGAGCCCTTGCAATAATGTCAATGCTGTTTATGCTCAGAACACAGCTCAAAGACTGTTGTAATATGGACAGTGCACATTAAGCCTGGTTTATCTAGATTAGATTGCATATTATCTAAGCATTCGTTGGCTATTAATGTTATGATTCAGTCCAAACAAGGTTGTGTTGTGCAATATGTTCATCCTTTCCTTTGGGTGGAAAAATGATTCCCTGCTGTCACAGAAGTGCTCTGAGCTTCTACTGCTGTTGTTGAGTCGTGACTAATTCAAGACCTTCAGTTGCTCTTTGTCTTTCATAAAACTGTATAGTTTTGAGAATATAATCATAGTGTTTGCGTCAAAGTACTACACTTTTCGGTGCGTATTTTAATCCGCAGCCATGAGCAAATAAAGGCTTTTTAAATTTCTAAACCACTGACCACGAGTGCCTTGGAGTTTTTTGATTTTCTAAATTATTCACCATTTGCTTTTTACCTAGAAAGTCAAAACTTAATCTTTTTGGTTACTAAGTTATACCCCTCGCCCAATCGAGCACCTGGTCTTTTAAATAATTCTACGCACTTGTACCACGCAGCACTCCTTACCCTTCGTTTTTTTTGAGTACTACACTTTTTTTTTCTGTACAAGTTTTTAGTTTTCAGTGTGGAAATGTGTTACTTTTTTTTTTTTTTTGTCCATTTATTTCTTTAATATAGCTTCTTTCATTGCCATAATCATCACAGTGTAGCACATGACCGAAGACATCTCTGCCCTGGGAAAGGCTACAAATGATTATTAATTACAGTCAATGGGCTGATTTATGACTATTTCCGCTGTATGTCAGTTGTCAGCAGCGGACTCGACCATCTGTGTGGCGTCTTTATTATGTGTCTGTTTGACTTGTCTTCTTGTGAATAGTATTTAGAGTAAACCAGAAAGAAACCTTAAAGCTGCCACCCAAGGCCCAGTCTCAAAGATCAATTCAACTCAATCGGCAGTGATCAATAATAAACTCGCCAATTAAGTGAGCTTTGAGGAAGACGTATCTGGGATTTATAACCTTAACCATAACCGTAAACCTCACCAGCTCTACCCCTAACCATAGTGTTACCTCTGACCTTGAGCCTGGTGTTGGTCGTTCCACATTGTTTTTCCTGACACAGATTGACTGTCCTCTTTCATGTTTATATCCTGCCAACGAGACAAACATAATAGTCCCCTTAAGCATATTTTGTCCTAATTTCCGCATATCTTCATTCAGTGTATCGTGGAGATAGCAGAGTGGTGCTGACTAAGCAGGGTTCAGTGTTAAACTAGTGGTTCCATCCAAGCCCCCTGTAGCTCGCGCCCACGCACCAGTGCTCCGAGTGTGTGGCCTGTCTCCTTCACTCTTTCCTTGTATCCTATTCACTTCCTCTTTGTTTTGAATGTGCTGGAATTTGCAAGCAATAGCTTCTCTGCTTGCCAATTAATTCTGCCCATTTTTTTTTTTCATCTTACCCCTCAAATCCCTCCTTTATGTCTCTAAATATTTTTTTTCATTCTTTTGATTTGGAAGACTAAATGCATGTCTTTGTCTGGGGCTCTAGTGTGCTGCTAATCAGGCCAGTCACTGATTAAACGCATCATGTCAATCAGGCATCTTGCTGTTACTGCATGCATTTGTGACTGCTCTTGTGTGTTCGAACGGCAAGGGGTATTTGTCTGAAAGGCATCTCCAAAGTCTTCCCCAATCGTTCACTATGACACCCAAAGAATGTAAGAATGTAATGAAAATAATTTACTCGCCATGTTTTGACAAATATGATGGTTTTAGATCTTGCTTTAGCTATGTGCATTTAGCATAAGGTTATTTGAAGAAGGTAGAAGCCAGAAAAAGATTGCAGAGGAGGAGAGGAAAAGCAATTATGGCCCAGATAACAGGCATGCTATGGATTTTCCAACTCTAGCTCGCTCTTTTATTCTGCGCTGTCTTTGTCCAAATACTGTTTCTGCACTTGCACAAATGGTCCGTATTTAAAAGCACTGAACTGATAAGGGAAATTACCAAGCATTGTCTTTGTCCCTCTGTGTGCATGTGTGTCAAAATTAACTGAAAGGGACGTGTTGAAACGTGTCGGACAACAAGAGAAACCAACGTTTGTCGATAAGCGCCTTGCGTGAGCGACGGCTAGCTCCATCTAATCTGCATCATCGCATCGCCCTTGTGCGCTAATGAACTCTTTTTTTTTTTTGAAACTTTTTTATTTTTGCAATTTTTAAACACAAACATTAGAGGTTGGGGGATGGCTAGCAATATAATACAAAAATATAAACATTGAGTCTACAATTCACTTTTGTTGTACCGTCTCTGTACTGTCACTATTTATAAAGTCCAGCCACTTTGCCCAGCGCCTTTTTCCCAGTTCTTCCTGAAGTCGCAAAGTGTAGGTCATCCGCTCCATGAGTTTAATATTTTCCACAATTGAAATGAACAGATTTACCGTAGGTGGATGTTTCTGCAACCAGTTTTTAGTTATGGACTTCTTGGCTGATGCCAGCAGAATCTTGAAAAGGTACAAATCATCTGCGGCCATGTTGTTGGGTAAACATCCCAAATACAGCACCAAAAAGGAGTTATTGATGCCATATCCCAATGTTTTTGCAATTATGTTTTCTAAGTCTATCCAGAATGGCTGAATGAGCGGGCAGGACCAAAAAATGTGTCCGTGGTCTGCTGATGCTTCCCCGCATTCTCTCCAGCAGTGTGTTTGAGTAGGGCTGAACTTGGATTTTTGTATCGGTGTTATGAAGAAACGGACAATGTTCTTCCAACAGAAGTCCCTCCAGGTGTTTGAATTGGTCGTTGAGAACTGTACTTCCCAAATCCTTGTCCACATGTCCTCTGAAATAACAATGTTCATCTCCTTTTCCCATTTCTGCTTTATGTAAGTTGAGTTTGTCTTGAGTGCAGTCAAACTGCTGTATAGTTTACTTATTACACTTTTAAGACTAGAGGAATTATATGCATTAATGAAAATGAGAATAAGTGTAGAAGGATCAGACTTAATATGTTGCATGTTTTTAGGAAAATAGTTACGAAGCTGTAAGTATCGGAAAAAATCATGTTTTTCCAGGTTGAACTTCTTACATAAAGCTTCAAATGTCATTAAATTAGATTTTTCATAAACCGTACATACAGCCGTGATGTCAGGTAATGCCCAGTGCCGAAATGTAGCATCATGAGAGGCAGGTGGAAAGTCAGGGTCGTAGGCTGGCCATCTGAGAAGTTTGATCTCCTCTTGAATCTTTAGTTTCTTTACTTCAGATTTCCATATTTTCAGTGAAAAATTTACCCACTGGCTTTCGGTTAAACTCTCATGGGAAATGTGACCTAATATAGCCTGAATTGGCACATCACTGTAAGACCTCTCAATAGTTTTCCATTTTGCACAGTAGGATGGGTTACACCAGCAGACCAGGGGTCTTAGCTGTGCTGATATGTAGTATTCCCGTAGAGAGGGAAGAGCCTGCCCCCCCTTCTCCCTCGGCAATTGTAACGTGGAGAATCTAATTCTTGGTCTGTTTTTCTGCCAAATAAATCTGGAGATATGTTTATTCCATTCCCTGAACTGTTTGTCAGGAATAGACACAGGTAGGGATGAGAAAACGTATAGCAATTTTGGAAGATAGTTCATCTTAATTGTTTGTATTCTGTTTCCAAAGTCAAGGGGGAGGAGGCTCCACCTGTCCAGGTCCCTGTATATTTCCTGGTTAAGAGGGTTATAGTTTTTATCAGATAGTTTTGAGAGATCTTTAGGTAAATTAACCCCTCAGTATTTAATCTGCTCAGAGAACCAATTTACATTAAACTTAGTCATAAATTCCTGTCTAGGGTGATAATTGAATGTCATAATCTGAGTTTTATGAGTGTTGAGGGTGTAACCAGAAAAGGAACCATATTGCTCTAATATTCCTGTCAGCGCTGGTAAACCAAGGTCGGGTTCTGTCATTGTTATTAAGACATCATCAGCGTACAGGCACACCCTATACTCCTCTCCCCCTATTTGAATACCCTTTAATCTAGTCTCCTGTCTTATAGCTTGGGCTAAGGGCTCAATAAAAAGATTAAATAAATTTGGGCTTCCGGGGCAGCCCTGGCGACAGCCCCGCTGGAGCTGAATGGGGTTTGAAAGACTCCCATTTACTTTGATTCTGGCTGTGGGGGAGCAGTAGAGAGCTTGGATGCATTTTATGAAATCACTACAGAATCCAAATCTTTTCATTACAGAGTAAAGAAAATCCCATTGAACGGAGTCAAAAGCTTTTTCGGCATCTAGGCTGAGAATAACTGCTTTTAGTTTTTTTTTGTTAATTTGTTCGATAACGTGCAAGGTTCTTCTTATGTTGTCGTGGGTCTACCTATTTTTTAAGAATCCAGTTTGATCCTCGTCAATGAGCGATGGCATCACTGTGTCCATTCTTTTAACTAAAATAGTCATGTACAGTTTATAGTCTGTGTTTAGGACACTAATTGGACGGTATGATTTACAGTCTGTTCTGTCTTTCCCATCTTTAGGTATCACAGATATGAAGGCCTCTTTCCATGATGGGGGGATAGGGCCACCCTTTAATATATAATTGAAACTGATTTCCAAAACGGGTACTAGATCTTCCCTCATTTTCTTATACCATTCAGGTGGGAACCCATCAGTGCCTGGTGACTTGCTAGAATTAAGACTGGATATGGCTTTATCTATTTCCATTTGTGTTATGGGTGAGGTCAACTTTTCATTTGCATCCCGACCAAGAGAGGGGAGATCCAAGGAGTTTAAAAAACTAGTTGTGGCATTTTCATCAATTGAACCAGACTGACTATATAAGGATGTGTAATATTTCTCAAAAGCGCTTTGGATGTCATCCAGACTTGTTACAACTTTACGGCTGTCTGGATCTCTTATTTTGTATATTGTATTTTCAGCCTGTTGCTTTTTGAGTCGCCATGCCAGTAATTTTGATGCTTTTGGGCCCGTTTCGTAATATCTCTGTTTCATAAACCGTATGTTTTTCTCCACTTCTTCTCCTAATATCTTATCAATTTCTTGTTTAGTCGATTGAATTTGTTGTCTTACAGTTGTACTTTTGTCTGTCAATTGAGTTTCTTCAAGCATTTTCAGTAGTACTTGCAAATGTGAGAGTTTTTGTGTTTTCTGTTTTTTAAGCCTAGCTGATATTGAAATTATTTTTCCTCTAAGGACAGCTTTAGCTGTATTCCATAAAATACTAGGACTTGTTTCTCCATTGTCATTTTCTTTTAAGTATAAGGACAAATCTGATGTCATAGTCTTTATAAATGCTGAGTCATTCAGCATACCGGTATTAAGTCGCCACAGTGTTTCCCTCTGTATCCCATCCAGATGTAATTTTAGATATAGCCCTGAGTGGTCAGACACGTCTTTTTGGCCAATTTTGCATTCCTTTATTCTATGTAAATTGTTGTTATTTGTAAAACAGTAGTCTATTCTTGAGTGGGCGGAGTGGCGTGCAGAGTAAAAGGTAAACCCAGGGGCTGATCCGTGCATAAAGCGCCACACATCGATGAGCCCCAAGTCTGAAAGCATTCTCTTAACTGCTTTCTCTGTGGCTGTATGTTTCCTGCCACTATTTGTTGTGTCTAATCGGGTATTTAATAAAAGGTTGAAGTCCCCAGCACAGATTAAAGATCCGTGGCATTCAGTCGTAATTAAGTTAAATATATTCTTGAAAAATATTGTGTCACTTCCAGGAGGTGCATATACATTAAGCAGTGTGACAGGTTTTTGGTCTATTTTACCATTTACCAAAATGTATCTTCCTTCCTTATCATGTTTTTCAGATACTAGCTCAAATTTAATTCTGTTGGGTATTAGGATTGCCACTCCTCGTTTTTTGCCACTTCTGTGTGATGAATAGAATGTATTTTTGAACGCCATTTTCTTCAGTTTGTCATGTTCTGAATTAGATAAGTGAGTCTCTTGCCAATATATAATATCTGCCTTCTCTCTTTTCATTTTAACTATCAATTTACTTCTTTTTATACAGTTATTTAATCCGTTTACATTTAGTGACAGTACATTATAATATTTAAAAGCCATTAACAAACATGAGAACATAGCATGCCATGCCCAACCTCAACATCGTAACAATAAGACAGGAACTTGTCAGACATGAAAAAACAACATAACAATGTACTTCCATTGAAAAGGATATACTATTGTCCTTAAGTTGTGAGGGGTCGAGCCGCATAGTGGGGCCCCTCGCCAAAACTGGCAGAAAAGAAAGAGAAAAAATAAAAAAAAAATAAATAAAACCCGCTATAGGAAAATAGAGGGTAAAACGTGGTGCGGTGACGCTAGTTTGTGGCTGCGGGCACTGGCCCGGTTTGTGTATAGCGGATTTCGACCAAGCTACGAAATAGTTTTGGATCAGGAAAACAACTATTACCGGGTGAAGGAGTGAATCTTATTCAGTCTCATTTCCCTCTCTCCGGAACACCTTGAGCTTTTCACGGATACTTTCCTGGAAGCCTGCGCGGCGCGTTGTCTGCGTTTCCCACGGCAGCAGCTGTGCCAGCGTCTCCTCCGCAGTCAGGTTGCTCCTCGCGGTGACAGGGACCCGGTCCACGTCCATGCCCCGCTTCCGCAGATCCTCAGCGGCTTGGATAGCGCTGTCGTAGAGGACGCTTCCCGACGTGTAGAAGACGCGCATCTTGGTGAGTAGAGTTTGGAAACGAATCCCTTTCTCTTTCAGTGCGCGCTTAATAGGGATGTACTCCTTCCTTCTTTTCTGCACCTCCAGTGCGTAATCGTGGTCAAAGTACACTTGCTTACCCTGGATTCGTACCGTCTTCTTCCAAGCTGCGTGGAGTATGGTCTCTTTGATTGAAAAACTGAGGAAGCGGACTATTATAGAGCGCGGTGGGGCACTAGCAGGTGGTTTGGGTCCTAATGCACGGTGGGCACGCTCGATGCCAAGGTTTCTGTCCATGGGAGCGTCTCCTCCAAGCTCGCTCTTGATAAGGTTATCGATAAATGCCACCATGGATGTGCCCTCGGAGCCTTCAGGCACGCCGTACAGTCTCATATTGTTTCGCCTCGCACGGCCCTCCAGGTCCGAGACTTTATCCTGGAGAGCCCGCTGGCTCTATAGTAGTTGTACGAGCGTGTTCTTCACTCCGATATCCCATCTCTCGGACTCGGCCATGCTGTCCTCCACCTGTTGTAGCCGCTCCTCCACCGCACTCACTCGTATGTTGGTATCATGAAGTTTTTGACTCATTTCAGTCGCTAGTTCCCCCGTTTGTTTCTTCATTTCCTCACATATTTCAGAACGGAAGTTTTCCAGGTCCTTCTTGATTTCTGTGTGAGGTCATGGCATCTTTCAATGCTTCTCGAATCATGTCCATGCTAATGCTACGGTCGCCATGTTGCTCCGCTGTTAGCTCCACTTCGTTAGCCGGTGTGTCCTCTTTCATTTCTGGGTCCGGGTAGTTTCGTAGCCCGTATCTGCTCTTGTTAGTCCTGTCCCCACTCATTAAAGCAACGTATTAAACGTTTTTTGACAGAATATGGATCTCGGGTCTAGGGAATTAGAAAGGCCAGTGCCCTAGCGCAGTTTTCACGCGTCCATGCCCAGTTTCATCGTCACCGGAAGTCCTAATGAACTCTTTTGAAGCCAACTATGTGGTGCATAGCCATAACACAACCACTTTACTTCGGTGTTGGTAATAAATGCTTTGGTGCTTTGTCTGTCTAATGTCTGGGCATGTCACTAATGGTCAGTGAAGTGCTCATTTCCCTGGTTCTTTATCCAATAATAACTTTATCATTCAGAATGTTTGAACTCATGTAATTCACACAAACTAATGACAGTAGCTGCGTTTAATGCGCAAAAACTTTTTCGGTACATTTCAAAATTCGAAAAACCTGTAATTCGCAAAAGCGGCCGTTTCCATTAAGACGTATTCGAATATACACTATGGTCGCGCGTTTATTCACTAGTTTCTAGTACGTCAACATGGCAACAGAAGTAAACAACACTTTGATTTACGTGAGATATATTAATGTCTTGACTTCTGCTGCGACTCTCATCCTCTCTGACCCCGGGAGAAACTGTGGCTGCTTTGACAGCTCCGCGAACGCGCGTGGTCATGTACCGAGCGCGGACGCGCGCACAGAACCATAGACACGGGTCTTGCCTGTCTCCCCCGTCTCTCCCCCGTCTCTTCCCAGTCTCTTCCCCGTCTCTTCCCCGTCTCTTCCCCGTCTCCCCCCCGTCTCTCCCCCATGCCTCTCCCACGTATCTTCCCCGTCTCTCCCCCATGCCTCTCCCACGTATCTTCCAAGTCTCCACACGAAGCGCAGCCAAAACTCACTGAATAAAGCAGCTCGGCTTCCTCCGCTATATCGAAATAAGTGTTTCCATTGCCGTTTTGCGAAAAACTTAATTTCGATACGTCCAAAAAACCACCTATTTTAAGCGCATTAACTTTTTATCGAAAAACTGTGGTTTATTCGAAATTTGCGCGTTTCCATTAGACATTTTATGATGCGCAAATTCAAATTTCGAAATTTGATGCTCAATGGAAACGCAGCTAATGACACATTAAAGTGGTCATTGTCATTAGTTTTTGTGAATTACATTTGTGAATGTCAGTGTTGCTAGAGTCAATTGAGTGCTCAGAGACCGAGGATTTGTCAATGTCTGAACTGTATTGCTGCACAGTTTAAAGACATTGATGGAGTAGAGGCTTGTATCTGTTTTCAGTATATTTTATTGAATCTACAACATCACACTTTTTGATGACTTGATGCAAAGACGTCTGCTATTGATGTGAACATGAAATAATACGTGTTTACTTTGAGTAACTGAGTTTTAAAGCTCCAGAAACAACAACAATCAGTATGTCACAGCGTTCTGTGTGAACTGGCATCAATCCCAGTCTAGACTGCTATAAATGGCCAATAGCTTCCTGAGAAAGTTTGTCTTAATAGCACTTCTTCTAACTTTATTTTGATTATTACTTTTTCAAACTTAATCTGATCACAATATAATACACACATTTTATGTTTCTCAGGAGATCACCTCTTTCTGAAAGTGTAAAGGGAGAGATTCTAGACATGTAGACTTCTTGTAGGACATACTACATGAAGAGAGACTGGAATAAACAAAACAGGGGCTTTATAAGAATTGTATATTGGTTGGCAATTAACTGACACTGCATAAAGTAGTATGACTATGAAGACAATATTTGCGAGGTTATACAGTATTTATTGCTGCTGTACGAGAAATGTGGTTAAGATTTGGTGCTTAGACCCCGGAAGAGCACGGCATGATGATTGCAGAAGGGTAAACGAAGATAGAGATTATGAGATGAAATCCCTTGGGCCTAGACCCTGGTGGTGATAGCTAGGAGAAGGGATAAGAACGGGCTGATGAGGCGGAGACGGGGAGCAGGAGGGTTGATGCATGAATGAAAGCTGCTGCTTGAATGAAATTGAATTGAATTATTAATTTCAAAACCTGCACAGGAAACACATTTTACAAATGTTCAGACACATATGTTCAAGGTTTGAAAAGGGGTTGGATGAAGCTTCCTTGCGATATGAAGAAAGAGTAGCGTAACTCGCCCATATTTGGGCATCGTCTGGTCCTCCCGGTTCTGCGCAGCGAACAAGCTTCTATGATGCTTTGCACCAAATACGCATGTGTGGCTCTCATGCACGTGCACAGAGGGGCTCGGCCGCGATCTGACTAATCAGCGCTTCTGATCAGAGCGTAGCTAGAGTGGAGCAGAGTTTGTTGTATTAACGTGTGGATTTAAAGAAAACGGAAAAATTCAACAAGAAAAAAACATCAAGGGACACTAAAATCTTCACAAAATCAGACCTTTATGAAAGCTGTTGGTTCTCTGTCAGCTGAGATCGAGCTGTTTTAGTTTACATTGAGTTCTGTGGGACTTTTTTCTGGGTAGCCCACGTGAATTTAGTCTGCAGTACCACGGGCCATTGGTACTGTGCCCATTAGTGGCACAGCTATAAGCTAGTAATACCCTATCCAGATATTATTATAGAGCCATTACTTGAGCCCAGTGAGCTTTGTTCTTCCTGTCTTTCAGACTGAATTTCCGCCTAAACTAACCTATCTATAGTGAAGCTTATAGATAGTTTTACTTAATATTATATCAAGTAAAACTCATGTTGATGGTTTATTTTGATAACATTATGAGGAGAAGATACATGGTCATTTGTTTGATGTTTCTCATAAGTCTCACTGGTCTTTGTCTCATTCCAAAATGAACTGGTTACTGTGGTTAGAGAGAGTGTTGGCACACATGTGGAGTGAGAGGTATCCAGGACATTTTCACAAATGAGCGTTCCTTTCACAGACCATGTCGTTCTCAGTCCCTTTGCTCCTTTGGCTTCGT
This sequence comes from Knipowitschia caucasica, assembly GCA_964034765.1. Lineage (NCBI taxonomy): Eukaryota > Metazoa > Chordata > Actinopteri > Gobiiformes > Gobiidae > Knipowitschia > Knipowitschia caucasica. The sequence continues at coordinate 20,199,810 of OZ035823.1, forward strand.
GTACTCTCCTCTGGTCCAGTCTTCTGTGCCACTAATCGCAGCAGGACCACTTTGCTTCTCAGAGTAATGCTGCCTTCAGGGCTTCAGTCGCACCTGCTTAAAGAGCAATTGAAGGACAAGTTTTATTTGTTGTTTAGATTTCTAAGGCTGAGTTTATGTTTTACAATTCCTCAGCTCCCTGTAGACATATTTCTAGCATTGAATAATTGATTTGGGCCTTGAGTAGCGCAGCATCATTGAGTAAGTGTTATTAAATAGCATTAGTACTGCACTGGTGTTTTTCATCTTGTGATTCGATATGTCACCTCAGAGAGCTTCCAACCTTCTACCCTGGATGATACATTTGCTGAACCATATTACCAAAACTTTAAATTACTTTTACAGCCTGTGTGCACACTGTAAAGAGTGTCCTCTACCAACCTTCCGAGAATATTATAAAGCTAATCATCAATAAAGATTATGATGGAATTTAGAGCCATTTCCTCAAGCCCACTTTCATTATCTCATGGTACCAAACACCTCAACACTTCAGAAATGTTGTGGAGAAACTAGCCTGCTTTATGACCTTGTAACTCAGGTCCTTCTGTTTTTGTAATTGATCTATTCTATCTTTTTGTACTACTTTTCCTTATTAAAGGTCCTATAAACTCCAGTACTTCTAACATTAAAGTAGTAATATGTAAGATTTTCATCTCAAAAGGCATTAATAAATCATGCTCTTTTTGAATACTTCTTTAACTGATAACAATAGTTCAGCGAGATATTCAGCGAGAATTAGTTTTACAGCCTTGTTATTGTTTTCATTTCAATGTCCTGCCCTCCACTGTTTTACTAGGGTTGGGCATCGTAGGCAATTTTCCGATTCCGGTTCCGATTCTCACTATCGATTCCTGTTCTAAACGATTCTCGATTCCGATTCTTTGAGGTGCAGGAGAGAAAAAAAAAAGATATTTTTTTTTTTTTTTATCAAATTTTATTTCATAAGTACTTTTCCTGCCATAAGGCAACAGAAAGTGCTTTAGATAAAAACAAATTAAATTAAAAAACAAGGAACACGAACACACACACACACACACACACACACACACACACACACACACACACACACACACAAGCGGTGTTTATGTGGCACCGCCCACCATCATCTCAGAGCGGCTGAAATGTAAACACATCTCGGTTTGCCCCCCTCCGGGGTGGAAAGCTATGCACAATCAGAATGTAACCTGAAGTAACTAGCTTCCCGAGACACACACGGTACAGTAGGTGGCGGTATGCACCTAAGCTGCTGGTTGCCACCCGCCAATAATCGACAGAAGAAGAAGAAGTAAACACGTCTCTGTAAACCGCTGAAAAACGGCTAAAGTGAGAATACTGGAGGATTATTGTTGGACGGACTGACAGATTTGACCAAAGCACAAGGACTCGTGCTCGTGCATCGTGTTTTCAGAGTTTTTTACGGATTATTACATGGAGGAGGAGCAGGACTTTTTGCGGTCCTCGGCAGGTGGACAGCGTGTTTCCCTTCTTCATCATTACAAAGGGCCTGACCAGTAACTTTAAGGTAAGGAACATCAGTTTTGGATGTGTTTGTAAAGCGAGTGATGAAACTGATGTAGCGTGAGTTTGGGGAAACTGCACCGGGCTAGCACGAGTGTTCAACCGGTCAATACGCCCGTTAAACCTCGCTGTCTGGACTCTAACTTAACCAAATAATATCTGAATTAGTCATTTGACGGATAAATGTTTGCTTCCTTTACCCCTTGACTCAGTTTTATCTGCGTTTGTGGAAAATGTGAAGATACAAGCGTTGAGAGGTTTCTTTGCGATGGCAGGAGTGTGTGGCTGAAGCTAAATGTGGCAAATACTGAGCAAACACGAGCGCGCCGTCTCATAAGAGCTTAATTCACTGAGTTTTTCACAAAGCTGGGTGGACAGCTGCTAAGCATTTTTGAAACGTGTCCCCCCCCCCCACCTTCCAAACGCTTCCGACGCCGCTGTGCGGGCCGCATCCGGCATTTAGGAATTGAAAAAAGAATCAAAATACAAACGTCTTCTTAACGGTTCCGGAACCGCACTTTAGGAACCGGTTCCAAATAGGAACCGGTTCTCGGTGCCCAACCCCCAGCAGAAAGTCCGTGATCCGGGTTGCCAGAACTCACCACGTCAAGCTAATCTCACTGGTAAAGTAACATGTTGCCGCAGTACTAAAAAAGGTCTCGTGATGACTCTCAAATCAATAATGACAAAACAAGGAATAAAACCAAGATTTTTATTGGGGCTTTTGTGAAAAAAGTGTTGGTTATAGATTTGTTGTTGACAAAACTCCTATTATATTCTGGTTCCAGCTGGATTCGTCGGCATATTTGGCAACCCGAGTCAGGGAGAGTGGGGCAGGTTGCAGTACCACTTTTGGCCAGATTTTTACATACTGCTTCTTTAACAACACACATACATCAATGTGCATGCTCTCAGCCCTGGGGTTATGTTCTCTCCAATGAGCTTCTAATGTTGATGCAGTGTCCCTCAGAGCACAATGTGGCTCAGGTCTCTGTCCTCTACCACTTAGTTGGCATTTATCTCAGTGGTGAGCCTGCTGTGACGGCAGGAGCAGGATTTTTGTCAGCGTTTTTTTATGTGGTGTTCATCAGTCTATATATGGTCAAGTTACATAGTGTCTGAAGCTGGTAAGTTGTGGAGTAGAGGGGCGGCAATATTTTGAAAAGTTGGCTATCCCAGATCAGCTACTTTTCTAATTAAAAACAACCTTATCATTTATTTCACTCTAAACTATGACCCCAAAACACAATTACTAATAATTCATATAAATATAGAAAGTCAGCCTTCTTTACCTTTCACCCAGTTCTGTTTTAATCAAAAGATAATGAAAGCATACTTATTTTCAAGCCCATATTAATATTTAAAAAAAAGAATCCCCAAAAATGACCATGGATGCAAATGATGAGCTGTAAAGAAAAAGTAGCTTCCATGAAATACTGAATATCTTCGTATTTTTTATGTATGTGCTTGGAAACATTCAATATCTGCCACAGATTAGCCTCAAACAAGCTTCTAAATGGGTTGAGGTTTTTTTTTAATCTTTCCATTGGAGAATTTCACAGACAGAACATACTCCAGACAATGATTTTTTTGTTCATACCTTTTTGATTTGTAAAATAAGAAATGATGATGGATCCTTTTAGAAGAAAGATCCTGATGTATCCGTGCCACTGCTATGTTATTCAGCAGCAGTAAGAAACCACAATATATTGTTTTTGTTTTTATTCTGAATGGCTCACTGCTTGTATTCACCAGATATCAATGTTAAGTGTATTGCAATTCTTCGGTGTTCCCCCAGAGCGGTCCCTCCCCTCAGAGGCTGATGCTGTTCATCTGGGAACTGAGCCCAGCCTTATATTGATCAGAGCTGGAGGAGGCTTTACCAGTGTCGTCTTTCAGCGATGACTCATCTGTGCAATAGTGCTGGATTAGACTCTAGAAACATTGAACGTTATTCATTTAGGCCCTTAATATGTACATTTTGAAAACACACTATTGCACTATTGTTTTGAACACACGGCGACCAGAGAATACAGTGTGAAAGCTGGTGTGTTGTTTGGAACTGTGCTGGAAGACTGGAAAGTGTCAGCGTAATGCACCCAGAACCCCAGGGAATCACATGATTGACTATGGTACACTTATTATCCACGTGTAGGGTTGTAAACATGTATTTATTTTATAACTTCATAAATGATAAATCAATGATTTGAGCTTCACTCTTGTTTACGCAAAACAAAATACACTGTCATTTTGCTAAGTGCTATTACTTCGGCAAAAAGGCTTGTTTGCACGGCGGCTTAAATGCTGAGTTGTTTGGCACGTGTGGGCAGTACGCCTCAGGGTAGGAAGAGGCGCCCAGGATTTTTCGGTGAAAAACCTGTGTTTTTGTTCAGTGGGATTTTGAGGGATTTTTGGTGGGTTTTATGTAAGCCTGTTCCAACAATAATGTTTAAATATGTGAAGAATTACTTTTTGTTATTCATTTTTTGCATTTAGCTTATTTTTCTATAGTGTGATGAGAGTCGAGAACTATGCCAGAAAGTGATTTATTTGGCTATTTTTTTGTTTATTGCAACTTTTGAAAATTCTTAAGTTCTTTTGTTTTTGGAATTCTTCAGGCTGAATGTGTTGGTGACATTATGATCACATACAGTTCCAATAAATTAGCTAATAATTTGATAATGAATACTATAATGAAACAGAGCACCTTGGAACTCTTCAAGATGAAAATCTGCGGTACAAGTGCCCTGAAGTTTGCCACTAAAGATCGTCTGTGGTGCTCATCAAAGTCCAATTTTACGCTTCAGAGCAGAAAAAAATCATCGCCTTGAAGCATCATGTGTGGAACTTCCTAATAGAAACTGGCACCTGACTGTTACTGCAATGAGAAAACCCTTACTTCTTTTTGAGAGGCATTCCCATGAGTATCCTTACTTTGATACAAAAAATTTGGCATCATTTAGAGACTCAATTGCATGCTGTACAAAAAATAGCCAAAGTAGATTCTTTCTCGGCATCAAAGCTACAGCTCAAGTTATTTTGGAGATTACAGTTTGGGCATGACAAGAAAAGGTGTGGTTCAATATGGTTCAATCGTTTCTCTGTATTGTTTTAAAAGTAAAGATGATGATTATTATTTTTATTATACCATTTAAGATACATATTTTATGTAACTTTTATTTGTCTCTTTCCCCAAAACATTCTTGTGTAATTATTCTCCTCACATTTACTTAATTGAAATCTGACAGAAAGCCCCACTAATCGTTGAGCCTCTTAAACCCCATCAACAGGTGCAGACCAAATCCAGTCAAAACATTGCTCTTCCACTGTGGCCTCTGCTGCCAACATGAAGCAGACACGAGCTTAATTCAATCACAAAACATGTTCCCCGGCCCTTTTGCAGCTTCTAAGTAGGTAGAGCAATGGTCTTGGGTTTGATCCTCCCAGAAGACCTACACCATCTGCGCCTGCTGGAGTCTGCTGTTGTGTCTCTGGGCAAGACATTTAACCCCACTGTGCCTGAAGCCTTCCTGGACAGCAGGAGGATCAGCGATGGACTGGTGCTATGAGCATGGGATTGTCACCCCCCCAACACAGAAATGGATTAATAAAAAGGATTTTAATGAATTAATGAACGAAAGAAAGAAATCCTTTGTAGAATTTAAAATTTGGCTTGTTGAAGACATACTTGTAAGTGGTTTTTGATGGGTTTAATGCTCTTATTCAGCTAAATGAATTGCCCCTGGTGAAATAAATAAAGTAGTGATTGAGCATTTCCTTATATCTTTGATATTTAACCTTCAATTTTTGTAGAATAATGCCAAAAGATGTCATGGTGTTTTGTTCCTTCGTGCACTATCAGTATGTGACTTTCAGTGATGCACTGCAAAACCACATGGGAAACTGCTCAGTATGAAACAAGTCTTCTGAATGTGAATAGCGCAATAAAAAAAAAGAAAAACAAAATATATAAAGTATATGAATATATGCATTTTGAATGTCGTTAATGTTGTGCTTATTTTCTGTTATTTGTCTCTTGCGTTTCAATGCAGATTGCAATTTTAGGTGAAAGACAAAAATATCGCAATAATATCGTTATTGAAATACTAAACACTCATATCGAATATCGCTCTAATTTCCAACATTTTGCAGCTGTAATCTTGATTGGGAAAAGTAAAATGCTTAAAGAACAATGCAACCAAAAACCGACCTATGTGGAATCTGTGAGAAAGACTTCTCAGCCGCCAGGTGTTGTGTTACATAATGCTGCCCAGACAAAGTGGTGACACAGCAGATCTCTGCAAGTCTCCGTCCTCCAATCACAAGACACTGGAGCTTAAATATTCAAGGTTTTGTCCTTTTTTGCCATAGACATTTTGTAGTCTGACTCTAATCCAGTGTCTAAACAGTGTCTATCTTTATTCATAGTTTAATCCTCTCTGTGCCCCTGTGAGAAGTGGGGCGTGTGTGATCTGGGACAGGACAGCAGAGGATGGGGGAACTCAGTGCTGCTTACTCAGTCTGTGTATTCTGACTCAGCACACACATTGGTCCGCAATAACCCACACAAGCACGGTTTCATCAATGCTTCAGACATTCACACAATGGGATGATCTATTGCTCTGCTGGTGGAGCTGTCTAAGTTTGATTGGCTGACTATGGTATTTACAGTAATTGTTATGTAAGATGCCCTCAAATAAGATTATTATGGGCTGATTAATCAACTTTCAAAACACAGCTTGAATAGTTTAACAACATCAACCGACAACATTTAACAAAATGTTATTTCCCTGTTCCTAAATTAATGGGAAAAGTTCTGTCTATTCACAAATGATTTCATCTGGTGAAATGGGGAAAAAAGCATGTTAAGTTATACCTTATTGTTCCCGTAAGAAGATTTGTCCTCGGCATTTGACCCATCGTTCAGTGCCGCTATAGGGCCTCTATCAGGAGCAGTGGTCTCTGTAGTAGATCCCCACATATTGATGGAATACCAGTGATAGAATATTATAGTACCAGTACATATTTTTACCCGGAGAAAACCTACGCAGACATGCAATCTCAACTCAGAAAGATTCTGTTCCGACTCTGATTCAAACCCAGGACCTTCTTTTGCACATACGTTAAACATATGTTGTTGAACGACAATTGTCTCTATCCACACATTCTTATTCAGCAGTGATACCTGCTGCTTCCTGTCAACAGTTCATCTAAAGGCAGTGACTCATAAGGCATGCTGTGATGGAGCAGTATAAAACAAACTATGGTCACATACTCTGCATTTAAAGATCAACAACTAGCTAAATGTTGTGTCACTTTTGGTTATTTATATTTTATCTTAATAAATACCATTCTACATAAATAAATACCATGAGTGTATGACGTTGCTTCATTTGTATATATATTTTTTTATTTTTAAGATGAAAAACGTAAGATTAGAATTAAATCTACTACTGGCCACAATGAAGTACAACTACAAGAAATTGGCAGTTTGAGCAGGAAATAAAAACAAAACCAAGACAAATATTTTTAATATTCAGCTGTTATAGATGCATGTTTTGCATCCAATGTCTTGTGTTTCCTCTTTAAGAAATTAAACCATTGTGCAAGTTCTCAGTGCAGGGTTAGCCTGTTCCTTGTCCTCTGGTGTGACATGAAGTAGGTCACATGGTGTGTCTTCTTTAAGGTAGAGTTGGAGTAGCCATGTGTACATGTATTTTTCATGAGCTGTGCAGTGCAGTGCAGCATCCAAGCTGAGATGTCTTTCCTGGAAATCCCAGTGGCTCCGTTCGACTGTGGTGTGTTTGACGGCTGCTGAAAGTCGACAATGAGCAGTGGAGTCTTGAGTTGGATGGCAAACCTGTGGAAGTGTCAAGAGAGCTGAACAAGTGGAGGAGAGGGAGGCTCAAGGTTTGTTGCTAAATGATGGACCTCGTTATGGTCTTTCCCAAGGTTTCTCACCTTTTCTTATTTGGGTTTTAGAGTTTTTCCATATCGATGTAGTAGGGTCTGTTGGACCCTTGTGATGGTCTAACAAAAAGGATAAAAAAAAAAATCATTGCTTTACTTTCATTCTCTGATCTATGTTGGCGATTCCAACGGTTTTGTTAAGTTCTCCCAGATAAGTACTGTGGTGATTTAGGTTTATAAATACAAGAATAAATAGAATTGAATTGGACACAGTTCAACCCCAGCAAAAATATAGAATTGTAAGAAAGAATTGTTTGATTATTTAATTCCCTCCCTGCATAGAGTGAATAAAGATTATGAAGATGAACTCCCTCGGGGTATAAACTCTGGTGGTATGGGAAGGAGGCGGCTTGCGGCACGAGCTGATAGCTCTAGTGCAGGAATGCAAGGTACTGATTACATTCTGGTAAAGGTAGATGGCACAGGTGTGTAGAAGTGAGAGCATTGAAGTAAAGAGGTGGATATATTAAGGCTGCGGTCACATGCACAGCCTAAAGCCCGGTTAAAGTGTGCCTGGGCCCACTTCGCGATTTAGATCCGGGCTTTAGGTGCAATGTGACCACAGCAACTGTGCTTGGGCCCGGTTGCACGAGCACGCTTACAAAGCCCAGATGAGGGGGGTCACATTACATCTTCCGTTGTGACGCGCATTTTCACACACGTCTCTGCACTTTTGTATTCTCCGCTTGTGTTAAACCTTTCATACAAGCCCCGGACCAGGGCCAAACAAAAGCGTTTCCTACGGGAATAACTCCCTCTGTTCTGACCCTCGCTCTCTCAGTGTGGTGCTATTGCCATAATACTTCAGACATTAAAGAATCACTCTTTATTTAATTGCCAGAACACACCAACACACACACACACACACACATATCCTGCTTGTCTCCGGTCGCTCTGCTCGCACGCCACACTTTTCATTCATTAATTTAAATTCATTCTTGCGCTCGTTACTAAAGAGTGTGCGTGTGAATGTGTGTGTGCACTCGCATCCGCGGCACGCGCACACGCACACAAGGGGATTCCAGTGTTTAGGTGGGTTTATTTTCTATTCTCCCAGAGTTCAAAAAATGGTGAAGGCAGTGCAGAGCGTATTTACAGTGAAATTAGCAAAACAAAACTGACACTGACAGATAGGTCACCTTTAAGTTTCAAGTTACCTCCTCTGTAACCAGCGGCAGACTGCCTGTGTGCCAAACACGGCTCCTCTTTATACTCCCCTTGCCCCTCCCATTGAGCACATTATTTTGGTAGAAATTTTTAAGTATAAACAGGCAAAAACATATGGGCCCATACCCTAATTGGTACAACAGATACACACAGTATATTCTACAATCAAACATTACATCATTTTACTCTCAAAACATGTACATTTAAAACATGCCCAATTATCACATGGGCATAATTCCCATTTAACCCACCAGGAAATAGTGTCCTGGTTCGATCATTGCGCACAGACCCAGAGAAGCGCGACAGACAAATGTGTGTGTAAATGTATGCTTGAATGTAGGGCTGGGCGATATGGCAAAAACGTAAAATCTCGATTTTACTTCCAACTTTGGACGATTTTGATTTTTAATCAATTTTCATTAAAATCGCCAAAGACAGTTTGCCCTTAAAAATATGTTTTGATTTTTCCGCTCAATATTCAAGTTTCAAAACTATTTCTAATTTGTTTCCCCCAATGCGTATTATAAAAGTCTTGTACAGACTGCGCTGATATTGCAAGTATAATTCTTGTGCTGCTGGAATTCACAATATCCTTCATTCGATTTCACGATTTTCAAATTTTTCACAAATTCGATTTTTTCAAAAGCCGATTAATTGCCTGTATTCGATTTATTGCCAAACCCAACTTGAATATATTTCTAACCCGCATAAGTGTGCACCTTTGGCGGACTAGTAACTGAGGGGAGAAACGGACGAGAGGATGGATGATGCGTGTGGATGTTACATATGAATGGAAGGGGGGGAAAAAAGGGTGTGCGAGTGTGGTATGGCGTTTGTGTGTACGTGCCGGTGTGTGTGTGGCGCGTGCGGCTTGAAAGTCAGCCTTCAGTATAAATACAGTATTTGCACACATAGCTGAAACAAACCCGCTCCGTCACACATTGGCCCCAATATTTGAGAAAGACTGGTCTATGGTCTATGTGAAGTACTCAAAGGCGCTTACTAACGCAAGTGTTAGTACGCATTTCTGATAATTGTCGCGCATGTGTACCTGCGTACCACTTATGCGCACCCCTGGCTATAGCTCCATTTCCCTATCAGGCTTCAGAGCGTATGCACAGTCTATGAGTTCACACTCAGGATCAGCTCTGTTGACAACAGATAATTCAATTACATTTATTTTGTATAGCCCTAATTCACAACAGGTACCATTATACATGATTCAAAGGTTGAATATCAATATGTTAAATGAAAGAAGAGTTACTCTAACCCAAAAACTGTCTTTCACACATTCTATATCTTGTACCAGACAAATCAAAATCATAGAACATAGATCCATAGGTTATTTTCTTGTAAAGTAAGAAAAAGATAATTTTTCCTTTTCTACTGTGTTTTCCAGTTTCTCAATGTTGTTGTATTGTCTTTTGGGTTTTCTTCCTCCTTCATTTGCCCCGGCTGTTGCTGTTTCGCACTGAGAGTATTTTTAGTAACTGTAAAAGTGCTGGGCTGTTTGCATACATAATAACCTAGCAGGCAGAAGTGTGCATGACAATTTCCACCTCTGCGGAAACCCTTACATTTATATGCTGCTCTATAATTGCCCCTTATCTGTTTGCACTTTTTGAGAGCCGTCTCTTGTGGAGTTTTTGGTCCGTGGATGTGAACAGTTTCATAAAATTGAATGGCTTTCCTTCTGGCCTTGTTTCTCACTTAAACAACCGAATAGACCCAAGATGACACTGCTCCTTGCTCATTGTCCCCTGGAGATACTTTCCTACAGAAGCTCTGTTTGTGTGAATAAGGCCATAGTAATCCGTTACCTCCGCTCATGCTCTGTCTGTCTTGCACATAATATAACCTCATCAGAAGAGAAGTCCGTCTAATGGTGTTGTGGAGTTTTTCAGTACAATTGTTTCTCTCAAACTGCACCAGTTTTGGATCAATGCTTTATTGGGTATGGGCTAGAGTAAGGTTAGGGGTCAGAGTTCAGGGTTTGGGGTTGGAGTTCAGGGTTAGAGTTAAGGGTTAGAGTTAAGGTTTGGGCCAGAGCTCACTGTGGTTAGCTTTAGGACTAAGAATAGGGTTAGGGCTATGAGTTCGGGATTGGTGAAATCAGATTATGCTCTTACTATAGAAACTATATAACTACTTCACTTTTTTCTACTTTTCTGATGTTGTGCATACTTTCTGATATATATATATATACAGCATGTTCCATGATTTCATCATCATATTACTGACTCACACATTTGTTTTGGAATTAAAGGGTTAGAGAGGTTATGCTCAGAAGGTCGTGTGGGGAAAAGGGGATTGCCAATAACTTGCATTGTTTTAATGCTCAAACAAATAAACAAACTATGCATGTGCACAACATACAAATTGCTATTGCAGACTGTAATATATAACATCAGACACACAAAAACCAAGTCAATCAATCTTTAAAAAACACCCAACCCTAGTAGGCCTACCTCAAATAAAAACAGTACTCAAAAAGTTAGGTAGAAGTTCAAAGAACTTGCAGTGGAAACCAGACGTCTAGACAACTGTAGACAATTCTATGTTTCTGCCAGCAGAGTCTAGGGCAGTGGTCCGTGCAATTTTGATTTTAAATACAAAAAGTTCAATGAGAATTTGTGAATAAAAATACACAATTGCTCTACAAGCTACAAAGTATATTACCAACACTAAATTGAGCAATATACTACATGGTGTCATTTTGCCTGCTCCCTGCTGCGTGTGTAAGTGCATCCTCCGCACATGAACCATTGGTGAGTGATGGCAGACGATACAAACAGAGGATCAACAGAGGACGGAAACTAACGATAGATTCCAGTCTACATGATACTAAGAGCCACCCGCTGCTCTGAGAAATCACATACGCACATGCACAAATGCAGACACACTCACACACAGACACACACACACACGCTTGTCTGCAGACACTGCACTGGATGGATAAAAAAATGCCCAATAGCTGTTATATTCTCAGTACACTCATGTGGAGGGTAATTGCTCGCAGCTGCATGTGCATATATCTATGTTTGGCCCTGGTTGCGTGCGCGTCTTTTTGGATGGCTGCGCATGTGATTGGCAAGTCAGTGAAGAATGGCAATAGGATGGAAATAAACGTGAAAGAGAATGTATAATTTAGGGCAATAGGATATCAGATGGAGAGAGGAGTTATGTGGGGGAGATGAAAACAGACAGCCAATAGATTTACACCCAGGAGATACTGGACTCAAGGCATTACCATATAAACAATGTGTAAGTGATCATCTGTCCAATCACTGAATAATGAATGACTCTTGAAGAACAGTTGCGGCTGCCAAGTTTTAAGAAATTCCAAATATAAACCACAAAATGTCTTGTTCGGTTACAGTTTGTTCTTTCAAATACTGCAAGTGGCAACGAGCAGCAACCGTACAAGCTTCACTTTGATGTTAATGACAAGGATAGCAAACCCACTAAATGCAAACCAACGTTAAATACAATAAAAGCACATACAATAATGAATCTACAATGTAAGTACAGTACTTGCTGGACTACAAGCCACTATTTTTTTCAAGTACTTTGAACTTTATGAACCAATGAGTTTTTTGTTAGAGCTCCTGGGATGAAGTGGTGGCTTTGGACTAGGGGTGGGAACCTAAGGGTACCTCACGATACGATACGATACACGATACAAAGCTCACGATAACGATATCACGATAACGATTTTATCACGATATGACGATTATTGATATATTGGTCAAAAATATACAATATGCAAATTTATAGCATAAATAAAAGAAAAATTACTCTTTATTTCATGATAAATAGAATGGAGATGCGTAATGTACCCATATATTAAGTATTGATACCAATTCAAAAAAAAATATTTGTAAAAAAAAAAAAAAATCATTTTTTTTTTTTTTCAAAATTGATATCGATACTTGGCAAATGCTGTTGATCGTATGTAGCACACATTCCTGCTTCCTAGTGGGTTTTTGTGACACGAGAAAGTGCAAGATATTACACAGGACTTGTTTTGATATAATTAGGACTATAGTCAGAGCATGATGGCTTTATTATTTTGACTCCACCCAATTTTAGTAGGAATGTTATTGTCAAAATATGTGCATTTTGACAATAACAGTGCATTAAAACACATTAACATGTCATCATATCATTTTGTGAATGGTCAGAACATTAATCTATCAGCTTTGTTATGCTTAAAAAAACAAGATCTTATATTCAAGTGCTGCCTCTATGTGGACAACATGTACTTTCTGTATTTGTAGCTGATGCGGCTTTTGTACAGGTGCACCTATTATAATAGACCAGCAAGTACTGTACTGTACTGTACTGTAAAATGAAACAAATCATATTAATATGCAGAATATATTAGTTCCCTCACTGGTTAACTTTAAAGTCTGGAGTTTGTCAGAAAAAAGAGAGAGGTACATGATTTGAAAGAAAAAAAAAAAACGACCCAAGATCCCTCCCTCTTCCTTTCTGATTGGTCTTGAAGCCGCACGCCCACTTCTCCGTGCACACGCCAGGTCAATGGTCCAAGACGTGCTGAGGAGAAATTAGTAATTGAAATATTCCAACATTTAATCATAATGTATTATACAGCTCCTCACAGCAGCAGTAGAACGCTCCATTGATTTGACTATTTCAAAATGTCCTACCGATCATTAGTTCTTGATAATTGACCTCTCAAATCAATAATGGCCGCTGCCCTTTGGCAACGCACTCTGTGCTTGGACTTCAGGTGTGTAAATACTAAGATTACTCTGGACAGTAGTTTGTACACTTCGTCACAACAGGCTTTCAGCGCCTGTCACTTATTACTTCTGTCTGTGTGAGAGAAGCTATTGGAGCTAGCCAATAACATAAATATCAATCAACACATTTAATGTTAATGGGAGAATACATTATACATATACATTCTTAATACATGTGCACAGGGTTTTCAGAATTATCTGTTAACGCTTTCATGACAAAATTACTTTTTTAATACGTCAAAAAGCAATTGCGGTGAACCCGGAAGTAACTATTAACATTAGTAGAACATTATAGGACACATTTGCAGAGGATCTGATTATGGATTTAGGTTAAGTCTTTATACTTCGTTTTTATTGCAGATGTAGCGTCACCAAATGAAGCAGTGGTCCAGTTAAAGATCCAGATCTGGGGATTTTTTATGCAGCTCGCTTCCTTTGACATGTTGCTGTTATAGAAAACCACAAAAGATTTTACTTTGAAGTAACGTCCATCTAACTGTGAAAGTGTGAACATACCAAATTCTCATAGATAATAATAACATTTGATGTATTAATTCCCTGCATAGATGTGTACAGCTGCTGTGTGGGCACACCCTGAGTCTGGAGATGTGTGAGAGTGTGATTGAACAGTGTAAATGGTGACAGGCCCATTACTTCCTCTGAGGGCAAAACAAGAGCACACACAGCTGTCCTACTCAAGGACTCACCACATCCTTCTACAACATGTAATAAATGTTCAGTCCATTCAATATTGGCTCAGTGGCAATCAGAAGATATAATCCCAACAAACCAGTCCAGGGCAAACTGTGGGTAGTGTGCCTCCAGACCCTTCCCAGAGCTCACCTCATACCATGAATGGAAGACAAGACCTAATGGTTTGTAACTTATTATGTGCTACCATGTGCCTCTTTTTAAACCATTTTATTTCTCTGGAAAACCACCCAAAACATTATAAGTTATAATTTGTCAAAAACATTCCTCTGTAAATTAGTCTACAATACTGTAATAGTTCAATACCCATTATTTGCTCAAAAATACCTTCTTAATGTAGAGAAGCAATAAGGAAAATAAAAATATAAGCTATAAAGACTTAGAGACAAAATATGAGGCTTAAACAAAGTTTAAGCCTCATATTTTGTCTCAATCTTTCCCTCTCGTCTCTCTTCATATAAATAATTGTGTTTATTAAATAATTTTACAGAATATCCCAAATATATGTTGCTAAATTGAATGAAATGGTAACTGTATCCGGCCCTATGTATGACAATATCCCCAGAGAAAATAATATTTTCCACCCCAGCAATAGACCTTTTGGGAAAAAATAATTAACAAGTTGGATTGAGGCATGCATCGTTTAAAGTATGGTTAAGGAATTCACATTGGAGGTTTTGTAAAAGTTTTGTTCATCAGTTGTTCAAACCAAGAGAAATCTAAACACAGCATGTGTCTGGAAGACTAGAGCTTTGTCCGGACCATATATAGACATGTATCTTTGCTGCTGCCCTCCTCTGCATTCACTCATACAAACACAATTCACGGGCGCCATAATACTCATCTCTTACTGTACTCGCTCTGATCAGACCATCTCAAAACTCCTAAGCAAAACGTTAAGGCCAAAAAGCACTAGTCACTCTGACAATGTTATTTTTATTATTATACTTTTGTAAAAATAGCTCTGCTCATTTGTAGCTCTGATTCACTAATAATCATTACATGACTTGACACATGTAACATACCAGTATAGCCTCTGTACTCTGTATAACGAGCAATGCTTTTATAATGATAATATAATACATTTAATTATAACAACACAGCACACAGCCTGAAATAACTTTCTGGTAAATGAGCTTTCATTATGGTTCTCCCTTGCACATTTATTTTGGTGACACCCAGGATAATGAAGCCTGTCGCTGCTGAAACTCGCCATGACTTTCCAGCTGATGGTTAATGGAACTTGGACCTTGCAGTTCTATGTTTAGGTTCAGATAAGGTTATCATAGTTTTAAGTAGAACATGTATACAGTACATGTTTTTTGATTTCTTTAAAATTATAAGATCCCTGCAGACATCAGCTCTCTGTGCACACACAGGGTATCTCAAAGAGCTCGCATTTTGAAACACAGGGAAAAGGATTTGTGGCTCCCAAGACTCAGTTGAGAGTTAACAAGGGAAGAAGTGGCTGCTCTTTACAGCCCTGCGTGTCTAGAGCAGAAGGAACGTGGTTATGATTTTATTCACTCTGTGGGAGGGATACATTTGACATATTATTAATCATTTATCTCTAAAAAAGTCTCTTTCAGTTACAGCGCTTAAAAACTTGCAATGACACAATGCACTTTAACAGGTGACCCCAAAAATAGAGAAAAATCCAAACAAAAAAGGATTTTAAAACCAGAACTAATAGAGCACATACCCCATCAATGTCCACACCAAATTTCAGCTCAATCTGTGCTGTAGTTTTTGTGCAACACACACGCGCACACGCACACACAAACACAAAAGATGTATCTCCAGATCTCGATTTGAAATAGCGAATAATAATAATTACTGTAGTTATAGAGAGATTACTTATTACATTTTTCTAATTTCTACACAAGTATGAATAACTTAAACTGATTTTGCTTTCTTGCCTCATGTGATATCGGCATGTCCTCAGTATCTCGGTCCATACCACATTTATTGTCCAATCGCCGGTCGACGCAATGTCTACCTCTGTCTTGGATCTCCTCTCAGATTACATAAGAACATGCACAGACTGTGTCCTGCCACCTCTCCTGTAGATCCATTACCCCCAAATCCGGAGTTGACATTTTTCCTCCGAAAGACTGCAGCCCTGTTCTGAATCAATGCACAGCTCTATACATCTGTGGTCTGCTGCTGCTAAGTGGAGATCTTAGACTATCTGTCACTTAGTGTAAGGCCAATTGCTTCAGAAGACACCCGGGCCATACGTGCAGTCTATAGCAGAGCGGGGAGATTGTTGTAGCTCGTGTGATTGTGACTGATTGGGAAGGCTGCAGTGGAAATCAATAGTGGCAGCGCTGCAGCAGTTTCCTCCCCTCGGCCTTTCTCTGTTTGATTAAAGGAAGAGGAAGGAGCGCTCAGGATGGTCTGTCTTCTGGAGAGCCTGCTTTTGTCCCGTACACTTAAGTCTTTAAAGTAGATACAAGATACATCACAATTCTTGTTCTCCCTAAAACGGTTTTAAATATCTTTTGGATCACAATTGGATTTGATGTAAAGTAGATAGTGAAAGCTCCTGTGGACTCACCACCTGCAGGAGGATCAGTGAGGGGCTGGTGCTCTGTGTACTGGGTGCAGCTCTGACTGCCACCCCCCCGACCCAGAAATGGATTAAGGGGAAGAAAATGGATGGATGGATAGATAGTGAAAGACAGTCCCTCTTTAAGTAGGATTTAGTGGCGCAGTAGTTAGTAGTTGTTGTAGGAGTTTGCGCTTGTGCTTCACGGCGAGAAGGTCCTGGGGTTTGATTCTACCTCCAGGCCTTTCTGTGTAGAGTTTAAGATTAAGATTAATGTTCTCCCTGTGTCTGCGTAGGTTTGCTTTGGGTGCTCCGGTTTCCCCGATAACTAAAAACGTGTACCTGCGCTTCCTGTATGTTGACCTCACTCCCACCTCTGTGTGGAGTGAGAGGACAAAATCCCACAATAAAGCGCTTTGTGATTCTGGTCTGTGATATAAAACCTTACTTACTTATTTAAAGCTGGGGCACCTAATTTTTCTCTCATAAAGGATCCATGTTGTTTGTCCTGACGTAAAGAGATATAATTTATTCATTCATTTTCTACCACTTTATTAGTCAATTTTTGGGCCGGGGGGGCGGGGGTGGGCAATAAGAGCTGCCAGCCAATGCTCATAGCACCAGTCCCTCGCTGATCCTCTGCAGGTGCTGGGTCCATGGGAATATGGCTGCTCCGTCAACTGTGACACAGCCTTGGTCTTTCAGTGGGGGCTTTGGGCAATATTAAGTGTCTTGCTTAAGGACACAACAACAGCAGACATGAGTTGGAGCAGTCGGAGTAGGTGCCGTGGTGGGCTCTAACCTACGACCCTCAGGCCCAAAGGCCAATGCTCTACCAGCTGAGCTGCTGTAGCCCCTAAAATTAAAACGTTGAGAACTAATCCGACCATGATGACATGCTGTCTTCATCTCATTAGAATACATGTTAGCTCCCCCCCATCTAATTAATTTTGTCTGTTAAAGTCCAGTTTTGTAGTCCGCGAATACCATTCAATAACCCAATGTTATTTAAATGTAACTATAATTTTTTTTTTACTTGCGCTCAGCACTTCTTACATGCCAGTGCTCGTTGTCAGGGGAGTGATGTTTTGGCTGAGGACCACCTCCTTAGTCCTAAGACCCTATGTCTCAGTGTAGGGTTTGGACAGCACAATGACGCTACAGGAAAATATTCACACAGTGCTACCGGAGGTATTAGATCTTGGTGAGGGATGTTTTATTCTTTCTTGGACAAACATACTAGTCACTGATTCAATTCAATTTAGTTTTTTTGATAGCCCTAGATCACAACAGCATTCGTCTCAGAGTTCACCAATTCACCAATAACAGATCAGAAACAGTTCCAACACAGAAAATGCAATAATAACAAACACATAAGAGCCCATTGGGCCATTGGATAGCAGGATGACCAATGTCCATAAATATCCTGGATCATTACTATCCTTAGACCCTCCTGAATCGGCAATGAACAACTGAAAAACCCTGTGGGAAATATTTTTGAAAAATCTCCGGGAGGCCCGCAATGAGAGAGGAATCCACTCCCACGGACAGGCAGGCGGTAGAAGCAGGACTCGGGCTGTTAGGGCCCGGCGCAACCAGTTCAGTGATTAAACTTCATCTATAGACTCTGGACAGTGCAGCTATTGATCAACTGTTTTAATTATTGTTAAATAAATTACAAGAGCAGTCAATCCAACACTACGGCCCCCACAAGTCCCACTCCAATTGGTTCAGCGGTAAAACATCCTGTGATGTAGGATCTGAGTCCTTTTTATTTACTCGTACACTTTCACTATATAATACCACTGTAAGAGCAGACTTAGAAGTCAGATACATGCTAACTTGCTGCAGCTGTCCTTCACAGTCTAGAATAAAAGCAGATACAAATAGTAATGTTGCTAAGGGCTGCATACAACATGTTAGAGGGAACCTTACGTTTTCAAAAATAATAAGTAAAATAAAGTGCTAAAGGAAAAAGGGATTGAGTTTAAGCAATATCACAAAGCATAACAAACATTATTTTGGAATTTAAAGCCTTAAGAAATTGGACTTGTTTTCACGATTAGCTTCGCTGAATCATTCAGTAATCTGTGTTTTAGCTTTGTAATGAATTGCACTTAGAAGCAACCACAATGCAAAATCTCTAATCCATTCCTGCTGTTATAGTTTTTGGCAGCAAACTACCCAATTCGAAGTTGGATGGAGTCCAGTGCTTAGGGATACACAGCTTATTCAAATGCACTAAATTGCGCATGGGTTTTGTTGACAAGAGCTGTTTGCAAACTGTGCAGAACCATGTCAGCAAATAGGGATCTCCCCCGTGCAAATAAATACAATATTGTGAATCATTTGGTTCTAGCATAAATGCACTGTATATGCTTGCTCTACTGGAGAATAACTTGCCTATGATTTGTTGGTATAAAAGCGATAGATGTGTGAACGTGCCAGGAAACACCCGTAGTACGAGTGCTGTGAGTGTGAATGGGATTTTCTCTTCCTAGTGTTGTGGGAGGCTGCAGTGAGAATTACTTTTCTGATGCGGAAATGGTCCAAAGGAAAACTCCAGAAAAAAAAAATACCCTGATAACATTTAGGTTTTGGAAAAGCACTTGGACATGCTTCACATTTGAGCATTTCTTCAATGGCTTTATGCACATGTTATTATTGTGACTAATAGTTGAATGTATTTAAGGTTATATAGTGACGTAGACATCTGCAGCAGAAACAGATGAAAAACGATTGTGGATTATATTCTTGAATCTTGAAGCGGTGCCTCTATCTGAGCTCCTGAGCCGGCAGCCTTGTCTGGAGAAAGGGATACTTTGAAGTGACAGGTTTGTCATACATGAGCCCACAAACTCTGCTGCTCTTTGAAGTCGTCACCTCCCGCAGGGCTCTCTGCATCAGGACTGCGCATGAGCAAACACTACAAACAAATGTGCATATTATTTACAAATGATAAGTGAATCTGAGAGTGACAGTGTGGGGCCTTCCTCTGAACATTTTGCCTTTCCATACATAACATGGCTTGCAGTAAGAGAGCTACACTGTATTGATCTGAAAAAATAAAAAATATATGTTTTGATCCAGTCAATGTCCAGACCTAAATCCAATTGAAATTCTGTGGGAAGACATGAAAACTACTGCTTACAAACAGAGCTTACTTTGTTCAGACGAATGGGAAAAACTTTCAGTCTCCAGATGTGAAAAGCTTGTAAAGTCATACCTTAAAAGACTTCTGCTGCTGTGATCACAAAAAAGAATAAAAACATGACTTTTTCTTCCACAGTTGTGTGATTCTTGTGTAAAGTTCAGCTGTATAACTGTACATAGTGTGTGACCTCATACACTTCACCCTTGCAGCATTTGGCTACAGGAGACTTTCTCTCCACAAACAGACTTTGCCTGTCCAAAACTACAGTAGTGTATACATATAAAAATTGCCTCTTATTAATAACGTCAAGCATCAATAGTTCAGTTTGTCTTATTACCTTGTACATACTTACAAAAAACTAATCACCACATACATTTCTATACCTCTTTTATTCCCTTTTGGATTTCAGCCTTATTTTTGTCATCCCTATTATGTATTTGTCCATGCTTCATTTCTGCCTGCAATCAGGTGCCTGTGTATGTATTACACAAGTTTCCATCTAAATTGAATCCTGGTCTACAAAGAGTTTCCCAATCCCGACATTTCTTTTCCCTTTGAAG
The DNA here is from genome assembly GCA_964034765.1 of Knipowitschia caucasica. Taxonomy (NCBI): domain Eukaryota; kingdom Metazoa; phylum Chordata; class Actinopteri; order Gobiiformes; family Gobiidae; genus Knipowitschia; species Knipowitschia caucasica. The sequence goes on from OZ035823.1 coordinate 20,220,249, forward strand.
GCAGTTCTGTGCTTTGATGCTGCTGAACTGCTGCAATGTGACACTAGCTTAATATCTGCAAGGAGAAATCAGCGTTTCTCAAACTGCAATTGACTCAGAAATTAAAATGTTTCTGTAAGTGTGGACCATTCTAGTGTATTTCTGTGAAGTGCTTAGACAAAAATGGCCTTCTGTATTAGGGCTGGGCGATATGACTGAAAACTATATCACAATATAAGTAATTCATATCGGTCGATAACGATATATATTGATTGTTTTTTATTTATTTTCTAAAACGTAAATAAATACATTTGTCGTGTCGGCTAACACATATTAGCAGCCTTGTTTACAGTCACGGGGGCTGGAGCCAAATGTTTGCAAGCAGTCTCCCCCACTTTAGTCCTGGTTTAATCCTCGTTTAGTCCTGGTTTAGCACCTGTTTTCGAGTGTCCTGTGTCCCTGTGGCGGCTCCGGAAAGTTAATCTCTTGCTTTTGCCGAATGCATCGAGTCTCTGCCTCTCCCGCGCCGCACATGCTGTTCCTCGCAGGACATGTTTAACCATTGACACGGCACTGAGACACGATCTTTAGATCCAGGGCTATTATAATAGATCCATGATCCATGGACGCTACGCGTCCATGGATCATGGACATGGACATGGACATGGAGAGCATGTTCCGCAGTGGAAGTGTGTAGACGTGTTCCTTGGTGCTCCGCTGCTTGCTTCGCTTTGTAATCTCTTTTAATAGCTTTATTTACATTTTTATTCTACAAAACACGGATTACTCCTTCTGCAGACTTCAGCTTTGTGAAATTTGTCAACATTAATCATGTCCGGACGGAAGAAACAAAGACAAATCTGCGATGGCTGCTGCTCTCTGGAAAATGAGCTCAAATTTCTTCAAAAACGGATGGATATTTTGGAAACAGAAATGGGACTTAACCCGACTCTTCCAATGTGTGAAAATGGAATGAATGGACAGACTGGAAATGTAAGTTATGATGACGTAATTACTTTTCCCAAAATCAACAAAGAGAACTATTGGAATAAATGCGGCGCTAACCCCAAAGTTGACAAAGCTAAGAATGACAATGGGAGTGGAATTCTGCCACGAAATGTTTGCAAAACTTCAAATCGTTATGCTGCTCTGTTTGAAGAAGCAAAGCTACAGTCTGTTTCTCCCCCTCCGTCAAGGCCACGGTGTTTGCTGCTTGGAGATTCAGCCATTCGGAATGTATCTTTGAACTTTGTACAGACTTGTTCTGTGCACTCAGCCAGAGTGTCTGAGATAAGAGCTTTGTTGCCAAAAGTTTTATCTCAAACCAAGGATGTAAGTACATTGTTGATACACACAGGGGCAGTAGACATTTATGACAAATCCACCGAGAAGTTGAGAAGAGATTTTACTCTGCTGCTGGATGACCTTAAAAAAATTGAGTTAAACGTGCTAATCAGTGGCCCCATTCCAAATGCAGATGGAAAAATCGAGAAGTTTAGCCGTCTGTACCAGTTAAATTCATTTCTACACAATGAGTGTTCACGCAGAGGACTTGGATTCATTGAAAACTTCAATCTGTTCTGGAATAGGCTCGAGCTCTTTGAAGGGAAAGGCCCACATCTGAACAAATATGGAGTAAAAGTGTTGATGGATAACTTTGCATCTGCCTTAAGACCTCAGCCTGCGCAGCGCGTTCAGCCGTTGAAAGAGAGGAGGATACAAAGGGCGAGACCCTCACGGAACCCAGAGGTCTCGGCACCTCCACCGCCTCAAAAGAACTCAACACGTCCACCAGCATCATCATCAGCAAAGGATCCAGCACCAGCAGCAGCAGTGGCTGCCACAGCGTCATCAGCGCCTTCAGCATCAGCACCACCAGCACCAGCTGTGGCTGCTGCATCATCTTCAGCAGCACCTTCCCCACCTACAGCTCCCGTGAAGCCCCCCCCATTGCTACAGGCTACAGTCAGGCCTGCACTGGGGGCCTCTCAACCACCTCCGTCTCCACCAAAGACTCCCTCATCACCTTCCATGGACCCGGTTTGGGTCCCCCCCCGCTACATCCACTCCATCTAAGGAACATGAGGACGACCTTTCCCTGTGCTTTCCATCACTATTGGATTTACCGGAACACTCTGCAGGCATGATAAGATCGGCGATGAAGAATATTCCTCTCACACCCACTGTAGCCAGATCAAGGGTCCTATCTAACATTCATAACTTCTCCCCATACGTACCTCCAAAGCCACCTAGGGCGTCCAACTCAAATTCTCCCACAAAATCCACCCGTCCCTCAAATTCTACGAATTCACCCGCAAAATCCACAGGTCCCTCCCCTAACCCCAAAACCATTCCAGCCCCACCCCCCCCCCCCCCTCGTTTCCCATCACCAAGAACCCCTCCACCTCCACTCCCCCCTCGTCTATCTCCCAACTCCTGCCCCTCCCCTAACACCCATCCACCTCCAACCCCCCCTCGTCCAACACCCAAGAACCACCCACCTCTCCATCCTCCTCCCTCCTCTCCCTAGGATGCACAGGGTCTCTGCTTCGCAGCCACTGGCAGTCTAGTTAGAGGAGAGACCCGGCTGGGGCCCTGTCATGAAGCCACCTGTGCCATTCCCTTAGTGATAACACAAAGAATACATTACAGAAAGACATCTGGAGTTAATCAGTCTAATCTGGAAAATCTAATTCTTGTTCCGTGTAAGAATCAGCCGACCACAACCGCTGATACTGAAACTTTGAAACTTGCTATGCTAAATGTCAGATCTCTTTCTAACAAGTCTTTTTTAATCAATAATTTTATTTGTTCTTATAATCTTGATCTTATGTTCATGGCTGAAACATGGCTTGACCAAAATACAGAAAATGCAGTTTTAATAGAAGCATCACCACCAAATTTCAAATTTGAATCTGAAATACGGGAAAACAAAAAAGGAGGAGGCTTAGCTGCCATTTTTAGAGACCACTTTGTCTCCCATAGAATGTCTCTTGGGAAGTTTCCGTCTTTTGAATATGTGTCTTTTAAAATACAACAAAAACAATCTCCAATACTCTTCATAGTCCTATACAAGCCACCGCAGTCATGTCACAGTTTTATTGATAATTTTACCGAGTTGCTTTCAGTTGTATGCACAGATTTTGATAGTTTAGTTATTACAGGTGATTTTAATATTCATGTGGATAATGTTGATGACAGAAATGCAAAAGAGCTGAGTTCTTTACTTGATACCTTTGGTCTCACTCAGCATGTCAGTGGCCCCACCCACAGCAGAGGGCACACTCTAGACCTGTTAGTTACAAAGGGGGTGAATATTTCAAATATAAGCGTGGTCGATGTTGCTCTTTCGGATCATTTCTGTGTATTTTTTGACATGTGTTTCACTAACAAACCACCAGTGGACTCTGCAACTGTTCGAAGAAGACACATAAATGAAAATACAAGTGAACTATTTATGGGAATGATAAACTTTGAAAATGCATCGTATTCTACTGTAGATGAACTGTTTAACTGTTTAACTGTCACCTCTAGTGTTTTGAATGTTCTGGATACCGTTGCCCCTGTGAAGGTTAAAATAGTGAAAAATAAGCAGAAGGCGCCGTCTGAAATGATTGAAGGCTGCAGTAACAATCTGCGTGTTCTGTTTTCAACAGTTAATAGATTAACAAACCCCCCTGTTCAGATGCCATTAGAGCTAACTTCCAAACGTAAATGCAATGAGTTTGCACACTTTTTCAATGACAAGGTTCAAGGCATCAAAAACGCCATTGTCTCCAATCCACAGATCCAACAGCCAGAAAGGCTCTCTGAGCTAACTTACTTTGCACCTGTAGATAATAAAAATGTCCAAGAAATAATCTCCAGTTTGAGCTCCTCCACATGCAGCCTGGATGTACTACCCACTAGATTTCTAAAGTCTGTTCTGAGCAGTCTGTTACCTTCACTCACACAGATAGTAAACATGTCCCTTCATTCTGGAATATTCCCAAAGGCCCTGAAAACTGCAGTCATCAGGCCCCTGCTAAAAAAGAGCAGCCTGGATGCTACGGTACTTAACAACTATCGTCCCATCTCAAATCTGCCATTTATGGGGAAAGTCCTTGAAAAAGTTGTCTACCTACAGCTTACTAGATTTCTTATAATTAACAACTCATTTGATATGTTTCAGTCCGGCTTTAGACCCCACCACAGCACTGAGACTGCTCTTGTCAAGGTTACAAACGATATCCGGCTGAACACTGACGCAGGCAAAGTCTCAATCTTAATCTTGTTAGATCTGCGTGCTGCCTTTGACACCGTCGACCATGAGATCCTCTTACAGAGATTAGAGGACTGGGTTAGAGTCGCTGGCACCGCCCTAAGTTGGTTTAGGTCTTACCTTGAAGACAGGAAGTACTTTGTGGAGATTGGAGACTGTGTCTCAGATCATATGGCCCTGACCTGTGGAGTACCACAGGGGTCGATCCTGGGACCTCTTCTGTTCAATCTCTACATCAGGGGTGTCCAAACCGGTCCAGAAAGGGCCGCTGTTGCTGCAGGTTTTCTATCAGACCCAGCAGGGAGCAGAGCAGACTCCTCCCATTTCCTCAAATCTTCAGGTTAAGACTGAAGTCTCTTGAGAAAATGGGAGGAGTCTGCTCTGGTCCTGCTGGGTCTGATAGAAAACCTGCAGCAACAGCGGCCCTTTCTGGACCAGTTTGGACACCCCTGCTCTACATGCTGCCGTTAGGTCAGTTAATACGCAGAAACAAAGTGTCCTATCACAACTATGCAGACGACACTCAGATCTATGTCTCACTGACTGCAGGAGAACATGGACCAGTGGACTCACTCCTTCACTGTATCCAACAGATCAGTGAGTGGATGCAAAACAACTTCCTTCAGCTAAACGCAGACAAAACTGAAATGATTGTCTTTGGTCCCCAGAAACAAAGAGAGAGCGTCATCTGTCACCTACAGTCTCTCTCCCTAAAACCTTCAAACAAGGTCAGAAATCTAGGGGTAATACTGGACTCAGACTTAAATTTTAATAGCCACATCAAATCAGTAACATCAGCAGCTTTTTACCATCTAAAAAACATTGCCAGGATCAAAAACATAGTGTCTAAAGCAGACTTGGAGATTCTTATCCATGCATTTGTCTCCAGTAGGTTGGACTACTGCAATGGCCTGCTTACTGGTCTGTCCAAACAGGCTGTAAAACAGCTGCAGTACATTCAAAATGCAGCAGCTCGAGTCCTGACTAGAACCAGGAAGTACGACCACATTAGTCCGGTCCTCAGGTCCCTGCACTGGCTTCCTGTGGCTCAGAGAATAGACTTTAAAACAGCTCTGCTTGTGTACAAATCTCTCCATGGCCTCGCACCAAACTATATTAGTGACATGTTAGTACCATATGAACCAGCCTGGACTCTGAGGAGCACAGGGACTGGACTCCTGTTAGTGCCCAGAGTCAGAACTAAACATGGGGAGGCTGCTTTTCAGATTCATGCTGCTAAAATCTGGAACAGTCTTCCTGAAGATGTGAGACAGGCCTCCTCTCTGACAATGTTTAAGACAAGGTTGAAAACAGTTCTGTTTAGCTGTGCATACAACTGAGGGATTTTATATTTTTATCTTTTTTTTAATGTACTGTGATTATTTATGATTTTAATGCTTTCTTGTTCTGTTCAGCACTTTGAATTGCCTTGTGTATGAATTGTGCTATATAAATAAACTTGCCTTGCCTACGCATGGTGCGGTTGTTTTTTTTCATTCCCAGAAAGTTTTGCGGTTTGTAGTCGGCTGTGATAGGTCGAGAAGTCTCTGCCTACATCCCCCAGAATGCCGCGCGCTTCTGACTCGGCTTCACTCCCTGTGTTTCGTTCCAGTTTTTTCGAACGAAGTGAAGTTAAACTATCGAAAGTTCTATCGACCCCGTTTTCTATTGATATCGAACACGTGTCTATCGCGATATATATCGTTATCGTTTTATTGCCCAGCCCTATTCTGTATTTATATATATTGTCATTTACAATTTTTTTAAGAGCCTACATGTGCAAAGTCTTTGTTGTGTATGGTTGATTTAACATCAGAGGTCATTAGAATTGTCTGTTCAAAATATACAGTAAATAAAAATAGATTTAATTGTATAGCACAATTCATACATAAGGCAACTCAAAGTGCAAAAAAATCATAAATAATCACAGTACAATAAAAACAAAATATAAAATCCCTCAGTTGTATGCACAGCTAAACAGAACTGTTTTTAACCTGGTTTTAAACTTTGTCAGAGAAGAAGCCTGTCTCACATTTTTAGGAAGATTGTTCGAGATTTTAGCTGCATGAATCTGAAATGCAGCCTCCCCATGTTTAGTTCTGCATACGTATGCCTACAAGGAATTTACAGGAACTGGAGATTTTTTTGCCATAAAAAATGGGCAGCTTTGCCATCAGAGAGGAGAAAGAAAGTTTATTTGACAATATTATTTCACACAACCACTAACAATGCCTGAAGAAAGTTTTGATGTTATAATTATATCTAAATTTCTGGGTGTTTTAACCTTCTTGGTGTGGCTCCAGTGATTTAAGGCAGTGGTTTGAACGTGAAGAGGGTTCAAACACAGGGCAGTGTCCTTGCTGACTTGATGATCCTGAAACTTTGTTTGTCTGCCGCGCACACAATTACACGACTGATGATAACGTGCGGCTCACAAACTTGAAATGAGACTTCTTTGTCTGATATGAAGATAAAATGTCGAGGGCTTTTGCTGCTGATTCAGAGGTTAATAGAGAGGTCGTCTGCTCAGTGGATTAGTCACCATAGCCGGTGCTTTCCTGCCTGCGCTTCTCTCCATTATCTAATCTCAGGTTACCCACTAATTCTATTGAAAAATCAGGCTCCTTGACCCTGTTTTCAGCACACAATGTAAAAGACTGAGTGGAGGAATGTGAAAGCCAGTAAGAAAGGGTAATTTCACTCAATTTTATGAAAAGTACAGCTAATATTTAGACCATACACTTTCATTTAGTAAAGTATGTCTTTATCATGCTGCTCAATGCATTTTTCCTCAACTTGGTTTGGCCGCCAGGAAATCCGGGACACTTGAACTTCTTCCAGGTCCATTTAACTGCTGTAAATGTTTAAAGTTTGAGGAAATAGCCGCCATTTGGTTCCGGTGCAGATCCGACATGGTCTCATGACTTGCACCACAACTGCACGATTTGCTCTGCCAGCAGGGGTATTTGCAGCAGCTCAGGGCCAGATCATAGATATAGTACATTATCTGGGTAGGGTATTGCTAGCTTAAGCCAGTCTTCACTTCCACTATGGTTTCGGCCCCTGTGTTGCGAGCCAATGAGCACAGACCATTGATTTAAATGGAACGCTGGGGCTTGGCTCCACTCCGTTAGTGGAAGTTCATAACTTTATATGGGAAGAATAGACCTCCATTGATATACTGTTTATGGCACTAACCACCAAAATGTAAAATAGGCAAACATTTTCAACATATTCCAAATTGATGTTTCAAAACAAATAATAGGGGAATGGATGCTTCCTATTTTACTTTCATACTTCTTTTCATCTCTTGTTGTGTTATTGCTGTTATTCTTTAGCAGGGCCTACATGAAAATACTGCTGTTCATTTTAAAGTTTCACAAATTCATCAAGTTGCAATATATTGGCATTATACAGTTGCATAATCTGTTTACAGTGTCCTTGTTAACAACCACCATAAGTTACTGTACACGCTGCGATGTCGCAAGTGCCGAAAGAAAACACAACACCTCCGGCTTTCACCTCCGATCTCGCCGTCACCACAAGTTTGTTAGAATGATCTCAAGAGCCGCACAGATAGCAGCTTGTGTGCCACTGCTTGTATGTGGCGTGTCCAATGAAAAACTCTTTGTACCGTACGTCCTAATGACTGTTTAAAAAGTACATGCAAATAAATGACACCAATGTTAATGTGCAGTGGGATCAAGGTCGGTCCTGTTCGGCTGCCTAGAAAACAGCTACCAGCCGTTCATGCAACATTAGTCCCTTTTCAGCTTGTGGACATTACTAACAACAAGGCCCTTTACAAGTGGTGCAAGGGTAGAAAATCGACACACTCTGAAGAATACATGAAGGACTTCTGTGTTTATCTGAGCAGATTCTTTATTACATCCTAAATGTAATGTGGTTTAATACAGTTGGTTACTACAAGCTTTTTAAACAAGAGCAATTTCTGTAACGCTCTTTTCTGTAAATAACTTCAGTATTAAAGGTCTGCTCTGTGACCGTTCTGCTGCGGACTATACCTACATGTTGGAGTCGTAATGTTTTGCTCTGAATGTACTGTATCATGCAACTTTTGCGTTATTTAACTACAGATATCTTTACCGTATTTTGATATGAAGTTAGCATGATCATGTCAGCAAAATTTAGATGAACACAAACAAGTGGCAGACACTCCGCCATAGACGTTGACTTTTGATATTATGAATAGATTAGATTTAGACTGTATAAAAATCAAATCAGATCAATTATCAATCACGGGCACAAACTTTTTATGGTGGTGACACACATCAACAATTAGACAGATGTGACTGGTGTTGAATATGTCTTCATTATTAGGTTTCAAATCGGCTGGTTTTTTTTTAGCTCCAAATTTCTTGCCTTCATTGCCCTTGTCGATGTTAGACTGCTCTTATTCATAATCTCTCAGTGGCTGTATGTAGGTCAGTGGAGAAGGGGTCAGGAGAGCAGGAGGATCAATACACACTCAAAAACAACAAGTAGAAACGGGCCATACAAGTCCAGGTTATAGTCTCCTAGCGCATGGTCTCTTTATTTTTATTGATATGTTGCGTTATGATTAAAGTAGTGCATTGCTACATGCTAAGTAACTAAGGAAAGAATATTACTTCGTGCAATCAAGTGAGTTTGAGTAGTTCCATTCTAATGTCACATTGGCTTTGCCCCCAGGCCATACAATCACTGACCTTGAATATTCTGAACCAGAGGAGAGTTCAGTCTGACCAACATCCCGTAATTGCATCCTCGCCTGTAGAGCTGTGCGCCAACGTAGGTATTTTTTAAATTGTAGTAGAGTTTGGCTGTTGTTAGAGCAGAGGTTATGGGCTAAGTTTCAGCTATAGAACGCTTGTTTATTGTCAAAATAGATTGGTGGACTCCCGGAATGTCCCAACTCGTCATTAAATCACGGTGTGACCAGTTAAACAGTTGTCTATCTACTTTTTCTTTTAGTTTTACATTTTAACATGAAACACTTTGGCATATATTCAAGTGCAGCCTGTATTTGGACAAAATGAACTTTCTGTCAGTGTTGCTGGTGCGGTTTACTTACAGGTGCGCTTAGTAGAACAGCAAGTACTATAGTCATTGCAATATTTGGCTAAGCATTTTCTTTATCATTGCAGTATTCTGCTTCGTATTCTGCTGTGATAACAGCATAGCAGCATTCTTCTATGATAACGGAGTGACGGCATTCATTTCGTGATTTTCCGTCAATTTAGACGTAACTTGATTTAGTATTTCAGCCCGAAGCACCAAACCAGCTAATTAGTGCTTGTGTGACCAGCTCAGAGCAGCAGTGGTCTCATAATTATTGCCCCGGGAAAACCCCAGGCGTCATGTGCCCCGTTCAGCCCAGTCACTGTGACTGTGTAAATGGATTCAACTTCTACTGTTGTTTCTTTTCAATATGCAGATCTTGTTCCCCTTTAGCTATTTCAGCTCATGGTTTTAGCTTGTATAATAATAAATGTTAACTTTGTGTCTTTGTTTGGTTGCAGCATGTGGAAGGGCCTGAATGTCAACTGCACAGACTCCTCAGGCTACACTCCCCTGCATCACGCCTCGCTCAATGGACACAGGTGAGAACCTTTACTGCTCATGTATGTGTCTCAAAGCCACTGTAAGAAATGTTCACAAAACGTTTATTTGTACATATACAATGCATAAGTGCTTTATAGAACAAGATAGGCTGCATAAAAAGATAAATAACACAGGAAGAATTCCGTAATTTCTTTACGCTCCCATCCGCTCCCATCTCTGTGTGCAGTGAGAGGACAAGTGTCCAAAAATAATAACAATTGTAAACCGCTTTGTGACTCTGGTCTGTGAAAGGCGGTATATAAATAAAGATTACTTACTTACTTACTTTTAATGAGAAGAGTGCAGGTACAATATTTTTTTTCGTGTTCTCTAGCTGGGATACCTTCCTTTCCTCATAAATAATACATTTTGTTTATCCAAACAGAAAGATTAAATGTTGTGAACGATCATGCTGTATGCTGTCTTTATCTTTGTAAGAAAGAGCCCTGTGCGTCACTGTTTGACTCTCGGGGCTGAGTGAGGGTGATCCTCTTTCAGCAGTTTCACTCTGACGGGCAGAGTGTTGTCTTCAGAATGAGCATCACAGATTGGCACATCAGAACGACTCGGGAACCCTCATTGAAGGGGTGGGAAGTGGGAATTTTAATTAAAGACATAACTGTTTTATAGCCTGCTGCTTTCATGTGGGTCAAGTGAAGCATGTTATAGAACTACACATGACGGGGCAATACTTTGTAGAGAGTGTAACAAGCCGTGTTACAAGTGTGAAACTCGTCAAAGTTGCCATATGTTTGAAAATGTTTAAAAATGTTTACATTGCACGACATGGATGATAATTGTCGTAGTCCATTATAATGGTATTCTCTCTGATCCGGGGTCAAATGGTGACTTTAGAAGACTTAATGGTGCAGGTGTGAAAGCACCCTGAGTTCAAAGTGTGTTGTGGTGAAAAGCTGACACGGGTCCAACTAACTTGGAAAGCACAAGTCCTGTGTCGACATGTTGATACATGGTCATGTATAATAACAGTTTTTATAAATTACATTTACCACTACTATACTCATATTAGTAAGTGTAACATAAGTAATTATAATATTTAAAAATCAACCAGGTTATCATTAGCCATACAAAATATTATACTGATAATGAACAGATAAATAAACAAATGAAGTAGCCAACAAAACTCAACAAAATTTCCCATGTTTTTTTGTTCTTAGTCTTTTGCCATGACTATAGTTGTTTGACTGATGCTGGATATAAACTCTAAATGATAATTGATTTGTTACACGAGTACTCGGAGAGGCAGTAAGTATAACCTTGGTGTATGTCACATTGTATATTGTTCCATGAACACAATTTTCTAGCTGTGTTTGAGACAAGGAAATTGTTTCTCACTGGAGTGGAAAGTGTATGCCATGATATAGATCACAGTCTTATCATTAGTCCTGCTGCTGTCTTGCCTTTATCTGTTGATTTATTGATCTCTGTGACTCAGGGAGGTGGTGCTGAGGCTGCTGCAGTTTGAGGCCTCCACAAACCTGGCCGACAGTAAGGGTTGTTTCCCCTTGCACCTCGCCGCCTGGAGAGGGGACGTGGACATTGTGCGCATCCTTATCCACCACGGCCCGTCCCACTGCAGAGTCAACCAACAGGTAACTGCAGCCGCCAACTCATTATTATTATTATTATTATTATTATTATTATTATTATTATTATTACTTGAATGCACTGCAAATAGGTAATACATCTTGTTTTCTCTGTGACAAGACTTACATTTCCTCATCTGTCTTGTTATGTAATTTATGGTTTTAACTTTCCATGCAACACTTTCAGAGAGTGATGCATTGATTGATACGTATATACTGATACTGTAGATAAATCTTTATATGTTAATTACTCAGAGGTAGAAGCCACAACTCCTGAGTGAATTTCTATTTTTCTACTGGCGACTGGCAGGTACCGGTACTATTACATTTTCATGTTTGTCAGAATTGTCTGGTTGTACATGTTTTCTAAAATGTCTTTTTGAACGTGGTTGTACAAACACAGTTAGAGAAACTGCTCAGAGCTTCACCTCGTCTGGAAAGTGAAAGCTCCATAGGCGGCGTCATTAAGGCAGCTGTTAGACAGAAGTTTGAGCCTCAGCTCTAGGAGCATTCAAGAGGCTCTGCTGCTGTCATTCCTAATCATCAGAAATGACCTTTCCTCCATCCTCATTGAGGCTGTGAGCTGTGTGCTTACAGCTTAATGATTATGTCATATTCTGATGTCTAATTTTAATAACGGTCTACTCTTGATCGAGAGACATTGTAACCCTCATGCTACCAGAACATACCATGCCCAAAAAGCATTCTGTTCAATATCAGTCTAATTGTTTTCTTGCTTGAGTGGGTAAACCCTAATTGTTTGTTGTGATAAATAGCAGCAGCTTTCCTGGAGCAAAGAGGTTTGTCAGCAGGAGAACCAGGCCATTTCTCTTTTCTTTTTAAGCTGTCAATGGCTCTGGAGAGGCTGAACAGGCAGCATCAGCCCTCGAAATGTACTGTGGAGAAGAAAGTGTAAGCAGATTGGAAGATGTATGGCTTTCCAAAAACAAGGATTTATTATGTCAATCAAATTTCTATCGAAATATTGTGCTGTTAGTAGAGTAAACGATTATTAACAGTGAGCAATCTTATTTTAAAGGATTTGTGACACCTATGGCCTTAATACAGTTATCTGACCCTGCACTGCTGCTTTTACCTTGTACACTTTTTCTGATTTTATTACCATCTTAAACTATGGCATTTTAAATTTATTTTATATTTTCAAATACCCATTGTCCATATCAGTGTCCCCTTGTGCTAAACTGCAGGTATAAATCTTTAGGTAAAATTTATGAAGCGTTTGTTGTATTTATGGCACATGGGCTCAATATTTTCCCACCCTCTGCCCTGTGTGCTGTTAAGAGCACGACCTGCATAAATTACATTCCATGATATACTGCGACTGCCTCTTCTCTCACACATAGGGCCCACCAATCATAGCTCACTCCGATAAAAAGATCTACCCATGGGTCAGTGGTTCACTACAACATAACGTTTTGTCACACCCTCTTCTTTGTAGTCAGGCATTATTCTCAAAATACTACAAAAATCACCTCTAGGTCAAATGTTATAGTATTTATGACTATTATATAACTATACAAGCCCTGTATAAGCCTTTTCTCGTACATAATAACCATGACAAAAGAAGAATAACTCGGCCACTTGTCAACTGCATTCAACACAGGATTACTGGGACACGTGGACTCCGTGTTTGCTGCCTAATTGGTCCCAGTAGTGTTTATTCACAGCTGCTTTTGTTTATTACCAGAACAGAGTGTTTAAGAGCGAAGAGAAGGACCATAAAGTGTGGGAGGCTGAGACTGGCCAATGGATTGTGATGGATTGCAGATCACAAAGAGCTTGCACTATAAAACTACAAGGCCAAATGCGAGCTTTAACTTCCATGCTGTGGGGTATGCACCAAATAAGGAACCCGACTCGACTTGGTTTCAACTTGACTCATGGGCACTACTCATCTTCTGAACAACACTGTAAGTCTGTCTGCACGGCTCTACAAGTGGATTGAGGATTTATTGAGCACTAAGTTTTATGTATTTTTTTATTTTAGGAAACTTTAATTTTGATTATGTAACTTTATTCTCTCTAAATACATCATCATCTGACATCGGAGCATTGGAGCGATAAGAGGGCAGAAGAACGTGTACAACTCAAAGGGAAAAATTATTAAATAAGCTTACGTCACAGTATAAACATGGATATTTTCCCCCCACTTAATCATAACATAGAAATAAAAAAGGAAAAGGTGAAACAAAAGCTTAATTGTGCTGCAGTACATGGAGCTTTTAGATACGCATTACCCCCGAAGGCATCTTTTTACAAACGGCCGACCCGCACTTGAAACTAGACCCTTTCAAGGACCATCTCTGTGTGTGTACAAACAGCCAAACTCTCCAGATTTAATGCATGTTTGTAAAGGGTTGTTGATTTACTGATCCAACTACTGTGACATCCTCATCCTGCGACTATATCGCTTTGTCTGCAGCCGATCAAACCCAATATCGTCTCCTTTTTCAAGTCTGCTCACTTCTTAAACCTGACTGAAGTGTAGCTCTACATGACGTGAGTGATGGTAAAGGACTGAGCAGTTTAATTGTGCTGATGACAGACTGACGGCTGCTGATTTCAAAGACAAGTCTCTCTTCCTGAGCTATAAGGACACTTAGAGCAGGCAGGGCTGTTAATGAAAAGAGTAACGAGATACTGTAAACAGCATGAAGACATCAGGATCAGCACTTTCTTATTATGAAGATGATGCTGAGTCAAGACGTTTCCCCCACAGTTATACCATAACCTGCCACCTGCTCCACTCCGACCATTACTCCCACACTTATTATATATTGGTGAGTCTCTAGAGGCCAGTAACCTTATGTCTAATGCCGTTTACACGTTATAAAATCCAAACGAAGCGCTCAGATCTTGGCACAGAATCATAATCCTTGTCTGCTCAAGGTGAAAAACACTGTCTCACATTTTTTATTGAACTTAAGGCTGCACTTTCAGGGAGACAGTCACATTGTTTTAATTATACTGCAAAGCATCCATCAAAGGAGTTTTTCTAACAAGCTCACGCATAAGAGATAAGATCAAGACAGATCAAGATCAAGATATCTTTATGGAAATAATCTGTGTGCTGGTCTTGGATAAATCGAAAGGGATAATAATAATGCATTTGTTTTTTATACCACTTTATTGGACACTCAAAGAAGCGTCATACAGCAGCACCAATCATTCACTCATACACCAGACTCATACTAGGCAATGTGGTTAAATGTCTTACATAAGGACACAGGAACAGGTTGGCACTTTACTGACCCAGCGGTGCTATTGTGACAGGTCTCCCATCACAGTGCTAAACAAGCCCTGACCTGCTTAGTTATGCCGTGATCTGGCTTTCACATGCAAGTGGCGCCACAACCCTATACATCTTAAAACATATGCATTCAAAGTGAATTTCAACCTTATTTATTTTCACATGATAATGGAACGCACAAAGTTGTATATTTTCCGCTTACTTGACAATATTTGACAGTTTAAGCATAATTGAATAACTATCTAGTTTACTCTTCCCACTGTGATAAGGTGATAAAAGCACACTGTTACTCTAATTTAAATAGATTGATTTTGTTTAACAGCCTGTTAAACAACATCCTTCAGTGGAAAAGTACCTTCGGGCTGTGCGACCATACAGTTATGTGGTTCTGATGGTTGTGGTTCAAAATGAAAGCCATATGTTTCAGGATAGTCAACAGAACCTGACAGCTCAGAGGAGAATCCGTGGGAAACGTCAGGCTCGATTAATTGATTCTGTCAAAACATAATGAGCCATACGCTGTTTTCTTATGAGTAATTTGTTGTCTCCGTGTACAGTATGTTGCACTAATTATTTTTGAAGTGACTGATCACGCTTAAAACCAAAACAAACTCCAGTGTTGCGGAGGGTAAACTGTGTGAAAAGTCTCTGTCTGAGGCGTTACAGCACTTCTTGTTATTTTGTTGCGTAATAACAACCATAGATCAACATTGTGCCAAAGAAAACCATTCCTGGAGGTGAAGCAGTAAATGTTTTCTGGCTCACACATTGGGCAGGTCAAAAGCAGATCACTTTAATAGCTCCCATGGTACAGTTCTGTCAAATAAATGGTTGTTGCTATTTCCCAAGTGTTATATTTAAACTCTTTGGATGGTTTTAGTGTGAGTAAGATGTGTGGAGACTGGAGAGTAGACAGTCTCTGTTTTCAAGCATTACATTCTCACTTTGCTGCCCCTGAATACATACACCATCCAGAGATACCTCCAACTTCTGAAATCAACAATTCTATTCAACTATTAAAACTAAAGAATAGGATTTTTTTTATTTTACTTCAAAATATGCTAGGTCACTGGATGAACTAGAAAGATCAAATGCCCTCTGATATTATTGTCATGGTCTGGTCTTTTATTTGAAATTTGATTTATTTTGTTAGCTTATCTGTTGATTTGCCTTTTTGAGTTCTCGCCCCTGTTCCATTGTTTGCCCCACTCTAATGTGATTCACCTGTGTCTCCCTGTGTATTCATACCCTGTCTCCCCACTTGTCTGTCCATTGTCCATCTCACGTTTGTTCTGTTTTATTGTTTATTACGCTGGATTATTTTCAGTCTTGCATTTTGGGTTCATTTTTCACCACATGCCAATTATATCTTAAGTTCCTCATTGAATCAACCCGCTTCAACCAAAGTGTATGTATTTGTCGTGACCACTTGAAGCCAACTGGACAAATCACCTTAAACAATACATATACAAAATGCATAAATTCAAATTATCTGATGCAGTTAATCTCAGGTACTTTTAATTTGTCTTTATAGAGTTAATCGCAACTAATAGATTATTGAACAACTCATTTAGTAATTGAATAATTGTTTTTTCAATTCTGTCTAGACTTAAACGTGACGAATAGGTTTTATGACTCAAATGATTCTCTAATGACTACAGAATGAAATTAAAACGTTAATCAATCAACCCAAGAAGATCTTCCCAAGGGCCATAACTCCAGCTTTGTTGTGGTCAAATGTGTACGTAATAATAATAATTTAATCAAATCGAAAGAATAATCAGCCATTTCAAAATAATCGTTCATTACAGCCCTAATAGAATTTGTTCGTTTATATCTTGGAGAATTAAATGGTGCCAATCCGATGTCCAAGTACTCTTTTCACCCCGGATAAGTCGTGGCTCAAAGTTAATAAATCCCAAATCGTTTGCGTTGTGAGAGAAACTTGAGCCTCTCTCCACCACTTTGAGAGCCATGATATATGACTCAATCAAAGAGTTCTGGCTTTTATGTCCAGCCATGGAGTAATGTTTTTCCTTAGGGTCCTCCAAGGTCTGTGTACGGATAGCACACTTGTGCTCTGTGAGGCGCACTTTGATTTTACATTTAAAAGCATGTGGCAGGCTACACTTGTTTCTTGCACTAGTAAACTGCGTGTACATATACTGATGATAGATCGATCATATAGTGTGCGTACATTGGCTTGATTTGTGTTTCAGTGCCTCCTCTTTGCTCTAACCAGTCCTGAGCCAATGTTGCTGGGACCATGAGCTGCTGATGTGAAGCCAGACTCATCCCTTCATATCACACGATCGGCATTAACATGCTGTATGCTTGAGCAAACAGCTCTCTGCGCCTGGTCGGCTCTGCTCTCTCTGCAACCTCTGTCTGTCTGATAAGGCTTGGATGTTTACATAACCGTCATTTTTCATTTACTGATAGAACGAGCATGGCATGTATACATGCATGCGAGTCAATACAAATAGAACAATGCTTTAATACTTTGTCATTGTGCTTGCTCACCCCCTCCTGATGTTCATGTTGTATAGAACCAACTATCAATGATAACCTGCTCTGACTTTTGCTCACACTCCAATCAGCAACAATGCTGAGATAAAATCGAAAAGCTGTCACACCATGTAATGGAAATGTATAGGGCTCATTCAGAAGATGGAGGCAGGATTTTCCTTCTGTCAGCCCAAGCCAGCATCTCTGTGGCTCCTCTCAGACAAGGATGAGATTTCCCTTCTTAAACTGTCAGTGAGAACAGCAGCATGCTAGACTGACAAAGACCATTTGTCCCGTGGGTAAAGTGTTTTTAAAGGTTTAACATATGCCTTTGTCATTCAAATGATTAGTTATTTTGTATAATTTACTTTTCTGTTATTATACACTATTAATTTAATTATCAACTTGTTGATATCAAATGGAGGCAGAATGACATGGAGGGAGATTAATGATCTTCATGGAGATGAGCAGGTGGCTGACTCCACATTAACAAGTCAGGTCTGTTCACAGAAAGAGTGTAAGCTTTTGGTATTTTAGTTTATTTAAATGAATGTTTATTTATACCTCTTCTTGCCTGCACAGTATTGCATTGATTATTACAGCATCATATTTTTGAGCATGGAGAAACCATAATGCCATTAAACAAATCACTTATGTTACGTTCATTGATTTACAGCATTTTCCGGATTGAGGCTCATGTTTTATTAACTCAAAGAAATAGGTTTGTAATTATAATATGTAAAATGAATCACGCACACAGTCTTTATGGTCAGTGTCAACCTTTCATCTATCCTGAGAATTAAAGAGATTGCTTATACCTTGTCTTGGTTGGTTCACACAGTAACTTTGCAAATATGTGTTATTATCTAAGATTTACAGTCTATGGTTATTACGTAATGCACGATTATTCCCTCATAAGTAAAGAAGATGTGTAAAACCATACAGCGGCTCTGGAAGCATCCACTTGAACATGAATGAAGGGGTGTGTGGAATGCTGGCTGCTGATTGGCTGAACCAGGGTCCACTCACTGCTGCAGCATCACGTGTGGCACATACAGACACTATCTCTCCAACTGCTGAGGGGAAGCAAGCGACATTGTGGGGGGCTGCTGAGGCCAAGCTCTGAGAGGCGGAAGCAAGTTTAGAAATATGAGAAATGTGAGCACGTTATGGTCAGTGTTTAGAAATATTATGGGGAATATTTGATGTGCTGAAAATGCTGTATGAATAATTATTGGCAACTTTTCAGGACACCCCTGAAAAATAGATTCTGAAATCTTAGTGGGGCTTTCCTTGTTTATCAAACATCAGTAATTCACACTCTTGTAAGCAGTCAGCACAGAATCATGACTGGGCTTTCCACAATTTATTCTACTTCCAATTATGTAACAATTGTTTGCTTTTGAGGGCGACAGTGCCCTGACAGTCATGGGTTTGATCCCCCCACGAGACCTTTTCCACATTTTCTCATTGATGTCTGCTGTTGTTGTGTCCTTGGGCAAGACACTTAACCCCACTTTGCCTGAAGCCCCAGCGGAAAGATCAAGGCCGCTTAGGACTCACCACCTGCTTGAGGATCAGTGAGGGGCTGGCGCTCTGTGAATTGGGTGCAGCTCTGATTGCCCCCCCAACCCATAAATGGATTAAGGGGAATTGGAAAATGGATGGATGGATGTTTGTGCTTTTATCACATTCTCATCATTTGTTTACACATTTTTATTGTCCCAGACAGTTTGAAAGTTAGAACCCTCCTCTTTCCACTTGCGGTTTGCTCTCTCCCTGGGGATCACATGCAATCTTCCAGCTCTTGACAGGAGCTCTGCAAATAGCACAAAGTTCCCACGAACATATTTGGTTTCCTCATTTGAAATCAGCTTTGTCATTGTCAACGTTTCAGGACTCGGAGTGATGAGTGAGTAGGTCCCTGCTGTTATCATACGGGGCAGTCCATTTACCATAACGTTTCCTTCAATATGATAAATGTCATTCAATCCAACTCAAGTTCTTTTTGTATAGCCCTAAATCCCCAAAACAGTCGTCTCAGGTGTCTTTATGCAGTTGTCGATTCTCAAACCCAGATCAGGAAATCAAACAGTTGGAATACAGGAAATGTAATAATAACAAACACATAGGAGCCATTGGTCTACAGTGGGTGGGATAACCAATGTCCATAAATGTTAATTAATGTCCATAAATGTCCTTAAAATGATATTTAAATATTAAAATGAAGAACAATTACTTAAAGTGATATTTCAAATGTTGCTTTTACCATTTAAAACAAAGGTAGGGAGTCAATCATTTTTACACGTGCCAAAATAAGGATGGGGTTATAACTGATGTGACCAGAATTTTCTCTGAACTGAAATAAAACCCAGCAGTTATGAACGCAAAGTTCTGGATGAGAAATATGCTTTGATAATTGTTCACATTATGCAACCAAGGAGGGCTGGGTTCCATTGAGATTCTACTTTCAACTCTGTGCTGCTTTTGACCATGTGCAATGAAACTATGAAAGTAACACAACCATTATAGAGCTCCTGCAGCTTACAGTAAAGCCGTAAAGCTGTATATCCAGTACATTTATACACCAACGTCTCAATTTGATCTTTGTGTGTTGTAAATATTATCCTATACTTGTGCTCTTTCACTACTGGTTAGACTCTAAACTGCATTTCGTTGCATTGTTCTGACTTTGTAATGACAAAGTATCTAATTTAATCTTTGCATTGTTTGTCTTTTGCCAGAACCATGAGCGGGAGACTGCGCTCCACTGTGCAGCCCAGTACGGACACTCAGAGGTGGTGTCAGTGCTGCTTCAGGAGCTCACGGACCCCACCATGAGGAACAGTCGACAGGAGACCCCCCTGGACCTGGCGGCGCTCTATGGGAGACTACAGGTGAAAGCAACTGCTACAAGTTCATGTTGTTTCTTTCTTTTTCTTCTTTTTATAGTGGTTGTCCATGTTGTATGTAGCAGTACTGTATCAAAAGCTGATCCCAGTGAAATTAGGAATGGGAATCTTTTAGAGTTTGCCAATACAATAATCTCCTAAATACAAGGTCACAATACAATAAATTGGCAATTATTATACAGGGAAATTTGATACATATTTTGTCGTTAAGTGATTCGATACAATTCAGTAAAAAATAAAGGCTTTCGGCTTCTTAATTGTGCGTCTAATAAAATTTATAATATTACTGGTGCATTTCATTTATTGAAAACTCGTCTCAGCCTTATGCTTCTGTTTGTGGGTCTCTATTTCAAAATATTACTAATTACTACAACATTACAGAATAAAACATTGAGATTGTATCTGTTGTTCAATCTCTTGTTCTTGTTCTCCCCGACTGTCTGTGTTTTCTGTATTTTATTATTGTATGACTTTTATCTTTAGGGAGACTATGTACACCTGTCCAGGAACTGCAGATGAAAAATAGCCTGCTTGGCTAATTCTGGTGCATTTACAGAAATGTTTTATACATGCACAATGTCCCTGTCAACTAAACTAATAAAATAAAGATTAATAAATAAAGTATCTCATTAGAAAATATCAATGCTTATTTTTCCTTTTTTTGCACACTCCTAGTGGCATAGTCAATGATTTGCACATTTTCTATTAATGCAGGTTTAAACTTATACAAACTGTTCTCATTCCATTGCCAGACTCTGTAGCAAGAAAAAGTGAAATTAAAGTTATCTGTTATCATTTAAAGAATTATCTATGCATGTCAGTGATTGTGCCTGTACTTTCAAAGAATATAGTTATGTTATTTACAATTCCAATGTTTTATAGATGGGCTGGTATCTTCATATTATCACTATAACCAAATGCTCCAAGAAAATTGAGATATTATTTGTTGTCATATTTCTACTCCACAGTGTGACATTATGAATAATGAATCATCATGAAGTGGTTTTCACAGTCAAAGCTTTCATTCACACATTTATGCACTACAAACCAAAATGATATTCAGTACTTCTCCTCCACTTAACTTTCTTTGAAATAATTCAGGGGTGTGATCTCATGGTTGGTCTCTACTATGGTTGGTCTCTAATAATATAATGCATGATTATAGCAATTGCATTTTCCCACAGCACTATATCCAGCAAAGAGGAGCACACATAGAACGCTAGAGAACGTTTGACTTTGAATATTGACACTTAGACTGTTTCGATTCAGTTAAAAATAGGTTTATAAATGTTCCCCAAATTATATATTGTAGAGAGGGGTAGAGAGATAGTTTATATGATTGAAAAATTATGGTTTTGGCACAAAATAATCTAAATTGGCCATTCAGCTTTTCTCTATGTTTTGCTTTTAATGTGATATATATTTAACACACACTGGTGGACTTTAAAACAGAGACTGGTTGGCAGGTTTACACAACCATCTGGTGTCTCCGTCTGCTCTGTGACCGGGACAACAGTGGGAGTTAGCTAAGACAAGACCGCAGAGCAAAAGCATGACAGTCCATGCAGGAGGGGCTAATTTTTTACATGTCATAGAGTTTCCCCTTGATGAACACAAACATTCCCTTTTAGGTTATCCGAAGAGATAAACAAACGCTTCATAGTTTTCACAATAGCCACACACACATAGGCGGAGAGTAATTGCATTCAAGCTCTACAGGTTTGTCTGAAAGTGAATGAATAATTTATACTGGCAGCAGCGTGGTACGGCTCCCTCTCTTGCTCTGCATATGAATGAGGGGGAAATCCCTATAGCGAGAGATACAGCTGTGCGGAGATGCAGCACAAGAAATGGGGGAACGTTTTCACAAATACTATGACGCAAGTTTACACAAAGACTCATAATAAAAGGAATCTACCGCTGAGAAGACTTATTAAACAGCTACTCAAAAGCTGGATCTACCTACACTGGACCTCCCACCGTCGGGGTGATTGGCAGTATTTTTAACTCAACAGCTCACAGAGGAAATCATCTCTTAAAGTGTGAATGAAAAACATGTAGTCAATGACCCTTATGACAGGTTAAAAGTCAGGGGCAGGTTTCAGGTATAACTGCTGTTTATGAGTAGAAGTTTAGATATACAGTATGTAATTAAATCTTATCGTCGCTCATGATAACTCAAACTTTATTTTGATTTAGTTGAATCTGTACCTAAGTTTGAAACCATAACAAATATTATCTAAACTGGAAAGTTTTTACAGGGAAAACCAAAGCACCCAGCATAAGCCAATGCAGACACACGGAGAACATGCAATTCCACACAGAAAGGCCCTGTGGGGAGGTGGAATCGAACCCAGGACTTTCTTGCTAACCGTTACTATTCGCTCTAATGCTAGTTCTGTGTTAGCTCAAACCATTCTAAAACAATTCTATGAAGATAAACCTTTATGTATTTTCTACAATTTTTAATGTTAATTCATGGTCATTTGTATTATAGTAGGGCTGCGTGATTAACAGCATTTTTTTATTTTGTTTACAAAAAGCCAATACAAATGGTTATCATTAAAATATTGGTAGATAGATATTTCTTCATAATCTTGCAGCTCTATATTGTAGTAATTTACTAACTGGTCACTAATTCTCAAATCATGCTTTAAAGATGATTGTTTGTGTAATTGCATCTGGGGCAGGATCAGAACAGAACTTCTGATACTGCCCTATTGAGTGACATCATTGCTACAAAATGTGTATATACATTTTGTTCATGTATGTATGAACACAGTTTTCTTAGTCTAAGGCAGGTTTTCTATCCCGATCTATGCTTTTAAAGAAGAATCGTAACCCTCAAACAAACTGTCAGCAGTGATTTACAATAGTTACATAATTTACTAAAATAATCTATGTGCTGCACTTTGAAAACTGAAATGTTGTATTGTTTGTATACATAAAGTGGATCAGATCTTTGTATTGACTCTATGGTGGATTGACAGGTGGTGCGGATGCTGGTGAACGCCCATCCCAACCTGATGAGCAACCACACGCGCCGCCACACCCCCCTGCACTTGGCGGCTCGTAATGGACACTACAGCACGGTGCAGACGCTGCTCGACGCTGGCATGGACGTCAACTGCGCGGTGAGAGGAAGCTCCACTTTGATTGCCCTCTGTTGGGGAATAAAGAGAGATTTACGACCGTGCCACGCAGACGGAGCATCCTCGGGCTTAGAGTTTTCTCTGTCCCCTTACATCAAAACAATATCACAGGACACAAGAGAAGAATAATGCTATATTTCAAAAAGTGTTCGACGAGTAGATAGAAGCTGTGGTATTTGATGATAAACTTTGCCACATTGTCCAAAATGCACTGATGCTGAGATTTGTGCCAGGATGAGTCGGGGTAATGCATTCTCTTTTGAAAATATCATATTCTCTAGACATAAAGTTCCCCAAAGATTACAAAACATCATCCATAAGTCAGCACGCAAAGTTTAAATATTGTTTGGATTTCTTTTACCTGCTGAATTGGGAATTTTGGCTTTTATTGTGAGAACTGTGGCGCCACCTGCATGTGAAAGCCAGCTCCTGTCATACCTCTGAAGCTAAGCAGGGCAGGGTCTGGTTGTGATGGGAGACCTCTGGAAACAGCAGGTGCCACAGTGGGAGGAGTCCAATAATTGTGGACCGTTGATCGATTTGTGTTGCCCTGTGTAGGAAAGGCACTCTACAAACATTGATTGATTGATTGATTGGGTGTAAAGTCCCAGGGCTCAGCTAATAGGAATCAGGCTAGAGGGGAGGGCACGGGGCTATCTCCTCGGGGAAGGTGAATACAGAGTAACATAAGTTCAACTTCCTGAAACAATATGGTTATTTTCTGAGAATGTTTGTTAGCATATACAGTATTGTGTTGGGCCAAGTGTAACAAAAGTCATCACGCTCATAATAACCACCAAACAACCACTGTTGGTTCGAGAACTACTGCATAGAAAAATCTTTGTTGTTGATTTCTTTGAGTAGAAAAGGGCAATGACAGCCCCTATTCCTTTTCATCTTAGAACAGAAAATGTGGATATTTTAAAAGATTTTTCATTTAAAATGGAAGGAAATGGAGAGGTTTGATTTGATTGTTTTATGTACGAAGATTAAGTTTAAATGACCTGGGTGTTCCTAAATCCAAAATCCACTCTTTTTGAACAATGATCAAATATTTGTCTCACATTGTGTTTAGCTGTCTCCACACTCTTTTGTTTGTGTTTTTTTGTCTCTTTTTGGACAGAAAATTTATAGCAACAGAGGTATTTCCAGGCGGTTTGTTTCTGAAAGTCTTGTTAGAAATGGCCATGGTCTGCTGCTTTTGTTTCTTTCCTCCAGAGACGGTGGTGTGCTATTTGACAGAAAGAGAAAAATCACAAGACAATGCTAACTAGTTTGATACACATTACCTTTTATTTGACCAATTATGTTGTTCTGTCATTACTTACTAACACTGATATAAATGCATTGTTTCTTAATGAACTACTTCTCCTGGTGGTTCAGATAATAATTTTGGGTTGTGTTGTGTATATTTATTTTGTATGGAGTCTGTGGTTTGAATTCCACATAAACACAATTAATAAGTAACTCTATCCCAGGGCTTGGGTGCTTTTACTACAGCACCTAAGACGGCATGTGCCATTTCTCTGAGTCTACAATTTACTAAATTTACTAACGACACAATCTTCGCATAGAGCAATCCTGTCAATCATAATGTATTAATATTTTGATGTATTGAACAAAGATCCATTTTAAACAAATCTCAGCTGCTCTCTCTGGATCTGGCTGACAGTACAGGAAGTGCTTCTCTTGCCCTCAAGCAGCAGAGAGTGACCACTCTAAGCTGCTGGAGTTGCAACTTATAATGGGAATTGTGGCCACTGATGCAGTATGTTAACGGCATACATGCTCTACTCTCTGTGCCGTCAGTAAGTGAAGTAAACAGTGAGGTCCAGCGGCTCTCAGATGGAAGCGTGACAAATACTTATGAGTGGAGAGCGGGTGAGGAAGAGTAAGGAAGAGTGAGTGGGTGAGGGAGCAGGTCAGTAATTGGAGTCAAGCTGTAATGCTCTGTCTGAATGTGAATGAATAATTCATCCATGTCCGTCACCTTGTTTACTCCTTTGACTGCCTCTCTAATGATGAGGAGAAAGCACAGCAGCAACAAGCCACCACAAGGCCAAGTCTTTTGTAAACACAAAAACATACTGATCTCTTTGCTATGTGTTCTATTCAAAAACAGAAAGTCAACCCTCATTCAATTCCCGGAGACGCTTGCAATGATGATCAACTTCCTTCTTACCTTATGACATCATTGTATAATCGCCACCGGAAACAAGACAGGAAGGGAGCAAGACTGGTGTGAGAAACTGGATAGTCTTAAACCAGTGCAAAGTATATATGTGCTTTACTAAGAGAGCCAATCTTTACTATTGAGAGTTGCTCTATGCAGCTCTAACCTTGAACACATATTCTGTCCTGTCATTTCTGCAAAAGCACCCCTGCATTGTAAGTTTGATATTTTTGTATTTGTCTAATGGTTTATAATGGTTTGATGCTGTTGGTGTTTTCTCTGTGGCTTGTTCGTTAGAAAACATGGTCTAATGTGTTTTGGTTAGTTTTATATGTCGTGTCTGGAAGTACCATAGGAAGGTTACAACTTGTGCCTGTGTCCTTGTTATTAGCAGAAGTCATGTTCAGGGTAATGTATTCTGAGCTAACACCTGCATTTACATTTCTCACAGCATAAAGGCCACTCTTTCATTAGAGGCAATAATTCTGTTTTGATATGGTTTTTCTGCTTCCTGTTTCTTGCATTTAAAATGTTTTATTAATACATGTTTATTATTATAACATTTTCATGTTTTGAAATGTCAGCTATATCATGGTAGGACCGCCACTGGCTTTGTTTGGATGTTGGTGTTGAAATCCCATTATTTTTGTCTCTCTGTTGATATTTTAGTGCAAGAAAATTAGGTATAGTGTTTTGAGTCTTCGTTAACAGCAACAGCCACAACAGGAGATTCAAGATGATGTACCTAACAGCCCTCTCCTATAGTTTCCGTATGTTGCATCATCTCAGATTTCCCTATTAGAAAGATTGGCGGCTGGAACAGTGCAGTGGACAGAATGAGGGGTTTTATCTGGCTTGTGTGCAACAACTGTAATATCTGAGCGCTCTAACAAGCTGATTAATTTAAAATATGTTTAATACACATTCCTTTCTTTTCATTGCTATTACCAATGCCATTGTAACACAGTATCTCTGTGTTCTGCAGACAGAGAACGGGAGTGCCCTCCACGAGGCGGCTCTCTTTGGGAAGATGGATGTAGTTCGGCTTCTGCTTGACTCAGGTTGGTACAAAAGTCTTCTGTGGCCAGTACCACAATATCAATCAAAGATTTCAGCCACCATCAATGTCTTCTTTGTATGTAAAGCATTTACTCAATTGATTGTTAGTTTTCTGTGGCAATCATCACATATACTGTATCCTTGATGCAGCTGCAGGTTCCTTCCCTTAGTTCCTGTTTCCTGCAGAGCCTCCCTGAGGTGACGGCTCGTCTTACGCCTACATCCTGGATGAACTCTGTGCTTCCTCATCCTCAGCCCTGAATTTTGACACAGCACATTGCAAACTTCTGCACAATATGAAAATGTTGTTGTGGCAGATTTGGAAGTAGACTCCAATCTGACTTGATACTGATGTTGAAGTCCTCTCCAGGAAATGGCTTTATATTGAGATGCCATAAACCTAGATTATATATATTATGTATCAATATAAATATATATTTATACATTTCTTATTTTGTGTTTATGTATAAATGTCTACCACAAGAGACCATGTAATGTTAAACCTACAGTAAATGTACATCAGGAATGCGATTTGTGTTGTAGGCATAGACACCTATTTGAGAGACTGTCGTGGGAGGACCGCTCTCGAGCTGCTCCGAGACCAGCCAGCCGCTAAGTCCCAACAGATCACTGCTCTAATACAAGGTAACACAACTTGTCTTTGAACGGACACAGGGATAACCTGCTTTTTGCTGCTGTGATATTATCATTTATCAAAAAGAGGCTGGCATTAAAACATTTTCCTTATCAAATAAAATACTGTCATCGGAAGTGATTAGAAAACTACGTCTGAAAGCGCGTCAACACGTCTCTATGATAAATATGTGGTTCAAATCACGACTTCTGCAATAACATTATAGTAAATTAATTAGATATGTCATGCATGGGGATCGTTCCGTCTCACCAATCTTCCTACCACCCGTTTTCTATTGTCTGCGGGACTCATTAAACTGAATATTAATACGAAAGACACAGCCCACTCTAGATACCTTTCATACTTTTTGGAGCAGTCAACATTTCCCCCGTGTTTATCTCCACTCCCTGCCTTTAGTGAATGCTCTTATCTTACCCTCATTACAGTGTGTTTTGTGTGTGACCACCGCTCCCTCAAACCCACTAATTATCCCGATTACTCCTCTTAGAACCGAGTTGTCATTGCGTGATTACAAGGCATACAATACATGCTGTAATCTGTGGTCGAATGGATGTGTCCCCATTACAAAACACATAGTTAGCAGCGGTTTAAAAAGCAGGTGACTGTCAAAAGAAAGCTGTTTACGCGTATGGATTGAAGACTAAATGTTATATTGGGCAGAAATGCGAGGAAGAAGCAGGGAATGCAACAAATTGGCCACATTGTGAAAATAACTTGTGTGTGGCTCGGCTTCACCTCTAGAAAATAGCAATGGGAATGTGGTAATTGGAGATTGAACTGGAGTTTCCCACTGTTCACGTTCGCAAACATCGCAGTTATATTACGGTTTAGAATAGAATTATTTTTCTTAGGCTGGAAATGCGTGCTTGGAATAATCATTTTGCATCATTGTTATTTATAATTGTAAATCATTTAGTAACGCACTTTGAAAAGGGGTTTGTTGAAGTTGTTTCATTTGGTTCCAATCCCTCTCTCACACAACACAAAGCATACACACACACGCGCGCACACACAAGCGCACGCACACAAGCGCACGCACACAAGCGCACGCACACACACACGCACACACCCTTAAGTGTCAACTTCAGGTGGTTTATCCCAAGATATATCAATACATAAAGGAGACTACCTTTAACCAGCCACACGTACCATCTACAAACTTTAGCAGGATGCATGCGGCTGATGTTGAGTTTCATGTTTTATTCTAAAGTGGCATTACTATATCAATATATTCTGGACTATTTCGCAATACTGTGTTGATCCTAAGAACATATTTCTGCTAAACATATTTAAATAATGTTCAGATTTTCAAAACAAACTACACAAGGCCCAAACACTCTCTGACACCATCTGTCTTTCCTCCACATACTTCTTTATTACTTTTTGTTGTTGTCATTGATTGTTGAATATAATCATAATCCAACATGTTTTATATCTGGTTGTTCCAAAGAGAAACTCCTCAAGCTGCAGTTGTTCGAAGAAGACGCATACATGAAAATACGGGTGAAATATTTATGGGAATGATAAACTTTGAGAATGCATCGTGTTCTACTGTAGATGAACTGTTTAACTCTGTCACCTCTAGTGTTTTGAAAGTTCTGGACACCATCGCTCCTGTGAAGGTTAAAATAGTGAAAAATAAGCAGAAGGCGCCGTGGGCTAAAGCAGACTCGGTCAGGGCACAAAAGAGAGAGTGCCGGAGGGCCGAGCGGAAGTGGCGCAAGTCCAACCTCCAGGTTGATTACGAGATCTTCAAAGACAAGTTGTGCGAGTTTAACCGGGTCCTACGTAGTACGAGAGAAAGGTATTTTTCTGAAATGATTGAAGGCTGCAATAACAATCTGCATGTTCTGTTTTCAACAGTTAATAGTAATAATAAATAATTTTCAATGACAAAGTTCAATGCATCATTGTCTCCAATCCACAGATAACAATCCAACAGCCAGAAAGGCTCTCTGAGCTAACTCACTTTGCACCTGTAAATGATCAAACTGTCCAAGAGATAATCACAAGTCTGAGCTCCTCCACATGCAGCCTGGATGTACTACCCACTAGATTTCTGAAGTCTGTTCTGAGCAGTCTGTTACCTTCACTCACACAGATTCAGATTCAGTTTATTTGCCATTTGCAGGAAAAAAACCACATTGGAATACATTAGCAAAAGTCACCAGTGTGCACAGACAAATACAGACATAAAACAACATTAAAAGACAAAAATAAAACAAATAAAACAGTAAACAAATGTCACTGTGAAATTGATCGACTAAAACAGTTTCAAAACAAGTGCAAATCATTAAAGTGCTCTGTTCACACTGATAACAGCCTGTGGATAAAAACTGTTAGCGTAACGAGATGTCCTGCATCTCAGAGAGCGATATCTTCTGCCAGAGGGAAGAAGCTGGAATATGGCTTTCCCAGGGTGGCCAGAAGAGTCATTGACAATCCTAAGAGCTTTGTTTAAAAGTCTGGATTTATAAAGAACCTCCAGAACAGGAAGCTCACAGCCCACGGTCGTCTTTGCAGAGCGGAGCACCTTGTTTAAAGCTCTCTTTTCTTTATCAGTGATGTTTCCAAACCACACAGACACAGAACCAACAAGTAAACTCTCAATGGTGCAGCGATAAAAGTTAAGCAGAATCTTAAGGCAAGGCAAGGCAAGTTTATTTGTATAGCACAATTCATACACAAGGCAACTCAAAGTGCTGAACAAGATGCATTAAAATCATAAATAATTACAGAACATTAAAACGAAAGATAAAAATATAAAATCCCTCAGTTGTATGCACAGCTAAACAGCACCGTTTTTAACCTGGTTTTAAACATTGTCAGAGAGGAGGCCTGTCTCACATCTTCAGGAAGAATGTTCCAGATTTTAGCAGCATGAATCTGAAAAGCAGCCTCCCCATGTTTAGTTCTGACTCTGGGCACTAACAGGAGTCCAGTCCCTGTGCTCCTCAGAGTCCGGGCTGGTTCATATGGGACTAACATGTCACTAATATATTTTGGTGCGAGGCCATGGAGAGACTTGTACACAAGCAGAGCTGTTTTAAAGTCTATTCTCTGAGCCACAGGAAGCCAGTGCAGGGACCTGAGAACTGGACTAATGTGGTCGTACTTCCTGGTTCTAGTCAGGACTCGAGCTGCTGCATTTTGAATGTACTGCAGCTGTTTTACAGCCTGTTTGGACAGACCTGTGAGCAGGCCATTGCAGTAGTCTAACCTACTGGAGACAAATGCATGGATAAGAATCTCCAGGTCTGCTTTAGACACTATGTTTTTGATCCTGGCAATGTTTTTTAGATGATAAAAAGCTGCTGATGTTACTGATTTGATGTGGCTATTAAAATTTAAGTCTGAGTCCAGTATTACCCCTAGATTTCTGACCTTGTTTGAAGGTTTTAGGGAGAGAGACTGTAGATGACAGATGACGCTCTCTTTGTTTCTGGGGACCAAAGACAATCATTTCAGTTTTGTCTGCGTTTAGCTGAAGGAAGTTGTTTTGCATCCACTCACTGATCTGTTGGATACAGTGAAGGAGTGAGTCCACTGGTCCATGTTCTCCTGCAGTCAGTGAGACATAGATCTGAGTGTCGTCTGCATAGTTATGATAGCAAACTTCGTTTCTGCGTATTAACTGACCTAACGGCAGCATGTAGAGATTGAACAGAAGAGGTCCCAGGATCGACCCCTGTGGTACTCCACAGGTCAGGGCCATATGATCTGAGACACATTTTCCAATCTCCACAAAGTACTTCCTGTCTTCAAGGTAAGACCTAAACCAACTTAGGGCGGAGCCAGCGACGCCAACCCAGTCCTCTAGTCTCTGTAAGAGGATCTCATGGTCGACAGTGTCAAAGGCAGCACTTAGATCTAACAGGATTAGGATTGAGACTTTGCCTGCGTCAGTGTTCAGCCGGATATGATTTGTAACCTTGACGAGAGCAGTCTCAGTGCTGTGGTGGGGTCTAAAGCCGGACTGAAACATATCAAATGAGTTGTTGACTATAAGAAATCTAGTAAGCTGTAGGTAGACAACTTTTTCAAGGACTTTCCCCATAAATGGCAGATTTGAGATGGGACGATAGTTGTTAAGTACCGTAGCATCCAGACTGCTCTTTTTTAGCAGGGGCCTGATGACTGCAGTTTTCAGGGCCTTTGGGAATATTCCAGAATCAAGGGACATGTTTACTATCTGTGTGAGTGAAGGTAACAGACTGCTCAGAACAGACTTTAGAAATATAGTGGGTAGTACATCCGGGCTGCATGTGGAGGAGCTCAAACTGGAGATTATCTCTTGGACAGTTTGATCATTTACAGGTGCAAAGTAAGTTAGCTCAAAGAGCCTTTCTGGCTGTTGGATTGTTATCTGTGGATTGGAGACAATGGCGTTTTTGATGCCTTGAACCTTGTCATTGAAAAAATTTGCAAACTCATTACATTTACGTTTGGAAGTTAGCTCTAATGGCATTTGAACAGGGGGGTTTGTTAATCTATTAACTGTTGAAAACAGAACACGCAGATTGTTGCTGCAGCCTTCAATCCTTTCAGAAAAATACCTTTCTCTCGTACTACGTAGCACCTGGTTAAACTCGCACAACTTATCTTTGAAGATCTTGTAATCAACCTGGAGGTTGGACTTGCGCCACTTCCGCTCGGCCCTCCGGCACTCTCTCTTTTGTGCCCTGACCGAGTCTGCTTTAGCCCACGGCGCCTTCTGCTTATTTTTCACTATTTTAACCTTCACAGGAGCGATGGTGTCCAGAACTTTCAAAACACTAGAGGTGACAGAGTTAAACAGTTCATCTACAGTAGAATACGATGCATTCTCAAAGTTTATCATTCCCATAAATAGTTCACCCGTATTTTCATTTATGTGTCTTCTTCGTACAGTTGCAGAGTCCACTGGTGGTTTGTTAGTGAAACACATGTCAAAAAATATACAAAAATGATCCGAAAGCGCAACATCGACCACGTTTACATTATGAATGTTCGCCCCCTTTGTAACTAACAGGTCTAGAGTGTGCCCTCTGCTGTGGGTGGGGCCACTCACATGCTGAGTGAGACCAAAAGATTCAAGAAGAGAACTCAGCTCTTTAGCATTTCTGTCATCAACATTATCCACATGAATATTAAAATCACCTGTAATAACTAAACTATCAAAATCTGTGCATACAACTGAAAGCAACTCTGTAAAATTATCAATAAAACTGTGACATGACTGCGGTGGCTTGTATAGGACAACGAAAAGTATTGGAGGAGATTGTTTTTGTTGTATTTTAAAAGACACATATTCAAAAGACGGAAACGTCCCAAGAGACATTCTATGGGAGACAAAGTGGTCTTTGAAAATGGCAGCTAAGCCTCCTCCTTTTTTGTTTTCCCGTATTTCAGATTCAAATTTGAAATTTGGTGGTGATGCTTCTATTAAAACTGCATTTTCTGTATTTTGGTCTAGCCATGTTTCAGCCATGAACATAAGATCAAGATTATAAGAACAAATAAAATTATTGATTAAAAAAGACTTGTTACAAAGAGATCTGACATTTAGCATAGCAAGTTTAAAAGTTTCAGGATCAGCGGTTGTGGTCGGCTGATTCTTACACGGAACAAGAATTAGATTTTCCTGATTAGACTGATTAACTTCAGATGTTTTTCTGTTATGTATTCTTTGTGTTATCACTAAGGGAATGGCACAGGTGGCTTCATGACAGGGCCCCAGCCGGGTCTCTCCTCTAACTAGACTGCCAGTGGCTGCGAAGCAGAGACCCTGTGCATCCTAGTGTTTAGAGAAAAGAGGGGAAGGGGAAGGCGGGGGAAGAGGATGGAGAGGCGGGTGGTTCTTGGGAGTTGGACGGGGAGGGGTTGAAGGTGGATGGGTTTTTGGTGATGGGTTAGGGGAGGGGCAGGCTGAGTTGGGTGGTGGACGAGGGGGGAGTGGAGGTGGAGGGTTTCTTGGTGCTGAGTTAGGGGGGAGGTGGGCTAAATGAGCAGGAGGGGGGGGGTGGAATACTTATGGGGTTAGAGGAGGGACGGGTGGACTCTAGACTTAGAGTTAGTGGTACATTCTCTAAGTTTATGCAGAAAGTAGAGACGCTGACGAGCTTTCTTAACGACTCGGTCAGTGTTTTTAACCCATTTCAGGTTGTTAGACAGAGTTAAACCCAGAAACTTGCACTCCTCTACGATCTGCACCTGGGAGTTGTCGATTACGACAGGCAAATGAACTATTGCGACTGAAGTCGTAGACCAGTTCACATGTTTTCGATGCGTTCAAATGGAGGTTGATAGTTTTACTCCACTGAACCACATTTTGTATCTCTGCTCTATAAGAGGATTCATCATTGTCACTGATGAGACCGATGATGGTGATGTCATCAGCATATTTGATGATCAAGTTTGTGTCAGAGGAGGACACACAATCGTGAGTGTACAAAGTAAAAAGCAAAGGACTCAAAATACTTCCCTGAGGAGAACCAGCGCTCACAGAAACAACATCAGAAAAACAGTCATTGATTTTTACTCTCTGAGATCTGTCAGTTAAAAAGCTAAAAATCCATTCACACATGGCAACACTTAAACCGAGAGACATGAGCTTTTCCATCAGTTTACCTGGGACAAGGCAGTTAAAAGCAGAGCTATAATCGATGAAAAGCATTCTCGCGACAGATTTACTAGTGTCCAAGTGACTGTAGACAGAGTTCAGAGCAAAGGAGATGGCATCCTCCGCACTCCTGTTCTGTCTGTAAGCAAACTGGAGCGGGTCAACACTCACAGGGATCTGGCTCTTAATGAAGTCCAGCACAAGCCGCTCAAAAGTTTTCATAAGAACAGACGTGAGGCCACAGGACGATAGTCGTTCAGGCATGTCACAGGAGTTTTCTTAGGAACTGGAATGATGGTCGACTCTTTAAAGCAGTTCGGCTTTAAAGAGTAAACATGTCCCTTCATTCTGGAATATTCCCAAAGGCCCTGAAAACTGCAGTCATCAGGCCCCTACTAAAAAAGAGCAGTCTGGAGGCCACCGTACTTAACAACTATCGTCCCATCTCAAATCTACCATTTATGGGGAAAGTCCTTGAAAAAGTTGTCTACCTACAGCTTACTAGATTTCTTATAGTCAACAACTCATTTGATATGTTTCAGTCCGGCTTTAGACCCCACCACAGCACTGAGACTGCCCTCGTCAAGGTTACAAACGATATCCGGCTGAACACTGATGCAGGCAAAGTCTCAATCTTAATCTTGTTAGATCTAAGTGCAGCTTTTGACACTGTTGACCATGAGATCCTCTTACAGAGACTAGAGGACTGGGTTGGTGTCGCTAGCACCGCCCTAAGTTGGTTTAGGTCTTACCTTGAGGACAGGAAGTACTTTGTGGAGATTGGAAACTGTGTCTCAGATCATATGGCCCTGACTTGTGGAGTACCACAGGGGTCGATCCTGGGACCTCTTCTGTTCAATCTCTACATGCTGCCGTTAGGTCAGTCATAACTATGCAGACGACACTCAGATCTATGTCTCACTGACTGCAGGAGAACATGGACCAGTGGACTCACTCCTTCACTGTATCCAACAGATCAGTGAGTGGATGCAAAACAACTCCCTTCAGCTAAACGCAGACAAAACTGAAATTATTGTCTTTGGTCCCCAGAAACAAAGAGAGAGCGTCATCTATCAACTACAGTCTCTCTCCCTAAAACCTTCAAACAAGGTCAGAAATCTAGGGGTAATACTGGACTCAGACTTACTGATTTAATGTGGCTATTAAAATTTAACATCCGCAGCTTTATACCACCTAAAAAACATCGCCAGGATCAAAAGCATAGTGTCTAAAGCAGACTTGGAGATTCTTATCCATGCATTTGTCTCCAGTAGGTTAGACTACTGCAATGGCCTGCTCACAGGTCTG
Source organism: Knipowitschia caucasica (assembly GCA_964034765.1). Lineage (NCBI taxonomy): Eukaryota > Metazoa > Chordata > Actinopteri > Gobiiformes > Gobiidae > Knipowitschia > Knipowitschia caucasica. The sequence goes on from OZ035823.1 coordinate 20,255,339, forward strand.
TCCAAACAGGCTGTAAAACAGCTGCAGTACATTCAAAATGCAGCAGCCCGAGTCCTGACTAGAACCAGGAAGTACGACCACATTAGTCCAGTTCTCAGGTCTCTGCATTGGCTTCCTGTGGCTCAGAGAATAGACTTTAAAACAGCTCTGCTTGTGTACAAGTCTCTTCTTGGGCTCGCACCAAACTATATTAGTGACATGTTAGTCCCATATGAACCAGCCCGGACTCTGAGGAGCACAGGGACTGGACTCCTGTTAGTGCCCAGAGTCAGAACTGAACATGGGGAGGCTGCTTTTCAGATTTATGCTTCTAAAATCTGGAACAATCTTCCTGAAGATGTGAGACAGGCCTCCTCTCTGACAATGTTTAAGACAAGTTTGAAAACAGTTCTGTTTAGCTGTGCATACAACTGAGGGATTTTATATTTTATATTTGTATCTTTCTTTTTAATGTACTGTGAATTATTTATGATTTTAATGCTTTCTTATTTTGTTCGGCACTTTGAGTTGCCTTGTGTATGAATTGTGCTGTACAAATAAACTTGCCTTGCCTTGCCTCCCAAAGAGAAATTACAAGCTTTATATTGAATTATCAATTGTTCACAGTAAAACATTATTTCCCTGTACGTAAACCAATTTCGTCGTTTTTAAACCGTTTCAAATCATATGGTATTGCATCTGTACATGATAAATATTATTTTAGGTGTGGTACCACCTGCTTGTGAAAGCCTGATCCTGCACATCACAGAAGCTAAGCAGAGCAGGGCCTGGTTAGTACCCTGATGAGAGATCTTTGGGAACACCAGGCTGCAGCTGTAAAGTTCCAAACGATTGTGTTGTGAGGCACTTCACCCACATTGCCTAATACTGTTGAGTCTGTTGTGAATGATTTGTGGTGTTTGGAGAGGTCCATGGCACAGATTAGTAGCCCTGCTTCCGTCAGTCTTCGCCAGTGCAGCTGTGGCTGGCTACTGTAGTAGTTCACTACCACTGTGTATGGAGTGAACAAATACAGTAATACTATGTGAAGTGTCTTTGGGTGTCTTAAAAAGGGGTTTAAGTACTATGCATTATTAATATTATTAATAATATAATTTGAAGCCAACACTGTCATCTGCGTTTTGGTATTTTATCTGAAAAATACTACAGTTTGAATGGATTTGATGTGACGGGGGGCATATTTACACTGTGTGTATGAGAAAGAATTAGAGAGTAGGGCACAGCTGTGATGGTGAGATCAGCTGCGTGCCATTTCCGTTTGGGGAAATGGGAAAGGACACAAAGAGCAACGGACCTGTCATTTACTCAGTGGTGCAGCAGAGGGTCTGCGCTGCCACTATGTTCATTATGAATTCATTCTCATTTGATTTGCACTGTGCACATTCATTACTGGTCTTCTCTGTAGTCACCAGCATCAACTGGTTTTGGAGCTGTGGAGTTTTTAGGGCCAAAGTATTACACTGCTGGGTTAATTACATTATAAGCGGCATAAATTACCAAAGCTCTTTTCTTAAATAACTGTAAAGACTCCGGTCTTAGAAAAGGAGGAACGGGAAAAGAAGAGTCATAATTTTACAAACCCCGGCAGACAGTTTTTCAGAGAATATAAATTTGAAGAGATTAAATAAGCCTTTCAAACCTGTTTGTGACTGTGACTGTCATTTTGAGTTTCAGTTGGAATTATGATTCAAAAAGAGTAAAACAAAAAATGCTCCATCCTTCCACCACCAAGTCTTATAATTCATAGTCTATGAAAAAAAAAATTCTGCCAGAGAGTGTTATAATAGGATTATAAATCTGTAGTTTATGTAGTTATATTTTACACTGATCGCAGCTGTGAGGATAATGGTCATTTATGTATTCCTCATTTAGCTCTGTTCCCCCATCACAGCATATGCCTACAAGATTGTCACCGGTAAATTATGCAGATGATGGATTGACTACCAATATAATGCTCAAAATATAATTTATGTAAATTACAGAAATTATTTTATGTCCTAATTTTGTATCGCTGAGGGACACAGTGAGAAGGTAGTCCACGTTAATGTGCAGAATAAAGCAAAAAAGTAAAGTTTTCGATACACTGTTCTATATTCTTCCGCCCTCAAATCCACTTGTTACTTTCTTGCTCTTTGACCCTCGTTTTACCCTCAATGCTTGTTAAGTGTTTTATGAGCAAAGAATAATATTGAGCGTTGGGAAAGGTGTGAATATAATGCAGTAAAAGCTATTTGCTTTGCTCTGGGCTGTGCTTTTATATTGATTCAGTGAGTGCTTCTGAACACATTGTCCTGCACTGGCTCCAATATTTATCCCTTGTTATTCAGGTCTTGTTAAAACACTGCACTGCTCCACAGATTACATGATGGAGGAGGAGATGGATAGACGAATCATATTGGAGGAACCGGTTCGCAAGTGCCCCATTCCTGCACCTCGCAACTCCATCCCGTCCCCCACGGCCTCACCTTCGCTCCGACACAAGAGTGAGTTCAAATCACATTCAGCATTTATATTCAGGGGCATGAGGGAAGCCCTTCTGGTGTTATTTTGAACGTTGGCTATACACTCTATACTTTGGCCTGTGGTGCCCCCTGTCATACAAAAGTGGCATTGCATTTTGCTCGGCTCTGCGCACTGCTGTTTCACACATGCACACAATTACCCTGATTACCTGCAGAAGTGAGAGGAACTTATTAGCCCTATTAAATGCAAATTAATGAACTAAAGTAATTGATTTTCTTTTAGTCTGTGAAATCTAGTTGAGAAAAAGCAAGGAATAACTTGTCCACGTATGCAATTATAGCCCATTTGTTTATATACACTGAGTTCTCTGTATCTTTTAGGTAATTTTGAAGCAAAGTCACAATGAAAACATTTTTTTTTCTGAAAATTGGTGAATTGTAGGGATTATTGAGGCAAATGGCTGAGTGGTTAGAGCCCTCGGGTCTGAGCAGGTTCTCATTGTTGGAAGTTTTCTCTATCATAAAATACTGGTGAACTAAGGTTTGGGGGCAATCTCAGATTCTCATATCGACTTTGGACTATCCTGATTTAAATTAAGGTCAAAGGGAAAAAAAAATACTCCTAGATCTACTGGGACATGGGACGCATAGATAAAAACTGAGACAGTCCAGAGTAAGATGTCTGGTTATTATTCTCACCCTGTATTAATTAAAATGTGCTACTTCAGTGTACTTGTGTCTGCACTTACATCAGTAGAGCCACGCAGACAACAGTTTGACCAGAACGGGCTCCAACAGCGCCATGAGCTCCCACCTCATTAGATACTCAAACTCATTTTATTATTATTGAACAACATGAATTTCTCCAATTTTACAAATTTGGATTTGAGATGCTTGTAGCACCTCCTATACCCTTGGAGGAAGTCGATTATCACCTTTTCATAGCTCTACCTTCAGAGAGAAGAATTCTATCACAGCCTTTCTTCTCACTTGTGTTATTCTATTACTCTCTCTTATCTGTCATCAGATGAAGCTGTGACGAGCGAGCTGTCCAAACTGCTTCATGACATTAAGAAATGCAGAGACTACTCGTTTGAGGAGCTATGCCAAACGGTCTCCTCTCACTCCATGGACAGTTTTGGCAGTGGGAAGTTCTCAGATGAGGAGCGCCTGGACCGACCCAACGGCACCCTGACCCGTATGAACCAGGTATGTCCATAAAGCACATCTTATCTTATCTTCTTGGTGGAGATGCGAGGTCCAGTCCACGTCACAGTCCAATCTAGTCCCAGAGGTAGAGTTTACATTCATTTAGGAATTTGGAAGACCCACTTCATGCACACACGCACACGCAATTCTTTCCCACAAAACCCCTTTGAGCATAATGCATAGGTATTTAACTTCCGGCACCTCCAAGGTGGGCTGGCATGGCTCCCTTGAATCATAATCAAAATTGTTCAGATTTACTTGGGGGAAGGTTGAACCCCAGTAATTTGTCACAAACTGTTTTGTTTCTACTTATACTTTTGGTAAGTGATAGAAATTATGTGCATGAACTTGTGATTTGACTCAGTAAACAGCAGAGGGCAGTGTCTGACAGAATCCGTGCATAAACAAGAATCACCCTCTCCAATCACACTGCAGTGCTTTTTCCTCTCATGCTCCTGTTTACACAACAAACACATGGCTTACCTTGTTTTGAGTGTTATCAAACTCAGACAGAAGCGGTCATGTCTGTATTGGTGTGTTGTTTGGTTGGTTGATTTTCCCAATTGCAGTAGTTCCTGCTGTAGTTCATTTCAAAAGCCCGTGCAGCTCAGCATGACCACCTCTGGGTTCTGAGCTTTTTCAATTCTTCTGTCAAAGTCAAACGCGCTGGAGGACACCAAGGCATCCATCAAACCGACTCCACCTGAGCCAGCACATGCACACACATACAGTACACACACTACACACATACACACACACACAATGGTCCACATGTGTGCATCTCCCTGACTTATTACGTGCTGTCTCTTCCTATTTCTTCAGCCATTTCTCTAGGCCTTTCGCAAACACATTCACACTGGTCTTGGCAATATGTTGTAAAGACTGTGACATTGATTGATATCCTATAAAGTCCTTTTATAGAGATAATATGTAAGAAATGCATTATGAAAGCAATACAGTATCTGGATACATTAAACCCACACACGATATGCAGCCCACTCTTCACTTTGTCCTTAATTATGTCTATCCATCTTGTTTCCTTCGCTCTCTGCGCATGAAGCACTAATTTGTGGGCCATTACTGACACCTCCAGTGTGTGTTTATAAGCCCCTTGGTTATATGTGACTAGTGCTATTAACATGTGATTCAGAGCACAGCACATGAATAAAACATGCACAAGATCATGGCAGCTCGCACACCAGCCGTCTTAGATTAGCTACTGAGGGACTGGTCAGGAGACACGTTAATAGGAAAGTATGTTCACAGTTATCACAAAATATGCCTTTTTTATTTAGTTTGATTCTTACTATTAAAAAAACAATAATTCTTGAAGTTTTAATTACTTGGTCTATTAAGCATACCTGTATACAAACCAGCACCAGCAAAAAACCAGTACATGTTGTCCACATGAAAGCCGCAGGTTTATATATAGGTTTTAATGTTGTTATGTTAAACTTAACCAACTGCTGTCAAAGACGACTGTTCACAACATGATTTAATCCAATCCTATCCACTTTATTTATAGAGAAAATTTTATAAAACAAGTTTCCAAAGTTTCAGAACAGGAGGAATGAGTGCTGCAGGGTCCAAAAAATATTTGAGATCAGGTACTCTTCAGGAAGAGAAACGATAAAGAAAAACAAAAAATACCCTTATGCATGGAAAATAAAGACAGGGTGAAATCCGAGGCACTCTGATAAAAGATCAGAGTGCCTCGGATTTCACCCTGTCTTTATTTTCCATGCATAAGGGTATTTTTTGTTTTTCTTTAAAGTTTCCAAAGTTGTTCACAGACGTAAAAGTTACACATTTCAATACAGGTTTGTCAGCTTTATATGTATGAAAAATAGAATAGATAAAACATTATGATTAAAAAAAATAATGGTGTAAAAGCAAAAAAATGCAGGTTATACAATTTTAATGGTGATGTAAACACGCACTAACACACTATTAATCAAATGTGTGTCCTCTTCGTACTTAAACAACCCATTATTATAGACAAAAATCAAGACAAATTTAAGAGAACTGATACTGTTGATATGCATGATAAATATGTTATTCTTTATTTACTTTGACTGGAAAGATAAGAATAAAACATGAGCTGTGAAAAATGGTAACAATATTAGACTACCATACAAACAAAGAACAAATAGTAGCATTAGTTTTACAGGTTATTAAACTAAACTATGATACAGACTCTCCAACAAATGATGAAAATGTTGTGTTTGGTGTCGAATGCTGAAGTTGCTGTTTTTTCTACTTTCAAAAGTTTTCCAACTTCTGACAAATTTCTGCTTGAATAATTCTTCTTGCTGAATTTGTTTTAAATAGTGATGCACCCCTTCGAGGGTTTTTCATGAGCAACTAATGTAATATTGATCAGTGATGCATTTCCCTGAAATAAATAATTGATGCTGTCCTTTCTGTTAGATATGAGTTACTGGGGCTTATGAAATCGTATATACTGTGTTTCTAGTCACTTGTGTCTGGACGGCGGTGACCTTTTGACTGTCACTGCCATTTACAGTATGACGCTCTGCTCTCCCCATTTGCCCTGTTGTAGAAAACACATTCATATTCCAGATCAGTACAAATTATTTGTCGTAATTTCCTCCTCAAGGAAGCTGCAGTTACCTTGTTATGAAGCTGCTCTGATTTCGCCACCTGCTGCCTTCCACTTAAATATTGTTTTTCTTTTTCTGCCCCTCCGCTCCCCTGTAATGTTATATATCTCCTACAACTGGCTCGTGTCCTGTGCTGAATAATTGGTGCAGATATGCGCTGGTCCATAGGTGCCCTCTGACTCGGCTGCCTGAGGACTGCAGCACACACCTGCCCCCTGGGATCCTCGATGCCCGGGGAAAGGACACTGTGTTCATTAAAGTTATTATTGTCTCTCCACACCTCTCTGTCTTTTTCTTTCCAGGTTAACTCTTTCAGAACTATTGCAAGTATTTGATTTGACCTGCGCTGTTGTTTATTATTAGAAAAAAGGTTTAACATTTGATAGAATGAATTATACTGTAAAAGTTGAGTTATAATTTAATTTTAAAACTAAGTCTGTGATTTCTGTGAATTGGGGTTATTGCACACCTGAGTGGGCCAACATTGAGCAGGAAGTAATCATCTGAATGAATCATTTTTAATGCATGTTTTTAAATGTTTCTAGCGACCAACTCCACCTCTGGCTCCAGCTCTGGAGGAGGATGACGTGGACAGAATCTGTGGACCAACAGGATTCTGGGAAGCTCTGACTCCCTGCAACGGCTGTCAGCACCTGGGCTTTTCTGCACAGGTACATTCATTCTAATAAATGGTGGGAAAATTAGGACTATTGTCATAGCAATTAAACAGCGAAGGAAATAATCAGTAAAAAATGAATTGACAAAAGTCCTTAATCTGGCATAACATGAAACAGCAGTGACCAGATCCCATGAAGGCTTCAATACCATGTTCTCCCCTATAGCTTTGATTTCTATTGTATCGCTGCACGATGCTCGAATATATTTCACTGTAAATGCAGTGAAATTACAGGCTGCACAAATGTCATATTTTAAAAATACTTTTTACTGGTTACCGTGGGAACGCAGAGAGAATTGTCAGGGCTCTACTGGCAGATCTGGATCCTCATGCTGAATGTCTATTCACTCTTTTTCTGGAAGATGTTGTAGTTAATTTATGTTTTCTTTTTGTACAGCGCAATATACAATTAGTGCTGTGGCATTTTCATACTATTATTAGCTATTTTTAGAATGATCCATTTATTGGTTTTGTTTGTATAAATGCATGCGTTTCTGCTTCTACTGGACACCTGAATTTCTCCTTCGGGTGATCAATAAAGTATCTATCTATCTAGGTTATTTCAAGTGTATTATCAAATCATCTTTTGGTAAGTGAGTCGATGACAACTGCAAATGTCTTCAGGCACAAATACATATACATGATTATGATTTATTCTAATGTTGACCTTGATGCCTTGGAGAAATGACATGGTCATGTGTGGATGAAATAAAGCAATCAATATAACTTGCCTGTTTCAGCAATACTGTTTTTCAAGTAACTAGCAATTCATTCTACAATTTTGTATTAATAATGAGAGCGCCAGATTAGAGATTAGCATAAATGAAGCCAACATTAATTACTTTCATCCATCATTGTTAGGAGTTAGGTGACGGAAGGTGTTGCTTAGTTTCTCAGTGTCCAGGCTGTTGCTGTGCCGCTGAACCAGACACTGTTTAGTTTCAGGTGGATCACAGATAAGTCTTATGTAAGACCATGCATTTAATCATATAGTAACCAAGACTAGGCGCCAGACTGCTGCTGCCAACTGCTCTTCCTGTGTTATGTTTATATTTATTATTTATGTATATATAAGCTTGTGCTTTGTCCGGAGCCATGTAAGTTTTCAGTAATTTCTAATGATCAGAGACGTCAAGAAATATTTTATTTATTTAAACATTTTCTTATTTATTTTTCCGAACCTCAACACACACACAGGCACCGACTGGATCAATTCAAACTTTGTGATGGACAATTCTTACATATTACTCCCAGTCAGTCCCACAGTGACGAGCCTCTTGACTTCTCCCCACTACGTTAGGTCAAGAACCACCCAATATTCTCAAACTGTGCAAAAGCACTGCATTTGCTTGTAGTCACCCAAAGGAAATGGCAGCAAAGAAAATGGAAATCTACATAATTGCAAGTAGTAATATTTCGTTATTCCAATGTGAAAATTGTTGCACTTCATCTTTATGGCACTAAACCTTATGTCATGTTCCGCTGTGGGCATTAGCAGGCGTCATGTCTCACTTCCTCCATAATGTGTGAAGATTGAGGACAACTTGGCTCTGGGCCTGTACGCTGACTTCCTTCACCCTGGTGATGGTGACCGCTGTGGGTTTAAGTGCGGCTAAGCGTGTGTGCAGATGAGTGTTAAATGGTGCAATACATGCTGGCTCAAACAGCAGGACATCTGACATTTACAACATAAGCGACCCCTGTTTGGAGTGCTGGCGGGCGGCCTGAATGACTGGCACGGTGCCTGCGGAGCGTTGCACCTGGGCCTACGAGTGTGCGCCTCCTATTCATGAGTGTGTATTAGAGTAAATGCAAGTTGTGTGGGTGTTTTGTGTGTGGTGGGCTTTATTGAGGAAAACGAAGGAAGAAAGGAGAGGATACAGAGAAGGAAAAGCAGCACAGGCAGGCATGGGTGTTGCACTGTACACATTTTTCATGTGTGTCAGTATGTGGTGCATGAAGTGTATGTGTGTGTTCAATCTGATTTCAACAAGTATTTAAGAGTCCAGGATCAATGGCCCAATCCCCTTGATAGGTTGGCTATATAACAGTGATCCGGGGCAAACGCATTTGACATGGATCTGGAACTCTTGCTGAGTGTATGTGTGTCTTGGTGCAGAATTATTATAGTAGATTTTAGTTTTCAGAGACGTTGGGTGATTTATTATTAGGTAAAAAAAAAAAAAATGTAACAGTAATCTTTTGGGATCTAAAATGTGTTTGAAACCATAGTACTCACAATCCTCCTACTATTTGCCCCATGACCAATATACTGTATTGTCACAAAGTCTATCACTGATATCACCAAATAATTACCCGTTCAGGATCACTGTGACGAGTTGATCCTTGGCTTGACGGCTTGGCTTCAACACCCTTTATCCTTTTCTTAACCCTAATCTAAACCCTAGCCATGGTGAACCCTAGCCCTAGTCTTAGCCATAACCCTACTCATACCCTAACCCAATGACACATGGATCCTGTTAATGTGATATCAGATCATCTGTTCTCTCTTGTTGGTCTGGGCCACTTTAATTGGGCCACTGTGGTTCACTCGGGCTGCTTTATTTGTGGATGTAGAGCCACCAGTACCCACCGGTCAATTTACATCTTTTGAAACAGACATCATCATTGGACAACACAGTAGAAAAGAATTTCAATGAAGACAATGTAGGAAAGTATATCAGAGACTGGTGGGGTTGCCTGGCAACACAGAGATATTCATAAGATATTTGTGGCTTGGTTTGACAATCCTCAGTCATATAGTTATCTCAGGCACGTCACTCTGCCCCGACGTCAGCGTTTCTTCTCTTCTACCTGCGCTTATGTTATGTTTCTTCATTTCACTCAGGGACACTACTCTGCACTTTACTTTTGGACACTTTTTTCCATCTGCAGTGAACTGCTCTGGACTTTTTGATGTTTGCAGTGAAGGATTTGAAGAGGTGAGAGCAGGCAGCGGGTGGTGTTAATACACAAACCCACTCAGTTCAACAACAGAGAGAAGGACTTTGTAAACCTTTAACATGCACACAGTCACCCACTAAAAACTCTTGCTTATTTTGTCTCACAAATGTTTAAGTAGATCTGTCTTTAGGCAAATCCGTTTTAGACAACCTAACCTTTTGAGATTCCAGTGTTGTCCCGACGCTGAACACACGAGTCCAGTTCTCATTCACACATAGAGATGGTATATGTTGTTTTGCTGCTGCTGAGAAACCAGTGGGACTAGTAACATCCTCGAGGACACTCTCAGCATCATAATTAGAGATACTATAAAAGGCACCGTGCACATGTCCTTTTACTCAATTCCTGTAGGTATTGCCTAAAAGCAATAAGCCTCTTCACGCACATGTATGCATGAAAAAAAGAATCTTGTGATGTTGTTTTTTTCTTTAGATGACAAATAATAAAGGCTGCTAAGGTACTCTTTGTATACTGTCTTTTCAAACCACTCTTTATTGTTCAAGCCATCGAATCTGTCATCTTTAGCTCTGGGAACAAAATGGTTGATGATTAAACGCTAAGGAGAGGAAAGTAATGCATACCAAAAAAACTCTTTATCTCATCTAAGTGCAGATGCAAAATATTATGTTTAATATTAAAGAGGCTACCATCAACATCCAGCCCCCGTCAGATCCCTGAAGCTAAGCAGGGCTGGGCCTGGTTCATTCTGTGATGGGAGACCTTTGGGAACACCAGGCGCAACAGAAGGGCACCTATGGCTGTAATGTGTCTAACCGTTGTTTTGTCCTTAGGCAAGTCACTTCACTTTGCTGTTCGTACAGTGTCATTGTAATTTATTTGTATGCTGTTATTGTTTAAAAAAAGAAACCTGCAACATTGCAGCTGCCAAATCAATCAATATTTTTGTATTTGTATTATATTAACTTAAAAACTATATAAATAAAATAAAAACATAAAATGTCTCTGGCTACCTGGTGTGAAAACCAAAGAGAAAAGTCATGGATTATTTATGTAATTTTGGCCATAATGGCTTCATTAGGCAAGTTGTGTGCACAGCTGAACAGAACTGTTTTTAACCTGGTTTTAAACATTGTCAGAGAGGAGGCCTGTCTCACATCTTCAGGAAGATTGTTCCAGATTTTAGCAGCATGAATCTGAAAAGCAGCCTCCTCATATTTAGTCCTGACTCTGGGCACTAACAGGAGTCCAGTCCCTGTGCTCCTCAGAGTCCGGGCTGGTTCATATGGGACTAACATGTCACTAATATATTTTGGTGCGAGGCCAAGGAGAGACTTGTACACAAGCAGAGCTGTTTTAAAGTCTATTCTCTGAGCCACAGGAAGCCAGTGCAGAGACCTGAGGACCGGACTAATTTTGATCATACTTCCTGGTTCTAGTCAGGACTCAAGCTGCTGCATTTTGAATGTACTTCAGCTGTTTTACAGCCTGTTTGGACAGACCTGTGAGCAGGCCATTGCAGTAGTCTAACCTACTGGAGACAAATGCATGGATAAGAATTTCCAAGTCTGCTTTAGACACTATGTTTTTAACCCTGGCAATATTTTTTAGGTGGTAAAAAGCTGCAGATGTTACTGATTTGATGTGGCTATTAAAATTTAAGTCTGAGTCCAGTATTACCCCTAGATTTCTGACCTGGTTTGAAGGTTTTAGGGAGAGAGACTGTAGGTGACAGATGACGCTCTCTCTTTGTTTCTGGGGACCAAAGACAATCATTTCAGTTTTGTCTGCGTTTAGGAAGTTGTTTTGCATCCACTCACTGATCTGTTGGATACAGTGAAGGAGTGAGTCCACTGGTCCATGTTCTCCTGCAGTCAGTGAGACATAGATCTGAGTGTCGTCTGCATAGTTATGATATGACACTTCGTTTCTGCGTATTAACTGACCTAACGGCAGCATGTAGAGATTGAACAGAAGAGGTCCCAGGATCGACCCCTGTGGTACTCCACAGGTCAGGGCCATATGATCTGAGGCACAGTTTCCAATCTCCACAAAGTACTTCCTGTCTTCAAGGTAAGACCTGAACCAACTTAGGGTGGTGCCAGTGACGCCAACCCAGTTATAACCCATTAGATTATTTTTTTTCAAACTAGTGCTGAATGACTGAAGGATTAAAGGATCAATGTAAATCATGAATTGTTTTTTTACTGTACTGTATACTGCAGTCTGCCGCTCCTCGCTGTGGTTCTTGTGGTCCCTATGTCTTTGGGATTAGGAGCAGGGCATTTTCTCTAGAGTTCTGTAACAGTCCCAGGGGTGGCTCAGTGAGGCGTTTTCTGACGGATTAGTGAGTCGTGCAGGGGAAGCCAATTCAAGCTGGCAATCCCTGACACCTCCACTGCGGCCCTCTATTTATATCACACTAGGTTTTAGATGGTTTATACAAATGACATTTGTGAACCTTTGTTGACAAGGTTTTGAAGGGTCTAGACTAGTGCACATGGTAATTAAATAGAGACCATAATTATTTTGTGTTGAAAATGTCATCTTTGTCATTTCACTATAACAATGTATGTTTAGTCTCAAGCATCAAGCTATGTCATTATTTTTTGAATCATTTTTTTATTTGACACAATCACATGGGCTTTGTTGCACATATTTTAACAAAATAACATACAAGCATACACAGGTCCAGGACATAAAATCACACTCTGGACAAACAACTAAAAGATGAACAAGCATATTATAGACAAAATCATTTAAGTCTATCCAAACACAGCTACTCCAGATTTGTTTGTATATATGGGCAGCAACACCAATCATCAGCAAATTATGAAAACTAAAAAGTATTAAAAAATTTAAAAATAGGTAAAGTTTTGTTAACTGGGAAGTGACAATCTGCAAATGATAATACATTTTTTGAAAAGCAAAATATTCAGCCTTCTTGTCCGTTTTTGTGCCAAGTGTTTTTTGAAAGCAATGTTCCTGTGATCTTGTGTTCAGAAGAGTGTAAATAATTGTAATATTGAAGCCCTGAAGAAGACCTTTTGTCCAATCGCATCCATGTAGAATTTTTACTTTAAAGTATTGAGCGCTTTGGACCATTATGACTGTACAGATCTGTGTTTTTCAACCTGCAAGTCATGTCATCTATTTTCCAACGTAATACAATTTTACCCTCTTTTAACGGACAGCAAAGGCCAACCTACGTTTTCATAAAGTTACAGTGATGAAAAGTCGTGTGAAAAAAGACAGAATGAAAAAGCGTATCTAGCAGCTTTAGCGCAGAAGTAGAATTTCATATAAATACAAGACACACATAATACACACTATGCAAGTCCACAAGAATAAACTGTGAGCAAGAATGAAATGAAGGCCCTTTTATAACTCTGCCATGACATTCTTTGGTCTGACACGTGTTGTACATCACACTGACCTTTCTCTAACTGCCTCTGCTGTCACATCGTTGTGTTCCGAGCATTTGTATTGGTCACTGTTTCTCTGCAGTATCCTCCTGTGACTTCCTCTCTCCCATGGACCCCCAGCCTCAGAGCCGCTATTGTCCTTCAAAGCTCTCCCCCTTTTTTCTACTCTAATCAAATCGTCTCCATGAGGAAATGCCAGCAAATTATAGCTTCTATTCATATCTGATGGCCCCTGGACCCTTGGCTCTGTTTCAGGGCCTTGGACAGTACACTGTGGGTTAAATAGACAGAGGAAGAACGCGTCACAAGATTACACTTCCTTGGACGTGACTTAAAGCCGGAGCATCAAACTTTCCAATCACAAAAAATTGAACTACTTAATTTGATAAAACCACTCCGCCCATGTCACCAAATAGTGCCTCACAAGTATGCAAAAGATAGCATGTTTTCTAATAAAGGAAGACGGCGTTCGGAAAAGTATTACAATATATATATGGAACGAAAACATTTGGTAAATCAGCTTTAACTTGAACAAGGGTATCTATGAATGTAAATGGTTTTGAATAGATTACACTTTAATACCTCATATATTTGTGTTGAAAATTTTGGTTTTAAGGGCCCTGACTAAATAATATCTAGCATGTAATATGAATTCATTTTTTGTGGCACTAATCATTTTTTTACCGCTGTGTCTCTACCAATCAAACATAATTCAATCTCCCAAGCCATGCACATCCCCCATGACCATCTCCCTATATCAGCCACATTTGAACTCTGCAGTGGATTACAACACGTCGCTCCTATTTAATCCTTTGGCCTCATGCGCACCGTCACCATAATCTCGCTCCTTCAGTGCGGCGTACGACCTGCTAATTAGTGGCCGGAGGAGGCCCTTGTTTGTCGGATGTCTTCCTGTTGCTGCTCAGACACAAGTGGCTCTGTGTGCTATCTCTGTGCTGACACTGAGGGAGGGAACAGGCAATGAATGAAGACCCGCTTTGTGTTTGTTTGTTGGACTGCCAGTTCACGTTGTGACGCGCTTCTCTCGAACTTTGCGTTTTCTTCTTCTAAAGCTGGAAACTGGGAAATAGCAGGTACTTAATTATGTTGGCTCATATTTGTTTTAACTTGTTACTTGCTTGTGGAGGCTAGAGGAGTTGAAGAGGATGAGGCAATAGTTTGTCGCGGAGTTGCAGGACGTTGATGGAATGCTTTGATTTTATTCCTTTGATATGGAAATACCAGTTACATTGGACACATTTAAATTCCACAAAGATGACATTTACAAATCATTAGTCATGTGTATAAGTTTGCACTGCTTTCAACCCCAGTTTGAGATGTCTGGGGAAGAAGTCAGTTGTTCTTCTTGTTTCCTTCTATATATAGTTACACATAGCTGGAAAAAAGTTCTGTAAATGTGTCTGTGCTTTTGTAACCTAAATGAAAGATTTAATTTTTTGTCCTTAAATCTGACCTATTTATTATTTCTCCACTCATCCGGCTTGTGCTAACATATGTCTCTATTGACTTATATACTGTATGTGTCTTCTCATTATATATACATGTGAGGAAGTCCCTGGTCCAAGCCCACTTCCTGAGCTTCCTATGCACCCTCCCGTCCCCGTTTCCCCCTTCCTGCTCTGCTTCTCTGTCTCATGCCTGTCTCTGTGGGAGTTACTTGCGCTGATACACTCTCAAAAAGTAAGTGTTGAGGCGAATCGCAGCCGGCTTTGATCTACCTGTGTTTTCTCGTCTACCTTCTAAATTCTAACTGTGGCCTTTCTGCATGTAACCTGCTGAAACTGCGGCACTGCACTTTCACTAGGAAATATTTACTGCATCAGGGTAGAAATGAATGAATGTGCAGATTAGATTATAAAACCAATCCACTTGTTGTAATTGGATTTGAACACGTTCACAGCTGGAATCTTATCAGAGTTATTCAAGGTGAGAAAGCGCATTATTGTTTTAAAA
Source organism: Knipowitschia caucasica (assembly GCA_964034765.1). Lineage (NCBI taxonomy): Eukaryota > Metazoa > Chordata > Actinopteri > Gobiiformes > Gobiidae > Knipowitschia > Knipowitschia caucasica. The sequence continues at coordinate 20,270,631 of OZ035823.1, forward strand.
GATCACCAGTCTCCTAAATATTTTGGTTGGTAAATCTTGGTAGATCTGGTCAACCTAAATGATCAATCCACTACAGAATATTACGCTTTGCTTTGTTTACTCAATATATTTACTGCTGTATTTCTACTTACAATGTGAAACTAATATACAACAGACTGATTACATGCGAGACAAGTGAGATATATAAAAACCTGTATTTGTCATAATGTTGATAATTGTGGCTTGCAGCTTGTAAAAACCCCTCATTAAACAAAAAAATGTTGTTTTGAAATTGGACCTTAAGCCATGATCATCAAATGTATAACATACAAAGGCTTAGCCTATGTCACTTTGCATATAATGAGTCTATTACCATACATTGGTTTACAGAACTAAATGAACTTTTGAACAATTTCCTAAAAGAGTTTTACCTGTATATTTTGGTCATCTCATTTTTCTTTGATATATGACTTTGTAGATAAACTGAACAATTCACTCGTTTTCTCATGAGGGCTTTAAGAGTGAAACCTCCGACTTAACGCATGTCACATCACATCAGTGTCCGCTGAGGGCAGGGCCCCCTGCTGAGTGAAGTCTGGCTGAAGGAACATTAGCTGGTAATGGCCGTCTAATTGAGTGTTGATGGAGATCAAAATAGAGCCAGAAAGTGAAGGGGTTTAAGTTTCTATTTCTTTTTAACGTTGCTGTGTGAAAAGTGCCTTGGTCTGAGTCCGAGAATCATCAATGCTGTGATTGCTCCAATAGCTCCATGATTAATTCATTCTGAGTGTGTTCAGCCTGTGATAGATGGTCTGCTGCAGTCTGGGTAATGTAGTGGCAGATAGTGGCAGAAAGACTAATGGCAGCTTAATGTGCAGAGGTTATAAAGAGGATGGAAGGGACTTGGGGACGAAACTGTTGCGAATGACTTTATCTCTATGTAGACATGCAGTACAACATGATAAGAATGAGAACAGGACAATAGGTGCTCAGGAATGTATCGCCACGTGTAACCTTTTACCAAGTTATATTATTCTTCCACTCTTCCCCAGTGCACAGAACTCTGTAAAAACAACAACACTAATGATGATTATTTTTGGGGGTAACAGTGTCTATTCTGAATGTCTTTAAGTTAATATAGTCCTGTATTTTTAATGTTGTTTAATCACAAGCCAAAGCATTGTAGTACCATGAATGTATTATTCCAGCTAGACTTTGAACGACAAAATATATTCCCTGAAGCTATTGATGCTGTACCAACGCTGCAAATTCTCTATTATTTGTTAGTGTAGAACAATATGTTTCAGTTTCCAACAAATACAATACAAATGTGCTTTGAATAATGCCTTTGAGCCAAATGCATTGCAAACTACCATTTATTGCTCCAGCGATGCAGTTTGGGATAAGGCATCAAGCTATGTTTTCTTCTCACACAACATATGACTTACAACATACTTCAATATGTATTTTTTATTTCATTCTATACACATTGATGTATACTTATATTTACATAACCTTCCATAAAAAATTACAACCTTTTTTTATTTTTATAAATGTTAAATTAAATCATTGGAAAATATTATACAAAAGTTGAAGGAGCATTTATGAATAATCGCTGTGGTATAAAAAAAAGTGTTTTTTTAGTATCAAAATTGAGTTTGAAATGTATTAACATGACGACACTCGCTCCCCCAAACAGTGATAGATATAAGGATTCAAAACATGTGGAAAATGACTGGTGTCCCATGGTTAATGTCAGTTAAGGTGACAGAAAGTTTCTTCAAATCTGGCAGGTTGTCATAATATTGTGCCTTTTCTTGTGCAGGATTCGCAGTGCTCTGCTGAGTTTGCCACCTCTCCCTCTCTGGACGTGTTTCTGCCAGAGGACGAGGAAAATCCTTATGAGTCTGTGACAACTGCAGTCACGCAGAAACCTTCCTCACTGGACATCAATCACAGAGTGAACAACGGCCCACGCAATGGTACGGCTCCACAGGTTCAAACGCAAATCTGAAGTTCTCAGTATTGATACAAGATGGATATAGCTTCAAACTTTGTACGTGTTTGTGTACTGTAGTTATCTACACTTCTGCCCACATTTATGACAATAGACAATACATATTATGGTTTTTTTCTTACAAATTCTCATTCCAATGTCAGTGATTCATATAGAAAAAGTATAATACACTAGGGATAGTTTGCATAATAGTTGCATAGTGAAAATTGCCTATAATTGCTGCGTCAGTAGTAGTGTAAAAATAACAGACTGCATGCTCTGTAATATAGTTTGAGAAATTTGAGAAATTTCCAAAAGCAATTTATTGTCGGCCTCCACAGGGATTCAGGGTCTTTGGCTTATACACATGACCAAGGTAACATGAATTGAAAAGTATATGGCTAATTATTCGCACTCAATACCGAACGGCTTCTTCATTGATACACACAAAGTCAAAGGGAGGGTTGCGCAGTACCTTTGTTGCGACCCATAGGAATCATGCCTGTAACCCGCCAGAGAAATTTTGCATTAGTTTGTGTTCACACACCTCACTCACTTCCTGCTGTAGACATGAGACACCCACACTGACAACAACCCCCCACAAGCCCCCATAGTTCTGTTCCCATAGTAATGCCGCAACACACTGCTGCAGGTTGCCAAGGTAACTGCCTCCCCAGCTGGTGAGTCACCTGTATGTTACCATGGGAACTGGAACCAAGATGTAGTGACACCTCGAGATCCAGAGCTCTTGACGAGACCTGCAATATTTTGACTTAGAGACGGTGCCTCTGTGCTCAACACACAGTGAATGTGGCAATCTGAAGGTTAACATTTAATCACACAATTTCTCTTTAGGTTGAAAATTGCTCTGCTGACGCAGTTGTGTAGGAGTAGTATTTGTTCTCAGCCTCAGAATGCTCTTACCTGGATAAATGACATAGAGAAAACATTATCCAAGCATATTGTAGCAGACATTCTGCCTTTGTTTAGATAAGGTCATGTATAAGTTACATAAGCAAACATTGAACACAGTTATTGTCGAAAGCTGTTGCTGTTTTACAAATTTTTATGAAAATCTTTTTAAATGTCTTAAATATAGGATTGTCAATGGACGTAAGCATTGTATTGTCATTTGTGTATGTATATTGGAGCAATTACTGAGTTTTATTTTAATTTTGTAAACGGTATGATTTGATCGGACGGCTGAGTTGATCATACCGTTAAAAGTAGGGCTGTCAAAATTATCGCGTTAACTCACGTTAATTACATTTTTCATTAACGCGTAAAAAAAAATTAACGCATGTCCGAATGACCCGCCCAGTTATCCATATTATCACTTAGAATGCCGCGTACACATGCCTGTGTGAGATGGCAACAGAGCAGGTATCTGGGAATTCAAGTTTTAAAAGAATACGCGCGTGACCGCGGGGCTACAGTCTATGGTATGAACTGAAGTCCGCCTTCCCAGGCACACCCCGGGGGCAGCTGCGCCCGCTCACGGTGATCGGCGCTGCGGTAATGTGGTCATAAGACCATACACGCCACAGGACTATTCTCTGCATGTTGTGTTTGTGTCTTTGCAACCTGTGCGTAACCTGTGCACGCAAATACCGTGCCTCCTCCTGAAAACTAAACTAAACTCGCAAAAATTAAAGCTGGGGTACGCACATTTTCCCCCATCATTAACAGCTAATTTTGGTTGTGCCCAAAAGTAAAAGGTAAACAGATTTAAGTACATTTGATATGAATGACAATGTGTCATTACATTTGATAATCTCATTTAACTTCAATTGGAGTGGATTTGAAATAGAATGTTAAGAATGCAATAAATCGTGAGTTAACTCACCATTACTATGCAATTAATCATCGTTTGACAGCCCTAATTAAAAGTATTGGACCTCCTGGGTTAATTGTAATGGAGTTAGAGAACTAACTTAATGAAAGCCACAGAGTTCTTCTCAGACTCTATTTTCTTTTGTAACACTGCACTGATATGGACATGTAATGTTCCATTACATTTGCATGCATTTGCATCTGTTGTGCTGTTTGCCTTGTGGACTTGTGAAGTCTGACTCAGCCAACATTAGCTGCTAATGGCACTTTGTTCAAGTGGACACATCTCTTTCATCTGTTACCTTAAGGTCACAATAATTCTAAATGACGTGAGCACAGATTCTGCAGAGAGCAAATGAAGTTAGCGGTTCGTTTGAGGCTAAGCGAGAAGAGCCAGTCTGCTGCACAGCAGGGGCCCGGAATAGGGCCCTGCTTTGAGCTGTACGTCAGGCTAATTTGTTGTGGATCTGATTTAAAGTGTTTATAGGCAGAGGGCAAAAAATAGGGATATCTTTGGTCCCTGATCTATTATAGTTTTTTTTTTTTTTTTTTTTGACAGGATTGGCAAATTATTATTGCATCTGGATTTTGGAAGAGAATATGGAAATATATATACCTGTACTTCCCAGTCAGGGATACATGGGCTGCTATGCGTTCGAAAGTGTATTTCAGCGGGTACTTGATATAGTTAAATATTATTTATTAACTTGAAAACATCAGTAGTAAGATGTTCATGTGAGCTATCATGACATGCTTTCTAGAACACTGAAAATACAACATTTGTAAAGATCACTATTCACCACTATTATGATATGTGGACAAAAGTTTTTTTCCGAAATAAAAACATGTGTTGCCAATAATAAATTATGAAGATAAAATGTAATATTTTGTATTTCTAAGGATGCCCTAGCTTCTTATTTGTATTCTCTCTGGAAGTCCAACTTTTACAGCCCTTGCTTTAGTTTTCTTCCTGCAGTTCAGAGTGGATAATGACAGCCAGCAGTGTCCGCGGGGCATCATCATTAACGGGGTCGAGGCCCATTGACTTGTTGAAAGTGTAGCAATAAATGCTACACTTTTTAACTATCAGTAGAAATTATTGCTGTTGTGCACTTCGTCCTCACACTTATTCCTTCACACTTATGTTATAATTCATTAAGTCAAGCTCCAAACCGCGGAAACATCTGTTTATTTTATTTCATGAAAGCAAAAAGAATGTCATCCATATACATGTATAGAAAATGATATTATCTCATAAATGTTCACTGTACATTGCCTTATCACATTCCTACAATAATCAATGGCTCTATAGAAATACTGAGAGTGAAGTATGCAGCACAAATTGAGAGTTATGTCTTGCACGGCAGCGGATTTAAACGGTTCTTCTTCCTGCACAGCTCAGAGGAACCAGAGTCATACTTTTCATGCTCCTTCCACTTAAAGCTGGTCTTGTGAGTGTGGTCTTTACAGCCTTTCTTCTATAGCATTTGCATGGTTATGTTTGCAGAAAATAGTCAACATTTTATCAACAAACCTTGTCCCCTACATTTAAATCTGAGTTGCTTGGGTTCTTAACATAATGAAAGTACCTGGATCTGAAGTTTACATGATATGATTGTCATTTACATAAATTCATACACAATAGCTTCCCCTACAGTACACCGAGGTATATTTTTCGTACGTGGATTTTAAGACTGTGCCAAGGAAAGCACCGGGGCCCTAGTCACAAATAGGTCTCACATCCATCATCAAAGCCACAATGTTGACGGTGCTAAACCCCAATATCTAAGAATACACGTTATATTTGCTTGCCTTATATATTCTTCTGACTAAACCCAGTGACTAATGTACTGTATCTTTGAGGATTATTTACTGTCAGGTTCATGTGTGCTGGAATCTTGCATGTGAACTATGTAGGATCTATGAGTGCAAGTGTAAGTGTTTTGGAGGCTTTCGGGTTGTACAGAACTACATAAGTAATAGAGTAACTTTGAGCTTTAAAGACCGTTACTGTTACCATCAACACGTTTTGTGGAGGATTCTGTCTACACCGGTTACTGTGACACCCCTAATACAGAACTGTGAGGGTAATAGTGCATTTTTTTATGGATTTAAATTGGACAATGCGGTGTCAACATCACTGACAAGCGGTATTTTGAGAAAGGTGTTGCCCCGTATTGTGTCTGCTCCGCTTTTTTTAGACAGATGTGTTCTCCCCCTAAAATGTAATTTGGGTTGCCTCAGCACTTCCTACACTTTGTCCTCTCTGCTTCTTGTTTCTCTTTGTTAAATGATCTTACACTTGGGAAATTAGCCCACCACTCCAGCGTTTACAGAAAAGGCGATCAAGGTTGTGGTGTCACTTTCTATGACGTGCAGAAGTGTATTCAAGAGGTGAGCTCTGGTGTGAGGGAGTTTCAGTGCTGGACTTTCTGAGCTAGTGAGCCCCTCAGTGACCATCACAGCCTCTGCCCAAAGTGACAAAACTTCTGTGTCACAGAGTCCAAGGCGCAGTGTAATGACCACATCGATGTCTCTGCTCAGAGTGCATCCCATAATTGATATTCATTTACTTAAAACACTACATTTGCTTAAAGAATAATTGTCATCTTTGTGACAGGTGTGATTCTCTCACTTTTGCCCTCTCACTCCTGCACTCTCACTCGCTCTTTCTATCGCTCTCTCTTACGCTCTCTCTCTTGGGCTCTCTCTCTCTCTCGTGCTCGCTCTCTCGTGCTCTCTCTTTTGCGTTCTCTCTCGCGCAGGCTATCTCACGCTCTCTTGTGCTCTCTCTCCTGCGCTCTCTCTCTTGCGCTCTCTCTTGTGCTCTCTCTCCTGCGCTCTCTCTCTCTCGTTCTCTTTTGCGCTATCTCTTGCGCTATCTCTATTTTGCGCTCTCTCTCTCTCGTGCTCTCTTGCGCTCTCTTTTGCGCTCTCTCTCGTTCTCTTTTGCGCTCTCACTTGCGCTCTCTCTCTTTTGCGCTCTCTTTCTTGTGCTCTCTCTCTTGCGCTCTCTTTTTTGCTCTCTCGCGCTTTCTCTCTCACACTCTCTCTTGCGCTCTCTCTTGCGCTCTCTCTCGGTGTATATCTACAGGAGCCTGAGACTTAATTGAGAAGGCTCTGGCCCATTATCTGACAACATTTCAATCCAAGGGCAGTTGTATAATATAATGATGAAAATGAATTACCATAAATGAGTGTATGTCACTTACATGCCTTTATTGTTTTCTGCTCCTCAAGGTCACCTGTCCCATCTTACCGTGAGCGAGGAGGGGCACAGTAACTATGGAAACTGCTCTACGGGCCCCACTCCTGACTGCTCGCCCCCCTCTCCGGACACGGCCTTGAAGAACATCGAGAGAGTGATCCGCCCACAGGTACAAGCACTTATTTCTGACCCCTTTAAACGCCTTATCATAGTTTTCATTCTAAAGTGAATGATCTTGGGTTCTGTGTGATTTCCATTTGTGTTTTCTCTGCGGTGCTTTGGTCAAACGCTCTGAAGTGACCTGTAGTTGGTTGTCTTACATTGAGTGTAAGCCTTACATTGAAACAATGTCATGATACTTTTACTTATAGTTCTCAAAAAATGAATAAGCCAACATAAATGTTAATTTTAGTCAGGAATAACAAATCCACACACTAATGACCCCACACTATTTTAGTCGTTCTTTCTGTCACTTGAAAATAGTGTCTGAAGTACGAGCACAGTGCAGCATTTCACACCCGGATAATTAAGGACTCTTGTTTGTGAGATGTGAGAATAGTGCGACTGTGTTGACAAATAAAACTATCACAGAATCAAGTCATACTCAAATAAAATATTACTGATTTTCCATGTAACATAACGTGTTGTTTGCTCATGTAACTTATACGTGACCTTATCTAAAGGTGCTGCAATATGCTTGGATAATGTTTTCTCCATGTTATTTATCCGTGTTGTTAAGTATTTGGTCTGCTGTCAGATCAAATAAACTTATTTTGGCTCTTATGTGCCTCTATCAACGTTGTGTCGGGGAAAACTGTACCCAATAATAGCACATGTGGTAAATCTTAGTTTTATTTACCCAATCAATTCTTTGGACTGAACTTAATTTTAATTTCTTATTGGTTCTTCTAACTCTAAAGCACTTCGAGTGGTCTTGTGTTTGAACTGTGCTATACATATTAGCTTGCTTTGCCTAGACTATTTTTAACCCTACCCTTAATCCTGACAACTACTTAAGGAAACAGATGAAAAACTAGCTTTTTTGCGTTGCAAAAAAATATTGCACAGTTATTGCAGTCCAAATAGCACTTTAACTATATAAGAAAAGCACAGGAAAAGATGTTTGTGCTTCCACCTTTTAAGCCACAATTCTCTTAGCAGCCATAAGCCCCGCCAAGAGAACCCTTTGTTTTGCCCTTTTAAAGTGGTTCTCACCCCCGCTCCTCGGAGCTTACGTCACTCACATTTCCTGTTCAAATCTTCCTCTAAATGGGCGTAGCCTGGAGGACTGAAGGGGGCGTGAACGAGACTGGGCCGTTTACATTGCTCTGGGCGGGGGGCTGCTGACGTCAGGTCCAACTTGCAGACGTCAGGTCCAACTTCTGTGCCAGTGTTGGCGCCAGATTCAAAATTCAATTGTAGTAATACCGGTCGCCAGCAGATGGCGCCTCACAGACGGTTTTAGGCAGAAAGTCTAACTTTCAACTAATTTGCACCAAAGTGACAAGATTATGACCAGGATATGTAGACAACACTATTGGACACTCATTTATACCGTTTATCAGCAAAAAAAAGTGGATTTGAGGGTGAGTTGTCCTTTAAGTCCGAGCCCAGAGAAGTTGTTCAACCCTGTATATTTTTTCTCCCTTCCCGAGTACTTTTATTAGAAACCTTTCCAGATTGATCATGAACCATATCCATCTCTGTTTAATACCTTTTGGGCCCATTCATAGAGGATGCACTTCTTAGCGCATTATGCTACCCACATAGAATTGCACTACACGCACTAATACATGCATTTCTTTCATCAGTGTCGAATATATCCAGGTCTCATGTGTGAACCATTTGGAGCACATGCAGCTGCAGCCGATAGCGGTGTGAACACGAGCAGTTCAGATAAGGTGCTCTGGTATTGTGGTTCACAGAGGCATGAAGGGAATGGATGTTTTTACCAAGCAGAGGCTGAGCTGAGACAAACATCAGGCCATTGTTAGGATTCCATCGGCCTGAACTCTCAATGCTGCACGATAGCTGCACATACAGTAGCTCTAGTTGTATACAGTGGCCCATTGTTGTTGTGCCCATTCTAATATAGACTACTGGATGAAGACATAACAATTACTGTTTGTCTGGTCTGCTTCGTTTTGATTTTCACAGATTTTGATGTAAACTATAATTTCATGATCGTTATGTTATAAGTCTCTTTCCACACTTAAAATGGTGCAATAGATTGTGTTTTGTGTCGCATTTAGAAAAAAACTAATCGCATGAGTTACTTTTACAGTCCTAATTCATTAGTTATGTATTTCTTTTGTACAAAAAACATTGATTCAATCTGCATATGCTTTACACATGCGTCACCAATAATCAGGGAATACCCTTGAAATAGGGCTGCACGATATATCGAAAAAATATTGTTATCGCAATATTGGTGCGTGCGATATCTATATCGAAAATATGCGTGATTTAAAAAAAAAATGTTTTGTTAAATTAAAGACAAAAAAACAGACAGACACATCAACATTCAACAAATACAACAAACAAACAAAAAAGTATATTAATAAATGCATTAATGTTGTGCTTATTTTTTGTTATTTGTCTCTTGCGTTTCAGTGCAGATTGCAATTTTAGGTGACAGACAACAATATTATTGCAATATTTTTATCGCAATACTAAACACTCATTTCCAATATTGTGCAGCCCTACTTTGAAACATACTAGAAAAGCAAAACAAAATTGGAAGAGTGGAGCTTAAGTTGCAAATACTTATAATACGTATAATCTTAGGAGAAATTGGTGCCTATGCTTTTGTCTCTGCACAAACATTCAGAATTGGACTTGCACTGCGTAATCAGCGAGTCTGGGCTTCTCACAAACATTTGACAATGTTTTCCCTGCAGCAAATGAGCTTATTGTGCGTGAATGGTGAATGTCAGTCATGTGCCAGCTGTTTACAGAGCCCCAAAGACCAAACAACCAATACTCCATTTGTGGCATGACAGCTGCTTGACTTGGAACAACATCAACTGGAATACAAAAATATCACAAAATGGATTTAATATAATGGATGTTCACGCTCTTTATTGATGTGGGTTTCTCTTATTGGAATCTGAAATATTTCGAGATTACCCTTGTTTCAAATGTGTCTGCTCAGAGCAAAAATAGTTAGTCAAGTTAAAACAAAAAATTTGACATTAATATATGGATGCTTTCTATTTTTAACAGACAGAAACTCTTTCAACCAGTGCTTAATTTTAAAAACCACTCATTATATTCTTACACCTACATTTACTCACACATGCAAACACACAAGCACATGCGCACATTACACACATACATTTATACACACACACACACACACACACACACACACACACACACACACACACACAAAAGCACTATGGACACAACAACAGGTTTCTGAAGCTGGAAACAAACTTGTGACCACTTTAATGTTATGTAATGTTTATGTCAGGAGTGGGATGTGAACCTATTGTCACTTTATTAGATCCGTTTCTATGGAGATCTTTCGCTTCGCATGTTCAGCCTGTAATTGGAGATAATGGTAAAACTCAGGGGATTCACAGGTTTGCCTAATGACTGTTTCATTTATTATCTGTCACACACATTATTAAATTGTTAAATGCCACTGAGTCCCCAAGGATGCAGTTGGCCAGGATTCAGTGCCGTGGACCTTCTTGATTCTCTTTGCGTGCGCATAGGAGACTGCGTTCATTAATCCCTTCCAATGGGCCGTGACACGTTCATTAGCTTCCTGTCCATTTACATTGTTGACGCTAAGCCTCAGAGCTGTGTATGTGTGGCATCACTTAATACAGTGAGATGCAAACTAAACTGAGTGCTCAAATGAGTTCTGGAATTAAAATACTGTATATAGTTACAAAGATAAAAAAGGACTTTAGTTATACACTCATTGGCCCAGCACTGATACTGAGGATTCAATGCTGCTTTGACTAGTTTTGTCCCTGGATCACACATGGGAAAGGATTAAGACTTAAATATTTTTTGGGATCATATTTAGAGTTTAACCAAAAGATTTGCCAAGATTATTACATTTTTCCACCTGATTAAAACACAATCAGTAATATGGATTTAAAGAATCTACATATATATCATATTCAATAAACAAATACTGCCTTTTAAAACTTTCTGTCCTGAATTTATAGGGAAAACTTCAGTATAAAGTAGAGATTTAATATTGGGGGCCTGGAGGTATTTTTTAATTGGTAAGGAGAGGTCCCTGATTTAAGTATTTAACATTGAAGAGTAGTTCGTTTTTTTGGTTTCTCAGTCAGAAGGTCAGAACAGGGCCTTTCTGAGTTAACATGTTCTCCCTGTGTCTGCATTGGTTTCCTCTGGGTGCTCCTGTTTCCCCTACCAGTAAAAACATGCACAATAGGTATGACATGTAACAAGTGAGTGACGTGTGCTTTCTGCGTCTCGTTTCCGTCATCACCGTGTGTGGAGTGAATGAAACAATATCTGAACTCTGAACATTGTGAAGCGCTTTGGCTAACCTTGGTCTGTAAAAATGCGGCCCTGTGCTATTCCGCCTTTGGCCAAAGGCGGAATAGCACAGGGAGAGGGGACAGTTTTATTGATGTTTGATATGGATAAACGCAACTATGGAGAAGGAGCGAATCAGCAGCAGGACAGCCACTAGCGCTAAGCCTCTGTTCAGTGAAGCTGTTGGAGAACCTGACCCCAGCCCTGTCCTGTGTGTTGCTGCTTTGTTTGATTTTGTTCTCCATAAAATTGCGATGTTATTCATATTCATGTGCAACACCTTTGAATGCTCCACTGAACGCCTGTGTTACGAGCTACTTAATGTGTTAGAGTCTCGCTACTGTTGTCACCATTGCTCTAACATTGCAAAGTGCTTGGTGTGACCTTGGTCCGTGACATGTGCTCCGTGAATAACAATCATTGAAGTACTTTTACTTACCTTCAGAAAGTTACATTCCGTGCCTTTAATCACAAGTCTCAAGAAGCACTCCAGTTTATCCTCTGACAACTTGACATTTGCATTGATTTTGTTAAAATGTCTTTCGACGCTAACCCTCCGCGCAGATGCCTCGTACTGCCTTTGTATTGATCACACAGTCTGAGTTTATAGTGGTGTTTGTGAAGCGAAACGGCCACTTGTTGAAAGTTATGCAAGGCCTGCTGCCAGATGTCTTTAGAGAGAGGGATTTGTTTGATATCAACCCCTTAATTAAAAAAACCTGTTCTTTTCCTTTTTAATTTTTTTATTTGTTTATTATTGTTCATTTTTTGTATACAGCCTGTGGGGGGAAGTGAGTTTTAGAATTGTACCTATTATTATTAATCATAATAGGTACAGTTACAAAAAAGGTTTTCTATCGGCATTAACAACAAACAAAATATGAAACAATCCAAATATCGGTTCTCCAAAAACATTGCAAAGCGTTTTGTGTCATCTTGGTCTGTTAAATGCACCATATAAATAAAGATTGGTTATTTACTCTCACGTTGCTCAAAGTACTGCAAAGTTTCTTTTCTTGTTTCTATTAGATAATGTATTTTATCTAGACATTTGTGATGTATAGCCAGAGTGTTGGCTACCTGTGAATAATTGCTGTTATAAAGAGTTGAATATGCTCCAGGGACACAGTGATTTGCATCAATTATTATTTTCACTCAGATAATTGGTGTCTTCTTGATGATTTGTGATACCAATATAAGCCTATTTAGTATGAATTTGGTGTCACAAACGACCACAACAGATCGATCCTTTTATATCCACAAGGAGCTGAAATATGAACATCCTATTTCGGTTTCTTTTTTCCAGCCTAAACAGCGCACGTCTCTGTCCTCCTCCTTGGATGTTCAGAGGCCGGTGAACCACAGCTGTGAACCCAGTGAGGTGAGCTCTTCTCTGGGCTACGCAAGCTTCAGCACCAGCCCCCCCGGCAGCCCACCCCTCAGCCCAAACCAGGAAGACTCAGCTGGCTCCGATGACTGTCACTACATAGGTATGTTCACCACAACCCTGTCCACTTAAAGCTGGTGTACCTTACTTTCAAACCACAAAACATGATCTAATGCAGGGGTCACCAACCTTGCCTGGTCACAAACCAAGAGCTACTTCTTGGGTACTGATTAATGCGAAGGGCTACCAGTTTGTTACACGCGGAGCTTCTCTCACACACGGACCAATCACAGCGGAGCTTCTCTCACACACGGACCAATCACAGCGGAGCTTGTCTGCGGCGGCGGCCGCCTAGTAAATGTTTGAGGTTGCCAAACATTTACGTATTGCGCAAGTGACGTCACATCACCACCTCAAGCTCCGTGCCGCGTGACTATACACTAGGCTTGAGTGCTTCTATTTGAGCTATTTTTAGAACACGTCAGCGGGCTACTCATCTGGTCCTTACGGGCGACCTGGTGCCCGCGGACACCGCGTTGGTGACCCCTGATCTAATGAAACCCTTCAAACTAGTTCCTAGAATGCTCTTAAGATCCATCTTTGGCCTGTTTCTGTAGACATTGTTGACGTCATGGAGGCATAACCCCCGACCTACTCGAGCACCAACCCTACTCAGCTCTTCTCTCCCTGGTTGAGTTTCCTTTACGCTTTAGTATCTGTTATCCTCGCCACCAAACCACAACAAACCAGTATCCGTGGACATTTCTTGGTAACCATGGCTTCCAGAAGCCCTCTGACCAATCACTGAATGAAGACTTCAGTACCAGCTCGGCCTGGATAGAACCTGGGCCATGAGGGACTAAGAAGGACCATACCAGTTAAACAATTCGGGTGGAAAGCTCACAATCGCGTTAGTGTAGAGTTAAGTCGGGCTGGTGGAAACGATGCTATATTGAGACTGTGCCTGCTTGTGATTCAATATTTTACTTTCAATCCTAGTTTACTCTTTGAGTCTGTTATGAATCCCTATTTAACTGTGGGTGCAACCACAATACAGTGTGCTATTCCTAGACCTGTCTTAATATTTATTATATTGTCTTATCATACTATTACTTATGGACAGCTATCGAATATGTTTCATAGCTGGTTTGTAATGCAGACATTCTCTGAGTACTATAGACTTAGTGCTTTAGAGAGCATAAAGCCGCATGTGCCGTGGTTCAAAGGCACAGAGAGACTTTGATTTGTGGAGAACACACATTACCAGTCCGCAGGTGCACTCTCACAGATCACACACGGAAAACTGAAAGAAACCAGTGCTTGATTTCAACTGATGTCAGTCAATTGTATTTATGTAACTGCCACAGCCTATTTCCATTTCAAATCTTTTTAATGAGACTTCTGAACGCAGTCTGGGCAATTGCAGAAAGGCAGAGATTTGTAGATTCTTCATAAATTCATGAAACTGACTGTTTGAATACATGTAATGCCATTACGTATTCAGAATACTCTGAGTAACTTTGTTCCATTACAGTTACGAAGTCAAAGTCTAGTATTTAGAATACAGTTACTTTTTGAAAATGACGGGAATACTTTCTCACATTCCGTCTTAAAGGAGCTATACCCGTTTCTGCAAGGTTTTTTTCAGTTTGAATGTTTAGCACCGCCCCCCAACTCGCTCACAAGCTTCTCATTTCCCCTACGCTCTCATTCCACGAAGCCATCCGGTTTTATTTGCAATCTAAACTCTCAGACAATATAAATAATGGCCATTCTATCTAACTGCTACAGACTTTGATTTCAACATTTGTGAGTTTTTTTTTTATGAATACATACGTTTTTCTTTATTTGCTTTTACAGTAAATGGTCTTTACTGTAACATACATAAATGATGTATGTTACAGCATATGTCTTTTTTATATTTTTTTTATTACTAATAAGAATGCATTACGTCCTTAACCAGCCAAAGAGTTCCACCTATTTATTAAATTTCAAATTTGACTAAGGATTTGTTATTTTTATATGTAGTCAATAAATGACAGTCTAAAAACTGCAATTATGAAATTCCATGATTACTTTGTAGATTGAAATTAGGACTAAAAAGTGCTCAACGCGATCCACCCAAATGGTGTCCCTTATTTTTCTG
Source organism: Knipowitschia caucasica (assembly GCA_964034765.1). Classification (NCBI taxonomy): domain Eukaryota; kingdom Metazoa; phylum Chordata; class Actinopteri; order Gobiiformes; family Gobiidae; genus Knipowitschia; species Knipowitschia caucasica. Next base: position 20,285,707 of record OZ035823.1, read on the forward strand.
TTCTCAAGTTGGCAACCCTAGCTAGAGGAGGCATCCTGTTCATAACAGCACCGCTCCTTGTTCTGTGAGTGGTGGAGAGCGAGCGACACGCAAAGTTTCTACTCAGCACTTTTTACGGCCTGAATTCATACACAAGTTGAACAAATGAGCTCAAGTTTTCAATTCAATTACAGATTTTAATACAACTTGTATGTAGTAATTCCCATTTTGATGAACTCATTAGAAAATAAATTGGCTATAGCTTTTTTAAGTTAAAAAAAAGAAAAAAGAAAACATTGGGTATTTTTAAAGAGAAGATTCTTCGATTTCTGGTTGTTAAATGGCAGCTGTTGAAGACTTGTTTTACAAAACGGGGATCAATATGTTTTGGTCAATAATGTTAATTCAGATAAAAACCTAACCACACACGGAGTCCAACAGGGCTCAGTCCTTGGGCCAAAAAAGTCATAATATTGTAAAGATGTTGGTGGAATAAGAGTGGGTTTTAAAATCCAGCGTAACACAGAGAAGTTTTGAAACGGATACAAATGAAAAAGAAAGGAATTAGTAGATGGAAAATGATGAATATAAAAGGGCTTTCCTTCCTGCAGTGTGAGGAGAAAACGTTTTGTGTGTGTCGTTGGTGTGTATAATCTGGTAAATAAATTAAATAATTATATACATCTGTAACCTGCAGTGTTGGTCGCAGGTGTCGGGCTCTTGCGTAGGCACTCGGATAAAAGAAGTCTATTTATATCCATGTGTTGCAGTGCTGATGTTTATGCTCTATAAGAAGCTCTTACATAATGTTGGACACCGCTCTAAAGGATCCTCCCGTGTGCCCTCCGCTCAGCTCTGTTTGTCCTCCATGAATTATGCAGCGACACACAGCAAACACGCCATGTGCAGGTATACGGCTTTCTCCTTATGGACACAGAGCAGTGAATTAAACCGCATAAGCACGTCTTAGGTATTTGTGCTTATAAATAAACTATTTTAAAACAGCTCCCACACCCTACACTCATTCATTCCAAATAAATTGTTTTTTGTTATACCTTTTATTTCATTTATTTTTTCAAAACACAGAACATAAACTTGAAAAAGCACACATATGCACATATGCACACACAGAGGTCCAGGACAGCAAATAATTGCAAATATAACTCATGGATATACAGTAATCAGCATGACTCAAGTGTACATTTACAAAACTTAAATCTAGATGACCTAACTTTTGTTTTTCACGGTCGGCCCAAACACAACGTCTTTCAAAAGTAATGTTTTTTTTTTTTCATACTTGTGAGTCACTTTGACACATTGGGCTGAGAGTGAGGGTTGTCCTCTCTTTGTCGCATCATTGGATCAGCTTTTTCAGACAGAAATGTGAAAGAGGCCAAAAATACATGCATGTGAAAACAAGTGACTGAACCGAACTGTTTTGAGAGCGAGGAACTATAGTTATATGTATTGTATTAAAAGGGGATTGGAAGTTATCTCTCTCTTGCTTCATCCAACCCATTAAAACATCTTGATTGAATTTGTAGACAGCTCCAAATAGGCAATGTAGTAATTTAGATAAGTCAGATCAAGAGATCCTTTATTTGTATCACAATGGGGAAATTTCAGTGTTGCATCACCAGTTGCAGAACAGTAAGAATGAGTAGCACACAGCACAAGACAAATTAACAATAACTCTATACTAAATCTCTAGCATGAAGAAGAAAACAAGTACAAAATATCTCCTCAGCATAACGAGTGCAAAAACGTTTACGACATTAGCATAATAAAATCTCTACATTTGGTATAATAAGAAGCGAGTATAAAGTGCTTGCTGAAGAAGGATCGGGGCTCTACGTGAAAGTTCTTAATTGCAAGTAAAATAAAAGAAGTTAAACAACATTTGATGCAAAGATTTCCAAATGAATGAAGGCCCCTATCATCAAACATGGCTCAAAGGGAACATATGCCTTTTTGTGGAGTTCTATTTTTTTTTTTTCCAACAATATGTTTATTTCTCTTTTTAGGTTTTAAATGACATTCAACAGAACATCCTCTCAGACACAAAATACCATGTTACCATACATTATATTGATAATGCCCCTTGACACAAGATATCAGAGATCAATCATCTCTTATTGAGCAGGTCATTGAATGTATAATTATTCATAACCATGTTCCTCTTCATGATCTTCTGTTAAGTCTGTGCCTTCTGCAAAAAGCATGAACGGTCTCCAAATACTTTCGATCAAGTCCTTTTTTCCTTTTAACAAGTATGTAATGCGTTCCAATGGAAGAGTAGCCAACATCTGTTTAACCCACTGTCCAATACTCGGTCTTCTTATGCTTTTCCAATGCAGTGCAATCAACATTTTAGCTTGTAATAAACAAATATCAATAAACAGCTTCTCATTTTTTTAATATGCTGTGTGCTTGGGATATAAACCTAAAATTATAAAGGAAGGTTCCAAAGGAAGGTCTTTAGAAATAATATCCTTCACCGTTTCCTTTATTTTACCCCAAAATGTGTTAATTTCTCTACATTCCCAAATACAATTAAACAGTGTTCCCTTCTCGTCTCCACACTTTGTACATATGTCCGGAATATTTGGATTGTATTGGTTTAATCTAACAGGAGTGACATAAACACGCATAAGCCACTTGTACTGTAACAATCTCAACCGAGAATTTATAGTTTGCTTATGCGCTTTACGGCAAGCCAATTGCCACTCATCTAGTGACAAATCTATTTGCAGATCTTTCTTCCAAGCTTCCAATTTTAAGGTTGAATTATCTGGGGAGTGTGATAGCAGTAGTTTATAAAATTGTGAGATTGCTCCCCTTTTAAGGCTATTTTCACTTATCATTTCTTCTAACCTAAATTTGGGTGGTTTCAATAGGTTGCTTTGTTTTGTTCCTATATAACTTCTAAGTTGGAGATACTTGAAAAAATATTTTCTTTGGATGTTGTATTTGTGTCTAAGCCTGTCAAATGACATCATGTTGTCTGAGCCTGTTGGATATAGATCTTGAATTTTCTCCAATCCATTTAAAGCCCATTGCTTAAACACGGCATCGGCTCTCCCCGGGGAGAAGTTCTGATTTCCCCAAATTGGAGTTAGCCGTGATAAAATAATTGGTTCTTTAATGTGCCTTTTAACATTATACCACACCTTAACCATGTTTTTAACTATTGGGTTTTTAGTTTTCTTCATTAAATTAACTTCTGTATCAGAAAAAAGGTACAAAGGTAATGGAGGGCTCAAGATGTTACTTTCCATTTCGGTCCACTGGGGAGAGTCATTTTTGCAAAAATAGCACCCTATAGATCTGAGCTGAGCTGCCCAGTAGTACCATTCTATGTTTGGGCACATCAAGCCTCCTTCATCACAGGGTAAATGGAGTAATGACAGTCTTATTCTAGCACGTTTGTTTGACCATATAAAATCAAGAAGCAGTTTCTTAAATGTTTTAAACCAGTCAGCAGGGGGTGGCAAGGGAATATTCTGAAAAACATACAACAGTTTTGGAAGTATATTCATTTTGTAAATATTAATTCGACCTATAAGAGACATGGGAAGAAGACTCCATCTGTTGACACTATCTCTTATTTCGTTAGTTATCAGTTCATAATTATGCTGAACAATTAAATCTAGATTTGGAAGGATATGTATTCCTAAGTAAGTAAATTTAGAAACTGACTTGAATTGTGAAACGGCTACAGGCGGATTTTCTCTCTCTCCTTTATCTAGCAACAAGATTGATGATTTTAATCTGTTAACTACATATCCTGAAATATGACCAAACCCATCAATTAGTTTTAACAAAGCAGGGATAGATTAATTTAATTGTGAAAGGAATAAAATTATATCATCTGCATATAGCGACAGCCTGTGTTCTACCTGACCAACCGTGATTCCAGTTATGTGTAAATGTGACCGTACAGCTACAGTATAGCAAAGGGCTCCATTGCTAAAGTGAAGAGCAGCGGAGATAACGGACATCCTTGCCGACAGCCACGTTTAACTAAAATTGGTTTAGACACGTTTTTATTTGTTAAAATCTCTGCAGTTGGGTGTAAATATAATAGTTGTATCCATTTTAGAAATTTCTGTCCCAATCCAAATCGTTTTAACACATCAAAAAGATAGGCCCATTCTACCCTATCAAACGCTTTTTCAGCATCTAGGGAGAGGAGGGCCGTATCCTTAGTGTTATCTAATGCTTGAATAACATTGAGAACCCTCCTAACATTGTGTAGACCTTGCCGACCTGAAACAAAGCCGTTTTGATCCCTGTGTATAATCAATGGAAGGGTTTCCTGCAAACGAGTTGCTAGTAATTTGCTGATTATCTTAAGATCTGAATTAAGCAGGCTTATTGGCCTCATATTTTCACATTTATCCCTAGATTTTCCAGGCTTAGGCAATAAGATAATTAATGCACTGACCATTGAGTTAGGGAGGTCCCCATCTATAAAAGCTTCCTGTAACATTTCCAATATTGGCCTTACCAACTTTCCTTTAAACTTTTTATAAAAGTCAATTGGAAACCCATCAGGTCCAGCTTTTTTACCTGTGCTCATGTTGTCAATTACTTTGACTATTTCATCTTCACTAATGTCTGAGTCTAATCGTTGGCCAAGTTCTTCTGTGATAGTTGGTATGTTTAATTTGTCTAGGAATAATTTCCGTGTGCTTGGATCTGTATGGTCCTGGGAATCATAAAGTTTTTCATAATAATTTCTAAATTCTTTATTTATCTCTATTGGATCCACAATTGTCTCCCCTTTTGTATTTGTTATTGTTGTTATGTCTTTTTGTGCTTCCAGTTGCTTTATTTGCCATGCTAAAATCTTACCGGGCTTTTCTCCCTGTTCATAAAAAGATTTATTTAACCTAAGTATGTTAGAGGCTGCCCTGTCCGCAGTAGCTTTATTGTATTGTGCTTTTAACAGCAACAGCTCTTTTTCTACATTTTAATTTTTATCTCTAAACAATTGTTTCTCCAAATTCTTTATTTTTTCTTCCAACTGTTGTCTTTTCTTGCGCTGTTCTTTAGATTTTGAAGAGGTATAAGAAATGATATAACCCCTTATGCAAGCCTTAAATGCATCCCATTTGACACGAGCTGTGGTTTGTGTTGTGTTTAAACAAAAATATTCATCAATTTTATTCCCTACATATCCTACGAAAGCTTCATCCTTGAGCCATTTTTGATGTAAGCACCACCTAGGAGGGTCTATCAATAAATCTTTATGAGTATATTTTATGTTACATGAAGCATGGTCTGAAATTGTTATACTATCATAGGAACAATCTCCCATATTAGGCAACAAGTCTGCCGAAATCAGAAAGTAATCTATGCGGGAGTATGTGTTAAATGTTTTAGAGTGACAAGAGTATGTAATATCGATAGGATTTTGATGTCGCCAAATATCTGCCATCTGTAACTCCTTCATAAAATTCTGGATGATTTCTCTGCTTTTATGATGAGTCTGGTCAATTCCAGTGGATCGGTCTAGGATTGGATTCAAAACGCAGTTCCAATCTCCACCAATAATAACTTTACCTGAGAGAGAAGAAATGGTTAGAAATAAATTTGTTAAGAATCGATCATCATCTATATTTGGTCCATATACATTCACTAAGTTGAAATTTTCATGTAAAATTGATCCCTGGATAATCAAGTATCTTCCGAATTTATCTTTTATAACATTTGTAACATGCAAAGGCACCGATTTATGAATCAGTATAATTACACCTCGAGCTCTTGATGTAAATGATGATGCATACAGTGATCCCTGCCACCTCCTGCTTATTCTGATATTTTCCTCCTCAAGAGTGTGGGTTTCCTGCAGGAAAACAATTTTAGAGCCTAGATCTTTTATTTTGTTCATAACCTGCTTGATCTTTTTAGATTTACCCAAGCCCCTGCAATTCCAGGAAGTATATTTAATTTCAAATTTTTGTGTCATCTAAACAAAAACATACAAGTCCTATTTTTCCACTGTGTAAATGTGTCTGAGAGTTAACACACACTAGAACATTAGAACAAAATGCTGCGAGCAGCACCAACATCACAAAAACAAAAAAACCCATCCCAGCTAACTGGGTAAACCCCTGAAATAGACTACTTCCGACCGCGAACAACGTTTGATTCCTAGAATCTAAACTGTCGTCTCAATATTCACCTGCAACTGTATTCAAATAATGTATCCTTTTTTAACAGTACTTGCATTTGCAACTTCAAAATACCTACAATATGTGGTTGGCAGTGTCAGTACCTATAAACACAAGTCATTCTGTTTCTCCCGTTTCCATTTGGATCTTCTTGACAAAGATCTTGGCCTCCGCTGGGGAAGTGAACTTGTGGACTTTCTCCTTGTATGTCAGCACCAACGTGGATGGGGAAAGAATGCCATGTCGCACTCCAAGTTTACGCAGCTGGTCGCGAACAACATCAAACTGCTTACGCTGCCTGTGAACCTCCGTAGCGACATCAGCAAACAACTTCACACGCTGGTTCTTATAGAAGATATCCTTCTTTGTTTTGGCAGCTCTTAGTACGATTTCTTTCTGCTTGTAGTTAAGAAATCTCATGATTACCGTTCTAGGTGAGGTATCGGTGACTCTCTTTGCCCCGATGCGGTGAGCCCTCTTCAGGATTAAAGGGTGACGCATTGGGTTTAGCTCCAGCGCGTCTGGCAACCAGCTCTCCAAAAAACCTCACATGTCAGAGTCCTCAGAATTTTCAGGGAGACCCACCAGCCTCAGATTATTCAAACGCGATCTTGTTTCCATATCAACCACTTTGTCCTCAAGGTGTTTATTTCTTGTCTGTAAGCTTTCGACCACTGCTTTCAAGTCGACCTGCTCGTCTTCCACGTTAGACAGACGCACCTCTGCCTCAGCCATCCGCTCTGTACATTGAGTCACCTCCTTTCTTGTTTCTTCTATAGCTTTAAGCACACCATCAAATCTTCCGGTGAACTCGGTTTTCAAATTGCGTATCTCTCCCAATATCTCATCTTTAGCCATACTTAGGAGCCGTTGGTCTTTGCTGGGTGGAATCAGCGCATCATTGCTCACATCATCCTCGTTAGCTTCTGTGCTAGCAGCGTTAGCGTCCTCCGTAACGTTAGCTTCCCTGCTAGCTGGCTGCTCTATGCCATGCGCTCCAAAGCCAGTTAACCTAGATTGCTTGGCTGATTTAGGCTTATCTTTACTCCCTCTTCCAGTGCCAGGCATTTCTGCGTCAATTCCACAGTTTCGGAGAGTTTTTGACTCAAGTATAAGGATTAGACAGGATTGTTGTAGAGAGCAGGCTCGAACGTGACCTTCTAGCTTGCGACCATACCAGGAAGTCCGTGGAGTTCTATTTTAAACAACCTTCATTACCTTCATCAAACTCTTTCTTTCGTAACGACTGCAGCTCTGCCCCATCACCTCGACATAAACTCACTGCCTCTTTCTCTGCTGGGAACTCTCATTTGGAGTCTGCCTACGTTGGCACAAAACTTTTGACCTGTCATCACAGATCTTCTGTACATCATCTTTCCTATTTTGTTTTCAGATACTTTTTCACCGTCCATTATCCACAGAAAAGCAGGGATTATGATATACGTTCACACCATTCACAAACTAATCTGCAGAACAGGGCTCCAGTTACATAAATTAGTCCTTCCCTGTTACATTGTTGATGTACTGAGAGTTTGTGTTTACTTTAACAACAACAAAATATATAAAAAAGATCAAGCATTAAATATGATACACAAACAAATCAATGTAGTCACTGCTCCTTGTGATGCCGTAAAGTAAACAGACCACCTCAAAACTCCTAAGAATCCTTTCAGTTAATGAACATGTTCTGTCTGTCACTGGCCGCGTGCTTTCCACAACGTCAAGTGCTACAACTCGTCACAGCTCATACAGTTACCACACACAGTAGTTAGTAATCGGCTGTCTCATCACATTTAACACTTCCCCCTCCCTGTCTACACACACACAACGCGGGTGTGAGACATCACTCCACACTTCGAGAGCTCTGTAAAATGAGTTGAGTGAGATATGAACCTCTGCGGGAATATTGCTCAAGTGTGTCTGGAATTGTGAATGAAGCTAGAGATTTTTCATGCGAAGAATGGACCCTTAAGGCTGGATTTACACCAAATCTCCAACCAATTCTAATTCCTTATGGGTTGTACAATATTGAGCACCATCTACTGTGATTACGGATGACCTTAGCTCTAAAATGATCTCCTCAACAAACAATCTTGCACTCAGGGCAGTGACCCCAAAGCTGGAGGAGTAGTTACAGCAGATCCCTGCAACAACACCGGAAATCTTGATCCAGAAATGTGCAGTGCTAGGAAGAGTAAAGATACTGCACAGAACCCTCAAGCTCCCAGGCCTCTGGTAGAGGACCCAAGCTTAGAGAGGTAAACTCCCTGTGGAGGGCAAATGGTGTGTGTTAGCTGTTGTGTTTTTTATTATTATTATTCATATATTTGTACAAAAATATGTGAAAATTCAACTTATGTTCTAAATGTGTTTACTTAAGGGCTGTTGACTATTGACATATGTATAGATAGTATTAGTATTATATTATAAAATTAATTTCCTATGATCACTACACTGTCTAATAACGGATATGGATTGCTAATCTATTTTTGTCCCCATACATCTTAACATTATCTTTACATTGGCTGTTCTGAGAGTTGATAATGATGTCTAAGAATGGGCCCAGGGTCCTTCATCTGAGGAATGACGGACAGCTGGGATATTGCTCTGTAGTTTTTAATAACAGTCAGCACAGAGAAGAGCTGAACAAGCGTTATCATCCTCTCCATCCTCCCCTCTGAGCTCCTGCTCCTATACGTATAATGGTGCATTATTTAATGTCTATATAACTGTCAATTACAAAGTTAGATTATTCATCACATCATGCGCTCCCAAAAGTGTTTTGATCAAACCAGGAATAGATACTGTAAATTTAGATCAGCAGCACAGTCATAAAGAATAAATCTTATTGATAAACATTAAAGCTGGGGTACCTAACTTTCAAACCAACAGATTTCTTTACTATGTAGTAAATCCTGTAGTTTCTGTCTCTGAAACTGTTATGGTAATATCACTAGTTTTTACATGCATGGTCTTTATCCCTTTTTGTACGAAAAGCTGCAGCTAGATAGATAATGATCTGAAGTGACACAGAGAGGCCCTCTATCAGATCTCTGAGGAGACTGAGGAGTCAACTTGTGACACACAAGCTACTCACTGTATGTTGTGCTATGTTAGCAGCATTTTACTTAACTCTTAATTCTGAGGGCCCTCCAGGTGTGAGTGGCCTCTCCAGAAAAGTGCCTTCCCATAGGGGAGTGCACTCATAGGATATTCTCCCTAAGAAATGGGACACCCCTGGATCAAGGGGACAATATGCAAATGACGCAGCAAACGTGTTCCACGTCACACACATTATCAAAGTGTCTGATTTCACCACAGATAAGATCTGACACAGATATGACTTTGTGAAACAATTTATTTATTAAAATTTGATGTTTTTAATTCTATTTCATATGAAGATTTGCTATAATTAGGTACAGAACTGCTGCACATCACGCACTCATAGAGACAGACGCACACACACACACACTCACACATGTACACACACAGAGGCAGACACACACACGCACACAGACAAACGCATGTACAAACACACAGACAGACACATGTACATACACCTACGCGCACAGAGACGTACCACACAGAGACAGACGAGTACAGCCGCAGATCAAGTAAACTGTGTGAAAGCGATGCTCTGAACTACATCATGGATCTATAATAATAACATGGATCTATATAATAGCATGCACCATGTCTCTGAAGCCTCAGTGAACGCCACACGCTGCGGCCGCTTCGGGAGCGAACGTCACCACACACGGCATCAACACACGCATTAAAAACTCTGAATGACTCGCACACGCTTCGGAGCTTCATCCCGTTCAGCACAAACTTGCACGCGGGTGTTTCATGTTGTTTTTTCTTTTTTTGCGCGGCTTTGTCCGACAGCTGCTTTACCAACAATTATTGTAATGCATCATGGGATCACCCTCGCTCGCAAAAAGGTGGTTTTTAAGGGTGTGAGGGCCCTCGCCTCTTCTCCCTAAGGCCCCGTCCCAGTTCTGAGGGCCCTCCAGGTGTGAGTGCCCTCACCAGAAAAGTGCCTTCCTATAGGTGAGTGCACTCACAAGATATTCTCCCTAAGAAATGGGACACCCCTAGATCTAGGGGACACCCTATTGGGCCGCCCTACAACCCCCGCGGGCATGTGCAAAATCTAGGGCAAGGGTGCTTTTTAAGGGACAGGGTGAGAATTGGGACTTTACTGTTGGATAAACAACATTCTTTTTCTTTATGAAACAAAACCCCATATTTAATCAAGACATTGGGAAAAAATAACAAAACAACCGTAGGACTCAAGGGAATGATGGGTGAACGGGAATGAATTTTAAGTAAAAAAGTACAATACTTACATTTCCTGAATTTATTGTATATTAATTCCTTTATGTCTTTAGACTAGCGTCCAGATCATTTTATTTTTCATTTGAAATAATAAAGTTATCTTTTATTTATTATTTTACATACATTTTGCGAAAAAGGAAGTTATTACTATCTATTCTCTTCTCCCTGACTCGCTGCCTCTCCACCGGCTGCTTACCTCATTTCAGTGGCTCTCATTGTCATTGTTGTCCTGAACTCCACATGCCCCCCGTGCTCACAGCCCTCTGGCATTTGTCACGTCTCTATATCCATTTCACTGTATGCGTTACTTCACCAGCAGTCTTCTCCACTTAAACTCCTCTTTCCTCTCAGTCTCATCATTGCTTTTTCCAATCGCTTCCCATCTCTCTTCACACAGCACTGCATCATCATGTAATTTCATTCAACTGGTTCAAAAAGACGGCTTCAAAAGAGATCTTATTGAAATATCAAGCAGAGATTTCAATATATTACTATATCTGAGAAAGAATTGTGTATAAAACAATAAAGCTATGGCTGAATTGAATTGGTTAATACCTGGCAGTTGATTACATTGAGATTACCTTTCACAATCCCTAAATGCAATACACAGAGTGGGTTTGTCTAGACTGCAATATCAGGAAATAAGTAACCTTACATACAACATGCAATGCATTTTTACCCTTTAGGTGACAAAGTAGCATGAATCCAGGACACTTTCTATACAACAACCTGGCAGCCCTAAAAAGTGTCCATACAATTTTCTTACACATATTTCTATTGTTTGTTTCTATTATTGGTTATAGTAGTCCTTTATTTCTTATGAAGTGTCAAGGCTCAACCATTTTCAACTGTTTCATTTCCAATTTCTGGAAAAAGTACAAGGGAATATAGCCAATGTTGAATGGAGCTTTGAATCTAACCATTTTTCATTATCTCTACTCCCAAAATAGATGTCACATTTACTGGGTTGTCGAGAATAATGTGTCCTTTGCTTTTGGGACCACAGGCTCATGGCTTCCCTCGAGCCCTAAACATATTGGCTATAAATATGATGCTTTGTTTGGGTGCATTAAGTCCACAGCATTTCACACATGTCACTGCCACCTTCTGTCTCTCCCTCAGTGAGATGTAGGTGGATTCAACAGCTTTTCTTCTTCGAACAATTTACCAAGAGACACAGCAGCACTCAGTGAAGTAACATTGTAATGGCCTGTTGCACAAACAAATACTCACTTTGTAATGAGATGAAGACATCGTTTCATATTTCAGCGGGCTGCAGCAAGCCTCGACATGACGACAAGGAGGGTGTAAATGCAGCTGTTTCACAATCCCAATCTGACAGATCCTCTATTAGCATTTGTTTAGGCTGCTCCCGCTCCTGTTCATGTGAATAAGAATTTTGACTGCAGTTGATTTTAGGCTCCAACTCATTGGGCAGCCAGGTAAGATGCATCTATAAAATTGCTGTCCTCCGCCTTTGGAATGAATGGATTTTTTTGTTGCTAACTGCTCAATAGATGCTACAAATTTTTGAGAATTTACATGTCTTTTCAATTATGTCTATGGATTAAGAAGCATATGTCTGACATTGCAGTCTAACACACTTTTATACCTGTGTGTTTTGATGCTTATGTGTGTTTTTTTTTTTTTTTTTTTGGAAAAATGAAAATACAAAACAAAAAACAAACCCGGACTGTCCTGATGCCACCTTTTTGTAAAAATGCATTTCCTTTTTAATTATTTATACGTGACTATTTGATGCCAATTTATTCTTATTGCATGTTATTGCATGTGTTATTGCATCTAAAGCTTAATTTATTATTGATCAACCATAGCTTGTTCCCTCTAATAATTTATTTTGGCTCTTGCGCTTCTAAAACACACATGGTTTATTGTATGGGTCATTAGAATATCGTTGTTTTATAATGTGTCATATACGTTCACTGCAAAGGCCGAGCGCACTCCCAACTCCACGAGATGCCAACGCTGGGTCGGTGTTACCACGGCAACTAAAAGGCTCACCTGTTGCCAACAATCGTCATCTTTGAAAAGAGAAGAGGAGTGAGCGATGCAATTAACTTCAATAAACTACTATTAAAATGTTCAGAGAAGATTATCGGTCATTTCAATTCACTTCATCTGTTAACTTTTGTGGAGGAACAGTGATGCCTTCAGGGTCCGGGAAGAACATGGGTTTTATGTAATCCACTGTTTTAGAATGCACATCGCCGAGTCGCAAATTGAGCTTTTTTTAACCGCAATTTAAAACATCAAAAATGAGAAGCACATTCCTTTGACACACAGTAACGCAATCATAAACGCATCAGCAGATGAATCTCTGAGTAAGGCACCTGAAATGTGTTTTGCTGCACTGATGTAAAGCTGTTTATTTGAGTTAATCCCTTAATTGGTGGGAATTAATCTGAACCAAAGCCTTTTCTGTCTGTGTAGGCTAAAATGTCCATGTAACACGATGACTCAACACTCATTACCTGAAGGCGGTTAGTATTTATGTAAGGATAAACAAATGTTATGAAGTGGAAATTTAAAAAGTGGCATCTGAAAGAACATTGCATACTGTATGTGTAAATCCAATTATAGACATCTTTTTATGCAAGTGCGACATAAACATAAGCCAGGATTTCCTTTCCCTAATGCCAGACTGTCTTGTTTTATATTGTACTGTCATATTTCATTATGCAATACAAAATGTGTTGCGCCATGAAGAGGACACTTATCAAAGACTATAGCTCTGACAGCAGACTGTTCGTGCAGCTGCTGCGTTGGATTTACATTTTGTATAATGTGTCAATGAGCGAGGGTCAGACCGGGGAAAGTGATTAGTGACGTCACTTCAGAAAAAGTTTGGTCCAGGGCTGAAGACTTCATAAAGACGCAGAGATTTGGAAGTGATTACATTGCCCTCTGTGATGTTAACAGGCACTGACAGGAAAGAAAAGGCAGGGAACCAAGCTGCATGCAAGCAGATTATATTCAAGAGATCATTTATAAGGCAAAATAATGGTCTTTGCTCTTTAGAAATTTGTGTTGGTGTCGCTGTGTGTGTTTTACAGCTTTAAGCGAGTGAATTCTGTACTGACAAGACCACTCATTAAATGTAAAAAGTTCATTATGTCTTCTTTATGTTAATTAAGCAGTAGTATCCTCTTTACACACCTTGTCACGTTAGAAGATCTTTCTAATCTTAGACAACTCATAATTTTACAAATACCATGAGTTACATGTTGCAGAGAATAAAGCTTTTGTTTTTTGTTCAGCCATTTTTTTTTGCTATTGTAAAATGTCAGATGTATGTTATGATTTGGGGCATGGATAGGAACGGGGCCTTTCTGAGTGGAATTTGCTTGTTCTCCCAGTTTCTATGTAGGTTTCCTCTGGGGGCTCCAGTTTCCCCTACCACTAAAAACATGTACAGTACAATAGGTCTGGCATGCGCCTTCTGTGCTGGCGATCTCGCTCTCTGTGTGGAGTGAGAGACAAATGCCCCCAATTGTAAAGCGCTTTGTGACTCGGGTTCGTGAAAGGCGCTATATAAATATAGATTACTTACTTTCTTATGATGTGCGGTGTGAGCAGAGTCAAACAAAAATTAAATGGTCGTCAGAATAAGACCACACTTGCAGTTCTCTTCTGCTTATATTCATATTCATATTCATTCATGGCCACAATTAATCATGTTTTGTGTCTTAACTGTTGGTTCTCTGATCTGTGTTGGTGATTTCAATGGTTTTGTTAAGTCCTCTGAGATGACCACTGTTGTGATTTAGGGCTATACAAGAATACGTTGTTGTTGTTATATAAATCAGAATCAGAATCAGAATCAGAATCAGAATCATTTTTATTGCCAACGTAAGTAACGGGAGGTCACAGACTTGGAAATTGCTTTGGCTCAGTGCAACAGTCAAAAAGAGATAATAAAAATAAGAATAAAAAACACTTCTAAAGAATAAATTTAAATTTAAAATAGAGTTACAGTTACTATTTACAATATACAAGTGCACATGGTGCACACAATGTAAGGTGACAGCAGTACAGTGAAGTAAAGTGACGTATGATGGGCAGTAAAGTGACTTTATAAAGGGCGGGGGGACAGGTTAAGAAGTGTTCAAGAGTCCAACAGCAGAGGGGAAGAAACTGTTCTTGTGGCGGGAGGTTCTAGTCCTGATGGACCGCAGCCTCCTGCCTGAGGGGAGTGGTTGGAATAGTCCATGTGCAGGGTGAGAGGGGTCGGCTGTGATACGACCAGCCCGGCCTCGAGCTCGGGCGACGTACAGGTCCTGCAGCGATGGAAGGCTGCGGCCGATCACTTCCTCTGCAGAGCGCACAATGCGCTGTAGTCTCTGTTTGTCCCTGACTGTGGCTCCAGCGAACCACACGGTGATGGAGGAGGTGAGGATGGACTCGATGATGGCCGTGTAGAACTGCACCAACATCTGTGCAGGCAGCTTGGCTTTCCTGAGCTGCCGCAGGAAGTACATCCTCTGCTGGGCCTTCTTGATGAGAGAGCTGATGGTCGGCTCCCACTTGAGGTCCTGGGTGATGGTGGTGCCCAGGAAACGGAAGGACTCCACAGAGGTGATGGGGGAGTCCATCACGGAGGGTGGGGGCGGGGGGACAGTGCTCTTCCTGAAGTCCACAATCATCTCCACTGTCTTCTGGGCGTTCAGCTCCAGGTTGTTACCACTGCACCAGGACACCAGCCGGTCCACCTCCCTCCTGTAGGCGGACTCATCGTTGTTGGAGATGAGTCCAATGAGGGTGGTGTCGTCCGCGAACTTGATCAGCTTCACGGAGTCGTGGCTGGAGGTGCAGTGGTTGGTGTACAGGGAGAAGAGCAGGGGAGAAAGAACACAGCCCTGTGGGGCTCCTGTATTTATAATCCGAGAGTCCGAGACATTCTTCCCCAGACGCACTCGCTGCTTCCTGTCCGTCAGGAAGTCAGTGATCCACCTGCAGGTGGAATCGGGCACGTTGAGCTGGGAGAGCTTGTCCTGGAGCAGGGATGGCAGGATTGTGTTGAAGGCAGAGCTGAAGTCCACGAACAGGACCCTGGCGTAGGTCCCCGGGGAGTCCAGGTGCTGTAGGATGTGGTGGAGGGCCAGGTTAATGGCGTCGTCTACAGATCTGTTGGCTCTGTAGGCGAACTGCAGGGGGTCCAGGAGGGGGGAGGTGAGGGACTTGAGATGGGAGAGAACCAGGCGTTCAAATGACTTCATGACGACAGACGTAAGTGCTACAGGTCTGTAGTCATTGAGTCCTGTGATCCTGGGCTTCTTCGGAACGGGGACAATGATGGAGGATTTGAAGCAGGCCGGGACATGGCAGGACTGCAGAGAGGAGTTGAAAATGTCCGTGAACACAGGAGTAAGCTCACTGGCGCAGTGTCTCAGAGTGGCCGGAGACACGTGGTCCGGGCCAGGAGCTTTGCGGGGGTGCAGCCTCAGGAAGAGTTGTTTAATCTCTTTAGCGGCTATTGTTAGGCTGGGGGCAGGGCTGATGGGTGGGTCGTTAGAGTAGTGGGGGGTGGGGGAGGGAGAGGTGTCAGGGGCAGCATCAAAGCGACTGAAAAATAAGTTCAGATCGTCAGCTAGCTTGTGGTCATCAGCACAGGGGGGGGCTTTGGGTTTGTAGTTGGTGATCTCCCGTAGGCCCCTCCAGACAGAAGCAGTATCGTTGTTACCAAACTGCTCCTGTAGTCGTTCTCTGTGCCGGGACTTGGCTGCTTTCAGTTCTTTCCTGAACTGATATTTAGCTGCTTTGTAGCCGCTGCGGTCCCCCTCCCTGAAAGCAGACTCCTTTGCTTTCCTGAGCTGCCGGAGTTTAGCAGTGAACCAGGGTTTGTCGTTGTTATAGATGACCCTGGTCCTTGTTGGAATGATGCTATCCTCACAGAAGTGGATGTATGACGTTACAGTGTCCGTATATTCATCCAAACTATCTGTGGCAGCTCTGAAAAGGTCCCAGTCTGTAGATTCCATGCATGCGCGCAGCTCTTCCACAGCTTCATCAGACCACACTTTGGAGCTCCTCATTGCAGGTTTCGAGAGCTTTAGTCTCTGTCTGTAAGCAGGAACCAGATGTATCATGGAGTGATCTGAGAAGCCGAGGGCTGGCTTGGGAACAGCGCGAAAAGCTCCGCGCACGGTGGTGTAACAGTGATCCAAAGTGTTCTCCTCTCTGGTCGGGCATTTGATAAACTGTCTGTATTTGGGTAATTCCTGGCTCAAGTTTCCCTTATTAAAATCCCCCAGGATAATAATCAGAGAGTCCGGGTATAAGCGTTCCATACACAGTACTTGCTCTGCGAGTGCGCGCTGAGCCTCGCGCGCGTCCGCGCATGGCGGTATGTAAACAGAGGCAAGAATGAATGAAACAATTTCCCGCGGGGAGTAATATGGTTTACAATGAATGAAAAGATATTCCAGAGCAGGAGAGCAGTGCTTGGAGATCACTGTCACATCGTTACACCAGTTTGTATTGACGTAGAAACAGAGCCCTCCGCCTCTGCTCTTCCCTGAGAGCGCACAATGGCGATCCGCGCGAAACAGCCCAAAGCCCTGCAGCTCCAGAGCGCAGTCCGGGATCCGCTCATTTAGCCAGGTCTCAGTGAAGCAGAGGACACAGGATGTGGCGAAGTCCTTGTTTCTTCTCATGAGCAGGCTGAGTTCGTCCATCTTATTGCCCAGTGAGCGTACGTTGGAGAGAAAAATGCCGGGGAGAGCCGTGCGCGCTCCTCTCCTCCTAAGACGCACGAGCAGGCCTCCTCGCTTTCCCCTTTTACGGGCCCACACTTTTTTGGCTAGGACATGAACTAAATCAGCCGCAGATGCCAAGAAAACAGGCAATAGGTCCATGGGAACGGTGGGTCGGATGTTCATAAGTTCCTCACGGGTGTAGGAACAGCCAGATGCACAGTTAAAAAGTAAAAAAAGTAAGTAAGAGAAGCTCTCCACTATGGTGAGATTTTCTCTGCCTAAAGTGTGTTTATTATAAGTTCATAAAGACGGCTGCACATTATTGTGAACCAGAAGAAAGAGGCAGAAGAGGAGTTTAATTTTCCCTTTCGCGGAATTCTAAAGAAAAGCACAAGCCACAGTTCCATCCTCTTATCACCAATTCACAGCTTTGGATGTTTTTGTGTTTTATTTCAACCCCATTTTAGTTTTATACATATATTTATAAAAGGGTTATAGTTTTGTATCTACGTGTAGTGTACATGTGTGTAAAACAAAATTATTCTCCTCACTTTCAGTGTTGGGTTTGTTTGTTCCAAGAAAGTAGGTTAGCTTGATAATAATAGGCTGAATATTGCAGAACATGATGCAAATGTGTGTTATAAGCTATTGCTTTTGTGTGTTTTGATCTAGACGACGGTGCTTTCCAGCGGGACCCCTCTGCCCCTCCTCCAGCAGCGCTACTGGAGGACCGCCGGAAGAGCCACATCCCAGAAGAGTTTGCTGGACTTCTTCATGGATCCTCTCCAGCTTGTGAGACCCCGGACACGCCTTATCACCTGTACAACCACAAACCTCAAAAGTACGCCTCCAAGGAAGTCCAGAGCGCCTTCCTTCAGACGCCTGAATTCAGCATAGTCATTGGAGGTGGGCCTACGCAGATCCTCTCAAGGACAGACTCTGAGTCGTCCCAACAAAAGGGGGCTGCTGAGGCTAAGAAACCCCAGGTGGTGTACAGGACTATCTTCAACACACAGGTCAATCAGGAACAGGCTCGACCCAAAAACACTGAGCGCACAGACTCTACTCGGGGGTGGGCTACTCTGGACCGCCCTCCCTCGTATTCGTCCAATCAGAACAAAGAGTTGGCTGAGACACTGGCGAAGGACCCCTCCTCTGGGACGTGCACTCTGGGGAGGATGCGGTCCATACCTCGTAGTGTGCTCGACCTGCAATTGTCCAAATCACTGTCTAAATCTGACTCCAATCTAGTCGGGGTGTCTCCGATACAGGTAAGACCTTCAAGTGTAAACCTTAGAATGATTTGGTTCTCAAGATTTCAGGTCAGCTTTTTTTTACCAAAATGATTTATTGCCCAATTGTACAAAATTGAAAGAGGGAAATCTTTTGAATCATTTATTTTATATTCTCCAAAGTTAGAAGTTCCACTTTTTTATTTCTTTTTACAGAGTGAATGTAAACTTCCAGCTGCCTGGTAATGCACACCATTAGAAACCTCACACAATGTGTGAAAAAAAAGCACATAAAAGCACATACATTAGTTACAGCTTAAACTTCTATCTGCAGAACTGAGAGCAGTTCAAACACTGGCAATAAGCTAATCAGCCATTTAGTTATCCCACTGATCTAGGACACTGTGCAGTCCACCAAGAACACACTGGGATTTCCAGACTATGTTCCCACTACCCACCCATAAATAAATTATGGGGTGGATACATAGTCTGTTTGATTAACTGACACAAGTGGTTGTGTGTTGTAAAGGAAGAGCACAGTTGGGGGTCTGGCACTCGGGCACAGAGCACGGAGAGCCCCAGCCCAGGAGACACCATCACTCCAGTGGGGAGACTGGAGAGGACGCCCTCCTTCACAGCCGAATGGGAAGAGGTACAGCCACTTAAACTTAAGTGGGTCATTCATGTGAAATGGAAGACTTGCCTCATTAGCACCCAGTATTTTTTTTTCTTATACTGTACATGTCTTGGTATAATTTTATAATTCCCAGCAATTATTTTGTATTACATATGTAGTGGACATGATAAGGCTCTAGGAAACGTTTATCTAGGAGGGAAACAAACCTCTGTGAGGCAGTAGCTCAATGGAGCCACAGTGTTCTGAGAATAACATATATTCAGACATCAACTTTTAACGTTTGTTTTGTATACTAATATCATTGTGATGGAAAAGTTTGTAAAATAGTTCATTGAATCTACAAGTATCAATATGCTGTGCAGATTGTCATATTTTAGGAGTGGACTGTCCAAGTGCTGCCGTCACCATAGCGTGTGCTGAATGTGGAAGAAGCCGGTTTGAATATAAGCTAACTGGAGCTAATTTCCTTACATGGGCGTTTCTTCCGACAGCGTTAGCTTTGCGTCGTAACAGGGGCAGACGTGTTGCTATGGTGGGGCTGTTTTCTGGCCGCTGTTTAGTGCTGTTTTAAACTGCCAGTTTCTGCAGAGGATGGCGGTGGTCAGGGACGACTGCACCTCCTCTGTACTTCATATAATGAGGGCACTTCAGCTCTGTCCAAATCAGTTTCTTCAGTTATTGTTCTCAATTCTTCTCCCTGTCTGCTTCCCAACACATTTTCAATTCTCAAGGGGATGGCTGACATTTAGCACACCATAATGATCATGTTTCACATGTTTCATGACATGTGAATCTAGAAATAAGGGTTACTTCTTGCACATTGTGTACACCTACAGTATCTAACTATGTGACCTTTTCCCCTTGTTTCAGATTGACAAAATTATGAGCTCTATTGGAGCTGGGATTGGCAGCAGGCTGGATATTAAGGAAGATGCTTCAGGTAAAAGCATGACAATAATGTGTACACACACAGTAACACTGTTTTAGTTAGCAAAAATACATGTCCAGGATCCTACATTGTCATAATGTCCATCTCCATTTTTGTACATTAGGCACGGCTATGTAACCATCTCTCTCTCCAGTATCATAGTAACTGTTTGTCATTTCACAATATTCTTGTGGCATACACAGCAAATGTATCTGCATGCAAAACTCTAATAACTCATGAATCTTGCAACAATCCTGCAACAACTACAGTTTTTTCTATCATCGTCTATCATCGTCAACTATGTTGAGTGATTGTTATTGATTGATTAACCAATTAAAGGGATACAGTATATAGTGTATACAGACTATGTTCTTTCTGTGCCTGCTAAACACCCAGGGTTTGCTTCTGCATGAAAGGTGCTTTATACATACATTTGCTTTGCCTATGAACACATTAAACATGGTTTTATGACTCAAACAGATCAGTAATTACATATGATGGAACTGACTTCAAAGGTTCTTGTAATAAGGCAAAACAATTTAAAGAAGCTAGTACTGCTCAATTACCTGACATGTTTCGGCGGTGACGATGGCAGAAGTATACCGCCGAAACATGTGAGGTAATTGAGCAGTAGCCTTAAACATATGAAGACAAAATTAACTTTTTAAAATGATGGAACTGTTTGGATTCTGGTTAAAATAATGAACAGCTAATTTATTGAATCAAAATGGTTTGTCTTTAATCACTAGATGAATTTTTAACATAATCTTTAGTTACAGATCTAACTAGGATAAAATCACTTGAAATGGTTGAGAATACCATTCATTCATTCATTCATTATTTAACCTGTTCATTATTTAACCTGTTTGCTATCCATTTGCTGCCGCCGCTTTCTTCTCTCACTACTTACGCCCCCATCCTCCATCCCTCTCCCTGTCCTGTTTGATTGGCGAATGCAAACGCCTCTGTTAACCATGGTTACCACAGTGAGACAGCCATCCACTAAGAGCCAAAGACTACCATTCGGACTAACCCACACGCTTACAGGGACCCGTGTATGTGCTGCTTGTGGTGTGTAAGTGGGAGGGAGCTAGGCTTGCAGACAAAGAAGACAGTGCTGTTGTGATGTCTATTATCCGTGGACCAAGCCAGATATATGTAGAGCGGGGTGAAGCTCCACACCACAGTGGAGGCAGACAGAGGGAGGTGAGAGAGAATGTGGAGCAGGGATGCGCAGGGGAGAGGAGAGGGAGAGGCTGCAGGAGCATACAGATGAGAGTGGGAGTAGTTGATACAGAGAAACTACAGCGCATGTACGTTTCTCTCTCTCTGTCTCACACACAATTGAGGGAGCAGCCAAGTGAGCGCAACAGCTGAAAAAGAAAAAGCAGTGGCTGCACACCGACAGAAGGATCTATACCTCTGGTTCAACCCTGAGCGCAGGATTTTTACCCCAGGATAAAACAGCGTGTGTGGATACAACTTAAGCTGTTTTCTGGTGGATTTAGAACTGGACTAGCGTCTTGCCTCTCTTGCATGCTGGACCCTTATATCTTCACCATGCTTTTAGCCTAGCCTTTTATCCCTGGTGTTTCTCCACACCTGTGCCCCTGGCCCCTCCCCTCTTAACCCCCTTCCTACTGCCTTGCTCAAAGACTCCTTGGAAGCATGGCGGGCTCTTTTGATAGCCACTTAGCCCGCAATAACATGATGTGGCAGTGCCAGTTGTCTCAGCCGGACTGTCGCTGTTACCGCGTGGATGGTTACTCTCTACTGAAGCGTTTGCCTCTCCACCCCCTCATAGGTCCCCGGTGCCCGCTCCAGTCCGTGGGGCAGTGGTTGGACTCGATTGGTCTGGTCCAGTATGAGAACCACCTGCTGGCCAATGGCTTTGACAATGTGCAATTTTTGGTGAGTATTTCCACAAAAATACTAACCCCTCCATCACACCTTATTCGTCCTTCACATCATAATTCATCAGTTATGTTTTGTTATGTTTTGTTTATGACAATTAAAAGGGAGGAAGGATCAAATGCAGGCGACTTAGTTCCCAGGACAATACAATGTAACTTCCTCCTCCTATCTTTCTCTCTGCCTCTCCACTGATGCCATGTGAGGTCCTCCTACGCCACGTCTTCTCAGCTAATTCTCCTCCTATATCTCACTGCAGATGTTCATGACCACTGCAGACAAAATGTGTTTTTAGACCAATCATGCTGGAGCTGTCACAGAATGTCTATCAATGCCGTCATTGACTATTATGTCTTAAATACCTGGCTGACAACCACCTGTAGCCTCTGGATTGGAATGCGAGTCCATGGTTTTGTGCGTGACGTAACAAGAGGATTCCTTAGGAGATTTTTGCGTTTGATGCAGTGGA
Source organism: Knipowitschia caucasica (assembly GCA_964034765.1). Taxonomy (NCBI): domain Eukaryota; kingdom Metazoa; phylum Chordata; class Actinopteri; order Gobiiformes; family Gobiidae; genus Knipowitschia; species Knipowitschia caucasica. The sequence continues at coordinate 20,308,099 of OZ035823.1, forward strand.
GGTGCAGTTCTGGTGATAAATTATGTAAAAATATATGATTTTATTCTCACTGAAGTTAAACCTCTCTCTTTGCAGAAAATAATATTAATCATTCACATGTAAACTTCAGAATTCCACATTAGATGTATGTTTTATGTAGAATGTTGTAAATCACACGTAGGTAGCACCAGCCAACCCTTTCAGTGTAAAAGTTCAAATATTATACTTAATCTTAAACCAAATGTGATATATATAATATATATATATTAGTGCTGTCCAACGATTAAAATATTTAATCGCGATTAATCGCATGAATTTCATAGTTAACTCGCGATTAATCGCAAATTAGTCACACATTTGCGTGCTGTGTGCAATTGCTTTTTTTATTGAAAACAATGTGTAGTGTTATATTACACACTAACATTTGATGCAAAATCATCAATAAATGGATGACAAAATAAATAATTGGTAACAAAAAGCCCCTTCAATGTGTATGTGTGGGTATAGACTGTATAGAAACATCATGGTGTCATTATGATGATGATAAACAATCTGTAAATATTTTGTAAATTTGTTCATGTAAATACTCTATGCTGTTTCTCTGTTTACCTTCGGTATATCTATGACTGTATACTGTTTGCTTGTATTGCCTTTTTTATTAACCCCTCCCCCCATCTCCCACTTCATCCCCCCCCCCCCCCCCCTCCCCTCCTATGTGCCCTTCTGGGTTTCTTCTTTGGCCCCCTGTATCTCCAACTACATATTGTTTGTAATCTCTGTCTACAATGTATCTGAGCTAGTCCTTTTCTTTGTTTCTATTTTTTTTTCTGTATATGTGTTTGTCTGCAATAAAAAGTAAAAAAAAAAAAAATTTTTTTTTTTTTTTTTTATTGCGCGATAAAAAAAATGACGGCGTTAATATTGATTTGCGTTAACGCGTTAATAACGCGCTATTTTGGACAGCCCTAATATATATAAAAAAAAAAAAAATTGTCCACTCACCTTTGGCCCTCCGCGGGCGGTTATCCCTCTCTAAGCTCGGGTCCTCTACCAGAGGCCAGGGAGCTTGAGGGTTCTGCGCAGTATCTTTGCTGTTCCTAGCACTGCACATTTCTGGACCGAGATGTCCGAGGTTGTTCCGGGGATCCGCTGTAACCACTCATCTAGCTTCGGGGTCACTGCCCCGAGTGCACCGATCACCACGGGCACTACTGTCACCTTTACCCTCCAGGCCCTCTCCAGCTCCTCTCTGAGACCTTGGTATTTCTCAAGCTTTTCATGTTCTTTTTTCCGGATGTTACCATCGCTTGGAATTGCCACGTCCACCATCACGGCTGTCCTCTGCCCTTTGTCTACCACCACGATGTCAGGTTGGTTTGCCATTACCATTCGGTCGGTCTGTATCTGGAAGTCCCACAAGATCTTCGCACGCTCATTTTCCAGGAGTTTCCCACTTAGACCTTGGGGTTTCCAGCCCATACTCTCCACAGATGTTTCTGTACACTATGCCAGCCACTTGGTTATTGCGTTCCATGTAGGCCTTCCCTGCCAGCATCTTGCACCCTGCAGTTATGTGTTGGATCGTCTCAGGTGCCTCTTTGCACAACCGACACCTTGGGTCTTGTCTGGTGTGGTATATCTGGGCCTCTATCGCTCTATTATATATATAATATATAATATATATATATATATATAATCAGGATTGAAATATCAAGCCTCTTATCCTGGTATAATTTTAAGGTTGCAGTCTGGGACCACACATCATCTAAGCAGTTCTTATGCCATTTTGAGTGTCTGCAAGTGCAATTTTATATGCACAACCTGATACTAATTTTACAGGTTACCATAGCAACCAGTAGAACTCACAGCTTCAGGATCTGGCTTGTGTGTTTGCCCTCGACACATGGTCAGTGTGTTGATCACACCACATTTCCCTGTGAAATACATCATTCAACTTTGGGGAGTTTACAACTTTGTGTCTGCAGCTTCTACTGTTAAGAATACACGTGGTTATGTTCAAGCCAATGACATTAATCTTGATAAAATGAGCTGATGTCTAAACTAAATATATCAAAGCTGACTGGTTTTAGCACATTTGTAATGAGACCAGAAACATTACTCTTTTCTTAAAGTTACAGAAGAGTACAGTGATGCTACCACTGCACTCTGAATATTATACTGCGAGCCTCGTGCTGCAAGCTCTGGGCTGAAAGTGGTCATTCTGACGTTATTGCACATTATTGCACAGCAGCAGAACCTCTCCTTCACATAACAGGGGTGGACCAGTCTGTCACTGAATTTGCTCTGGGTGTCCTGCAGGGTGTGAAAGTCCATTTGGTCATAAGAGTTCATAACATAGTACTGAGAACAGACCCAGATCCTTCTGCATGGCTGGTCAGGTATCTACATCAACAGTTATAGCGGAAATAGATATAATAAGCATCAGTATTGTTTTTGTTAGCTTCCCAGGATCATATGAGGCTTTCTGAAAATGGCTGGTGAGCTACAGGTTGAAGACCCCTGATTTAGTGTGTTGATTTTGTACGTATACTTCACACTGAACGGTGCCTTGAAATCATATTACTGTTTTCACGGATCATTAATGGGTCACTAGAGTGGGGTGTGTTCAGTAGCCAATTCAGGTCAAGCTTTTCTGGATTAGTAAAATTACTAGGCCAGAGACCATAAGGAAATTGTAAGTATTAAAATGTATTGTACATGTGGAATAGGAGGCTTATTAAGAACATTGGTACTAAAAATGTCTTCAGTTTAAGTGGAACAAATGAAATTGTAATTGATACTGTAAAAAACTTCTCACTGACTGAATAATTGCATAATTGTCAGCTCAAGCTTTATTCACATCCAATATTGTGACTTACTGGAGCAGGAGAAGAGTTATGGAGAAAACTTTCAATAGCGGAACTTCTTAATAGTTAATATATTGCCTATAACACATTGAGACGTAAATACATTCTGTTGCATCTCTCGTTGAAGCAGTTCATGAAACACTCACTGCATGTTTACTACTGAAGGTGTAATTTGCCATATCATTCAATATCACATTTTTCCTTCTAAAAAAAAAAATCCTTATGAGCTTCGAGGTGAAGACATCCCCGTTATCTGCCGCCTTTGCATCACTGATATATGTTGCACTTCTGAGCTCTAATTGGCTTTCAAGTCGGTCTACTTTATAGCTTCAGACAGCAGCTAAGAGGCCTTTTCACCTTGTATAGTCCTCAGACTGCAGTTAAACATGAGCTGACTAGAATATGGAATATAATACAGGAGTGTACGGTGCTGATAGCGGAAAGGACAAGATTAAGAATGATTCCTCTCAGTCACCTGCGGGATGCAGCAGACGGGATACCTGGTGTGATGTGTGCAGTGCTGCTCTGGTGAATTCATTCTATGAATCTTGAAGACTTTATCTGAGGAAAACAGAAAGGCAATTATGTTGAACTTGCACCCTGTTGACTTTCAGCATTTTGCAGATCTACATTTTTTATTTTCTATTTCTAGACTGATTTTCTTTGTTGGATTGGTTTTCAGTCTTGTGGCATTTCTTCTTCTCTCACTTTCCGTTTTAATCCTGATTTCCTGATGTAACATTTTCCTTTGTGAGATCAATAAAGTTCATCTTATCTTCTAAATACTTCTCTTAACTCTTAAGACAATTTCAACATTTAATATCTTGTGGTGTTTGTATTTCACAAGTTATGTTTTCCATTTTGGTGCGCTAAAGTTTGAATAACCTTTTCTTGTAAATTTTCTTGACTTATAGAGAACCTTTCACAGACTGAGAGTCACAAAGTACTTTCCACACACAGTGATGTAAATAAGGTTCCCCTGACACAGGAGACAAACGCTAGGAGCCCCAACCGTTTACTCATACATTCATACCTATTGTACATTTTTTTTGTGCTAGGGGAAGCTGTAGCACCTGGAGGAAACCTACACAGATTCAGGAAGAATATGCAAACTCCACATAGAAAGGTTAGGTCTGGCCCAGGAATCAAACCCGGGACTTCTGAAGCACAAGCTTTAACCAAAATAAAATGGAAAGTGAAGAAGGATTAAAAGCCACAACAACTAATAGTAATACAAAAACCATGCGCTCTTGAAAGACGACCAAAGGGAATCCATGGAGAAGAACACTGGTGATGTCACAAAGGGGGTAATCATGCAACTTGATTACATCATGCAATCAAAACACTAGAAAGCAATCATTGCTGCTGAACAAAAACTTTGAAATTTGTAGTAATAATACTATTTTAGTGCTTAAATTGCTCGTAAACATTCCCTTTATGTGAAAGTACATTTCATGATTAAATGTCAAAGATCTAAAGAATACAGTCATTAGACATAAAGTCCTTACACAATTCAATTTATAGCGCACTTTAAATTTAAAGTGCCAAATAAGAGCAGAACCTTGAAAGGGTCATTACAAAAATCCACAACATAGATTTAAAGATAGAGCACCACATAAGAGAATAAAGGGTTTAATTTTGATAAACGTTGTATACAAATGTTTTACATTGGAGAGAAGATGGTTTTTTCATGTATTGAGTCAAAATCTCAGACTGTTATGTTGCTGCTCTCTGAAAGCTCAGTGTTTGGGTGAGCAGCGACTGTCACATTTCAATCACATGTGGCAGGTGAGGGATGTTGCTCTGACAGCAACCATATGCCCCCAATATTTTTATACGTTTTTCAGCATTAACTCCTCACTGTCTCCTTGCTCCTTCCACTGTTTTTTATGTGCAACTATTAAGCGTGCTCTGCTGCCTCTCTGCAGGAGGGAGACTGATAGGTCTCCAATGACAACCACTGCATTAATTAAAGCTGGAGCTGTGTCTTATACAGACCTGCTATGTGTTTGTAGTTTGTGAATGGACCAAGCTCTGACGTTGTTTTTTTTATATGTTCAGGTTTTGATTCAGTGTTGTGTATTAATTGTAGTTGTAATTGTAATTAAAGTAGTAATTGTTGTAATGCCAGCCTGTGGAACAATGTACAGTAGTAATGTTATAGTATTGCCATGGAGATATGATCGTGACAGACATCACTCCGGTGACGCTAAGCTGCTGCTGTTATTCTGTGGCAGTAAGGATTATGCCCTGAGACCACCACATCCTCCTCCCCACCTTCAGAACTACATCAGCTTCTTTGACAGTGCCCTTCAGTGGTTTCGCCCCTGACCGAGTATTCGAATCAGGGGATTTCAAACTCTCGACCCAACACTGTGGAGTCCCCCAGGGCCCCATATTCTGTCCAACCCTCTTCTCCATCTACTTTCTTACCCTCGGGTGTGTTGTCACTAGGCATGGAGATCTTCTATGCTGACGACGCTCAATACTCCCCAAATGACATGTTACTAATTCTAGTTTGTGTGTGCTGTGTTTTATGTAATTTAAATGTTTTATTGTGCACTTTCTGGTTTGATGTCAAATGAAAACTGCATTATTATTATTATTATGTTTAATATTATTATTTTCACTTTCTTGTTTATTTTAGGGCAGTAATGTAGTGGAGGACCAGGACCTGCTGGAGATTGGGATTCTTAACTCTGCCCACAGACAACGGCTCCTCCAGGCCATACGGCTTCTACCAAGGGTCAGTACTACAGTTTTTAATCAGGCATTTTAAACTTGTTATAAAATAATTTTCTCAGACTGTAGACTAGATTTCAAACAATAAACTAAGTTAGTTTAATTGTGCAATTCATTAAAAAAGATTAGAGTTAGAGTTTAAGGGAATTACCACAACTACTGTATGTGGTTATTTCTTGTTTACTTAAAACATGTGAAACTGTAGAACATTGAGAGCAAACATAACAATGATTTCTGTTTAAATGTACATTTTATTCCTCACAGAAATATCCTTACGTAATTATCTGTTAAACCGGGTTCTGGTTAGTGCTAGTAGTAGATTACATCAGATAAAAAAAAAATAAAAACTATATGCTTTTGCGTTTTCTTGATAATAATCCTAATCTTGTGTTCCAGGTGAGGCCTGTAGGTTACGACGGGAACAACCCCACCTCCGTGGCAGAGTGGCTGGAGTCTCTGGAGCTCGGGGACTACACAAAGTCTTTCCTTGTAAATGGCTACACTTCCATGGAGCTGGTCAAGAAAATCTGGGAGATAGAGCTCATTAATGTAAGTGCCTTACATATATGTCTGGATTATATTTACATAAACTGTTTTATTATTATAACAATGATATATTATATTATATAGATTATATAGAATGTACAACCACTGCATCCAAATCAACAATGTAATCTGATCACTTTGTATTTCAATTCACATTAGAATGTACATTATTTGATTTATTTATAAACGTTAATCAACTACAAAACAAATATTTAGTACAAGAGAAGAAAATGCATCATCTGTTCAAGCTTCTCTGATAGACCTAATCTGGCCCCACGCTTTTTATAGTTTTTATATATACCATTTCCTCTCATGTTTATCCTGGACTATTCTGATACTCTTTGCTCTTTATGGTTTATGACTAAGATCAGTTAATTGTAGTAGGACTATTAGTGGGGACACCTTATTTCAAGGCTGTATTTGTATTCCTTTTCTAGTTGATATGCACATCTGTAATATATTACTTTCACTAATACTATTTAAATCAGAAGTGACATTTACTACAAGTGACTCACACACTGTCCCATATGGCTTAGGAGAGGCTCTCTCCACTGCTGTAATTCATCAAAACAATGTGATCTCTTGATATCCTGAGTATACCCACATCACCCTTGATTGCGGATCATTTTGAATGGGATGGGAATGGGAAAATGGATGTTTCCCTTCCCAGCGGAGGATAAAGAGAAGAGTGATCGGCTGGAGGAGGTGGAGAGGGAGTTACATAAGCATGTGGGATGCAAGATGTTTGACGGCAAAAGGGATACCACCCACACACTGCGCTCTGTCTGTGTGTGAAGCAGTGTAAACTCATATGTGAGGCAGGCTACGTGTGAATATGTTTGTCATATATGTGCCGTAGTATAGGTGTTTTCACCTGTGCTTTCAGAGATCCACTAATCTCATATTTGTGCATGGACGTATGCACACATTTGGACTTAAATAGATCGGAGGGGTTTGTTCTTGGATAAACCACATCAGGATGGGATACATTTAGCCAATGGACATATATAAATACACATATAAATGGCATATTGACTGTTTTGAGCATTGTAGAAATGTGAATGAACAATCCAATACACAATGAAAACCTTTACCCATTCTAAAAATACATGACGGGGAATTAAATGAGTTTACCTTTATGACCTGCATAAGTTACAGTATAAATACAGATAACATAAGTTCTTGGCATTTACTTCCATCTAAGAAGCAAACAACAACAATATTCTGTATTGTTTGATTTTTAATCATTGTTTTTTTCTGAAAATGATAGTTGATAACTTTGCTGGTACAGTAGGTACAGTATAACATTATGAGCTCCTGGCCCTGTGTCGGTGTCTAGACCCAAATACTGTTGTGGTTTCATGTAATAAAGAAATATAGTAGATTAATTTGTTCATCCATGTTGTATGAATATGCTTTCTCCAAGGTTGCTGCTGTTATGTGATGCACTGATTACTGGAGGGCTGATCTTTGCCTTGGTCCCAGAGCAGTGTCAGGACTCTTGTATTTGCATCAATCACACAGGTCAAATCTGTCATAACATTTGATCTTCTCAAAAGGCATTCAATGAAACACACTTCCATTGTAAAAACAGTTAGATAAATGTTAATGATACAGAAAATGAAAAAAATTATTTAGATGTATTCCATCATTGCAGTGCTTTCCCTTGCAAGTTTTAATGGTTATTAGTCCAGCACTAATTTCTGATAAAATAATACTTTTTTTGAATTGTGAAGATATATATATATATATATATATATATATATATATATATATATATATATATATATATATAATCCTTAGCACAGTTGCCACACTAAAAAACATTCACACTCAATTGTTTGATGTTGAAAAAAGTACTTTATATAGAGGAATATTATTTGCAGCACAGAATTATATCTACGTCTGATGTTTATCAATAGTATTTTAGTTCTTCATACAACTTAGCATAATTGCAATACTTGTGTATTAATGGATAGTATATTGGAACAGATTTTCTTTTATTTAGATCAACTATTTAGCCAATTATTTGACTTTTCACAGCACTAGATAGAAATGTTCTCCCAGTCCATTATCTGCATAGCATATGTGTCGCTACTGAATGCATATTAATTTCTCTGCGGTATGTGAAGATGCTGCCATTGCTCATTCATCACCACAAGATGGCAGTGTTGTTCCTCTGTTTGTTTGATTGTCTTGTACTGCGTCAAGGCTGCAAATTGCTCTCATTTCAAGTGCGTCCTCGGAGAGCTGGTGCAAGGCAATTGGATTTGGTTTTGGGAAGGTGGTGGTGGAGTGCAGATAGTCTGTGGTCCTCTGGGAGTGATTTCGGTAATGTTTTGTGCTACGTGACTGAACCCTGATATCACTGGGGATCAGGCCGTAAATGACTTGTTTGAGAACAAGTGGGGAGAGTGGTGGGGGCTTCACTGTGACCTCTCATTACTGCGCTGTCAGTGAGCTGCCATTTCGCCCAATAATATACCGTTCTTCACATATGTAATAGTTTCATATGTAATAAATTCTGCACTTCAACCTGATTTAACACAAAGCAGTATTTTTAAAAGACCAACACAAAATGGCAGCTATGATGCGAAAGCGAAACTATATATGATTTCATTGTTCACAAATAAAAACAATTGAGAAAGTGTGGGTTGCTAAGGTATTAAGTCAACATTTCTTTGAGTCAAAACAATTGCCTTTAGAAGTTCCCCGATTATTGATGAATGGTCAAATAATTGGCTTAACTAAACTATTAAGTAGAGTTCATTTGATGTTCTGTGATGTTTGTTTGGATAATTTCCATCACTTAATAGCTTGAAGTCCACACCATAAGGACTTACCAAGCTTTGTACACCTTGGTGGGGGCAGCATCATGCTGTGGGGCTGCTGCTGTTCCGCAGGGACATGGAAAAGTATCAGAATTGATTGTCAGGAAAATTGTGCAATTTTCAGGGCAATCTGTGTAGAAAATATTTTGGAGTCAGCTAGTGACTTGAGGATGGGGTGGAAGTTTAACTACCACATTATCTCCAAATATATGCTTTATGTTTGGAAATGTCCCTGGTCCAGTCAAAGTTATATCTGTAGACAGATTGTAAAACTGCTGCTTCAATCTCTAGATGTGCAAAAGTTAGAGATGGACCAAAAGACTTAAGATAGTAAGTAAGATGGTTCCACAGCATAGTAAAGCATATTAACTCACAGGGTATGAATACTTTTTTAAAACCCATTTTTAGTTGTTTTATTAAATCCATAAATAAAGGCATTATCAATTGTATCAAAGGCATGTATCAATCAATCACAATTGTCTGCTACTGTGATCTTTACACAAAGAAATAGAATAAAACATTAACAGATTGTGGAAGAGTTCGTGGAGAATCAATATTTTTCCAAGGCACAGTAGAATAATTATACAATAAAACACAATCCCTGCAACTGCAAAGACATCCAGTTTTATTACGACTGCTCTCATTTCTAGGCCTGCCTCTGGGTTTCCTGGTATTTTAAGCGCTGTACGTGGTCTAACTTGCCCTTGTATCACTTCTGTTGCAACATACTTGTTTCCAATGTATTCTTTCCAAAATTTCTCAATAAGGTTCTTACCAAATGGTTTGTGTGTTACAGGACAATGAGTCAAAGAAGTAAATCGGTCCTGATGATAGTCTTGTACTCGGTTGCCATGACAGCTTCTAGTTACCATAGAGACCAGATATGTGCACTTTGTATAAACGAATGAGGTTGTGTTTTCTGTGCTTTTGAGAGCTGAATTGCATTTGCTGACACAGATCCAAGGACTTATTTTTTTTATATTTGTGCCGTGCTTATCACCTCCTCTGTCGTGGTTCCAAATGGACAGATTGTCTCAGCCGGCACCAGATGGTTTGTGTCTTTGTTAGACGGTGCAGGACTGTATCCTATACCAGTGGTTCTCAAAATGTGGTTCAGGTATGGATGTGCATATTGACAACAAATAATAGATTCATTCATGTTTTGTGGTTATCTGTAGTTTAGATAGCACTACCCATACATGAAAAGAGACCGTAAATGAGACTTTGTTGAGCAAAACCAGCCACAATATGAACCACAAAAAAGCACTCAAATATCACACCATTATTTTGGGTTATTATATAAAATGTTCTCTAATTTTATAGCAAGTACTATGTTTAAAATGATAGTATAAATGTACACATACAAAAACCATTGCAATAAAATCCATCATTTAATTTCTTCAATACCTTGAATGCTTATGGATTTTCTTTCTTTTTTCTGCTTTGGGGTGTCTCAAAATCCATCTTCTTGATCATTCCTTCAGTTTATCAATGTAATTTTATCACATCAATAGGGAACACACAAGACTGAAAGTAAATTCTGTGAGTAAACGGTGAGTGTTGTGTGAGTCTGGTGTTAATTTAGAAGTGGGTGGATTTGCCTCGGGACAGCCGTGTACTTCAGCGTTGTTCTTTCCTGTAAAAGCTCTTCTTTACAGTGCATACTTCCACTTTCTACTCGACCTGTTGATTTAGTGTGGGATTAAGAAGAAACGCAACTACTGCTTAAGCGTTTTGTTTTTCTATTGAGGTGATTTGCCACATATAAATTGTTTTGGACTTTAATGTGGAATGATATTGAGTGATATTGTATAATGATAATGTATATTTGATATCCTAAACTGTTTTAAGACCTGTTCCACCCAGTGTCGTCTTGATATATTTAGAAATTGGTCTTTCAATCGTGTGAAGAGTTTGCAAGTTCTCCAATGTCTTTGTGGACTTCCTTCGGGTGCTACAGTTATATTTACACATAGCTGTGTTGGTTTCCAGTTTCATTCAGACCTTTTAGAGCATTATTGTGTCAAAATCGAAGGCTTTTTTTGTACACAGCTTTAAACCATGTTACATTGTTCGCTCATCAAAAACGTAGCTGGAGTTGTTTTTGCTCTATCTATGCTATTATCAGAAACCGTGTCCTTCTGCCTCACTCTGCTGTATGACACAACTGAGATACACTTTCTGTCTTTTCAATAAACAAAATTGCATCTAATTTGTTTGCATGCAACATTCCACATTGGATTTAGATTTTAATGTTCCACTATCAATAATGATTTAAGTGTTGACAAAATCTAGCCATCTCTCACACTATTTGTCCTTTATTGTAAATACATTATTGTACATTCTAAAGCATGAAGTATAAGCATTCTCACTTAGACACAGGCTACCCACAAACATTTCCCACATTTTTCTTTTTCTTTATTATTTGTCATTCATGGATTTCAATAGTCCTCTATGTCTTATAAAGTTGTAGGGCTCCATCTTTTGTCTGTTTGACATCACATTTAAAACAAAAAATCTCAAGGTTTAAGAGCCAAAATGAATGAAAATAACATTTGTTTATTAGTAATATGATTTACTTTGATCATAACCTTGAAATACCTGTCCCTTTAACCCCTGCATCACTCCACGCACATGAGCATGCTCCAGCTTGTCGCGGCACGGGCCCGGTGTCTCCATAGTGACGGCTCGATAGTGGGGGGGGGGGGTGTAGGAGAGAGGAGAGAGAGGAGCTCAGGCAGAGACATGTACGGGATGTAGTCTGGCTGCCGCAAGCTGTAGTAGAAGCAGAGAGGAGGAGTTCAAGAGCGCTGGAAATCTGCAGCGTGCGAGGGAACAAGAGACAAAGCTGGTGTGAGGAGGCAAGGAGCGAAGCAAGGAACGCTTTGGCGGATACCGAAAACAGGGCACTCTCATCTAAAACATTCCACATTGGTCATTTGGATTCTAAACCAGAGTGGACTTAGGTAAGATACCCACATTGATAAACAAGACTAAAGACTCATGAGAGCCAGTGTTAGTATTGAAATGATGGCAACATTATCAATAGTATTACTTATTATCTATAATAAGTTATACTTGTCATTTTTTGTGTTTCATTACATTTTTAAATTGTGGAGATGTCCGGCAGTAGAGAAACCCATTGATTTATCATTCTACATATTTTATATTATACAGTAAATTTTCTCTGTGACGTGATTTTTTTTTTTTACTGATTATCTAAAGAATCTACTAACATACCTCTGCATATACTTTATGTTTATTTGTGTGTTTTGAGGAAAGCGCATACAAGTTCCAACTTAAATATACACACCATGTCGTGTCTGTTGATTTAACTTTGCAAAAACAAATCGAAGCATAGAACATTTTACCGAAATAACTTTTAAACTCGCACAGAGCAACATTGTGCCCTAATTTGTGTCCACCTTAACATCTTACTTCAGAGTGGAGTGAAATCTGGAACAAGAAGCTATAAGAGCGTGCTAGCACAGAGAGTTGGCGCTGTTTGGTGATGGTACTATTGATATTGTGCTATTACTCTGCTCTTATACAAGGAAGTACAGAGAGAATCGTTGTGGGTGGTTTTGGATCTAAGTATAGGGATACAGGCATATTTTTCCATCTCTATGAGTAGTAGATGTCTGACTAACCGTTAACAATTTTGTTTTTTTGTACCTGACCAAGTGCATTCATCTTTTCTTAATTCATCATACAGTCATTGACCAGCAAGTCTGTTCAAATGATATCTGTGGTCAACGACATTAGTCACAAGAACCATAATCACACCCTGTAGTATTTTACATGTATTCACGTTATTTTTGCCATCTTAACAATTGCCACATTTGTCCGTCTTTAAGTTAAGCTCCCAAGATCTTCATGTAAAAGAACCCCAAATTCTAAAGGACACTCGTTGACTCTATCTTTAGCAGCTAGGCCTCACATTGGCTGCTTTTAATAAACTGCTAATATTGTATGACTGTTGTGGCGGTGGGGTTAAGATGTTGTTGTCTACCAGTGTGTTTTGTCTGTTTCTTAAAGATTACTAGCCTATGTTTCATCATAATTTTATCAAGAGTTTTCAATGATAAACTCACAATTCCATTAACTGTTACAACACAACACTTGTTTTCCTCCAATTAAAATGATCTCTACTGCTCCTGCCATTTAATTTTTCTTCTATTTCTCCCATTATACATTTATTATATCAAAGCGAATTCAAATACATACATTTTTATTTTGATTCAGGTCTTGGTTTTATTTTGTGTGTGAGCCCTTCTCTCCATTGTTCTGCCCCATGTTTGTGTTTTTATATCCCTATAGCCCCTCCCTCACCCTCCAGTGTTTCCAGTCATACTTACACTTCTCCTTCTATTAATGGAGACGTATCTGTCTCCGTGTGGGTGGGACTATTTAACACTCTGATTGGACCAGCCATTTCTCAGCCTGAAATGTAGCTATCCCATTGGTCTCTTTTTACATAATTTATTACACCACTGCGACTTTTCTCTCCTCACCGGTTGCTAGGTAACCTATGGTCTCCAGTTTCGTCTAGTTCCTCTAGATCTGAGCATCCTGTGTCCGGACCACCAGGCTGTGCAACAAACTGATAAATATCTTGTGTTTCTACGCTGACATGAGATTCTGTGGAAATCGCAGATGTCTGATTTAGAAGAATACTGTCATTGTAACATTTATTCTAGTCTTATCTCTACAATTTGTCCATTTACTGTACCGACTAGAGGAGACAGGAAACCAAACCTTAGTTCATTGTTAGTACTTAGAAGTGGATTTTTCTCGCTCTGAGTGTGTGTTTAAGCAAATGTGTGATCTAGTGAGAGGCCGAGCTAATCAATAGTAATTATTCTGGCTGAAAAAGCTCAAGTGCTTAATGATACACAGGCGTTTTATAAAGAGTGAAGAAAGTGTGGAAAATTAAGATGCTGGAGTTGATTAGGTATCAAAATTGGTCAATAACTAACGTAAGTAATCACACAATATTGTTCATACATTAAAGGGATAGCTCTATTTATTCAAGCCCTTGTTGAAAGACTATTTATTGATCAGTATCACACCTAATATAGTCTGACCTTGCCCATTGATCCCAGAGGAGCTTTGATCTGTTGTGATGCAGAAAGAGGTTTGGTGAATACAGTCATATCTAAACGGAGGAGGTGAGGTTACTGACAGGGAGCAGGTGATGCGTCACATTAAAGTCCGTGCCATTCATGTAACATTTAATCACACATTGTTGTGAATATGAAAAAAGAGTTAGGGTAGATGTTGTGCGACTTTCTGAGCGCTTGTGTCTGAACCTAAGCAAAGAATACGTCATGTTCTGAACAAACATGTTTTCCAATCACAACAAAGATTACTAGATTATATAAAACCTGGATTAATACAGGAGACTACGTAAATACCGACCTGTCATAGCAACGCCAAGAGCCTTTTATTTTCACCTTGTTAAGAGAAAATGGAGTGAGTCAAAACAAATGACTATGAGAGAGGAGTTTCAATGCAGTGAACGGACTGATAAAGGACTTTCTTCCTTCTTTCTCTTGTACATCATTAAAAGTGTGTGCTAGCTTGGGCACAGACAGTACTGGGACTGTTGATTTCTCTACAGCTTTCTGCTCCAGTGATTTGACCTAACCTCACTGTTACTGGCCAGCACAGAAAAAAATCTTTCTGATATTGCCAGAAAAGGAAATGCCATTGTTTTTGTACAGAAAGCTTCCGAGTCTAAATATATATTATAGGGCCTTGAAAAAATATTCATATACTTTTAGGAACTCCATATTATGTCTCACAAATACAAACATGACAATATTTGATTGACATAATATGTGAAAGACCAGCACAGCAAAAGTGAGTGTATCTGGAGTAAAATATGTGGGTGGCAACAACCTAGCAACCAAAGAGCCAATCAGAAGCTGCGCTGGTCTTGTTCTTTTTGCTATCTGAATTCAAAATCAGGGACAGAAAGCATATGATTGGTCAGTTTTTTTTGATTGGCCATGTCTGGTGTGGATAGTGAAATTGTATGTGTCATGAACACAATAGATTAAGTAGTGTGGCGCCTTGTAATGAACAAACACACAATATCTAATACACATTGCTTTAAATAAGCTCATAAAGTATCCCTGTATCTGTCTAAAGCAAATAGAAAGGCTTTGTTGACTGAATTTTGTAGCAGATTTGTTAATCTGGCTCCTCGGTATGGGCTTAAAGGACTGTTAACCGTATTATAGCATTGATCTCTGAGGCCTCACATTTACACAGATACAGATACAAAGTGCACAAAACCAGCTCCAAATCACTCAATAATGCAATTATATAAAGCCAGTTTGTAACCTCTAGACAGACAGCTGGTCTGTGGCGCCACATTACAGAGTAGAGCAGCAGCAACAAATGACTATATTTCTACACATTCAGTATGTTAGAATGCTTTTGCTTTTGTTATGGATCTGCTGATTATTTGATTGCCTAATGACACACAGTAATTGCATTTGAATTACCAATACAGTGCACACACACAAACTAGATCCAAATTATTTCCAAAATGTTGTCATTTGTTCCTTGTTTACTTTCTGAGGTCTCGTAATCTGGTCATGAATGTTGATGATTATACACAGAGGTGATTTATTTTTGTAGTTGTCAGCTTCAGACTTGCTAAATGATTTAGTCTGGCTTTTTCTTTACTGCACACAAGCAGTGTTGAAGAGGTGATATTACATAATCTCTGCTTGGCATATGGATTTAAGTAGAAGCGGAACTAATGTGAGCGCAGCAGCTGAGGATGTCCAGGTGATGGGACAAGGCTCTGCCAAACATGCCTTATAATTTCACTTAAAATATCTCTTTGATATTTACACTGAAGGCCATGCAAGACACGCACAACTGTGTAATAATATTTGTAAAGTTACATCCATTCTTTGCCCATTGAAGAATAGCGAGGCATAATGTTCCTCCAGCCCCGTCGTGTGTTTGAGTGTCCACGGTCCTGTTTTTGGAGTGTGTGTGGGTGCATGCTGCGTTACCATGGTCACAGCTGAACCTGAAGCTGAGGTTAGGCTCATACTGTAGTTAAAGTAGTCACCGTTGCGTAAGGTAAAGTGTACACACAAACAAGAATTATACAATGACCTCTTACTCAGGCAGGTATGGCCCACATCCACTCTGCGGCCGTGCGCTCGCTCTTGAGGCCGACTAAATATTTCAACATTTTTACTGCAAAAGTCACCGTCTAGGTCAAGCAGAAAACATCTGAACTGTGTTGAATTATTAAAGATCTATGTTGTGTAATGCTGTGTTTCTCCTGCTAGGTCTTAACTGATTTATAGACACACACTCTTAAGCAATACATGAATTAAAGGTTTTTTGTCATATCGTGATGGGTGTTGAGGGCGTCCACCGAAGGCTCATTCACACTGAGTAAAAACACCAGGTCGACTCTTCCTTACACACTAAACAACAGTGATATCTTAAAACGCATAACAATGACATCCGTGAGCTGCAATTGTAAGATTAACGGTGCGTTCTTCTGGATTCTTTATTGTACATTTGAAAACATGATAATGCGAACAGGCACCTCAAAAAAAGAATTAATCCACAAACCGCAGTGACGAACTCCTGTTGGCACATTTCTTTGTTGTTATTATAATATTTAACTAAGCAAGACTGAACTTGAAGTTGTATGGTGCTGCACAGGGATGGTCTGTCGCGTTGTTGAACACGCCCCCCAGCACTAGGTGTGGAGTTACCGCCTCTTGCTTTCCCCACCTTTGAACGGCACAGGTCTAAAAACCTGGCAACCCCTTCCCTCTGCTGTCCTGGTTTGACATAACATTTCAACACCAGTCATGCAACCGTTACTGTTAGTAATAATAAACTACAATCACCATCTATGGCATATACTACATGTGGTATTTTATAACTGGACTGGCATAAATCAAGTGGGTAAAGTTGACCCATGAACTCCAAACAATATGTTGCACTTTCTGAAATGTGTTTCAGAAAGTGATTAGAACAGAAAATAATCACCAGAAAAGTGTAACTCTTAAGGCCTTCTGAAATCTTGTCTGTGCCCGTTAATCTTTGGGCTAACTAGAAGGCATTTTGTGTAATTGAAATTGAGGAGAGGGAACTTATAAAGCTTTCAGAAGTGTAGAAATCTCTAACAGGGCTTAAGGGGGCACAGGGCAGCCATAATGTTGCATTAGCTCAACGCAGCACTAGCTCGGCTTTGATCCACCCAATTTTAGCATTATTGATATTAGGAACATACTTATAACAATAGCATTTACTGTACTCCCAAAGACAGCCTATCTTGTTTCAGAAATTATTGAATTTGTTTTATGTTACTTGTATTATAAGCTTTGGATAAACCATAAACTGCTGATCGAGTGCTGACATCACCCATTGTGTTTCTCGAATGCAGAAGAAGTCGATTTGAACATAAGCTAGCTTAAACCAATTTCCTTATATCGGCAGTTGTACGTACAACGTTAGCTTCAGGGGCAGACATGTTGCTAAGATGGTTGCTAAGACAAGCTGGAGTTTTCCCCACGAATGAAGACATCTGATTGGTCAATTCTTTAATGGCTCATATCTGGATTTATCTTAAACTCCAGGATGATAGAGAGACCCTAACCACAGATTGAGAGTTTACTTTAAAATGTCAACTTTACAAAGCAAGAAGGAACAAAACTTAGTCCTTGAGCCCATTCCTGTTTGGCTTCATTGAGCTAGGGGGGTGGCATTATCCTTATATATATATATACAGTCTATGGCAGGGGTGTCAAAGCGGTTCCAGAAAGGTCCGGTGTGGCTGCAGTTTTCTTCAAATCTTCAGGTTAAAACTGGACTCACCTGAGGAAATGGGTGGAGTCTGGTGTGCTCCTGCTCAGGTTGGAACTAAAACCTGCAGCTACATTGGCCCTTTGAGGACCGGTTTGACACCCCTGGTCTATGGTATAATACAATTTCAGATATACAATACAGCAAATCATATAATTAACAACATTCTATAAGCCTGAGTAAGTAAGTACTGTAATATGTATTTACACTGTGTTTCAATGCAAAACACTGAAATTGTCATAAATCCTGAAAAGTGCAACCTACTTACAGATATAATGGTAATTTTTGTTTTGCGCACATAGGAATAACACATTCAGCCTCTGTCTTGAATGTGGGTCAGCCATTGATGAGCACAATGATAAACTGTGTGTAGTGCACGAAGCGTCTCGGGACTGGGAGAGTTGTGCTGACTCCAAGCAGGACTGTTGTTTGGGGGAATCATTATATTCACAGCAGGCCGCGCACGCTGGGGCTAATTACCACCTTTTACCCTCAAGACACGCTCTCAACACACAAGCAGCAAATACCTTTAGCATGGGCTGTGTTAATTGAGATGCTTTCAAGATTCAGTCGTGTCTAATTGTCAATGATTTGCCCTAAGAACGGCCTCATAGAGCTGCAGTTGTATTCTCCGGAGAAGTTACAAACTGCAAATCGCTGCCGTGTTGCTGCTCATCTCCTTAGTGAATCCTGTCACTGGCACAGTCTGCGGACGCCTGGTGACCGTGCAGAAGAAGAATGAATGCTTTCATTCGGGTCCAAGTAGAGATGTGTTTGTGGCTAACTGTGCAAAATGAGCACTCAGGGGAAATCAATAGGCCATTACCACGTGTCTACGATTCCATATTGTTCCATTTGATTGTTGTTAGTGGAATGAATACAACCAACCTTCTCACTGTCTAATGTCCTATCAATATGTGGCATCCAACTTCAAAGATATGTAGTTGGTTCGGTCTCGGGTGACCAAACTTTTTGTACTCAGTTGGTTAAAGATAATATGAATAAATCTGCTGAGAAGTATGTTGTATGGATCTGATACAAAATGGGCTTCATATAAAAAGTTAGACTGTACTGATATTAAAGCTTTATAAAACTGTATTCTAAAGTAGTATTGACTGCTGCATAGGAAAAAATCAGATTATTGATATTAATGTGTACTATATAATGCAGAGGTAGGGATTGTCTCTTTATCTTGTAGTTACAGGTGCACAATTTTTAATAATTGTTAATACATTTAAAAAAGGAGAACAATTTTATAATATTATAAGGTATACTGTAGGGCATATTTATATAAGGCTTTTCAAAGTCATATGGAAACACAACAATGCAGTGATTATACATTTAGTTTCATGTGTATTGATAGCAATGTCTTGAATATTGTGTGTGAATAATACCCAGCCCCTTTTAAAAGGGTGCTCACGTTTTTTATCACACTTGCTGTCCTTGTCAATCTTCTTTAATAATAATAAAGTACTAAGAGTAGAATAGGTAATAAATCCAATTATCTTGTTGGATGTCATGTTTTGTGGATTTGCGTGTTGTTTTGGACACATAGGATAGTTGTATTCTCCTCTGATTTGATTCAAACGAAGCGTGTCCATTATAGAGCTGTTATGTAATAAAAATAATTACATGATGTATGCATCTGCTGCAGGGCATTTTATATCATTAGGCTCTCATTATCGCCGGCTGTCCTCGCCATAGAGCAAGCATATTTTTCTCTGAAGTGGTCTGTCTTATTCATGTAATCACAACAATGCACGATAATATGTTAACATTTCTGCCATTTTAGCCCAGACTTAGATGTAATGCAGTAGCCTAATAATGCAATAAAGGCACATTTCAGAGTGATTTTTGTAACTGTTTTAAAACCGTATATTCTTATGTGTTTGCAGGTATTAAAGATCAGCTTGATTGGACATCGAAAGCGTATTCTGGCCTCGTTGGGAGATCGGTTACACGACGACACGCCACAAAAGCCTCCAAGGGCCATCTCCCTAAGAGTAAGCACTCAATTTCATTAAATAAACAGAAATGATGAGTCGACATATCGGGAGCATTCGATGTGACTTGTGCTTGTTTCCGGGACAACTAATTAAGACGATGGTAAAACAACCTGCTTTACAACTTGCAAATTGGTCCTGAATACTAATGGGAAAGAGTGTGTGTTTTTCCCCCATATGATTTCCTTTACTTTCCACATAGAATATTAAAAATCCTTCCGGGCCTTAGGGGAATCAAGATTAGGAGCCATTTTGCGCTGAAAGTAGGATATACTGTATATTATTTGCATAGCTGTTGTAGACCTGGTTCATTTAGTTTATTTAAAGCTACCTTGGTTTCGAACCGCACACTATTTAACTGTAGCCATGTACTAAACACTATCTAACTTTATCTTCACTCCCGAAAACAGTTTGGTTCACTAGTTTTCACATGACCAATAAATACATTTTTCAATGTATTTATTGTTCTATGTCCCTGCTGTAGATCAACTTTCTTAATCAAAAAGAAGTCCGCTCTCTATCCATAGCATCAAATAGTGACTAATAGGACTTATTCTTAGTATGCAGGATAAGTATGCAAAAGGTAACAACGTTGTGGTCTTATTAAATAATAAGTAATATATTTTAAACAAATAGTAATGTTTATGAAAAAAACGTCAGCCCTGAGTCTTGATTCAAAAGCTTGGATTATATACTTCCTCTTGCTAACTCCAATCAAATTAATTGTCATAACCAATTCAATATACTTCTTGCATGGAAGAATTTAGCTTTTATTACAAGACTTAAAATTGCAGTTGTAATAGAATAGAAGACTGGAGTTGCTTGCTTCAGAGATAACATTTGACAATTCAAAGCAGCGTAATTGTCCTCCTCGTGCAGCAGTGACACAGTGCGTTATGATGTGATGAATGAACGCTCTCTCGCACTCTTCTCTAACCTCCTTGTTTCCCTCGTCCCGTCTGGCAGGAGCCCGTAGGGAACCACACTCCTCCACAGCTGAGCCCGTCGGTGGGACAGGTCGCATACACCGCGGGGGTCCCAGGCGGATCTCTGGACGTGCAGCACCTCATCATGCAAGCCGATGCTCGCCGCCGGCAGCGCAGCAATGACAACTACTTCGAAGACGTGCCGCGATCCAAGCTGGAGCGGCAGATGGCACAAGTCAGCATGGTGAGGCCAGGATGAATGAAGGATTATGAATGGGTTACTCATGCCACAACATTCAAAATAAACTTAACAAAATATCTTGTTTGTGCTTGGGTAATGTGATGGGCATTAGACAGAACAAAGGGTAACATTGTAATAGTTTTTTATGGGGGTAGGACACCTATCAACCTGCTTATAAAAATATATAGCATGACAAATTTCAAAATAGCAAAATCAAGGTTAAATATAAAACTAATTTGAAATGACTACAAAAGTCTTTTGTAATTGTAATCAGCTTCCTCCATTTGAAAGACTGTACTTGCACCTGACTTTGATACAAAATCTATTCAAGATTGTCATCGTCCCACGGTTTGAGGGCCCCAGGGCAGCTGTGGCTGCAGTAGTAGTTTATCATCACTGTGTATGGAGTGAAAGAATAATGACATGTGAAGCCTCTTTGGTTGTCCAAAAAACGCTTTATAAAATCGAAGCATTATTAATAATATTTCACGTTTTTCCCTTATTTGAGAAGCAAATATATATTGGGATTGTCTTATTTGTTAATATTGTTTTATCGTGTTTTAAGCAAATTATCAAATGAACTATTCACAGCAGTGCCACAAACATTTTCTTAAAAAGGTAACTGTCACGTTCTACTATTATGTTGTATGTGTTGTTGGAGCATGTGAAGTCCACAAAATTGCTCACAAACAAATCCTCGAAACAGAAAGGTGAACCGTGTTTTAGTGAGGGACCACTGTATCTGCAAACACATGCTGCTTTCTCAATTCCCAAAAGCTGAAACCCTCTAAATTACCCCAACCCATCGTGGTGAAAAATGTTTTCTCAACAACTGGTATACTTCTGCATAAGCTCCTTATTCACATGGCCAATTTTATCCTTGTTACCAGCACAAAATTAGATCTATGACTTCCAATCAGAGCCTCCAGAATAACTCTCACTTCCTCAGACGTTGGCACATGCACACTCGCGGCACCAGCTGTGTTGTGATTCCTTATGATGAGGCCCCTTTTGTGTCTTGCTGTAAATCAGAGATGTGTTATCAGCACCAGCAAACACCCACTTATCCTCCGCATCTCCTCAGTGCAGCGTTCCCAGTGATACCCCCACTCTCTTACAATAACCATGACATTGTTGTGTGAGTCAGCACCGGCAGATTAGGGCAACAATTAATGAATGAAATACTTTTTTTTGGGTGAAAACTCCCCCTTTACCTGTTTCTGGATCTATCAGTTGTGCTATATGTGCCTCTAGTTTCTGTTGAAATGGGTGCCCAAAGTAACAGAATGTCTATACAGCAACCTACAGTAGCTTCCCACAAACAATTCTTTCTATTTTTGTTATTATACATGTTGGCTCTTGATATTAGTAGTCCCCTATCTCTTAGAGAATTTCAGGACTCTTTTGTCTGTTTCACATTCAAGTTCTGAAAAAATGTTTACAGTATTTACATAATTGTCATTTCATAATTAATATTGCATTTGATTTATAAAATGTACAACATGATAGTAATTAGATATGATTTGAGTAATACATGGTTTGGACACGAGGGGTGCTCTAATGCTCCCTCACAGCTAAGTAATATAATAACGGCTGTACTTTTGAATAAACCAAAGATGGTGAGACCAACACGATTGTTTTACCGTCTGGTGCAACTGCATCTAACGCGTGAAAACAGGCTCAAGTCATCATTTACAGAAGAGGGTAAATTTGAAAACTAAATGAAGTGAACACAAGATTACACTCTACAATATGTTTTCATCCTAAAACATACTGTAGAAGGCTACGTTCAAGTCTACAAGTGTAGGACCTATACCTCAGTTTAAGAACTACAGATCTAGTTCATTAAAAGTTTAACTCTGAAACCTTCCAGAGAGCTCTCAGAGGTTAGAGGTTATGGGAAGAGATAAAGTAATATTATTATAAGCTGGTCAGATTCAGAAGATCGAAAATTGTATCCTCTATCCATCTCTCTAAAGGCTTTTGGCTAAGCTGTTTATCCATGTTTGCATTTAAGATCTCTTCTCCAGGCCCCATGCTGTGTTTCTGGCAAAGATCAGAAACATACACAGGCTTCAGCTCTGCATGCAAGCAAACTTCTCCCATATATCATCTGGTTCAATTTACTAAAGAATGAGGAGGCATACTAGTGTGATCCTCAAATATTCCAAATGTGCAGAAAAAAGCTTATGAGCTAAACCTCAATAACTGAATAATCGCTCTCGTTATTCAACATATTTGATCTCCTTTCTGATGTTCTGCAGAGTGAAAGCTGGTTTTACATGCTTTTTGCCAATAAGTTATGTTTTTTCCAAGTCTGGGCCATCATCCCCTATGTTCCTTCTTGTAATCGTATGTACTCATGTGAAATTGCTTGTCGTCGCAGGCTGGGGAATGGTGTGAGCCAATCACGTTGCGTCCACCAAATGAGGCCACGTCATCCACTCCGGTGCAGTACTGGCAACATCACCCAGAGAAACTCATCTTCCAGTCCTGTGACTATGAGGCCTATGTAAGTGTCAAGCTGGTGCCACTAAGCAGTACATAAGACACAATGTATGTACCTATTGGCTTATTGATGCATTTTTATCTTGTTTATTGAAGATTTTGAAGTTGTTTTATGCTTCTGTTTAAAATGTCTGGGTCTCTGACTATTACAAAATATCAATTCAAAAAGAAAATGTCAATATGTCCTCTACTAAAATATTTTAAATGTAGCATAGCACTCTCAAGTTGCAGATGTAAATTATTCATTTGTATGAAGTTTCGGCCACAATGCCTTCGTCAGATATTTTTTCCTCTTGATCAGTGAATTTAGATCTACAACTGGAGAGCGTGATGCATCCCTGCAATCTTTGATATTCGCAAAAAGAGTCTAATCTAAAATATGTGTTGCAAGGTGTGTAGTAAGGCGGATGTTACTGGCATTTGTTACTTGGGAGTAGTTGTTTTGTTGGAAACGGTCCACATTATGAAAATCCATTGAGTGAAGTAAGATTACAAGTCAGATGTGTGTAAAGATAACCCCATCATTGTAATCATAATAATAGATATGATACATATTTCCTCTCCAAGTGGGGAATAACACCATCCAAGTCGATCAGAATCAGATTCTCATAAGAATATGAAAAGTGAGTCGGAGCTCCAACAGAAAAGAGTAGACCAAGTGTGCTAATGTGAAAATTGGCAAGAGATGGTAAGTTAAAAAAAAGACAAATGTAACAGAAAGTGTCTTTTGATACTGAAGTCATCAGAGAAAGTGAGATTTAATAAAGCAAAAAGCACAGGGGAAAAAGCAATTATGTTTGGATGGGGTTATTTAACTCCATTATGCACTTCTACTGGCTGAACTCTACAATATTATCTCCAGCTATTACAAACCTGTTTCCCATACGACCTAGCAGACCTCCTACTTCCATTTCCACATTTAGTACATAACTTACAGCTGACAATCTCACCACACAATCGTATCGCTAATAGCCACAAAGGCATTTTTTAACATAAGTGATGCAAGCAATTTCCTAAACTATGCTCACACCTTTTTGAGAACAATAGAAGACAGGTCAATAAAAAACAGGTTATTGGAAAAGTAGTCCAATTTGAGCATAGAAGCGCCGTCTGAATAATATTGTTGGGTGAGCTTGATGCATTAAGCAATGACGCCCTCCATCATAAACTCCAAGGACCAGACGCACCGGCTTTAAACATGAGTAATGTTTGTGCCGCTGCAGTGCAACTCATCATGTCTGGGTTGTTTTGTCTGGATAATCAAATATATCCACTGTCCCAAAGAAGCAGAGCATTTCAATTGAGTTACTACAACGTCATACATAACAATCTATAAAAAAATGTGAGCCCTAATCCACTAAAAGTCTTGTTAGGGGACATACTTAAGTGAATAGGGATTTGGTAATGCAACAGGAGGCCAACCAAGGTGTGTAATGTCACCGCTGCTAAGTGCTATGATGTAAGAACGTCCCATCAAGTCACAATGAGAAACACTTTAATTTAATTAAAGGTGACATTAGAGGAATCTCTGACCACAAAGTTGCACCAAGTCGCTTTTAATGCACCTCCGCTGTGGGCTTATTGCAAGGACTGGAGCGCAGGGAATAGTGGTTAATATAAATGTGATGAATTGTTAATTTAAACCTAAAAACTCTCTTTACAGTAGACACTTTACCATTACATTTTCTAACTGGTGTTCTAGCGAGGTAAGAGGTTGTGTTTATGCGACATCACATCATTCCACAGATCAACAAAAACTGTCACAAAGTTCCCGTCTTCTTTTTCATCACATACAGTGTTGACTATGGTATAATTATGTAATTGTAAATCCTAAGGTGTCCAAAAGTGGTGACGGTGCTGTCATTCACAAAACATATACGGAATGTTAATCAGTAGAAAATACTTTGATGACATAAGAATTATATGGAAAGTTTGTGAATCTAATTACTATCAAATAATGATCTGGAAAAATATCCGGACAAAGTTCTATCAAAGCAAGTTTATTTTTACAGCAAAATTCATACAGAGGACAACTCAAAGTTCTGAACAAAACAAGAAACAGTCACACATAAATAATTCCAGTACATTAAAAAGAGTGAAGATAAAATCCCTCAGTTGTATGCACAGCTAAACAGAACCGTTTTTAACCTGGATTTGAACATTGTCAGAGAAGAAGCCTGTCTTACATTTTCAGGAAGACTTTTACAGATTTTAGCTGTGTGAATCTGAAATGCACACGCAGGAGGCCAGCAGGAGTCCAGTCCCTGTGCTGCTCAGGGTCCGAGTTGGTTCATTTGGCACTAACATGTCACTTATGCAATCAAGGTTTTTTTTTTATTCCACAATTTATACAAAGCACATTCAAAGTCCTTCAAAAGAACCATTAAAACACAGAATACAATACAATTCATATACAAAAAATGTATAATGTTTAATGCAATTATGAATGAAAGATAGGTAATGTAAAATATAAAAGTCAATTAAGATCATATTCTGTATGTATAAAGCCATTTGTGCTGCTATTTTCTTTATTTATATTATTATTAATTTTTATTAAGGACACAATACAATACAATACAGCCCGTAGTTAAAAGAAACATACAATACATATAGTATGTTGTGTTTTGAAAATGGGAAATGATCCTTTCCCATAGACTTGTATTGGCATCTGCCGCCATCCAATTGAAATAGAATTCTAGAACATGAACGAAACCTATAGTTGGTTACTGGTGCTCATGTCAATCACACTTTTTATAATAAACTTAGTTGTTTTATAATCCCTACATTAATGCATATTGGATTATTGTAATGTTTCAAAATCAATCGCACTGTCGGACAGTTGGTGCTTGTGCTTCACAGTTGGTCCTTGGTTCCATCCCACCTCCAGACAGGAGTTTGAATGTTCTCCCTGTGTCTGTGTACTGTAGGTTTTCCTCCTAGTGTTCCAGTTTCCTCTACCACTAATAACTTGTGCAATATGTCTGGCATGCACATTTTTCCTCTCACTCCACACAGGGAGACAACAATTGTAAAGCGTTTTGTGACTGTCTGGGAAAAAACTATATGAATAAAGATTACTTACTACTAAAATATCTTGGAAATACCTTCACATTCGATTCGATGCGCAAAAGTAAATTCATGCCAAAAGGTAAACAAGTTACCCTTGGCATTCCCTTTTCTCAGACAAACAAAAAAGAACATAAAAATAACATCTTGGCAGGTCTGGAGATTATGCAGTGTTGAATCCCACTCCTTGTCACTCACATTATGTAAGCGAACAATAACAAAAATCTGGTATAACTTCAGAACAATTGCGCTCATAATGCGACCAGGGATTTTTATTCTCGTGAAACTGGACTTGGATTTCTCCGACGTCGTTTGGTGTTCTTTCGTACTAGACAAAGTGAGGAATTATGTCACTGTGGAGGAGGCTGAGAGGGACGGCACAGAGTCCTCCTGAAAGCTTTGACTTTGAGCTGGAGTCTCGTCATGCTCTTTTTGTCCAGTGCCCAAGTATTTGATGAAATTGTGCTTATATACATACAGTACCTACATAGATACATACATACTGTACATACATACATACATACATATAGGCCATAGGAACTGAATGTGCTCTACAAAGGCTGTGTAACAAAAGTGGAACAATAGGCAAGGCAAGTTTATTGGTATAGCACAATTCATACACAAGGCAACTCAAAGTGCTGAACAAAACAAGATGGCGGCAGTCATTAAAATCATAAAAAATCACAGTACATTAAAAAGAGTAAAGATAAGTTCCCTCAATTGTTTGCACAGCTAAAAAGAACTGTTTTTAACCTCGATTTGAACATTGTCATAGAGGACAATGGTCCTCACAATGGTGAGGACATAATGAGATGGAGACGGAGCTTTTAATTTTATTTGGCATATCATTCCATTTACAAGGAGCAAGATGGGAGTAAGTGCTTCTCCCACCTTCAGGCTCAAACAGAGAACAGGAAGAAGCTTGAGGTCTGAGGATCTGAGGTTGTGAATCTGTTCAAGCGCAATTAAATTAGAAATATTAGAAGGTGGACTGTGGAGGGCTTCCTAAGCATACACATTTTACAGTCCATTTAGACCTTAACTTTGATTGTAATATTAGATCTTTTTAATCCGAGTGAATTTATATAATTAAACAAGTCACTTTTTGGTGTGTTGTTGACAAGCTTTTCTGTGCTCTATTTGACAGTACCTGGGATCCATGTTGGTAAAAGAGCTGAGAGGAACGGAGTCAACGCAAGACGCCTGCGCCAAAATGAGGGTAAACTTAACACACTTATTCCAGCATCTAAGAACACTGGGGTTAAAGTCACTTACTTTTTACTGTTTGGAATTTAACAATAAATTAGCTGACAAAACTATATTATGCATACCGGTAATTTAACAAAACACATCACTACTGCAGAATCATGTATTTTGGGAGATTTTATTATTTGTTAACACCTGACTTAGGCAAAGCAAGTTTATTGGTATGTTTTATTTGAACATTAAATTAACATAGAGAACTACAATTTTGCAGCTGCTATCAGAAAAGCTATGGCCATCCAACTTTGTGCAACCATGTACGTGTTTATCTGAATTTCTTAGTCGATCAAAAATGGCATTAGTCGACCAAATATACTTTACCTACATTTTTTATGGGGAATAAAAGCAAAAATCATACAATATGGAGAAAATCAGCAGAAGACTTTGACTTACAAGCCAGAATTGTCTCTCCGTTCCCGACAATACTTTATTCATAGCATAACTTTATTCATAATACTTTATTCATAGCAAGGCAAGTTTATTTGTACAGCACAATTCATACTCAAGGCAACTCAAAGGGCTGAACCAAATGAGACAGTACATTAAAGAGAAAGATAAAAATATAAAATCCCTCAGTTGTATGCACTGCTAAACAGAAATGTTTTCAACCTGGTTTTAAACTTTGTCAGAGAAGAGGCCTGTCTCACACTTTCAAGAAGATTGTTCCAGATTTTAGCAGCATGAATCTGAAATGCAGCTTCCCCATTTTTAGTCCTGGGCACCAGCCGCAATAGTTTGTTCTTATTTTTTAAGTTTCTTGAGGATGTTATAGGTTAGATACACAATAATACACAGTTTGGAGAGATTTTTAGTGACTGAAGCGATCCACTGTGTATGTATCCAGTCAACTAATTTCCTTAAGTCAACTTCAGCCCTTGATAATTATACCTCTTAGTGCATTAATAATCTTGTAGATAAGTGTTTGGATGTCTCCCCCTTCACCTCAGATTCCCTTCGTGTCTGCGGCGATTCATTCACATGGGGTTTCCAATCCGATCTGTTACTGTGGAGCTGCTGCAGTGTTTTTTAGTATTCATCAGCGAGACCTCCCCGTTCTATCAGCTCCCCTCCTTTCTCCTGTCTTTGTTTATGCTGTCACATCACAAGGCATCTGTCATCTCAGCCTGTATAATTTAAAACACCTTTGCGGCGCTGGGCTGTTGTGATTACATGCACCAGATCAACTTTCGGGGAGTGTTGATGTCTCTCCCATACCTTCACGCTTTTATCTTCCCCACCACGACGAGAATCTCAACACAGCCTCAAGCCGCGGATGTGCAGCGATGCCTTTGTCAGCTTTTCAGCCCAACCTGGTTCTGACAGCTTACGAGGCCCTCAAAGATCCAACGCTTAAAACCAGTCTGCATGAAAAGAAGCCAGTTGACAAGGGGTGAAAAAGGACCCACTTAGTTACAATCACATTGCAAAAGACCAGAAGTGAAAATGAGACGCTCTTTTTTAACTTTTAACAGGTTTTGACAGATAGCAGCGTGACACTGATGCCACAGCAAATCACACTCATGATTGCACTTCGTAATAACTGAGAATGTGTCACAATTGTATGCTGAGAAGTTATTTAGTCATACGGCTTATTTACTGTGTACACACCGTGGGTACAGTAAATTATATTTTTATCAAGAATAATTTGTTGTGTTTCAGATGTAATGTATTCACAATATGATGTTGAATTATCAGGCTGGAGTCTCTTCAATGGCGGTTTGGTTTTGTTAAAGTGTTGATGTGCCGTTGCAGACAGCTATGAAGAGATTCAGTGTTAGCAAATGTTGTCCACAATATCTTTTTGATATGTCTTATTTCTAGTCTATGATAGTAATTTCAGTTTTTTAGTTATAACTTTTAAAAGTCCAGATACAGAAAATGTACACTAACAAACACATTTACTAGATGTGGAGATATCTGCTGGTCTTTCTCCATGTAGAATGCTAAATTGTTACCAGTTACAACATGCAACCCTTGCTTAAATGCAATGTGCCTTTTTGAATATTTTTAATGCAGATGTCTATAGCAATACTTTTCTGTCTTTTCGGCTTGTACATATCAATCAGGACTTGAGGACTTTGTCGAGGCCAGTTTCTGCTTTTCTGATTTTTCCAAGAGAGATTTTGAACTCAACCTGTGAATGTTGTATAGAGCTGCCAGGTTCACTCCATGCCTCTGAAATCATGCCCACAGCAGGAGCCCGCAGTTCCTCTTTGAAGTTTGAAGGCTCACTGTTGTCTGTGCAAACTATCAAGATACTATTTCAAAAGCATTTATCAACACAATGAAGCACTTTGACCATGTCTTTAGTCAAACCTGTTCCAATGTTGGCGAGTACATAAAGGAAAGCACTTTGATTTTCACAACTATACTACAAAGTTAATATGGACATGATCCAAAGACAAAAAAATTATTCTCTGCATTTTGTACACCTTTTGTAAAACGATGTCTGTTTCTGTCTTTGTTTGTGCTCTCCAAGAAGTCGACGGAACAGATGAAGAAAGTCCCCACCATCATTCTCTCCGTGTCCTACAAAGGAGTGAAGTTCATTGACGCCACAAATAAGGTATGGCTCCCAGCCCGTCTGCTCCTCTGCTCCTGCCATAAATAAGACAGAAAAGGTCATGATTTTGGACGTGAAGCGCTGAGACCTCTGTGTGAATCAGGCCTCGTCAGCATCATGAGTGAATGTCTCCTCTGCTCACGCCCGCCTCTTAAATTCATTGCGCAAAAATCAATAGAACGTTAAAAAAAATAACGTGGATGCCACAATCAGGACAAAAAGATGAGCTCATATGAGAACATCCTTATTGTGCAGTATTTTCTTTCTTAGCTCATTGAATTTGCTGTGAATGTGAATATAGGTTTTTATTCTCTGTAGAGTCAGACATGTTGGCTTTGCTGTGCATTTGTTATAAAAAAAAATACAGACTATTCTCAAAACATTGCCTCAGATGATTGTCGCGAGTCCTTACAGGGCATTTGTTGATATTAGATTCCGAGCTTCAATTAATGCAATACAAACTGCTCTCTGGTGACGTTACCCGAGGATAAATTCCGACCGAGTCTGACCAATATGGGGAAAGTGATTACAGTTTTGACATGTGTGAAATGAGATGAATAATGGAACACGGTATTTGTTCTCCATGAAATAGATTAGATCTATCGCTGCAGCTTTCCAATTTCCTTCATATGTCCAATAATCTTTTTTTCCCGCTGATCTTCATTTTTGCTTCTTCCTCCAGAACATTATCGCAGAGCACGAGATCCGCAACATCTCCTGCGCCGCTCAGGATCCAGACGATTTGTCCACGTTTGCCTATATCACCAAAGACCTCAAGTCCAGCCACCACTACTGCCACGTGTTCACTGCTTTTGATGTGGTCAGTACCTCACTTTGACACAGGAAGGCTTCAAAGGATAATGCAAATGGTTAAGAATGCACCAGATAACTATGATGGTGCCAACATTCATAATAAACCAAATAATAATTTTTTTTATGAACACCAACCCCTCTCTCTGGGGCCAGGACTCCACCGGAAAAGAGATTGCATGCAAATAGTGGTAACGCATAGAAAAAGGCTTGTAAATAAGCTTCCATGGCAACTTACACCCCTAATGATGCATTATTTTAAAGGGTTCAAGCTGGAGAATGCAGCCATTGCACATTTATCAATCACCCCCAGCCCACCCCTTTCTTAGGAACCCATTCAGTTCACTGTGTGCAGGAGTAATGGAGGTTTATAAGTAGATGGGCACGTTCTGTTGCCCTTGGGAGACCAAAGTCTGGGTAAAGCATTCCTTGTTGGGAAAGCTATGGGACCTACACCCTGTTGAGGCTCGGATCTAATAACAAAAATGTTTCTTTCTAGGCCCCTTTCAAACCACCAAGTTCCCTCAAGGCCACCTTACATGCAATAAAAATTCAAAAAAGAACAGAAATATATTAAAATGTACAGAGGCTTGGTGGGTTAACTCTGATGGAACAGATGTGTTTTGAGGTGTTATTTGAATTAAGAAAGAAAAATAATTTAATTAAGCAAATAATTTGAAAATATATATAATTTTTTTCTATATATTTATCCAAAAACGTATCCAACACATTAGTTTTTTTAGCACACCCTTGCTCAAATGGTCTTTTTCAGTATTGTTACCTCATTCAGTACTGTACAGCCTGTGAGTTTAATTTCCCGCCTCATTCTGTCCTCGTTCAGAACTTGGCGTATGAGATTATCCTGACGCTGGGCCAGGCGTTCGAGGTGGCCTACCAGCTGGCTCTTCAGGCCAGGAAGACGGGCCACGGATCGTCCACGCTGCCCGAGAGCTTCGACAGCAAGCCCAACAAACCCGTCCCCAAACCTCGCGTCAACATCCGCAAATCCGTAAGCAAAAAAACTGTGTGCAGAGTGTGTACAAAAATCCACCCAAGTTCAGTGTTTAGTCTGTGTTAGTTTCAATTCTACCCAAAAGAAGCTTCTCAATGTGAAATTTAGTTTGTTATTGTAAATATAATAAAGTTTATTCTTTGCATTTAGGCAGTTTTTAGTTATAGTTTAGTTTATAGCAACAAAGAGTATTAGTAAATACGCACGCCCTCTCTGCGCATTTTTCAGTGCTCTGTTACTAAAAACATTTTGTAGATTATCTCCCAACACTTGTAATTTTTGATACGACATTACATTGCTAGGATTCTAATACTTGGAATAGAATTTCTGCTAAATAGTTTTAAACCAGTATCAAAGACAAAGTCCTCAACACACAAGATTATCTCCGGTAAAAGCAACACAATTCTCATAAAGAATCCTCAAATTGATTTAGATGTTTATAGAATAACATCTGCTCATGTCCAAGGAGTAATTAAAATGATAAATATACATATAAACAAACACAAGCCTTATATTGTATAGTTTAAGTATAATATCTTATTTGTAAATACTTAAAATGTGATTAGAGTGAAATGGTTGCCTAATAAGTCACTTTGAAGAATTCTTGGAAAGCCAACATTTTTTGGAGTGATAAGACGCTTTAAGCTAGACAAATAAATGTCCACACGCTCAAATTCTGTTGTGATTCCAAAATAACCAGCCGTCCTGTAACAGTTGGGTGGATTTTTGCTGTTTTTTTTGCATCTTGAATGAAAACCAAGCCATAAAGCCCTGTTCCAACCCTAACCAGATTCTTATCACAGCCCATCTCCACCGTAACACACAATCTATGCATAATTAATCCTCTTTGATCTCCTCCCAACTCATTAACGTAGTTTTTGACTGTGTTTGCGTGTGGACGTCTTGCACAATGATCTCGCATGGTTCCTGGTCCAGGTGGGCTGAGGCAGGAGCCGCATAAGTGTTATTCAAGTGTTGCCAGCTCCACTCGCACACAGCGGCCTGATGGATGATGGCGGTTTGCATCAGGCTCTGAGGACTCGTGCCCAGCTCCTCTGTCTGTGTGAGAATGTAACGAGGAGCACATGCAGGTGGTCTGTTGACATTTGAGTCCATCAATTTTGCAGTAGGGGTGGGAGTGAAATGCATCATTGCCTTAGTTTTTTTTAAACAGAGTTGCAACAAGTTCAAAGGCTGTATTTATTTTCAGAAAAGTCATGTTGAAAGTAAATCTATGTTTGACCTCAATTCAATTCTGATTAAGGTTAAGGTATACTTTATCGACCCATCCTTCCATACCACTAGTGCGGCTGTCGGGAGATTTGGAACCCATCCGTCGGCGCTGGAAGATTTTTACAATGTTTTTAGTGGTAAATGGAAACCAGAGCACATGGAGTAACCCTATGCAGACACAGAGAGAACATGCAAACTCCACACAGAAAGGCCAGAGCGGAAACCTTCTTACTGTGAGGCATGAGCACCACCCACTTAGCTCGGTTTTTCAAAATGGGCAGACCATAAAGTAAAAAAAAATTATATTTTTTTTGCCAAACCGAATATACACAACTGAGAAATCCCCCTCTTGTGGCAATCAAATCAAGATCTTGCAAAAATCTTTTAGTGATAGAACTTGTCTTCAAGCAAATCAATTGTCAGGGTAACTAGGATTTTCTACATTATGAACCATTTATACTTTATTAAACATGACATTCTGTTCTCAAACGTTGTTGTTGTATCTTGATAGAATTAAAAGCTGAAATAGATAATAAAAACTGGCGGAATGGGCCATATAAAATAATAATCATCATCGTCTGTGTAGAGACATCATAAAACAGAACTGATAAGCAGCACTTTGAAATTAGTGTTTTTACATTTGTGAATGCCCTGATCGTTGTATTAGAAGCTCTCGTCATTTCTTTTCTGAGCCCGCGTCACTCTGTCTGTGTGTCTGTAAAGCTGTCAGCCTCCCATTAACCCCGGACCGGACCTGAAATTAGTCACACTGGCTGCTGTCCCCATAACGCAGCCTCCCCACGGCAGCACAGCGGTGTACTGTTACTGTACTCCAGATTTATGCCCATTACATACTGCTATCGTCACCGCACACACTCAGGACAAATGGCTGCTCTTGAGGAATGGTGTCACTGTCTAAATTTAGTGAAGGAAAGATACGAAAACAAGTGCCTCTGCAGCGTGGGGTCGTGGCGCCTGTGGAGATGATGGACGAGGGACGTGCCTATTCACAATCTGCTGACTCGGCTACTGTTATACTAACCATTAATTGTCTTTGTCTTTTCTTTCCTTTGTGTGCTTAATGGCGTGTGGTGTGCGCTGCTGCAGGATTTGCTTAATATTCCTGCCACCTGCCAGCCATAAACTCCATCTTGCAGCAGAGCATTAAAGCCCCAATGTGCTTTCTGCATCACCTCACATGACGATATGTCTCTAAAGGAGAAACACTTTCAACATCTAAGGGTTTTATCCCGTGTGACGATGGCGGAGGGTTGGATCTGCTCTGACCTTTCTGTGCAGAGTTTGCATGGTTTCTTCCAGGTTCCCCCACCACCATCATTATAATCCGACTGTGAAGGGCCGGAGCATCGGATTCTGCAATTCAAATATGTTTGTTGTTTTTATTTTTTTTGTATAGCCCTTTTCAGCATTGTCCCGGAAGACTTAACAAAATTGTCAATTCACCAACAACCAATTAGAGAATTAAACTATCACAAAACACAGGAAATAAGATCAGATAAGATAGACTTTATTGATCTCACAATGGAGAAATGTACATGTCACACCCGTGGATCTATTATGGTCACACCCGGCATAAATAGTATCACTCGGGTTGTGCAAAAGAAGTGTGCAAACATGTTGATTAGTGAAAGATATGTTTTGCACAATAAAATCAAAAAGCGACTATAGCAGAGCCAGTTAAAGTAATTAAAATGCAACACAAAAGAGCCATTGAGAAGCAGAATAAGCAATGTCCGTAAATGTTCTTGAATAGCATGGATCATTATTGTCCACTGTCACCCTAACTCTTGTGCTAAAAAGTAAAAACTAAAAACACAGTGAAGAAGGCCCACAGTGAGAGAAAGATCCACTCCCATGTACGAATAGGCTGTAGATCCAGGACTGAAGAGGGCTCCCGGCTCCTGGTAGAGGGCCTCGTGGCATTGAAAGATGGGTCAAATGCAGAGGACAAAATTTCCATTACTTACATTCAATAATTAACTAAAGCTATTAGAATTATAATGCAACCATTTATTCATTCACTTCAGATTTGAGTGTTAATTAAATCATCAACAGGTCTACTCACTTGACCAATGGAGACTATATTCTACTTTTATCTATGGTTCATATAAACTTACTCTCAGTTTATCCTGTCCCACTCACAGAACCATAGCGAATAAAGCACAACACTAATTTCGTGTGAATTCCGGCAGAGTAGAAATAAACTGCTTATACTTACACTTATCTTGTTGATTGTGACGGAGCTTGCTATTAAACATTGATTTACGCATCCCCTGGTTTGATATTCCCCTGGATCATTTTCTCATCTCACTGATCTCATGCCTTTTCTAACATTAAAGCCCAATCGGAGGCGGAGGATGTTTTGCTGAGTGATGCTGTGGTGCTGAATGCGTCTTATAGGGGGGGTGTTGTTGCCATGCAGGGATCGCTCTATAAATGTGCTCCAACATGGACTATTCTTGTTCACGAATGTCTTTCACCATTAGTTGCCAGAGAGATGACTTTGTAGTGGTTGCCATGGGTTTTTATTGTTGCGGTTGTTGCTATGTGCAGAATGGTGTGTGCCCTTGCTGTGATTTTGCCACTTTTGAGGTTGCACAATAGGATTGACAATTGCATACTGTAAATTACATGAGCCTCTCTAAAGGAATTGCCAAAAAGATTATTTATTAGCTTTTTGTCTTTCAATGGGGGACTATTTCTTTTTCAACAACATTAAACTATTACATCTTGCTTTTAGAATTACCCTCCAGCATTCTTAGTGTCCGCAGGATCCCCTATCTGTAGATCTGGTGGTGTTATGGGAGACAGATGTTTTTAGGGCTTTTTCAGAACAGCTTTTTAGTGGTTGTAATTAATACATTGCAAAAGAATACAGTTATGCGGGTTTCTTATAAACACAAATACTTTAGTAATAATTATAAAGTGAAGAAAAACATCACTTAAATTTGGAAAAATGTCTCTTGATTTGTTGATCTTTTGTCTTGTTGTCAGGCAGAAGACATAATCTATTTCATAATTATTACAAACTGTCAAATATGTGGCTATGTGGCGTAACTCAGGTCTGACGAGAAGAAATTTGTAAAATAACAATAATAATAATAATTGTGAGATAACGCCGAAGCCATTCAAAAGTTCACTTATTTCTGTAATTTTGGGTTTTGAAGCTGTGACCCAATTATCAAAGTTATAACAGATTAAAGGGTTTTTTATAAACCACACTGTGTGTAATGAGTTTTTCATATATAGTTTCACACTGTAAAGTTAATTACAGTAAATGAACGATCAAGGATATTATAATTCAAATTTCACCAGTATATATTACAATTTTTGCAGTAAAATATAATATTCCTACAAAAAAAAACTCAAATGTGAGTTAAAATGTGTGGGAATTGTATATCATGTAAAATCTAAAACAGAATTAGACATTTTAAACATACAGGATGTTAAAAAGGACCACACAAACACAATGGTTAGATAGATGCCAAAATCATGCAGCCCTAATACATTTAATAACATACTGTGGACAATACTAGAAAGGAATCTGGAAATAGACATGAGCATTTGCCTCATCAGACATCTCAAAGTAAGGAGTGAATTATATTGTAGAAATATTAGCCTGGTTGTGCAGCCCCAACGTGCATTGTTGCTGTGTTGTTTGCGGTGATGGCACTGCACGGTTACAGAAGACGCTCCTCTGACCAGTGTGTGACGTTTGCCCCATAGGTCAACTTGCCCCCCTCCAGCCGCTGGTCACTGGGGCACATTTACACCCCTCATCGGCCTCCTCTCCACCCTCCTCTTCCTCCCCCTCGACTCTTCCACCTCCCTCCCAAAGCCCATGTGCAGGTCCTCCTCACCACTTTGTCTTTGTCGCACTTTTCATGTTCTGTATTCTGAGGAAAAGTCAGTCTGCTGTAAGTGCCGCCATTTTGTTTCATTTATTTCCTACGGCACCTCTGTGGATCTCTGTTTTTTCTACAGACGATATTGACCTCAGACTAGTTTGTGTGTGAGTTTGGTACAACTTTTAAAATGTAAGTAAAATATTTAGCAAAACATATTATCTCACTCTTCAGTACCTGTTGTGAGTTTAGAACACATGTATGTAATCTTTATTTATGTAATCTTTATTTATATATACCGCCTTTTCACTGCACATCGGAGTCTCAAAGCGGTTTACAATTGTTATTTTTTTTTTTTTGGGAGTGGGGGTGCCAGTACAGGAGGCACATGCCAGACCTATTGTACATATTTTTAGTGGTAGGGGAAACCGGAGCACCCGGAGGAAACCTACGCAGACACGGGGAGAACATGCAAACTCCACTCAGAAAGGCCCTGGTCCAACCGGGATTCGAACCCAGGACCTTCTTGTTGAGAGGCGAGAGTGCTATCCACTCAGCCACCGTGCCGCCCTGGGACATGGCGGCACATGAGAGGCTACACCTGGGCTTCCTTTTTTATAATTCTATTCAATCCCTTTAGTATGATAATAATGTTGTCCAATTGTTGTTTTAGAATAGAGACTTTAAATCCATTATATTGCACTATTTTTCTATTTTCAAATTTGGGCATGACTTTTGTAATCCTTTAAGCTTTTAAAACCAATTACATGCGTCTCAAGTATCGTCTTGCTGCAATATAGCTTGCATAAAATACATATTTTCAAAAGTTACTGTTTATTGCCTCTTTATAGCACTGCTCCTGATACCCCCTGACTAAAAGTGTACCCATTGTAATCCTATAAAAGCCTTCATAAGATTAAAAGGTTATGCTGTGGTCGGCGGGTTTGGAAGTGAGAGGGAGCTGCTTGAAAAGTGGAATACCATTAGCATTAGTGACAGTAGCAGTGTGTTAAGAAGAGATAAGAGCGCTACGCCGGAGGTGGACCATTGCTGGATTAATACTATATACAGTGACTATAATCAGCAGATTTAATACGTAAACCCTTCTTCAGTTTCTAGATTTTCAGAGAAACATTTGATTTAAAATGCACATAAATAGATGATGGCTAGTTGTATGCTCTGGTCTGCATACACTGTGCCTTCACATTAGAATAATCATATGTCATGCATATGCCCTGCTCACGGAATGCAGTGCATATGCAGAATTCACTGCATAATTGATGTATATATATTTATGTATGTTTCTGCAACATGTTCTTTTTTGAATAGATGTTCTGCATCGGCCCTCTATGAGTTCAAATATATGCAATGTCTCTCTGTGAATGTTAAACGTGTTATTATGAATGTATGTACAGTATATGTACATTTACACGTACATATACATATATATGTGTTTATCCATTTATTCATAAGACTTGTTATTCTCCCTGTGTGTGTCAGATGGAGCAGCCCTCCATGGACCAGAAGGGCCATGCCAACGTGCCGTGGATAGTGGAGCCGGGTCAGGAGGCCAAGAGAGGAGTCAACACCAAGTACGAGACCACTATTTTCTAACATACACCGCCTTGTCCACCCCTGTGTGTGTGCCTTTCAGAGGTGGCCCTGTACAGGGCCTGCCCTGGAGCGTGGCCCGCGCGACGCCTGCGCGTCACCACCGGCCAAACTAGAAAACTAATGGCCCCGCCCCGATAGGCCAGTCTGTCCACTGCATGATGACGTTTGGCGCTGTGTCTCTCCCGTCTTTCTCTCGCTGCCCCCTCCCGCCTGCAGGCTGGCATGACCCTGACCCTGGCTCTGGTGCCTCGCCTCTAGGAACCGGTCAGATATGTTTTTGCACCTTCAGTTTGCTGCTCAGCCAGTGGTCATCAGACGGTTGTTCTGCTGCCAGCTCTTCTTTGCCTGATTCCCCCCCCATTTTTGGGATGCAACTTTTTTGGCTTTGTCTCTCTCTCCTTGAATTCTTCCACGCCTCACTCTTGTCTCTCCTCACCAGCTTCTGTCCAACTGTCCTGAACGTGGGTCAGGCCTAAAACTGTGCTCGGACCAAGGCTTTAGGCAATGTTTAGGGGCCCAGTAGAGCTGACTGAGGAGTTGTCTGAAAACATTTCAGACTTTTTACCTTTTAAAGAGAGAGGAGAGAAGTGTCTTTTGGAGAGGTGATGTAGCACGATTCAATCTTGACTCTGGTTGACTAAACAGTTCATCCAGACACTATTCAGAAAGTGTTTTTTGATCCTTTTTTAACAATAGCTATTTTGTCCTTAGATAAAATAGTTCAAACTTGCATTTTAAAGATGGTTACATCAGATTTTCTCTAATAATAACAGCTTAGACTCTTGGTGAAAGGCTTGGCATGTGACTTGTGAGACGCATGTTGGCCATGTTGGGTCCGGTGGAGAGTCAGGGCTCTGTCGATAAGTGATGTCATCTCATTTGCAGGGCAGTGCCGGATGCTCATGTCTATTACTGTGGAATGCAAAGAATGTAGCCAGCCGTAAACACGGACTTGGGCACACACACAATGCAAAAGACTGCAATGGACCCTTTTTGTCACTTTCAAGGACTACAAACATGGAGGCAGCTCTAGTGTTTAAGGTTGACTACAATGTTTGACTTTACACACAGTAACACACTATCAGGACAGCATCTGGACAACGGTCCACTCTGAATGTAACGCAGTGGAAGTGTAAGACGTCGCACTGAGATATGAACTCTGAGGACGATGGTAGCAGACAATGAGCTAACTACAAGCACCACTGGGCATGCAACGGGCATGGTCTGAGAAATGCCTTTTATTTCCTTCATGGTCAGAAGATACTAAAGATATATGCACAAAAGTGTCAGTGTAATTTGATTAGAGCTAGAAAATGCTGAGATGCTCCAACTGTGTCATAGTGTGTTTACAGCCGGCGTGGACAAAGGCATCAGGCATCTAAAAAAGTGTTCTATTGGTATTGCCCGACATTTAATGTTTAATATGAGAGTATTATATTAATGATGATTATGATTATTCTTGTGCAATTATTGTCTACTGTTGTCTTAATGTTACATTATTTTTCTATGACACGCTGAAAAGAAACTTTGGACGTGAGATCGGAGGCCGTCTTTTAAGCAGATCTGTGAGACAGTCCTGGTTGAAGTGAATGAGTGAATGTTTGTTGGCTCTAACTTTGTCAGGGTGATTCTCCATTGTTTCTCATGGGGCTCTTCTCTTACCTAGCAGATTACTATTTTAAACACAGTATTATTGTATCATTTGGATGAGATCTTATCCAGTTATATATGTACATAGATATTTTGCCAACTCATTGTTCATATGTGTATGTAAAGAAGAAATTATTTGCAGTTCACTGGAAAGACGGTACAAAATAAACGGACGTGCAAATACAATAGAAATGTTCAACTGTAGAGATTGTATTCTGGGTGAACGTTGATTTGCTGACATCACTGCTGACCAACTCATGTACATAGGCTTGGGCTTCCAGCACACTGATTTTTGTAATTTTGACCATTATTTATAACCTTGTAAAGCACATGGAATAAAACATGACCTGTACAACCATTATTCTGTTGTGGTTATCTTTTCGGAACCCTTTTTGATAATTTGTTGTGGCCGCATCTGAATGTGAAAGCCAGATCTGGGTAAATCGTAAATCCTCCAGCGCCGGTAGTCCTGACCAAGCCCAACATCAACATCTGGATATGGATTCCCGGGCGCTGGACAACGGCGACCACTGCTCCAGACAAAGGCCCTAGTGGCATTTGTAGGATGGCTCAAATGCAGAGGACAAAGTTCCCTACGGGGATAAACATAGTGCACATTTATCTCTTCAGACCTCTGAAGCTGAGCAGGGCCTGGTAAGTGTAAGATAAGATTATTCGTCCCACAAGGAGGAAATTTCAATGTTATCGGTGCAAGGCAGAATTACAGCAAAATTAAAGGAGGAAATTAAGAGCACTCAGAATGCACACATTAACCAGGATTTTTTTATTTAAGATAATGTTAAATACAATATAATAATAGAATAAGATAAAAAATAAAACTCTGGAGCTATAATTGCACTTGGTTTGACAATATTTTGTACTTTAACTGCTGAGAATATAACCAGAATAAACAATAGCGATAATAGCAATAACAGGTAAAGTTCAGAACAGAAATATCAGATGAATGGAATATGTAGAAATAATAATAATAACAGTTAAAGTGACTAGTGAATTATCAGAACAGCTGAGTGGCCCGTGTATAGACACAGCAGTGTCACGAGATGAAGTGATGGAGGACTCAAAATGCAGGAATGCCAAAAAATAATATTTAATGATAAAAAAATAAAAGTCCAGGTTAAAACTCAAAATCCAAAGGCACAAGCAGCAACGAAACAGGAACAGACGTGGACAAGACATTGACAATGCAATGGACTAGCAACAAGGGGGGAGAAGCACAGGGTACATACTGTAGACACACAAGACAGGAAGCAAAACTAAAAACCAAACCACAACAAAACCAATTTCAAAATAAAACAAAAATACAAAAATAAAATCCACACCATGACAAGCAGTTCTCGTTGTACAGTCTGTCACCAGCAGGGAGGAAGGTGATGGGAGACCTCT
Organism: Knipowitschia caucasica; assembly: GCA_964034765.1. Lineage (NCBI taxonomy): Eukaryota > Metazoa > Chordata > Actinopteri > Gobiiformes > Gobiidae > Knipowitschia > Knipowitschia caucasica. The sequence continues at coordinate 20,350,079 of OZ035823.1, forward strand.
GGGATCGCCTCAGTAATTATCCTCATTCTCTGTATGTACAATGTTCACTAAAACCACATCCACTTTGGTTATAAACACAAAGCGACTCTGTGGTGTTTTAAAATTCAAGCTCTGTATAAAAGGTGTAAACAAACTGGAGGAGCAGCGCTGTTATTAGTGGAATTTACATTTTAAATTCTGCCCATGTGAACATTTAATCAGCCGAGTGTTTATACAGCGCTGACTCAAACCACATGCACTGATTCACGGCTGTTAAAAACAATTAGGACAAGGTGCGGGGGTTAAGACGGGGCTTTGTTTTTTTTAAATGGTGTTTGTTCACAGGAAACATCAACATATTCATAATGACAAACCTCCAATGAGCTTAGAAGAAGATTGTATAAATGAAAATGAGCGTACATGTATTACTGTGTGAAGGTGACATAGATTATTTTTCTGTTGGGAGTCTACCTACTTTTGTTTTTGATGTTCCATAGCAGTCAATCTGTGTATGCATCTTTTTTGGAAATAAAACCTATAATAAAGTGTGTTCGTGTGACATCACAACATTCCAAAGATCCTGTGGATGATTCTGATTCCTTTTATTTGCCATTTGCAGTAAAACCACATTGGAATGCATTTGCAAAAGTCCCCAGTGTGCACAAGACAAGTACATAAATAAAACAAGGTTAAAAATACAGAAATAAAACAAACAAATGAAGAAACAATTATATATACAACATTTATAGTTTAACATTGTGGTGGAGGGTTGTTAAAAATCTTTTCTGGTAGCTATGGCAACTTTCAAAAGCTTTTAGATGTATCTGTAATTCCTGGGCCAATAAACATGAAACAAAAACGAAGGTTCAACATCTTCTTTGTCATTAACTTTGGTCTAATGATTGGATCTTAAAGGTGACAGTATTCAGAAACACATGCAGGATGGTGCCCAGGCGAGAGGACTTGATTGTGGGTTTGTGAATCTAATCACTATCAAATAATAATCAGGGAAAACATTGACATTTTCCTTTTCAACATTTATTTCAAAAGTTATATATTTCCCATGGAGTAGCATTGTCACAATATTGAACAAAATATTACAACACGGGTGGCTGAGTGGATAGCACTCTCGCCTCTCAGCAAGAAGGTCCTGGGTTCGAATCCCGGTCGGACCCGGGCCTTTCTGAGTGGAGTTTGCATGTTCTCCCTGTGTCTGCGTAGGTTTCCTCCGGGTGCTCCGGTTTCCCCTACCACTAAAAATATGTCCAATAGTTCTAGCATGCGCCTCCTGTACTGGCCCCGCTCCCATCTCTGTGTGGAGTGAGAGACAAATGCCCAAAATAAATTAACAATTGTAAACCGCTTTGAGACTCAGATCTGCAGTGAAAAGGCGGTATATAAATAAAGATTACTACTACTACAAGATAAAAACTTACAAGATATAAAAAGAATGTAATGAAATGCTTCTTTTAAAAATGACATGTTCAATTCAATATATTAACCATTAAAAATTATACATAAACATATTTTACAAACCTGAAATGTATTTGGGAAAAACAACAGCTAGAAAGATAAAGCCAACTACAAATGTGTTTTTTAGATGGTTGGATTATAAGAAGTCACAGTCATTTCCCCTGGATTCAGATGTTGACATCCACAAAAACAGCCTCCGTACAAGTGCTCACGCTACATTACCCAGGGGACAATGTTTCAGAGCGAGAGAGACAAGAACCAATGGATTTAATCACATTTATGTCCTGAGTCACCGTCCCATGACCGGACGTAATGCAAGCACCGCTGGATGGAGGAGCTGCAAGGTAAGATGCTGAAATATTATGAATGCAAGGAACAAGTGAGCAAAAATCATCCTCAAAATGATCAGAATATGAATCAAGTTGTAAACTGTGAAGTGTTGTTCAGCACTCAACATTCAACAACATTTTTCTACTCCCCCTATGGACCAATATCTGCAGTTTGTGTTTTCTGTTCTTTGTGTTTGAACTCTTTGATTCTCTGATCTGTGTTGGCAATTTCAATGGTTGCGATAACTACTGTTGTGATAAAGGGAAGAGGATTTACTTTATTGATCTCACAATGGAAACATTTGGTTCGATGAATGGTCGGATACACATGTCACATCAAGGCATGCAGTGTGCTGTTACTCCTGTGCTCCTTTGTCTTGCCCAAGGACACGACTACAGCAGACAGCAATGGGAGTCGGTGGAGAAGGTCTTGCGGTGGGCTTGAAACCATGACCTTCACGCTTAAGGCCATGTAAATAAAAATTGGAAGAGAAACAGATTAAATTCAATATATTCTTGAAATGGGGCGACAGTAGCTCAGTTGGTACCACCATCCACCACGGGACCTACTCCAACTGCTCCCACAAATGTCTGCTGTTGTTGTGTCCTTGGGCAAGACACCTGAAGCTCCCGCTGAAAGAAAAGAAAATTAATGAGGAAATGAATTAATGAATATTCTTTTATAGTCCTAAATCACAGCAGTCCTTCTTTCGGCGGACTTTTCAAAACTTGAATTGTCCAACACAGATCAGAGAATCAAACAGTGCAAACACAAGAAATGCAATGATTAAAAAAATGAAATAAAAAAAAATACATAGAGAGGTCCATAAGAGGCAGATGACCAATGCCCATAAATGCTAAAGTCTTAAATTCTTTTAGAGCTCTATTTTCTTCTCTGGCTTTTATAAGAAATATGCTGAATAAAAATAAAAGTGGCAGAGAAATACAGCAGCGTTGACAGCAGCTTTTCCAAACCCCTAACTTTTACATAAGAGCGGTGCCGGAGTTTGCAAATGTGCTGAGAGAGATTATCTGACCTTCGCATCCGCAGAGAAACTGTCGCCTCCGAGATAAGAGCGGAAAAGTTCTCCGTAAGTCGAACCTTTCTGTACCTACCGTCCAGAAAACTGTCTGCAAATAGGACACAAACAGATTCACAGAGAGATGTGCAGGGATTGAAATAGCCAACATCAAAGACCGGCCCGTCGCTTTGAGGGAAGAGGCCGACAGTATCGCATCAAAGACAAGACATTTTATGTTTTAGCCCAACAACAGAAACACATATGGAGAAAACTACTGTTGGAGAGACACCAATAAGTGCTTCTGGGAAAAGATATAGAACAAATATTGTATAAATAAACAGACGTCTAGACATTTGATCTGGGAGCTACTTTCACAAAACAGACATGAAAGAGTGTTTCTCCCGTGTATTCAAAATGAAGTCTGTAATAAATACTGAAAGCCACAGAGAACACTTGCAGGCAAAATACAGCATTATAGATTAAGATTAAGAGATGATTTATTAGTCACACTGTGGGGAAATTTCAGTGTTGCATCACAAGTTACAGAACAGTAGGAATGAGGAGCACACAACACGAGCAAGCAAGAAAAAAAAAAAATAAAGATCACTATATACTGACATAACATAAAATCTCTGACCTTAACATAAAAAGAAGCAGTATAAAATCAAAATATCAAGCATAATAAGGATATAAGTCTTAAAATCTCCAACTTTAGCATGATGAAACAGCAAGAATTATGAAAACTCCTGACTTATAATACCTGCATAACTCAACATAAAACATGGATAATTAAATAACTGAATCATTCTGCATCATTTGTTACATTTGTGAAACCTTTGACGAGCTACCTGAGAGGGAATGGCGAACTACTGAGTTCCCGATATCCATGTTGGAGACCCTTGCCTCATAGGACAAACTTGATTTTACCCTAAATGGCTTGTGAATGTAATTTAGGGCATGTAATTGTCCATTCAAACACTTTTCTACATCATTTATGACACTGTTATTACATGGTTATGACATACATTATGAGCATTTTGTTTTTCCCACACAGGAGACATTTCAGTGTTGCGTCATAAGTTTCAGAACAGCAGCGCACAAAACAAAATAAACGTGTGAACAATGTGTAGAACAACTCTACGAATACTCTCGACGAGAATAAAAATCTCCATTTTTTCTTAATCTCTATATAATGTATCAACTTAAGTGCAAAGAACTATAAGTAATAAAGTATATGTATGAAAAGTATACATCCATTGAAAACTATTGAATACACTCTGGTGCAAGAACATAAGGGTAGTAAATAAATATCTCTCAGGGTTCAAATATTCACAATTATGAAAGTGATACTACTGCACATGTTAGCAGCACGAGGGCATGGGCTAAAACTGGTGACGAAAAGTCAAGTGACAGCGAACACATGTGGTCCCATGTTGCACATTCTGACATCATAACACAGATGCATGACAGAGAAGTCAGGCAGCAGAGTTCATCAGGCTCCATTATCACTGTACAGTCTGACAGACCTGCAGAACCTCTCATTAAGGTATATGAGCACTTTTGTTTGTTCCTGGACATTTCAGAATTGTGAGCCAAAAAAATAAACCTAAACGTATGTCTTCCTATCATGTTTTAACCAAGTGAAATTTAGCATTTGTGTCTGATTGCATTCAGTTGGATAGAAAAAGAATCTGTCCTATTTTCCTGATATCCCACGGTTCCCTAGTGTGAATGTGTGAATATGCTCAACTAAAAATGTACCAGGAACTGAAAAAGGTTCCTACGACACACAAACACGCCTCATATGTTGCAGTTTGCAGCTTGCTCAGACCAAGAGCCTTAAGTTATACATTAAGTCATCTGTTGTCACAAATAATTCAGGTGATAGATTATAATGTATCCGCTCATTAAGGACGACTGCTGCCACTTCGTGCGATCGCCTCGTGCCAAATGGAGCATGGAGAAGTGGGGGAACAAACGGTTTCATAAATCTAATAAAACAGGTTGATGTAAAGGACACAGCAGCAGCACAAACACATGGAGCTGTTCCAGATCTGTCCGCCATCATTGTGCCATCAGCGCTGTAATTGTGAGAGACAGGCTGCGTTCAATTCTTGAGAGCTGTCAGCAAATAAACACCATTTGAATGATTTTAATTTCTTCAAAATGAATTCCGATGTTGTCCTGGGAAATAAGGAAATAGACAGACTTTGTCCAATTGAACAACACATTTCACATAAACATATTTCTCGCTTCAGTGTCTCACAAAATGTTTTGTTCCATCACGTTGAAGAGGACTGAATCTGCCAAACTTAAATATAGGCTTTAGCAGCTTTGATGGCATAATTACAGCTAACATGGGCCTGCTTTATTTTCACTATCACAAAATGGCCTTTTTGGGTTTTGATGCTCCCTCAAGCTTTTAATACATACAAACATGAAAATAATGACATTTCCCAGCTTTCACATTACACATTAAAATACATGTATCAAACTCTGTATTAAAGGTGCCCTATTTCGCCTTTCTTCATTTTTCACAGTCCATCCTAAGCACATTTATAATAATGGGTGAAACACCATGCAACAGTCAAAACTTACAGGCATTTCGTGCATACAGTTAATGTCACCTCTGTTGGAACAGCTGGATCCAGAGAGGAGTCTGCTCTTCTGCCTGTGAACCCGCCCACCCTCACTGTGACGTAGCCTCTCGGTAAGTTCAAGGTAAACAAATCAGCGAATGTACAGCTTTTGGCGGTACATTGTCATTTCAGACCTGAGAATAACCTTTTCCAACGATGGCAACTCGTCACATGCAGCCGTATGACCCTGATTATTTAGTTCACAGTGACATACGGCGAGTGAGTTGCATTGTACTCACAGACCAAGGCTCCTGTTAGCGTCTTTTGTGTTGGGAATAAGATCAGCTTTTGAGTAGCTCCAGTTTCATGCTAACCGTAGTTCTGGATCAGTCTTTGTGAAGTGACAGAAAAACATCTGGGAGTTTTGTCGCGGACTCTGGGGTTTCAGACAGACCCCCGATTTTCAGGCAGATCCCTGTGAGCAAAGTCGATCCCCATTTACCTCATTCTCCGTCTTCGGGCCAAACACAGAAACTGACTGTATTATGATCATAAACATCATGTTAAATCAAAAAAGAAGAAATTGATCATAATTTTAAGGTTGTACGTTACTGTATATACAATTCTCATGGGTAAAGACAGAATTTCTAAAGCAAAATTAAGATTGTATTAGTATTTTATTTTCCAGCCTAATTTACTCACGGCTCATATTAAATTCAGTGAGAGCCATATCCGCCCTTTTCATAGTGTGAAAGAAATGTGTGATTGAATGTGAACTGGGGGATGATAGGTACTGGTCACATACCAAAGACACACACAAGGCCTTCATGATTTCTTAAAGTTACATTGAGCAGTAATCTCTCCTCTCTGTGGGGTGTTGAGCTCGGGTCTGCACAGAGACAGCTTCAGAGCCCCTGAGTTGATGGGAAGTGAACGCTGGTCTGACCGGGCAGCAGACTTGGCCGTCAGCCTGAAGGTAATAAAGGTGGAACGGCACAGAGCGGACAGCTGAAGGACCCAAGTCTGGACCAGAGAGGCCAAGGTCAGACTGCACGCACACACCAGCGCTACGGTCTGGGTCCAAGGGAAGTAAACAACCGCAGCCTCTCCAGTGTAGCGACATGATGAAATTGGTTCCTTGAAGACAAAAAAGGGACTGATGTTGTCACTATGCTGCCATTATTCGAAACATCCATCCATCCATCCATTTTCTACCCTTTAATCCATTTCTGGGTCAGGGGGGTGGCAGTCAGAGATGCCACCCAAGTCTCATAGCACCAGCCCCTCACTGACCCTCTGCAGGTGGTGAGTCCACAGGAGGACGGCTGCTCTCTGAGTGTGAGCATAGCCTTGATCTTTCAGTGAGAGCTTTGGGCGAAGTGGGGTTAAGTGTCCTGCCCAAGGACACAACGACAGCAGTCATCAGTGGGAGTCGATGGAGAAGGTGCAGAGGTGGGAATTGAACCCACGACCTTCTGGGCTTAAGGCCAATGCTCTACCAACTGAGCTACTGTCGCTATTCAAAACATATCCAAGTTCAATGTGTATATCTATGTATGTATTGTACACGTATATCCCTATGTAATATATAATGATAATAATAATAATATTTCATCAGTTTTATATAGCGCTTTTTTGGACACTCAAAGACGCTTCACATGTCATTAATCATTCACTCCATATACGGTGGTGATAAACTACTACTGTAGCCACAGCTGCCCTGGGGCACACTGACAGAAGCGAGGCAACCAGTATGTGCCATCGGCCCCTCCGACCACCACCAACCATTCACACACACACTAGACTCATTCTAGGCAATGGGGGTGAAGTGTCTTGCCTAAGGACACAACGGCAGTTTGGCACTTTACAGCCGCAGCCGCCCCACTGTGGCACCTGCTGTTCCCAGACGTTAAGTGTCTTGCCAAGGACACAACAACAGCAGACATCAGTGGGAGTCGGTGGAGAAAGTCTTGTGGTGGGCTCGAACCCAGGACCTACACTATACATATGTATGTATATGTATTTTTTTTATTTCTCATTTTGTATTGTTTTTATTCCAATACGGTTTTCTTGTGTTTCACAATGTTCTTTCTGTGCCTGTTAAACACCCTGAGTTGCTTCTGAATGAATGGTGCTATATCAATAATTTTGCCTTGCCTTGCTTTAAAGGTGTTTTATAGAAATATTCCAGTAAAGCAATCTGAATTAACACCAAATAGTTATGAGTGTAAGTTTTTAACTAATAGTCAACTCTGGATTCAGACACAGGCCATAATGCTCTGTTGGCAGCAGGTCAGTGATAGATGGAGACGTGCTGCATCATGTCTTTGACCTGGGTCATAGAACAATATGTTCAGTTCAAAAGCAGATTGTTACATATGTCAGAGTTGTATCAGCGTTAGGACGCGTAAAGAGAAGCCTTGAGCAACACATATCAATGTTGACTTCATTTATGTAATATCTAGAGTAGATATGTGTTTGTTTACTCTGGTCTATTTAATGTACAGTCATTTCCTCGATCGTGGCAGTCGATTTCAGACGGCTGCAGGTGGTATTGGTATCGGTTCTGTTATTCATTGTAATTGTGCACATTTACTAATGAATAAACTCACACTTTGATGGTTTAATAGCTCTGGGTTGTTTACATTATTTTACTCTCGGTATGTGCAGAATTTCCACAACAGGTGCTTTATGTAACTTTTCCATGCGGAGGTCTTACCACCTTCTCACTTCACATGATGCCCCCCCCCTGCTGCCTCTGGGATGACCAGAGTGTCTAAAAGCACAGCATGAGGCAGAGCGTTTAGCTACCAAGCTCCTGTCCTTTGGAGAGAGCCAATCCCTATATTCAAGACCAAACATTTATCTTTGGATTTGCAGGAAACACTTTTGATTTGTCACATAATGATATCTTGAGCACTATCTTTTATTCTAGGGTTGTTTACCCTTCTTTCCCGAGGGCCACATTTGTTTTATTGCGATTTGAGGAAAAACTGTTAAGACGATTGTCTTTGTTATTAGTCGTTCATTTCCCAGGTAGAGTTGTTACCCTAGCTAGGATCGACCCCCAGTGGTTTTCTGTCAAGGTTATTATCCCCAAAGGTATTTAAAGGTGCCAGAAATGTGCCACTGTGCTGCTGAAGCCACGGCCACCAAGCGAGGAGGTGTGACATGTCATTTGCTGCAGCTTCTATACAATACAGAGCATACTGTATATATATAGTGACATTTACTGACCCCGCTCGTGGCTCATAACAACCTTCGTCCCCTTTAAATACATTGCTACAACTGTTTTCATGTCTAATAAAACATTCAGTGCAAAAAGTATTGGAAAATAAGTTAAAATTGTCTCAAAATTGGCAAAATGTATCTTAATTTGAGCACATTTCAACTGCCTTAAAACAAGATTTGCCATTGGGATAGGCAAAATGACCTTGTTTCAAAAAGATACAAGAAATGTCTCTCTTGGAATGAGAAAAAACCTTTCTTCAAATAAGACTAAATAGCTAGTCTCAATAGCAAATCATGGTATACGACTATCAGAATGTATTCAAACTAAGAATAAAACAAAACAAACACACCCCTCTGCTGACTCCGCCCTCCCACACCTACACACCTGGGTGCAATTAGGCAGCCATCTTAAGCCCTGGAAGCCATTGTTTCTCCTTTTCATTTCCATCCAGGATCAGCATGCCTGTCATGTCAGTTTCAGTTAGCTGATTTTCAATTTTAGTTTGTTTGTTTGTTAATCTGTTATTTGTTTTCTGCTTTGTTGCAGTGTAAACAACCATGTCTGATGCCATAATAAATCTGTAAACTGACCCTGTCTTGAGACCTTGTGTTTATTCACTTGGGCTTTTTTCACCGGCTATTCAATAAGATTTTACAACTTGATTCAAGCAATTATCCCCTCGTTCATTTTTTGTAAAGTTCATAATATGCCTGTCTGGAAATAAATACATACTGTACAATGTGGAACAACCAGATTAGTTATAGCCTGGCCTTAGCCATCCGTACACTCTGTTCAATCATCATTTCCCTGCATGTAACGTCTGGGTCTGGTCCCTGTGTAAGCGAATACAATCGGTTGGATTTCAACCGACCAATCAGAGAGGCAAGTGTTGTAGTTAGTTGTGTGTGATGTCAAGAATTTGCGTCAAACGGGCAGGTTGTAGTTTGGCAATGGCGAAAAATGCAATAGTAAAGTAATCCGGTCTGGTTCTATCAAGAAATTGAAGCAGGTGCACGAATAATGTTTAGCAAATGTAATCTCTGGAAGAAATTGTGGCGCTACTCCCCACGGGCTCCGTTAGCGGCAAAGGAGATGGCTAGGCTAAATGCTAACGACAGACTTGGGCGCACTACATACATACGATAAACTCCAATCGTTTCAATCTGCAAAAGGAGTTAACCCCTCCTATCTGTAAACGGACCCCCATGGAGCGCCTCCAGACCTTAGTACGAAATGTAATTTGTACTATGGTGTGGTACGACCAGGCTAGATTAGTTAACCTGGAGTTATGGAAACATGCACGGGTTGGGCTTTCTATCATTTGGACGCAAAGTGACTGCAGTGTCAGGCCTGATTTGTAAGTGCATTTTTAAATATGCAAAAACTCTCCATAGGTGAAATATCCACCTGCCCACCTATATACATGCCCCAAATAATCTCTGCAGCCGACTGTCACAACCCCGACCACAGCAAACAGTAAAATATTAATGAGAGGAAAAAGGGAGAAGGGGACAAAATGAAAGCCACAGACAGAAGACGGAGTGCCGGAGGGGAGTGTGCTGCTTTTCACATCTCCAGGGAGTCCTCTGCGAGCTTCTGCAGACCCCTCTGTCGAACTCCAAAGGTTTAGATTCCAGCAGCACATTTCTCTGCAAAGTACTCTATTTATAACGAAGGCTAATTGGACGACTGGGCCTTTGAACTCGGTGTGACTATTAAAAGCTGAGAATAATCAAATAATCACTTCAAATCGGCTTCATCTGTTTCATGGACTTTGCGTTACTGTTGTATTAATGAGAAAAGTGGAATTCATATTTAAGCAAGTGAGCAAGTTATTCTGCTTTATATGGCGCCTTTCACAGACCAGTCACAAAGAGCTTTACAATTTGTTTTTGTCTCCCACTCCAGACCTATTGTACTTGTTTTAGTGCTATTTAATCATTCAATATACAGCATACAAGAAAGGGAAGCTACTATTGTTGACCATATATCATTTCTATCATTCTATCAAACATTTTCTAAACATTTTCAAGGTGAAGTTTTCCAAGGAAAGGGGAATAATCTTTGGGTATTTGTTTGGTGAATCCTCATGCAAGAGGCTTCAGAAACTTGTTTATACATTGAACTATTTTCCACCTTTTTGTCCAGGTTTACATTTTCAAACCGTTTAAAAATATGAAGTTGACTAAGTACCTTCAAGACCACAACTGGCATGGCCCACTCCTAACTCCTGGATGCACTGGTACCACACCATCCACACCGTGCACTCAAGATACAAGAATTCATTTCCCATTTGCAGTAAAACCACATTGGAAAAACTCTGATCTCAGGATGCAAGACTTCCGGTGGTTCTGCGAGTTTGCAAAAGCACTGTAGGAGGCAGGACATTTACAGTAGCTACCAAGCTACTGTCCTGTCGAATCAGAGCCTTTATTTAAGACCAAACATTTCTCTTTGGATTAGAAGATTAAGATTAAGAGTTACAGACAGTAATGAGGAGCAAACAAAAATACAATAAAATAAAATCTCCAACTCTAGCATAAAAAAGGAGCAGTATAAAGTATCTATCTTGGCATAGTAAGGAAAGAAGTCAAAACTCCAACTTTGGCATGATGAAGAAGCAAGAATCAAGCACAAAAACCCCTGTACGCTTACGGTTATGTTGGATTGGTCATCTAATAGGATATCTTGACTCGCTCCGATATCCATTTCATTGGTAATTTTATACCGACTATATTGAGGCGTTGAGTTGATAATTTATGTTTACTAGATTGGTGGAAATAAAATCCAGAATGATCAGGTCTCGAAATTACAGGCCGGTGAATGATACAGTTATGACAGCCCTGGAGACAAGAGTAAGTGGGGCTCACAGTAACCGAGGAGGGAGGGAGGTGTCAGTGTGTAGACTGTAATTACATCTACAAGAGACAAAGATTAATTAAGCCGAGAGAACTGAATTAATGAGGTAAGCTCACACCCCAGACACACTTTTATAACTTCACAGCTTTTCCGACTTGAGGCGAAGTGTGATTTCAAACGTAATTCTCTCAATCAGATGACAGAGAAGACATTTACTCATTTACAGCTCAGACTCTGTCAAAGATAAGTGTTTTAAAATTCCTGAAATAACCTTACCTTCAAGTCTCTTCAAAAGACCTGTGTTTCATTGTCGAGAGTGGGCAGAATGGCGATAACACATTCACGCTTGAGGCTGAAATAGGGCTTCTTTCACTATTGTGACCATACCTGCTGCATGCTAAATCCTGATCTCAAATGCTGAACAGTGCAGGGCCTGGTTATTACTGAAGGGATGCTTCTTGGAATAACAGGTGCCATGAGGGGGCGACTGAGGCGGCTCTATGTTGGTTTGTTTGACTTGTGGCCCAGGTTTGTGATGACATTCTGAGGCCCAATGCTGAGCTATTCATCCAGGACCATCACCTCATTAGCAGCCTGATAATCCACAGCCCCATGTTGCAAGAATCTGGCTGAAAATATCCTGAAAAGATCCTAGTCAAACCTGTTTTTCGGACCACCCAGATTCCCCTCAAAAATTAAAGCCTTTTATTGTGATCCACAACAAATAAAGGGACGATTGAGCATAAATACAGCATTTAGTCATTTTAGGTTGAACCCAGGAAAAATTGGGAGCAGGTCACTGTGTGTCTGTGTATTGTGTGAGTGAATGATTAATGGTCAGAGTGGTCACTAGCTCAGATTGGCCTTGCTTCCACTGTGTACGGAGTGAATGAATATGGCGTTTCCAAAAAGCACAATATAAAACTTTGTACTGTAGTTCCGCATTACAGCAAACTGTTGAAATAGCAGGCTTGATTGCACTTGTTCGGTCCTGGTTTGATTCCAGTTTTATGCGCAAGAAGATTGGTTTTGCGGAAAAAAAATATCTAATCTTCAAGGCACCATTGACATTACATAGAAAACTTTGAAGGAGTTTGAAGGATTCTTAAGTTGCTCTCAATGGGCAGTGATTGTAACCATTGAAGCAGCATTAGGAGCCTTACGTCACCCTCTGAGCCAACTTTAAATAGAGCATTACATTCTGATAGACAGCTGGCACCAATGTATGGTGCGTGCAATGTATGGGGGTCTGTCCTGCCACAAGATGGGGGCATATCCCATAGTGACTGGCAACGTTGCACTTCTCTGTTCCCAGGAGCAGAAAGCCCAAATTGATTTAGGTTATGGTTTGGTCTAGTAATAAGCCCCCAGTTTGGCCTCCTACATTTAGAAACATAGAAACACCTATTTCTTGCCCGTGTTTACAACTTGTCAAGGAGTATTCAATTAAAATCATTGTATTGGAGGACCTTACAAAGTTGTTGATTGGCCAACAACAGAACAGAAACGAGAATAATACAATTCAAACCCAGAAAATGCAATAATAACCAACACATAAGAGCCATTGGTCCAGAGGGAGCGGGATGACTAATGTCCATAAATGTCCATACATTCCCACATCACTGTCCTTAGACCCTCCTGCATCGGCAAAACGTTTGTTTAAAAAGCCCAGTTGGAAAAAAGTGAGAAATCTTGGGGAGGCCCACATTCAGAGAGGGATCCGCTCGCATGCTAGGACTCAGGCGGTAGAACAAGGAACGAGGCTGTGCTGTGAAGGACAAATGAGGCTCCCAGATGGGGCCCACACAAGTCTGGGTCCAAAAATAGTAGGAACAGAAGAAAATAAGTACAAAAGATGGATATGAGAGGCGATTTAATTCAGAAAGTGTGGCCCACGGACCATCAACGGAGATGAGGGGGGGCTTTCATCTTGGCTCACACTTGGCACTCACTTCTGCAGAGACCACAGCGAGGGGGATGCTTCCAGTCTAACGGATCTGGTAATCAAGCATTACTAGCTTCTTTGCACTTTTGTCTTAAGAACCTTCTGAACTGTAAGGAATAGTATATAGAAACACAATGATCCTGCTGAGGCATGACTGTCAGGAAAGAAAGTGAAACAATAAAGTGGCAGAATTGCAGTAGGATGGTGTGTCATTAGTAAAATGTGTTTAACTTTGTGTTTTTAAGTTTGTCTCTCACATACTCTCAAAGTGTCATACATCAGGCGTTTCAAAAGAGGCACCACAGTCACTGGGTGCAGATGTCCGAATGCCTTTATGGCAGCGAGCTCCACCTGCTGCGAACGAGGCAAAGGGGAAGGTTTAGACTGTGACACAGTTCAAAAGTCAACTCCAGTAAAATGGTAGGTTGTGGTTGTAAATATACCATGCACATTCTATCTCAATATATATTTAAGTATTTTACTATTTACAGTATAATTTTTTCCAAATTAAGCTTGAACAAATGCAAAATGACAGAGTTTCAAAGCATTTGGAGTTTAATTGATCATCATTTACACCTTGTGCAAAGAATTTAGAAATCTCCAGGCTGGCACTTGCTGAATAACTTTGTCTCTAAATAAGAGAAGATTGATTTGAGCTTTTAAGTGATCAAAATGGCTCAGATTAAGATTCAAATAAATACAATATTGTATAAGACAGTAATAAGGGTATTTAAACAATAGAAAAATGCCAGACAATATGGTTGACAATTTTGAATAACCACTGATAATTCTATCAAAAGTGCACAACAATATCATGCATGCTGGTGAACCAGAAAGGCAGACCTCACAGTGAGCAAAGCTCACATACATTGTAGATGCATGACAATAAGGCCATAATAACGAGGCATTTATAACACTACAAATCATCAGATTTTCACAGTAAAGACACATTACAGTCCCACATTTGAAATGATAATGAAAATCCTGATTCAGATAGTTTAAGTGCATGTGATATTATAAAGATCTACAGTTAAACACTGACCAAGTATAAACCAGTACATGAGACATATTTCAGAAGAGAAACATTACATCATATAGAATAGTGAAACAAACTCTGACACTATATTGCCCCATTATATTTTAATTATTGTATTACATTTTAAGGGAAGAATTTTAGATCATTTAGATAAAAAAAAACTGTAGTTGCTTGAGAGTGTAAATGCATGGGTTTCAGCTTCCTGTTTTATGCAACATTTCTTGAATTAAAAATACATATTATTTTTGATTTTGAGTTATTAATCACTATAACAAAAGTCATAATAAAAAAATAAATAGAAGAAAATCTTAAAACCTGACAGACTGACTGGTGGATGGTGGATTTGCCCAATGACCCAAAGGTTTGTGTTTGAATCTGCGCTCAGATCACTATTGCGTCACTTGCTTCCACAAAAAGAAAACAAAACATAAACAGACTCTTCCACAATATTATTATTAGTGGTTTTTTTCCCTTTCAGCACTTTATAAATTAATGATAATGATCCTAGGTTAGAAAGAACAGTGAAGTTTCTCCATGCCAGATGAAGAGTGGCTAAGGTTCCACGGCTCATAGTAAACAAGTTAACAAGAGAGGTCTTATTGGATGGATTCAAAGCTCTTATGATTTTCAAAGTTTTTTTGGTTGTGTTTAAGGAGTGACTTTTTCTAGGATGTACAAAATGCCAATGTTGTCGATGGTTACGAAGGTTGAGAAGTCTGGAGACACGTGGATCTTCTTTAGGGCAAGTCCTTTAGGGTAGAAGGTCTGCAGCGCCTCTCCTCTCTCCACATCCCACCACTGGAAGATACAATTCACACATGAGAAAATGTGTGAAAAAAATCTAATTTAACAAATGGAGACAAAAAATTAAGAAGCTTGGTTTTAAGTCAAACATTATTATGATAAATTATGGCATTTTTCATGACGAAAAAAGTTATTTTTTGCCACACAAATAAAGAACCCTGTTGGCAAGTGATATTGTCAATACTGGGGTGTAACATCCAGGCCAAAAATGATTGTCTCTGTGGCAAAAGTGAGGTGCGCTCGACATAAATCAAATAAGTGCAGTTAGGTGCTTGTCTAATGTCACACAAGTTGTCCAGCAAGTGTGTGCAACAAGTAAAAGCACTCCCATAAGTCAGGGCTCGGTTGGATTCTCCAAATCAGCCTTGACAAACAGAGAAGTAGAGATTTATATGCAGCTTGAAAACCCATCATAAATTTAATAGACCAATAGAACAGCAGTCACACCGTCACCGTGAGAAGAGTCTCATAAACAAACTTGCCAGAATCCACATCTCACTCATTCAAAGACGAGCCAAAGTGAGCACATGCAGGTTTAAAGGTTTTCTATTGAGGTCACATGATTCATCAACAGCTTTAATAACCAAGCTGAGCCATAGACAGGGCACAAGCACCTCCTTTTTGTGTTTACATTCCTTGGGACCACATACACACCACATTCAAAACACAAGAGCTGGTTGTCTGGGCCACACACCGGCCTTTTGAAATCTGAACAAATAATCCATCCATCTGTTTTCCTCCGCTTCATCCGTTGCCTGGTCGCGGGGACAGCAGTCTGAGTAGAGACACCCAGACCTCCTTGTCCACACACACTTCCTCCAACTCATCCGGGGGAACCCAGAGGCGTTCCCAGGGCAGCTGAGAGACATAGCCCCTCCAGCGTGTCCATAACACCTCCCCAGGGAGGTGTCCTCTCGATGTGGAGAAGCAGTAGCTCTACTCCGAGCTCCTCCCATGAGACTGAGCTCCTCACTCTATCTCTAGAGTGACCGCATCACTGCGCACGCTGCACCTGCCCTCCTGTGGACCCACCACCCACAGAGGGATCCATGGCGGCAGTCGAAGGCGTAGGCCTCGACGTCTGCACACAGCATCTGGCTGTTGAGAAGTAAACAACTAATATATTAATGAAAAGCATTAATACCAACTAATTCTCTATCAATATAACTGTTAATTACAGCCCTTGGTGTGAGTGGTTACATTTGCTGCCATACTTTGCTGATATTAACAGCATTGAGGCACTGTGTCACTGTGAAGACCACAAACTCAACTTAACTCTCACCTCTGACTTTTATAAGAGCAAAGATATGAATATCACAGTTTGCAACAGACCTCTCTAAATGAACTATCTTCTATACTGCCTTATTACCAACATCAACACCTGGCTGCGGAGTGATTTATGAGCACCATGTGACTTTGATAGCGAGAACACAGGCTCAGCAAAGCATTTCTTCGAGGCAACCCACATTTTATCAAACCAAAAAAACATTTATCAAACTAAGATCTACATTTGCAGCTACCACTGAGCTGTGAGTCACCTCGGATTTACACTTCAGATAAATGTACTTTACAAGTACACTTACATCTGCCACAACATATACAGTAGGTTTTTGTGTAGTGTTTCTCATGTTAAAAATGTAGTTATCCTAGTTCCAAGACAAGCTTCTACTGTGATCCTACTTAAATAGGTTAAAAACATTTGCACCGAGTAATAAAGATGGGATAATAAAATTGAGATTCGAATGGCACAAACCTGAGCGCTCCCACCCACACTAACATAAAAGTGTCATTGCAGCTGAATTTGGAAGCAAAGATGGCTGCCAGTTGTCAAAACAATGACAGATCAAACAAAGATGTCATTTTGCCGCAGCTAGAAATACATCACTTAATCCCAGAATAAATAAAACTGAACGGTGAAAAAATGATGCACTAATCAAGAAGAAATTATAAAATTAAGTTTCTTTTACGACTATAGAAATTAAGAATTCTTTACAATACATCGCTTGCATATGTATGAGACGTAAGTGAGAAGAAAAACAACAGAGGTATAGATGCAAAGATTTCAGAACAAAGCGTGATCCGATTAAAAATGCTGGAAACAGGGAAAACTCATTTATCATAACAATAGTGACACAAGCCAAGGTTACCATATGGCCATATGGTTCTGTCATGTTCCAAGGGGAAGAGCAGGTAAGAATATGGGTATAGTCACAACTTCAGAGCAGATGTTTGAGGTCCTAACTCTTAATCTGGTCTTATTCTGTGCAGCAAAAGGTTGACAATAAAAATTAAAATAATGGATATATAAAAATAATCCAACAACAGAGGTGTAAATGTTGAACCGTGAACCAGGAAGGAAGGAAACAAGTGTTGAGCAGATTGATAATGGTCAGGTGTACTTTATTGTCCCCTATGGAAAATGTGTCCTCTCCATTTGATCCATGCCAGTAGTGGCAAAGATTCCTGTCAGGAGTGTCGGGAATGGTCACTACAGTGCAGCACCCAGAGACCACACAGAAAGGAACCATACACTGGAGTCACCTTCTTGTTGCCGTGCCGACATCATTAGTTTATATTCTGATATGTTAAATTGATATCTACTCTGGCCACATGTTGCCTCATAATTGATCAGATAATTTTTGTTATTGCTGAAGCTAATACTATGTGCTAGATCAGTGTTTTTCAACCTTTTTTGAGCCAAGGCACACTTTTTTCACTGAAAAAATCTTGCGGCACACCTCCAGGAGAAAATGTAAAAATGTATACAGTACTAATGTAAAAAAATATATACTGTACATACTCTGTGTGATATATAAAGTTTATCTTATCTTATAATGTATACAGTATATTCTGTAGCCTATATTCACAATATACAGTTATTCTCATCAAAATGCTTAAGTCCAGGCCTTGATATTAAGCTTTATTTAATATTTCTCGATACAATTAACAAGAGTTTGGGAATAAAGTGGCACTAACTGTGTGGAAAAAAACTAAGAAAATCCACTCTCTACCCAAATAGTCAAATAATAACTCACACAAAGAACATGCATTGTTAGTGCATGGGGAAAATTTAGATATCCGAGCTTTAAATTCAGGAGTTTTGGATGAGGGACACGGGAGGTCCTGAACGCGAGTCCATGGTTCTGTCCGGTCCGCATGTCTGTGGTTCTGTCCACTCGACTATGGTCTGCGCTCGGTACCCAGTTCAGAAGTGCGTTCGCGAGAGCTGTTGTACAAAAATTGTACATTTCATAGTTAAACCACTACAACGCGGCCACAGCTGCCCCGGGGCAGAGCGGAGGATGTTAATCCTGTTCAGAAACGGCATAATTCATTTTCAAAAACGTCTCTATCACTTTCACTTCTCACTCGCCACAAAGCTCTTGTCTCGCTCCCTCCCACATTTGTTGGTTGCATCCAATTTTACCTTTCTCGCCACAATGCTGACCTGATACAGCCAGTGGTCGCATCCAATTTTTCAGTTTCAAAGTACTTAGCTATCTGCTGCCATCTACTGATTTGAAAAAGTATTACATGGTTACGCCACAGTTCAAAACAAGTCACCGCTCGTCAACAGCGAATGCAGTTATTTTTAGACAAAGTAGTCGAATTTCTCACGGCACACCAGACAATATCATACGGCACACTAGTGTGCCGCGGCACAGTGGTTGAAAAACACTGTGCTAGATTATAAAGGGGGTGCTATACAAAGATTACATGCATGTCCTTTAGTAAGCAGCATGGGCCAATATCAGGTGTTCTTTGTGGAGCCACCTTCATGTGAATGCTAAATAAAACCAATACATTATAAAAACAAATATTTTTCTTTTAACCTTTCTTTTGTGTGTGTGCTCAGCAATTGTGGGTACACAATTGCTGGGGGAGGCTTGGCTACTTAAGATATTGGGAATATTTAATTTTGAATAAAAAACATGCTGCCATCACGCCAACAGGCGAGGTAAGTACAGAGATTACTTGTACTGTATTTTTTTATACATCCACTCCAACTTTATCGTACAAAGACACACCACATTGCACGTAAAGATAAGCAATATGAACGGCTACACTCCCATACAGCAGGGGTCACCACAACACAGGGAAAACAATGTGATTTATTTATGTTACCAGCCAGGACCTCGCAGTTTTGCCCTGGATAAATAGGTGTGCTAACTCAGGCTGTCTCCGGGAACACACCCCATGTAACAGTTTGTGAGGGCGCTGAAGTGTGAGACGCCTCAATTCAATGTAATTAATCTTCCTCTGAACATAAATAGTTCTGGTGTGGACTGGAGCCATTGGGGAATAGGGAATGTCTTGTTTCTTCTCAATATTAAAAAACAGGAGAAACGTACGCTCCAGAGGCACAAAACAATAGGTGGAAGCATAAAGTGCAGGATTATCAGCTGGAGTTTGAAAGATTTGTGTGACCAAACCAGGCGGCGGTAGAAAGAGAGCCACTTCGATACCCAGATGCATTATTTATACCAGCTTTGGTGCCTTGAAATATTAATGCCCGAGTGATTCACTTCTATCCATCAATAGATTTGCTTTCTCAAAACAGGACAGGTGAGCAAAGGGAGGAATTGTGACTTTCTCTGTGTTTTTATGACATTGTGATAAAACAAAATGTATACAATACAAAAGCTTAAAAGTCCCATATTAGGCGTTTCGACTTTTCTACTCTTAAACAGTCATCCCTGACTGCTGCCCCCGCAACCCGGTAACAGAAAAAGCAGAAAAAAATGTAACAAAAAAAAAAAGCAAGAAAAATGCTTAACTGTTTTACACAATTTATAATTCCTAAAATTTTGAGGTACCCATAAAAACTATACATACAATTATTTTGTGTTAGAAATTGGTGTCAAGTAGGTCTGTGTGCTTTTGCGTTCAATACATTTTCTATTTTTTAAAAGGGAAATGGACAATTGAAAAAAGGCTATTTTGCATTTTCAGGCACACAGCAATATACAAAAATTACCAATTTGGTTTTTTTCATAGCTTATAAGACATTATATATATATATATATATATATATATATATATATATATATATATATATATTATAGTAACCGGATTTGGGAACTAGAAAATGCAATAATTAACCTCAATCGATTACCCGGAAGTGAAACAAGTTTGTTTACTTCAGCCCTATTCGCTCTAATTTAGTATAATTTAATACGCAAATGACCTCCTGTATTTGTCCAAACACAGACGTCCTGTAATAAAACTAATCCCGTGAGAATCTGCATGTCAGTGTGATCGCGATTGCCGCTTTCGCTTTTCTTTCTGCGATGTTTTTGTCGATGAGCAGAGGGGTCACGTATCGCGCATAGACTGTATCGCGGCTGTGAACACAGCTGCAGAGTCGCGGCTGCTGCTGTCTCTGTGAGGTCTATGGAGAAGTGTAGAGGACAGTGTAATGTGTCACTGACACGAAATGATCAGACCGATGGGTTGTATTTGTACATTTACTTTGCACTCCTTTGTCCTAACCTTACAGACGTGTTGCTGCAGGCGTTACTATTTGTCGGCTCGCACTTATCTTAGCTGGGTAGTAGTCCATACAAAATATAGACAGTATGGGCCAGAGAACTGTAGAGCAGTAAAATGTTTGTCCTCATGGTCCCTGTGGCTGCTGTGGTCAGACGCCAGACTTTATGAACTGTGTGAAGCGGGGAGACCCGCGCACGTGCGTCCGTTATGTGAGATGTCAGTGAAAATAGACGTCCTCCGTGATTATCACACATTTTCAGGGGTCCACAGGTAATACTAATCCCGTGCGAGTACACAAACTTGTTTCACTTCCAGGTAATCGATTGACGCCGAAATGTATTATAGACATAATTAAAAGAGGTTAATTATTGCATTTTCTAGTTCCCAAATCCGGTTATTATAATATATATAAGTCTTATAAGCAATGAAAATAACCAAAATGGTCATTTTTGTATATTGCTGTGTGCCTGAAAATGCAAAATAGCCTTTTCTCGATTTTCCATTTCCCTTCAAAAATTGAAAATTTATTGAACGCAAAAGTACACGGACCCAAGTACAGAGCCATCTATGAAATACCCGTCCGGTTGTGTATGCTCAAATAATTGTGAACTACATTACAAAATAAATATTCACTTGTGGTGTTAGCCAGGTGACAAGAAAACAGCTAAATAAATATTTGTCTGCCAGTTTTTTATTTATATATTTGATATATTCAACAGTAAAGATCAACAAAGAAACTAGGCCACCCTGAAACTTAATACTTTCCAACATCTAACAACCTAAAACACTATGTATAAAAAAAAAAAAAAGCTTATCAAAAAAAGAATTAAAAAAACCCATTGCTCTCATCTAGTTTATGTGGTAGATATTTTTGGATGCTGAGCTGCTTTTCGACTAGAGCAGCACTGCAGGGTGCTTACTTCTGAGCCAGCGTGATCAAAATAAGGCGCAGAATTAAAACTCAGCCTCAAAACAACTCACTTCCACTGGGACATTTACATCGTTTGCAAAAATACAAACCTCATAATCCAGTGTTCCATTTTATGCAGGTGTGGATTGGTTCAGGAGGAGTCAGAAAACAAGTCAAAGGCCAAAAAGTGACAAAATGAAACCAAACTGTATAACACCAAAGAAAAAAAAGGGTTTAGGTCTGCTCAGACTCCATAGTGAGTAAGTAAGTAAGTAAGTCTGTGTAGGTTTCCTCCGGGTACTCCAGTTTCCCCTACCACTAAAAATATGTACAATAGGTCTGGCATGCGCCTCCTGTTCGGCGACCCCGCTCCCATCTCTGTGTGGAGTGAGAGGACAAGTGCCCAAAAAATAACAATTGTAAACCGCTTTGTGACTCTGGTCTGTGAAAGGCGGTATATAAATAAAGCTTACTTACTTACTTACTTACTTATTGTCCTTTTCCTCTCCTTCCCAGAGCTTTGTTTTCTAATCTACTCTGTCCAATAACTGTGTGCGGAGGTCAAGGTAACCTTAGTGTCGTCTATAGGCTGGAATATCTCAAATATATAGACTTGGACTGTCAGAAATACAAAAAGGGAATTTTATATCAAACTATTTTCCATTTGGGAAGTACTGTAGGAAGGGTCTTGTCTGAGGGCTGATGCATATTATTACATACAAACTCAGTCCTTTCCAAACTAGTGAGTCTTCAGAGAGTTATTTTATAAATAGACATGTAAATGATCTCCTATAATCCAACTGTACATTTAGCCCAATCTGAAAGATCGGTCTGGCTTTATTGCCAGCTGAGCAAGAACAAAAATAATATATTTTCTTTGAGGATAATCACAATCAAGCTGTTGTTTTTTCCAGAGTGGTTTATTACATCCACAATCCCATTTCTACCACATTTATGACTAATTTGAAATGATTATATTGTTAAATTAAACCGTGTAGGTTCATATGATGTACATGAATGATATATTTAAATTGTGAATAAAAAGTGATGCATTGAAAATAAAAATCAAATGGTTCTACAATAATCTCCCAGCTCCTGCAGTAAACCATACCTTGATGTATCCTCCTGTGGAGACGAGGACAGAGTCGTCGGGTGAGAAATGTATATCAGTCACCCAGCCTCCGTGAAGTGAGTCCATGCCATCTTTTCCTTCTCGAGCACAAATCTTCATTAAAGCGCCATTTTTAACACTCCAGAGCTTTGAAAGACATGAAAAATAGATTTATCAAACTTTATTTTAATGCAATCCCCATGTGATGTCACACATAAGGAGCTGCAAATACAATTTAGTTCTAGTTATTATAGTAATACTGTATGATATGATAATATTTGTAATCTATTCATATTTGATATGTATTATAATCATGTATTACATATAACATGGCTGACGTGGCCTCTGCTACTCCAGCTCTTGCTCCTGTATTCAAACGTTCACGCTTGAAACCTGAAGTATATCAGACTGTTGATGGAAAACTGGTTGTAGAGGATGAATTATTGAATTTTCTCTGCGTCAAATTGAAGACAATGAGCCAGGATGAGATTGTGATTTTGGCTACGAATACATTTGACACTGAATGGATCGAGTCCTCTAAGAAGGTTCTTTTTGAGCTCTGCCCTACCACGCAGAGGAACGTCTCACATAAAGGGACACAGAAAGACGTAAACAATATCAAAAGCTGTTTGAAAGTTTTAAACGAGTGCGGTGAGAATGTCCCCAGATTTGTTTCGCACTATCTGGATGACCTGCCGCCTGTTACGTTCAATAGCCTGGATGTCTCATGTCTACTATCTAGAATGGAGCAACTGAGCGCTCAAGTCGCCACTTTGAAAGAGACCGTGCGACTACAGTCAAATGTTAGTAACGACCTGCGTATGGTTACGGAGGGTATTCATGACCGAGTGGGTGCTCTGGAGAGCAGGCATGAACGGGCTAATCTTGCTAATGTGGATGTAGCCCTGTGTACAGCTGCGTCGGAGTCACTGTTGGTGGCGGCGGGGGATCAAAGGCTGGAGTATGTTGCCACTACTGCAGCGTCAATTCCGAACATTGGCATGGATCAGGCGAACACTTCAGCGGAGTGTAGGGTGCCACAGTCGCCGAAGTGGAGTCAAGTAGTGAGAAAAGGCAAGCGCGTAATGGAGGATACTACAGCACGAACGCGCACTGCTGCGCCTGGGCAGGTGAGGAGACCCAGGGTGACCAAGCCCGTTGTTGGAACTGGGACTGTGGGCAGCATCAGAACGATCAGGACCAAGCTGGTGAGTGTGTTCGCGTCCAGATTTTCTCCGGATTTGGATGAAGGTACTTTAACTCTGTATCTAAAAGGAAAACTTGGCCGTGACATCGCTTGTCATAAGCTAAACTCAGTGCACAACCGATTCAGCTCTTTCAAAGTTAGTGCTGAATGTAACGACGTGAAAGAGATGTATGATCCAGAACTATGGCCAGAGGGAGCCCTTGTTCGGCGGTTTTACGAGCCCCGTCGCGTTGGTAACGCTGTGCCAGGCGCAGTGGAGGGGCGTGTGCGTAATGGCACCACTGTGGTGGCGAACTAGTTTGGATCTATGGAGATACGAGTCTTGTCCTATAATTGTCGTGGTTTGCAGCTTGGGAACAGCGCAGGGGATAAAGCTCGACGTTTGGTTATTGACAATCTGCTATTAAAATGTGATGTACTCTGTTTGCAAGAGACATTTTTAGCGCAACAAGATTTGCAGAAGTTAAACTCTTTTAATGACTACTTCCATGGTGCTGGAGAGTCCACTACAGACTATGACCGCGGTATTGTCCGAGGGAGAATAGCAGGAGGTGTAGCAATACTATGGAGAAAGACTCTTGATAAATACATTAAAGTTGTCACACTTGGTGTGGATTGGTGTATTGGTGTTCAGTAAACATGTGATAATAAGGATTTTGTCATTTTAAATGTATATACCCCTTATGAATGCCGACAGAATGAGGATGAATATTTAAACAAATTAGCTTTTTTACATTCTTTTATTGAAAGTTGTCTTACGTCAAGTATCTATGTACTAGGAGACATGAATGCCGACATATCAGATTTTAACTCTGTGTTTGGTAAATGTATGGTTCAGTTTTGTGAAGACCATCATTACATATTGTCCAGTAAGCTGCTCTTGCCATGTGACAGTTATTCCTTTATCAGTGAGGCATGGCATACTACTTCGTGGCTAGACCACTGTATTAGTACATCTGATGCGCATGCTTCTCTTGGGTCAATGGAAATACTGTATGATATGGTTACAGGTGACCATATACCTATTTATTTCTCTGTTAAAGTTGAACAGTTGCCAGTACTGTTTACAAATGAGAAAATTGTACATCAAGGGAAGTTGGACTGGTCGTCTCTCACAAAGGAAGACCTTATGTCCTATTTTATCCAGACTGACAAATTACTCTGCAGTATTAGTTTACCTTTGGATGCAATCAGATGTACTGATCCAAACTGTGTGGATGTTAATCATAGTAGAGACATTTGTGTTTTTTATGATGAAATTATAAGCTCTCTAGATAAAAGTGGTACCCCCTTTCGTAAACTGATAAATAAGAAAAATACTAAGCGGCCTGGCTGGAATAGGTATGTAGCAGAGCACTATGAGCAGGCCCGGGAAGCTACTAAAGAGTGGGCTCAGGCTGGAAGACCTAGACAGGGTCCTGAGTATCAAAAGAAGAAGCTCACCAATGCTAGATATAAATATGCCATACGGTTTATTAAAAAAAATGAGGAATGTATGAGATCAGATTCCTTAGCTGGGAAGCTCTTGAGTAACAACGTTATTGATTTCTGGAAGGAGGTGCGAGTTCTCAACAGTGATAGGACAACTCTACCCTGGGCGGCACGGTGGCTGAGTGGATAGCACTCTCGCCTCTCAGCAAGAAGGTCCTGGGTTCGAATCCCGGTCGGACCAGGGCCTTTCTGAGTGGAGTTTGCATGTTCTCCCCGTGTCTGCGTAGGTTTCCTCCGGGTACTCTGGTTTCCCCTACCGCTAAAAATATGTAAAATAGTTCTGGCATGCACCTCCTGTACTGGTGACCCCGCTCCCATCTCTGTGTGGAGTGAGAGACAAGTGCCCAAAAAAATAACAATTGTAAACCGCTTTGAGACTCAGCTCTGCAGTGAAAAGGCGGTATATAAATAATTACTTACTTACTTACTTACTTACTACCCTGTACTGTGGATGGCATTTCTGGTCCTGAAAACGTATTGGAGCGCTGGAAACAGCATTACACTGCCCTGTTCAATTGTCTACCTGCTGAAAAACTAAACGTGGAGGCTATAGAAAAACACGAGTGTGTAAGCATAATGGCACATGATGTGTACCAAGCAATTAAAAATATGCCTGACAATAAAACTTGTGGTGCTGATGGTATATATGCTGAGCATTTAAAACACGCCAGCATTAGACTATCCCCTCTTCTGGCCATTTGCTTTACCAGCTGTCTGACCCATGGTATCCTGCCTGATGCACTTTTGTCTGTCACCCTGGTGCCAGTCATAAAGGACAAAGCAGGAAGAATGGGCAGTGTTGACAACTATAGGCCCATCGCCTTAGCGAGTATTACATCAAAAGTCTTAGAAAAGGTACTGTTATGTAGAATACAAGACATTATTTCCTCTGCTGACAATCAATTTGGGTTCAAGTCAAAGCATGGCACAGACTTATGTATATTTGCACTAAAGGAAATAATCAGGAAATATAAGAATAAGAACTCTTCTGTGTTGATATGTTTCATTGATGCTTCCAAAGCATTTGACCGGGTTAATCACCCAAAGCTATTTACTAAAATGCGTCAGCGAGGAGTACCTGAGTACATACTGAGAATCCTAGTCTACTGGTATGCTCACCAGATAATGCAGGTGAGGTGGGGTAGTAGTGTCTCAGCCCCCTTTGGCGTTACCAATGGAGTAAGGCAAGGTGGAATTCTTTCTCCAGTGTTGTTTAGTTTGTATATGGATGAGTTGTCACAATGGTTGAATGCATGTAGGACTGGCTGTATGATTGGTTCAACTCTTGTAAATCACCTAATGTACGCTGATGATGTTGTTGTATTGAGTCCAAGCAGTGCTGGCCTCCAAGAACTTCTTCATGTTTGCTCCAAGTATGGTCTGGAATATGACATCAAATATAATGCCAGCAAGAGTGTCATAATGATTTGCCGGACAAGAGATGACAAAATCTTGAAGTTTCCTCAATTTGAATTGTGTGGAAATAATCTGATGTTGAGTAGCAAATATAAGTACTTGGGACATTTTATTACTGAAAACCTGTCTGACGATGATGATGTGTTACGGCAGTGCCGCATGATGTATGCACAGGCCAATAGGCTTGTGCGCAGGTTTGGTGCATGCACAGATGAAGTGAAAAAGACACTTTTTAAAGCTTATTGTACACCGTTATATACGGCACATCTGTGGTCAAACTATAGACAATCCAGCATGCGGAAGCTAAATGTGGCATACAATGACTGCCTAAGAATCCTGTTGAAAAGGTCACGGTGGGAGAGTGCCAGCCTATTATTTGTTTCTTCTGGGATTCGAACTTTTCGTGCTGTACTAAGAAACCTGATGTACAGATTTATTTGTCGACTGAATCAAAGTCAGAATGTGATCATAATGAGCCTGACCAACATCAGAATCAGTGCGACACGCTATCAGACTGAACTGTGGCGTCACTGGTACAGTAGTCTGCTGTAATCATGTATTTTTTATGATTATTGTTGTTTTTGTTTTTGTGTAATGTCTTTCTTATCTGGACTTTGTGTCTGTAATAAAGTTTAATAATAATAATAATAATATAATTAAGGAATCAATTTCCTCCGTGATGGCACAATGAACAGCATTATATTTTGGAGGTGATCCAAAACATGTCTGGATGCAGGATTTTTAGAAGCAATATTCTGCTTTCTCCATCTGTCTCCCAAGGCCCTTCTTCAGAGCGAGCAGCCAGACGGAAAGCAGAGGACAAGCGCTTTTTAGAACTAAACTGAACAAGTCATTTAGTTTTCATGGCAGTGCTGTGCACGGGTTAATATGAGATAAGACTCCTTTATTGTTTTTTTTCTTGGGACAGGGGGTAACATGCTTTACACAACCTACATTTGCATACACCGCAGTAGACAGTAAACATTAAACCACAGAACCAAGAAAACCACTGCATGGACCGGAGCGTGATCCTACAGTTCCCGCAGGATTGTGTTATTTTAGTCAGTTCTTTATCAAACAAATGTGACCCCAGTGAGGTGTGCAGTGAGGAATTTGTGTTGTGACTGTTCGATGCAGATTGTGTTTCGTTATGAACACACAGGTTTTTGTGTTATCCCGGCTGCGAAAGAGACGGACTATTGTGACTCCTCCAAAGTTCTTTCCGCAGTGTCAGTGTATCACTGCTGAGCTCACTTTCTCAAATAAATAAGGAAAAAAGAATGAAAGTTTACTTCATACGAGTATGGTATACTTTATACGAGTATCGTTTATCCACATGAGCTGGATCCTTTTTAAGGAGTGGAACTGTGCCTCTTGGGAGAGGTATGCACTCTTCGAGTGATTTTCTATACAGTAATTGCATTTAATGGGTTGTTTAATTTCTGCATAATGAAGTTCTGCTACAAGGCCACCAGAGGGCATTCATCTCATGTGGATAGATTGTGTTGTTTTTATATCCTTTTCTGACACTCACTCTTATCTCTCCATTGTCGTCTCCTGTTGCTATGCGCCGACCGTCCCATGAGAATCTGCAGCTCCTGACGCAGTCGGAGTGGCCCGTAAGTGTGTGAACACAGTCCCAGGTTTCACAGCGCCACACCTTAAAATAGAGTCAAAGGTTAAGAAAAACATGCAGAAATAAGAGGCAGCACATCTATATGTATCCTCAAATAATAGTGTGGATGGTAAAGTCTACATTCCTGCCTCATTCACATCATCTAAAAAACTGAATCCAGTTTGGCAGCCATTTCAGACAACATTCTATTGAGAGGACTGGAACCTTGACAGTCCGGTCTGCAGAGGTGGTGGTGAACAGAGATCCATCTGGTGAGACTTGACAGGACAGGATGGCTCCTTTATGAGCGTCAATGTCTTGTAGCTGTTGTCCACTCTCCATGTCCCACACCTAGTGTTTAGCAGAAACCAGATAGAAAAGTTAGTGTCTTCTATCACATGGAAGCATCAATAATAAAAAAAAATCAACTCAAGGTACCTTAACTGTGCCATCGAAAGACCAAGATAACACCCCTGAGGGGGGGTTGGACAACACGGAGAAACCTCTGACTTGCTCCGTATGGCCTTGTAGTACTTTACACTCCCCTGACTGCCAGCGCCACAACTGCACAGAGGAAAAATGTAAAACAAATCTCAAGAGTACATCCAATCACACCACACACAACAATGCTAAAACACAAGACCAGGGCACAAACAACGGTAAGAGCTTGATCTGGGTTCGATTCCTGGGCCAAACATGGCCTTTCTGAGTGTGGTTTGAATGTTCTCCCTGTGCGTTTCCTCTCCCACCACAATAGTAGTGTGTATATGTACAATTAGAGTGTGACTGTGGGACAAAAATGCAACAGTTTGAAGCCTTGGAATAATTTTAATCCATTGTCATCTGTCAAATCTGAAAGGTATGTTCATTAACATGCGCTGTGCCAAATAAATAATATATCATTTAATTAATAATGAGCCCAATTTGCTGCTGCCCCCACCCTCTGGAACCCACTAACACATCAGAGACTCAGCCATGCATACAAGTATTAAAAAACACTGAAATGTCATCAGATGAATCTGTGTTTTATCTTCTGTAGTTCTGTCTATATATAAACATGCGTTGCTGCTATGCTGGATTTAATCTCCAAACATGACCAAGGACATGTTATTGAGAATATCAAATTACACAAGCTTCAAATGTATCCATTTATGGGTTTCAGGTTCCTGTTTCATCAAGCCTTCTGAAAACTCTTTTACACATTGCAAGAAAAAATGTTTTTTTTTAAGGATTTTAAGATGAGGATTATTTTAAGATTACCTAATGTCCTTTTAAGAAACAAATAAAATGTTTGTGTTCTGTAAGGATATAACAATCAATCGAATAATCACAATAATTAAGTTTTTCAATAAATCAAATAGGTTGGTAATCAAACAACCGTCAGCTGCTTTAAATACAGATTTCAACATATAATCAGGAATTGTGTACATAACTATTTTTACTGATAAAACAGATACAATTAGGATGTCTAATGGTGACTTAACGTCATCTTTACATAAACTCTTACATTTTGTTCTAAACAACTGCGGTATTCGGTTACTCGTCAAAATCTAGAAGAGCTACATTAATCGATAATAATAATGTGCAGATGTGTTATGCCACTAGAAAGGACAGCAAAAGGTTTGGCAGGGTAAGCAGTTTTTTTTTAAAGTAAATAATAGTAATCAATATTGCACAGAGAAAAGTGAAGAGTTGTAAATCAATAGCAGAACCAATATCAAGTCTCAGTGAGGCAAAACCAGCTTTACTATACTGCAGAAGAAAATAATGTATTGGTTGATAGAAAAAAAAAAAAAACAAAAAAAAAAGTAAACGAGCAGGAATAACCCACCCGGAGAGTAGTGTCCTCAGAGGATGTGATGAGAGTTTGGCCGTTCTGGATGAATTGGCAGTGGAACACAGTCTTTGTGTGGCCTTGAAGAGAAGATAAAATCTTTCCAGAGGGAACCTCCAAAACCTAAGAAAGCAAGCATAGAATAGACAGATAACATGTATTTTACAAACCTGACTGTACAAAAAAAAAAAAGTCTTCTGCTGCTGGACACCTGAATTTCTCCTACGGGGGATTAATAACTATATATCTATCTATCTTTTCTGAATAAAACCTGAAACAGTCTTCCTGAAAATGTGAAACAGGCCTCTACTCTGACAACGTTAACATCCAGATTAAAAACAGTTCAGTGGAAACAACTGACTGGCTGTTCTTGAAATGATTGTACAATATTTTGTTATTTCATTGGTTTAATTCATTGATTTCTTTTCTTGTTTTGTAAATTACTTTGAGGTGAAGCGAGCCTAGCCTCCCAGCCCGTCCTCCGCAGCTGGGACAAGACCAGGATAGTGATGGCTTTGTGACTGTTCGGAAAGGGCGACGTGTTGTTGGTAGTTTCCCCATTGGGCCTCCTCCTGTTAGCATTTACAATCGCTGGGACGCTCTGTCCGGCTGCGCCCCCGCACGGCCGGGCGGGGAAGAAGGCCCCACTGAGAGAGCCGCTGAGAGAGCTGCTGAGAGAGCCGATGGAGTCGCTGATGCGCTGGTAATTGGCTCCTCTATTGTTAGAGGTGTTAAGATCCCAGGAGCCACTGTTCGGTGCTTCCCTGGGGCCAGGCTTGGCGATATTGAAGGGAATCTGAGGCTCATGATGACCCACAAGCAGCGTTTCCGTCGAATTGTTATTCACGCGGGTGGTAATGACGTTCGGCGGAAACAGTCCGAGGTGTTGAAGCTGCAAGTCGCCGCCGTGTGCAAGCTGGCTAGCACAATGGCCGACACTGTCATCTTCTCTGGGCCCCTACCTAGCACTAGCAGTGCAGAAGCATTCAGCAGACACTCGGCTTTCAACCGCTGGCTGTCTGGCTGGTGCCCTCGAAGTGGTGTTGTTCATGTTGACAATTGGAGTGCCTTTTGGGGAAAGCCCGGTCTCATCCGCTCGGATGATATCCACCCAACGTTGGCGGGTACATCCCTTTTGGCTAAGAATTTGGCCCTGGCTCTAAACTGTTCTGCTCGGCTCAAATGACGATGCAGAACTGAGGCCCGGGTGCAGAGCTGCTCTGCCACAACCTCTGAGCCCCCATCTGTTCAGTTACTAGCCTCAGAAGCTAGTCAGATTGAAACTGTGTGTGCATGTATGTGTGTGCCTGTGTGTGCTCAGTTACTAGCCTCAGAACCTAGTCAGATTGAAACTGTGTGTGTTCCCCGCTTGAAGTCTAAAGCACTATATGCGAGGAAATCTGACCTAGGTGTCAGACACAGTAACTTAATAAAAGTTCAGACAGACAGAAATAGTTCTAGCGGTAGGGTTGTTAAATGTGGTTTAATGAACGTCAGATCAATCTCGTCTAAATCGCTTCTCATAAACGAACTTATTATAGACAAGGGCTTGGATCTGTTTGCGCTCTCGGAGACTTGGCTCCAACAGGACGAGTACGTTAGATTGAATGAGTGCACTCCTCCGACGCATGTTAACTACCAGAAAGCCAGAGCTACAGGTCGCGGCGGTGGTGTTGCGATTATATCACACACCAACTTACTTCTTAGTCCCAAAACCAACAACGCTTTTCACTCGTTTGAAAACTTAACACTTTCAATCACCTGTCCTGGGTGGAGAAAACAAAAAGCAGTACTATTTATAGTTTTATACCGACCTCCTGGTCCTTACAGCGAGTTCCTAACAGAATTCTCTGACTTCATTTCAAACCTAGTTTTGGAATGGGAAAACATAGTTATAGCTGGAGACTTCAATATACATGTGGACGACAGCACTGACAGCTTAAACAAAGCTTTCAGCGCCGTACTAGATGGTGTTGGTTTTACTCAGAATGTCGAGGAACCTACTCACATTCATAACCACACCTTGGACCTTGTCCTGACCTACGGCTGTGATGTCTCCAATGTTGACATCCAGCGTCAAAGCTCGTTGCTGTCTGACCATTTCTTGATCACGTTTGATCTCGCTTTGGAGGACTTTCCTGTCCCGCAAGATAAAACCATAATGAAAAGAACCTTAAATGATAAATCTATCACAAGGTTCAAAGAACTAATACAGCCTATGTTGAATACTGCTGCAGGTGAACCTGTTCACAGCAGCTGCAGTCCCTCAGTCATTGACCAAACGGTGGGCAACACTATGGAGTCTTTAAAATCTGCATTAAATGCAGCAGCTCCTTTAAAACAGAAAACCATTAGGATTAGATCATCGTCGCCCTGGTACAGTGTTCAACTCCACACTTTAAAACAGGACGTCAGAAAATTGGAGAGGCTATATCGCCACTCCCACTCGGAGCCTGTCCACAGGGAGTGGAAAGCAGGTCTCCGAAACTACAAGAAGGCCCTTCGCGGGGCTCGAACTCAATACTATTCAACTTTAATAGAAGCGAATAAAAACAACAGTAGATTTTTGT
The DNA here is from genome assembly GCA_964034765.1 of Knipowitschia caucasica. Lineage (NCBI taxonomy): Eukaryota > Metazoa > Chordata > Actinopteri > Gobiiformes > Gobiidae > Knipowitschia > Knipowitschia caucasica. The sequence goes on from OZ035823.1 coordinate 20,382,984, forward strand.
TTGGCACCGTCGCTAAACTCACAAACTGCCATAGCGCAATCGAGCCTAAAATTCCAAGCTCATTGAGCAGTGTCGACTTTCTCCACTTCTTTAATAATAAAATTACATCCATCCGTGACAAACTGGAGGAGGTTACTCCGGCTGTTAGTGGTGGACAGGTTGAAGCGGCATACGTGACTTCCCACTTAGACTCTTCAGTGGGCCTTGATAAATTCATGGCTGTGAGCCAAGCAGAGGTGATCTCTGTGGTCACATCCTCAAAAGCCTCAACTTGCATGTTAGACGCAGTCCCGACATGGCTCTTCAAAGACATACTTCCTTTGATAATTGAGCCTATCGTAAATATAATAAACGCATCCATACAATGTGGCTATGTCCCACAAGCTTTTAAAACCGCGGTAATCAAACCCCTTCTGAAGAAAACAAACCTGGACCCAGAAATACTTACAAACTACAGACCGATCTCAAACCTCACTTTTATATCTAAAATCCTGGAAAAACTTATAGCTGAGCAGCTCCGCTGCCACCTGCAGGAAAATAATATGTTTGAAGTCTTTCAAACAGGATTCAGAGCTCATCATAGCACTGAAACGGCACTAGTCAAAGTCACAAATGACTTACTACTAGCTGCCGATAATGGACAAGTGTCAGTGCTGGTCCTACTGGACCTTAGTGCTGCATTTGACACAATAGACCACAGCATTCTACTGCAGAGGCTAGAATGTGATATAGGTCTTAGAGGAACAGCCCTTGGCTGGTTTAAATCCTATTTATCAGATCGATATCACTTCGTCAATGTGAATCAGGACTCGTCGCCTTATTCTGGAGTGGAATTCGGTGTGCCGCAGGGTTCGGTACTCGGACCGATTCTTTTTACTCTCTACATGCTGCCACTGGGAAACATTATTAAAAAGCATGGAATTAATTTCCACTGCTATGCAGATGACCACACAGCTTTATCTGTCGATGAAGCCTAACCAGACAGATCAGCTAGAAAAGCTCAGTGCCTGCATAAAGGACCTTAAAATGTGGATGACTCTTAACTTCCTACTTCTCAACCCGGAGAAGACAGAAGTGATCCTACTCGGTCCGAAGCGCCTGCGTGACTCCCTCACTAACCAGATGGTTACTCTCGATAATGTCAGTATAATACCCAGTAACACTGTGAGGAATCTTGGAGTCATTTTTGACCAAGAACTCTCCTTCAAGGCTTATATAAGCCAAGCAACTAAAACGGCGTACTTCCACTTACGGAACATCGCTAAAATTAGGAATTTCCTTCCTAAAAGTGACGCGGAAAAACTCATTCACGCGTTTGTCACCTCAAGGCTCGACTACTGTAACGCTTTACTGGCAGCGTGCCCTAAAGCCTCTTTGAAGAGTTTCCAGCTCGTTCAGAATACAGCAGCTAGGATCTTAACAGGTACCAAAAGGAGGGAGCACATAACTCCGGTGTTAAAATCACTCCACTGGCTCCCTGTGGAGTACAGAATAAAGTTTAAAATCCTACTCTTAACATATAAAGCCATAAATGGCTTGGCTCCCTCTTATCTCCAAGACACGTTAGTGTCGTATCAACCAGGTCGAGCGTTGCGCTCACAAAACGCCAGACGTCTGGTGGTCCCTAAGGTCTCAAAGGTCACTGTTGGTGGCAGAGCATTTAGCTACCAAGCTCCTTTACTGTGGAATCAGCTTCCCATTTATGTTAAGGAAGCAGATACGGTCTCCACATTCAAGGCCAGGCTTAAAGCACTTTACTTTAATTTAGCATATAATTAGGTAATATATAATATGTAGTGTATATATTATATATATATGCTGTATTATGTTATATATTATGTTATATATTATTCAATAATGTATTGTGTTATGTTGTATATTATGTTATATATTATGCTGTATGTTATTCTTTATTCAAGGCTAGGTTTAAAACAGTCCTCTTTAGTTTAGCATATGGCTAGGAAGGTAAGACTCGGAGAAGGTTAAACTCCTCAGAGTGTTAGTCAAGCTGCATAGGGAGTCAGTTTGCTGGGAGAAGTATGGTAACTTGAGCACTATCCTCTCCTCCTTCCTACTTTATCTGTTTAGCATTTTTAGGATTCTGACTGTAGTTTGTTCATTGCTATTCACCCGTTGTCCCATTGTCTGTTTCATGGTACGATGACGGGATCTCTGAGCCTGGCCTCTTCCATCTACACCTGCGGACTGCCCCGCCCGACCCGCCTGGGAGTGCTTCGGTCCTGCACCGGACCTGTCCACGTTCAGCGGCCACTGGTCCACGTCCTGTAGCTAGCTTAGGTCCTGGATCATTAGCCTGTCCGTCCGGAGGAGCGGATCCCTTTCTCAAACTATGGGTCTCCCTCCCTGTGGGTTTCCCTAGTTCTCCCCAAGGTTTCTCACTTTTTCCCACTGGGTTTTTTTTAAGAGTTTTTCCTTGTCGATGCAGGAGGGTCTTGTTGGACAGTTAGTGTCCAACAGAAAGGATTGGTGATGATCAGGACACTTTAGCATTCTACAACATGTATGGACATTTTCTTCTGTGTGTGCTTTATATTCTTCATGTGTTTTAACTGTTGATTCTCTGACCTGTGTTGGTGATTTCAATGGTTTTGTTAAGTCCTCTGAGATGACTTCTGTTGTGACCTAGGGCTATACAAGAATAAATTGTATTGTATTGTATTGTATTGTGAAGCTGCTTTCTCCCATCATGCTCCTTGTAAATGGAGGGCTCTGTCTGTGTGTGCTTGAGTCCAACTTTAACAGCAAAGCAAAGGCTCAATTTTTCCCTTATCCCCTCATTGTCTTCTTGTTCTACACAAAGACAATGTGACACAAAACCACATCGAGTTTGAGTCCAGCATGAAATGCACCATATGCAAAAAAAATGTATTCTTATGAAAACCAACTGCTCACATCGCCACCTTTTTTCTTTAAAGTGATAGTCTGTAACTCTAAATGAATTACATGAAATGTGTTAAATTGACCTCCTGGCCTTAAATGTTGATATAAAATAAGTCATTTTATTAATTCTAATATTACGGGCAAGTCCCGCCTTCCTTTCTCTTAGCTATAGCTCAGAATCCACGGTGCCGTCCACGTTAACCAATCGAGTCATGCCAAGGGCATGCTCAGTTGTTTGTTTTCGCAGAGCCTCCATATCAAGCCTTTATTAGGCTCTGGAACTTCATGAAAACTGAACAAAGAATTCTGAACATCTGCGCTGAGGTACTTATGTATATACTGAACCTATATCCATAATCAGATCCTCTGCAGATGTGTCCTATAATGTGCACTTCCGGGTTTGCCGCGATCACTTTTTTGTGCATAAAAATATTATTTTTTTAATTAAAACGTTAACAAATAATTCTGAAAACCTCTGTGCATGTGTATTAATAATGTATATGTATAATGTGTTCTCTGATTAACATTTGAAAGTGTTACGGAAACGTAGGCGTAGACCAATCAGAAAGGAAGGGGTTGGGAGCTTGCGTCGTTTTTTTCAAATCAAGCACCCCTCTGTCTCTCTTTCTGACAAACTCCAGACAATCACTTTAATGTTCACATATTATTCCTTTTACACACAGAATAATCTACACAAAGTGGTAATGCTCACAAAGTGTATATAAGGTGATCTATGATGGAGGTATCTATGATGGGGGAACCTGAAACTATTGGGTAAAATGAGAGATCTGATGTAGCTCAACATTTCCCCCTGGTGTTAGCTCAACACAGAACACTTTTGTGTATACAATTTAGGTGGCATAAAAATAATGTGTATTAGAGATAGGATTACAATAAGATTTTGAGAAGATCTGAATATCAGATTTTAAAAAACATAAACATTAATGTATGTATGTGTTTCAAAGACGGTTGAATTTAACATTACTTATAAACATGTAAATAATCCTAAAATTATTGTACACAATCATTTAAAATACTTGGAGGTCAGATCATGGTAAACATGTGGTAGTGTCTGTCTTTTCTGTACTTTTCTTTTGTATTATTGATTTTGTTTCTTCTCGAGGCCCAAATGACTCATACAAAAAAATGCAAAATAAATTGAATGGTTTAGTGTTATGTGTTGTATTACTTGTATGTAGTGTTGTGTTTTTGTATTCTACTGCATGGTATTGTTATAGCACTGAAAAGTGTTGCATGTGTGAAGGGGGTGGGGGGATGTGCGTGTGTGTGTGTGTGTGCGTGGCGGACATTTGCTTCATTGAACCCTTTTCAAACCATCTACCTGTTATTTCTTGTGTTGATAAAGGTAAACAAATGTGTATGCAGGTTTTGAATAAATTATTTAAAAAAGAGAGAAAACCAACAAACAAATGGAATACCTGCACAGTGCCATCTTCTTGTCCCAGGGCCACGATGGAGAGCTGTTGGCACAAACAGGTGCAACGAATCCTTGATGGCTTCTCCTCAGACTGGAACAACACCTGTCCTTTCTTCCCATCACGCACCTGAAACATTGAATTTTGGTTATTTTGATTAAACCAAATACATTTCTCAACATTTCTAGTCCACAATTACCTGCAGCCTGTTACAAAAGTCAGCAGCTGAAACAATGATTTCTTCATCACTGAATATGATGTCAGAGTCTCTTTTCAGGCAAACAGCAGAAGAAGTGTGCACTTTGTTTGTCTCCCATAACTACCATTTTAAAAGGAAAACAGAGCATGAACGTGAAAACATTTTAAAGTTAAAAATATCAAACGTGTTAAAAATGGGTAGACTATACAGTACAACTTTGTAGGAACATACAATATATTAGTTATAGTTACCCTAACAGTCTGGTCATCAGAGCAGGAGAGGAGCTGAGAACCATCCGAGGAGAACTGAAGACGTTGAACCCAACTCAGGTGACCACTGCAGTCAGCCATCTTTTTTCTAGACTCCAGATCCCACAGCTGAAAAAAAAATTGGCAAAATAAAGACACAGGACAAACCGCTTCAAGCTCTCCTTTGTCCCAACATCAGTGACCGTTTTAAATAAACATAACTAATAAAGAAAATGTTCTAAAACTGTATGAACAATTTCTTTTTCTTTTTTTATCCAGGACCTCCTATTTATTTTGATGCAGAATTGGACCAAACAGACTTCAAAGCACTACTGCACCATGTTTTTTTCCTGTAATATTCCTTTTTATTTTTATTCATTCATGCAGACTGTGTAGCACTGTTTTCCACAGAAAATTTCCTTTGGGACAAGAAACTTCATCTTATTTTACCTTATCGTAAGACTTCAAGATTAAAAAAAGATTCATGAAAGATTAAAGAGAGATCAGTTTGGAAGACGTACCTCAACCCCATAGTTTGAATATGCAATGGCGAGAAGGCTACTTGTAGGGCAGGCTTGAGAGAACTGCACTGTACTTAATCTATTTGTTCGGACCTCAAACAGCATATCAGCAGTGGCAACTTCAAACACCTATAGGACACCAAATCAACATTGCATGATTTCAGTCAAACGTATGTATTGTATGGCTGATATTATAGACAGTAATTTCTTTTAACCAAAACTGCATGTCTGGCGGCGCATGCGATCTGTTTCCCATCGGCGGTCCAAGTACTGCATTTGACAAGTACTTCTTCTTCACCATCAAACATGTCTTTAACATTTATTGCCTTCCATTCATTGGCAGAAGACGCCTGAAAAAGCTGAGAAAAAAAAGAGGGTTCAGCTACTGTTCTGAAAGTGAATGTGTGTAATTATTGAACGTCACCTTCACAGTGCCATCATTAGAGGAGGTGGAGACAAATGCATCATCTGGTGAAAAACAGCAGTGGTTGACAGGTTCAAAATGACCAAACATGGTGTTCTGAGAAGACGGCTTGTTGAGGTTCCAAAGCTAAGACACAAGAAATACATAAAACTGTATGAATTGCAGTTTGAATTACATCGTAGTTTGAATACTAATATAAAACAGAACTTACTTTAACATTTAAGAACTTGTCATTGGAACATGTGGCCAGTAAAAGCCGCTGTGTGGTGTTTGTAAACTGACAGTGGTTGACCTGCTCTTCGTGCTCCTCCTCAAAGACTCGTATAAGCATTGCCCTTTCCACATTCCACACCTATACACAGCATACAGTATAAACACATCTTAACAAAACAAATGTAAACATGTTAAACGAAAAGTTGACTATTTACCTTCACTTTTCTGTCACTAGAGCAGGTAGCTATTAATTGGTCATCTGGGGAGAAGGCACAGCAGAGCACTTCGTCTTCATGAGCTTGGAGCTCCATGAGCTTCTCACCTGAATTGCTTTTGAATATCTATGTAAATAAAAGAAACATTATAACCATGTGTCATTTACAACAAGTGTATTTGGACATGTTTTTCTCAGTACCTTCAGGGTCTTACTGGCTCCACATGATGCTATCTTTGTTCCATCGTGAGAGAAACAAGCAGAGTATAGAGAGCCCTGCTGCGGGTGTATTACCAAACGAGACAGACTCTCTACGCAGTTTTTATTTCTGATAAAACATGAAAGTATTAAATAAACAATGATACAAACTTAAGATAGAAAACAACGTAGCACATACAGCCAGTCAAAGTAGAGTTTTCCTTTGCTGGACCGCTCCAGCGCCTGCCTGTGTGCTTGTCTGTAGACCTCTGAGGTGTGGGGCTCGGACAGGGCCAGCTGCACCACATCTGGACGATGCTCCAGCTGGTGACCATTCAAAGACAGAAACTCCTGGAACTGACTGCGTACCACGCTATTCTGGAACAGGATTATGTACATGTAAATCTATGACAGAATTGTGTCTTTACTTTAAGTAAATACAACTCACTACTTCATCCAACATGAGTCCATGGTCTATGTAGTCATTGATAAGATGAGCTGGACTCATAACTTGTGATTTAATAGTTACCCAGTCCAGTGAGAACATAAGGGAGTACAGCTCCTAGACACAAAAAAACATGCATTAGTACACAATACAGCCTGTATTTGTTCAACCAATCAAAGGAGAGAACCAAAGAGGACCAACTTTTCAATCGCAATAGCCATCCTTTCAACAACAAATTGGCACTCTTACCTCACTGTCTACACTGTAAAAGTAAATGGTAAGCACAATTTAAGGCCGCTATATGTTGTCTGAATTATACTATCAAGTATTGTATCACAGAAAGCAGCGCTTGGGCTTTTACGAAATAGGATTAAACACCACACATCTATAGATTTTCATTTTTTACTCAGCCCAATTGAATTGATGGATAAACATACAAACATGCGCTTTGGTGAAGCCTGGTGAAGTTATAGTTGTAGTATGTTATCAAAGATTTTACCTGAGTAAGATTGGCTTTTGCCATGTGATCTGTCAGGAATCGAATCCAGTAGAGACTTTCTTCATCACCTGAAGTAGGATGTCTACTTTTATAGAACTGCTGGTACTGACGCACAACCTTTGTGTGAAGACCCTAACCCACAACCAAACACACAACAGGTTACAATTTTGTGTTTGTATGTGAAATTACAATAACTAACCTCAATTTCACTGCGATTTTGCTCTATCAAGAAGTCTAACTGGAGGTCATGGAGGTAATAAAGATATGGTTTATTGTTCAAGTCCACAAAAAGCAGAGACTTGTTGGCAAATTCATCCAGAATGTCTTCCACCTCCTCAACATCCAAGTCCCACAATATGGATAGCACCTGGGACAAAGGGAAAAACACCTAATATGAATTCTTTCACACAAAAGGTTTTTATATTATTATTTATCTATACCTTAGCAGGCACTTTGACGTCCTTCTCCAAAACAGTCAAGTCTTTATACAGTTCCCTGTGTTCCTCAGGGAGCACCTCGATGCTGGCGGCCATAGCCTGATCAAGAGCATCATAATCATAGGAGGAGGACTTTCTTATACGCTTGAATTGCTTCTGTCGGAGCTGGGCCAGGTAGTAGCGCCAACGATCGGGCCTTTCTTTCAATAAGGCCCCAATGAGAGACACCACAAGAGGAGATCCTGAAAAATAAACATAAGCATAATTAAAACATTTAAATTAATTGCTGAATGTGGCAGAAACTACAAAACTACAGACCTTTACATTCTTTGACAATATTGCGCGCCTCTTCAGGAAGTCCATGGATTTTACTGTTTGTATACAAAGCTAAAATCTCTAATCCTTTCTTTTCATCCAGACCACTTTCTACTTCAACTTCAAACTTTGCACCTTTAAAAGTATAAAGCAATTGATGAGCAATGCGGCCAGTTCAGGGTCATTGGCGTTAAAGAAGATAGCAACATACCACTGACAGAATCTGTGAGACTTCTGTTTCTCGTAGTCAGCATAATTCGACAATTAATATCAAATGCTTTCAGTACAGCACTATCCCAGATGTCATCTAAAATCAGCAAGGATCTATTTCAATAAAAGTAGAAATTAGATATACAGCCACGTAGTTTTAAGTGGGTAGTTCAAATGGCTTGGCACTAGCCACAAAGTCAGTTGTAGTAATTCTAATTATATATTTTAACTACAATATATGTTTATAATCAGTGAACCTGGGATATCTTTTAAGAATTAGGAAGCGTAAGCGTTCTTTGGCCTCCTCCAGTGAGTTTGGCGGTCTATGGTGCAACTGTGCATCTAATCCCTGTTCCAGCCGAAAGCACAGCGACTGGATCTTCACAAGTAGGTCTGGCTTATCCAGCTGACCAATGGACAACCAGTGGATGCCTCCAGGGAAGCACTCTGCACAGAAAAGAACATATAAGTCAAGGATTACAATATAGACAAAGATGTAAGTGGGTTACCTTCTATGACGTTGTGGTGTCTAACAGCCTCAGCAGCGAGCACGGACTTGCCAGATCCGGCCATCCCGAAAATAGTGACCCAGCCAGGCTCCTTCTGAAGCTGATAAAGTTTCTCTCGGACTCTATTCAAGAGCTCAGGTCTACTGACAAATACAACTGGCCTCTGAGGTACACCACCCTCACTGAGGACGGTCTGAACTATAATGGACAAAAAAAGAGATCAGACCAATATAGAAACAGAATAAGCCCTTAGCACAGTCCAATTCTCTTACCATGAGGTGTATAACCGTCAATACAACTCTTGTATCCTGATGGTGATGAGCATGGTAAGTCTGCATGAAGCAAGCTGGCTAAGTCGTCATATGTCTCCTTTATTAACGCATTGTAGAATGAAATGTAGGCACGGTTATCTTTCCGGAGCATCAACTCAAGAAGTGCCACAGCTTGATCCTTTCTTGTTGCCTATTTAGAGGAATTCATTTGAAAGTGTGTTAAATTATTTAAAATCACTAATATACATTTATTTAATGCATAATTATTCATGTTAAATATACCCATTACTACAAATGAGTGTTGAAGAGAAGGGATAACTCACTCTAGTCCTGACATTCTCTTCTTCATCTACCGTCATCACTCCATCACTGATCATGTGATCCATCAAATAGGTGGGTTTGATGTCCTGCTCCAGTCTGTGACGGACTCGAAGCAAACAACTCAGGGATCTTTCATCCAGTGCCATGGCTTTGCTGCACATCCACCATCCAGGAGGCTTGGGGCCCTGAAAAATCAATATTCAGGGTGAAAAAAATGAAAATGGTCAACCTATCTGATTTTATTGTGCTCACCATAGAACTACAATAATGCATCCATGGCAGATTCTTACTAGGAAATAAGGTGAATTGTCTTGCCTATGGAAACTGCAACAAACTATGTGGTACTCTAAACTCATTCAAGTAAATACAGGTTCATCAGGCTTTTGGATTATTAACACAATAAAGTCAAATACTAGACTTTAAAAGTCTGGTTCAACAATAAAGTCTGGTTCAGATTTGATCAAGGTAGTAGAAAGAGTATTTAGATCATGTAGCACTAACAATCTAGGTATTATTTTGTAAAACATGTTTGAGAAGCATGTTTTGAAATCGCATCTCTATAATATCCAAATCCAGTTATATACCCCTGGAATAGACGAGATATTAGATTATATTAGATTATGTACAAATAAATACTAGAAACCCTTTAAACACGGAAAAAGAAACCAGTATGTAACAAACGAAAGTAAAAGCCATTCAACTTCCACTGATGACAAATGCCAAGATAGAGGAAACAGTCCACTGATATGTTCTATTATGCGTAAAATTTGATCCGTAATGGAGTAACAGCTAGTTACCTACAGAGCATGAGACTTACCTGCTTGCTGACTCAATAGAAAGACACAGTCCAGTGTCGACACATGCCGCGACAAGTTAAGTTCACTCACTCGCCCTAAGAAACAAAGACAGACTCCCGTTTAATCTGCTAACAGAGAAATGTACGTGAATGAAGAATAAAACTCTCCAGTAGTTACTAACTTTAGTTGTTTTATTCGATTCCCAGGAACAAGAAATATATGGAGCACTTAATGCTCAATTTCTCAAATAATTTTAAAATAGAAGGGAGCTTCCTGATTCAACACGAAAACAACAACCCCGGGGAGTGCTCAGCGACCAATAGCAAATCAGTATTTGGTCACGTGGTTGGTGATGTCATAATCAGTAACTGGGCAAACTGAAAATAAAACTATACCTACAGACCATAGACTGTGTATATTAACAGACGCAGATATCCAAAAAAAATAGGAACCTAAAATAGCAACAGTTACCAAAGAATATACACCTTTACTAAACTTGCGTCCCTTTAACCATAGATAGCATTTTTAAACAGAAAATAAAATAATAATGTACTGTCTCATCATAGTAATAAAAGAAGAACACAAGACTCCAGGTATAACATGAAATCCACAACACACTTAAACTTCAAAAGGAACTTTTTTATTTATTTTTGTTTCTGAACTTTATTTAATTCCTTTGTTTACTTTAAATTACTGACAAATTAAGATTTAACTTATAGACCTGATTGTCTTTGTAGAGGTCTGTATTATTTTTATCAATAAAAGGTAAAAATATAAAAATATATACTATTCAAATAAATATTTTATATGGATTAGTATCAAATACAAAAAAATAACCAAGCCATTCAAAAAACATTTATGTCTAAATTACAGTTCCACAAATAGGGTAAAATAACAACATAGTCTTGTGTTGGTATTTTAGAGATGGTCGGCTCTTTCGTGTGCCTCTACTATAACAATGTTTTGTATGGTTTACTTTGAGGGCTATGGTTCAGGGGTATTCAACTTGATCCTCGAAAAGCTGGGTGGCTGCAGGTGCCTTCCGACCAAGCATAAGCACACCGAGTTGAGTACCACTTAGGGCTGAAACAACTAATCGATTAATTAACGACTAATCGATTATTGAAATAGTCGACAACTATTTTAGTAATCGATTAATCGTTTTATGGTTCACACGGACTCAAACAGAGCAAAAAATGACATGAAAATGTAGTATTTTTGATTAAAACCGACTTTGTTTTTATAATTTCATGAATATCTGTCTGTCTCATCCAATCAGATAGCAGAATTAGCACAAAGAGCCTGTTACAAACATTTACTTTAAGTTTACGCCATCAATACGTCCTCGAGTGTTGCCACTTTAGCTTTTTGTGATGAAAAAATATTTTTTTTCTACACAATTCACAGCCAAGCGATTACTCGATTAATTGTAAAAATAATCGATAGATTAATCGATTACAAAATAATCGTTAGTTGCAGCTCTAGTACCACTGATGTGTTATATGAAACGTTTGAGAACTACTGCTCCAAAATCTCTTCTTAGTATTCCCAAACTCTGCGTAAAGCAACATCTGTTATAAAATTCATTCAATAATAAATAAACACGTAAACTGCATATTTTGGATGATGACAGTAGAACCTGACATGCCCAGTGCCCTTCTATACAACTCACCATGTATGATTATATTAAAAAAAGCTTTCTTTCCCTCATACTCTTTATTTTATATACAGTATATTTTCAAGTCATGTAATAAACAACAATATTACAATAGACAGTTCCTAACAACCAATTCAACATTGTAAAACACAGTACCTTAAAATGTACGTAACAGAAGGATTCACTAGCTTTTAACTTTATACATTTAGACAACAATATGTGGACAAAGTTCACACAAGAACACAACATTTGCCAACACTTCTAAAAGTATTAGAAAAAATCTCCGAAATGGGATGGTGTACTCAACTAAAGTTAAACAATTTAAATATCATTAAAAAACATATCATTTTTGTAAACTTTACAATATATGCTTCAATTCAGTCCTTTAATGAATGAATAATAATAATAATGCAATGGTTTTGGAACACTCAAACACTTGACATTGCATTATTCAATCAATGTGGAACTGCTGGAGCCACAGCTGCCCTTCAGTAATCTGCAATCTGCAGTCCCACTGTGGGACTACAATCTGCATTTATGGCCACAGGTCTAATTTAGTTATGGCCACAGGTCTAATTTAAAAGTTAAAAGACTTCTCAATTATTGTAATAACAAATAAGACATTCAAACTACATACATAAAAATCCCTGTTTTTTTTTTCCAACATTTTGAATCCTGTATGCCTGTATCATGTAGTAATGAGGCGGCAGTAGCTCAGTTGGTAGAGCATTGGCCTTTGAGCCAGAAGGTCGTGGGTTCAAGCCCCGCTCAAGACTTTCACCATCGACTCCCACTGACTACTGTCGTTGTGTCCTTGGCAAGACACTTAACCTCTGGGAACACCAGCCACAGTGGGGCGGCTGCGGCTGTAAAGTGCCAAACTGCCGTTGTGTCCTTAGGCAAGACACTTCACCCCCATTGCCTAGAATGAGTCTGGTGTGTGTGTGAATGGTTGGTGGTGGTCGGAGGGGCCGATGGCACATACTGGTTGCCTCGCTTCTGTCAGTGTGCCCCAGGGCAGCTGTGGCTACAGTAGTAGCTTATCACCACCGTGTATGGAGTGAATGAATAATGACACATGTGAAGCGTCTTTGAGTGTCCAAAAAAGCGCTATATAAAACCGATGCATTATTATCATTATTATTATTATTATGCCAAGCAGTAGTTCCACATAGAAAGGTGTTTCTGAACACCTTAATAGTAACATTTATTTCAACACAGTGGTGTTGATAGCTGCACTTTGAGATGGCCTTTCCTCCGATGGGCCTTTGCTGAATAAAAGCCTCCTGATGATATTGGCGTAGTAAGGGCCGTATACAGTCTTATTATAGTTTACCAAAGACAAGAACTTGGCTGCCACTGGCATTAGGTCAGGTTTGATGATGGTCAGACCAGATGGCACATGTTCAAGTTTCCCCTCAGGTCTGGCATCACAGAGGAGCATCTTGAAGTACTCTTTCACACGGTCCTCTAGAAGTATGCAATTATAAACATTAGTTAAATATTATGATGGAGAAAAATGTAATGCAATGTGTAATTCAAGATAACAAAAATAATCTTACCAACAAGAGTGCGAATGGGATTATCTTTTTGGGTGATTCTGCATATCTGTCCAGTAAGAGATGCCTGCAGCGCTGGGCTCAAAGCAGGGTACCCTCTGTCTGTGAGAGACTTGTTCAGCTCACAACAGATGTGTGCACCGATGCCCTGCAGGGTCTCTTCAAGGTTACACTCACTGGAAAATATTGACATTTCATTTTATTAGTGTTGTTTATTAAAAGGTTGTTTAACTTTCTTAAACTAAACTTTTTGTGACACAGTGAAAATGTACTTTAAAAAGATGTTTATTTCAAATGTTTAAAAAGTATTTTACTACCTTATACTTTCTCATTATAAAAGGTATATAACAATATTACGTTTGTTGTAAGATAATATATTGTATATATGATGGAAAGTTAAGCATGAAACCAGACCAAAAAAATCACATTACACAGGTTTGGCCTTTGAATGGAAAACAGGATATAATATATAAAGTGGACTCACGGTCTGTGCATTCCATCAAGTAGTACAATAGTCATCCTCTTCAGACGCTCGGACAGAGTTGGCAGTCCCTGAATAGCTCCTCCGATTGTGCTATAAACAATGAGCAGTATCTCATTCACCGCTTGACACTGCAGCAACTGCTCCTGGATCTCCCGGAAACGACGTTCGTCTGTCATTAAGGTCTAACAAGAGAAATACGTAATTATAGAAATTAGTCAATTTAGGATGCACTATACAGGATTATTATCTCATTCCTATACAGGTACAGGAATAACGATTATAGAGAAACAATGGACTTAAACACACTACATACATACATCTCCGTCATGACGTTTTCATTAGAGATACAAAACAAAAACAAGGTTTTCTCAAGCCATTTTGTATGGTTTGAATTTTAAATAAATTATTTTACAAACTAGGGGCGACAGTGGCTCAGTTGGTAGAAAATCTGAAGGTTGTGGGTTTGCGCGCACCAAGAGACCAACTTCACTATTCCCACTGATGACTGCTGTCAATGCGTCCTTGGGCAAGACACTTAACGCCATTTTGCTTGAAGCCCCCGCTGAAAGATCAAGGCTCTTGTGGACTCACCACCTGCAGGAGGATCAGTGAGGGGCTGGTGCTATGTGTACTGGGTGCAGCTCTGACTGCCACCCCCCAAGCCAAAAATGGATTAAGGGGAAGAAAATGGATGGATGGATGGATATTAACATAAAGAGGGGGTAGGGGTTAGGGACTAATGCGATCGCTTGCAGTTAGAATTCCTTTAGTGATTATTAAATAATGTAGGGTAACTACTTATATTGCTGATTATGTTATAAATTTAGTGTGGAGCGGCTAGTCTCCGGATTAGGAACTCGCCGTTCCACCAATGGATCTGTCTTATTTATTTTGGGCACCAGCAGACGGTTGAGAGTCTACAACAGAACCAGGGTACTTGCCTCGATATCAGTCTTATGAATCTAATGGGTTGAGTACGAAAATCTGCCAGGGATATTCCGAAATCTAACAACACGACTCTGATAGGATTGAGTTAAAGGAAAGAGGTTTATTGATTACAAAATGAAGGTAAAAATATAACGAAAAGGGATTTCTGGTCACATTTAGGTAGGAGTCGTACACATTTCATTCAAATTGCACATTTAACAAGGAACAGTCTTACTTTGGAGGAGCGTAGAGGATGTGTTTGATGGAAAGAGGAGGATGGAGATGGAGATGGGAGGATGAGAGTGAAGAATAGGATGGAGGCGATGTCTCGTCCACGTGGTCTTTGTGTTCGAACAGGGAGCAGGAGGAAGCCGGCAGGTCGGGTCCAGGCGTGGGTTCCACACACGACACGGTCTAGAATAGCGTTGTGGTGGGGTGGTCCAAGGAGCCCGAAAGTGGCGATAGAAGGTCCTCGTCTCCGACAGCGAGAGTGGTTGCTGTCCTCGTGGATGTACAGGCCCGAGATGGTGGCGGGCGTAGGCCGTGTAGGGGACACGTACCAAACGGGATAGTTGTTATGATGAATTCGGGGGAAACAAGAGAAAGTACAATGGCTTGTGGGTGCTTATATTGACTTCCCCAGGGGAGGCGTGTCCATGCCTCCCCTCTCTGTGGACAGACCCCTTCACAACAGACATTTTGCAAAGGAAACACATCGGATTGATGCAAATGATCATAACACATGTACAAACACACACCGTATTTCATTACTTTGACATTGATACACACATGTGAGGTCTGTAACGGTTATCAATCATAATATCACCGAATAATGTCCTTTGAGTGTCCGCCTTGGGTGTGATGGCGTCCAGTATCCACTGGGGGGCGCCAGAGGGCCGCGGGTGGACCCCTTGGTCCGTGGAATGCATTGTGACAATGCTGATTCGTATCAGATTCTCTGTTGACATGAAAAAGGCACCAGATGGGTATCCCGCTGTTTTATGGGTCCGTCTGGCGTCTGTAATCCTCATGATGGATATCTGCTCCTGTGGTTGAACCCCATGGTTCCTTTGAAGTTGTATCTCTCCATTTGGTCAATGATAAACAGAGCGGACAGGCTCGGCCCTGTCCTCAGTTTAACCTTACATACCCCCCCCACGGCAGAGATGCACCTTCCGACAAGGTGCATGTCATGTCGGATATGCTGTGGGGTTGTCCTCAGTCGGTCGTCTCGCCTGTTCGGGTGTTAGTGTACAATTTGTGGTGACATGTTACAACATTCCCGTCTCAATGTGACTCAGTAGCTAGCAAGCGCCTAACTGGGGCCAGGCTCGTAGCGGTTGGGTCTCGGGCCTCTGGCTTGGTTTGTCGAGGCCGGGTTTTCTCTAAGGCGAGTCCTGGCCCTGCAGGCTAGTTCTAACCGGGATCAGGGGTTTAGGGAGTGAGCTCCGGCCGTGAACTCTAAGGTTTGGGCCGGTGTGCCTGACTCCTGGGTCTCTTGGTCTGGACGACTCAAAGTTCCAAGCCAAGAGAGTGGCAGGAGTTTCTACTCTAGGGGACTAGGATACAAAAATAGGAAACTTCAAAAATCCAAAAAAAAGGGTGGCTGCCTTGGCAGCGGGTAGGAGCGTCATTAAGGCACTCGATGGTGAGGGGTTCCCATCTTGCTCGTTCTAAAAGGGGAGTGTAAGGGTTACACGAATATATGACGTAGCAAGTGGGGCTTTAATTACAAGGGACATTTCCTGTATATAAACGGGGATGACAGGTATGATTGTCTAAGAGACTGATTAGGTATCGAGGTAGTTTGGTTGGGTCTGAGCTGGTGACTCTTAGTGGGGTTTTAGGCCCTTGGTTCACCTTCCGTGATAGAAAGAGTGACCGTCTCGAGTGGGTGACTTTGGAGGTCCTCGTACTCTGACTCGTTGACCTGGGGACGCCGACTTAAATTGCCACGCTCGACGGCGCTGTCGCCCCGGTTTGGTCGTTTACGGATCTGTCTCGTCATTGCCTCCGCGCATCTGTTAAAGCTATCGCGGAGTCGCCTAACCCGTCTATTTAGGACGAAGACCGGGGCTATGGCCAGGCCGTACCCGATTCCTACCGCGATGGCTACGACTGTATCGGGGGCAGACCAGGAGTAGGCCACTGGTTGGTGGTGGATGGTCGGTCGCTTGGCAATCTCTTGAAGGAGGTTGTCTACGACCGCAACGTCCACGGTTTGTGCCCCCTCGTAGGTGGCTTGGACTAGGGTGGAGGGTTGGAGTTCCAGAGCCCTTTTCTCGAAGAACTCTGGTACCTCGATCTCTGCCTCGTACTGGTTTGGGTACAGGTGGTATAGTGCCAGGTCGCCTATGTGCAGGATAGCGTCGGTTGGGACGTTGACCCAGAAGGTTTCGTCCGGGAGACTTACTCGGGACGAGGTGTCATGTTTGTCATAGGTCAGGGTCGCCGTTCTAAGGGGAGTGTTCACTAGCCATCGTGCCCCTACAATCTCTGCTCTGGTTTCGGTTATTTGATTCCGAGAGGTGACCGTCGCGGGGCATCGACTCCCTGGAGTCATGGGCCTCAGGCCGCAGATGCCATCTGTACTGTCCCTGACGAAAGGTTTGCTGGGGCAGAGGTAATGGATGTCCTTAGTGAGAGTGCACATCCTTAGATTTGGCGTTAGGTACAAATTGGGGTTGCTGTCGTGGTAGGCTACTATGTCTGGCGTGTGGACTTTGACGTGGGCATTGTCCCTCCAGGTCCCTAGGTTAGTGATCCCTTTCAGTCGGTAGATTTTGTCGCCGGGAACTATCGGTAAGGTGACTAGGAAGGCTACCTAGAAGGCTGTCTAGAGGATTAACATAGATGGGGACTGCAGCGCCCAGCGTGTACGCTAAGTGGGCTTGCATGGGTGTTACAGCGTCCCGTGTGGCTACGGCTAGGATGTCCTCAACTAGCGATAGCGGCACGAGGTATGGCGGGATACGGCCCATGGCTAGGTTTTCGATGGAGGAGCTGAGGTGACGTAACATGTCCTCCATCAGCTGTGTGGTCAGCAGAGTATGGGCGTAGTCTAGTTGGAGGACGTCTAAGAGTTGGTTGACCGCAGCGGAGGTACGTTTAATCGCAACCTCGTGCGTGTTAAGTACTAGCATGGTTTCTTTCAGGGATTTTCCCAAGGTTACCACGTCGTTCTGTTGTTGGTCAAGTCTGGTTTTGACATCCTCGAGCTCAGAGGCCATTTCCTGTTGGTGGCGTCTGAGGGAGGATAGGCTGATGGCGTTTACCGTGGACATCCCTAAGCTAAAGAGGGTGCCCAGGGCGGACGCCGCGCCGAGGAGAGCCCCAATAAATCGTTTGGGTCTGGGGCGAGGGTCGCTGAGCTCTGTCCTAGTGATCGTGAACTTCTCTAGTTGCGTCAGCATGTGTTGTATGTCTGCCTCAGCGTGCTCCACGACCGTCTGGGTCCAGCGTGCACCTGCCCAATCTTTGAGTGTGACCTTCAAGGGCAGGTTCTTGCGGCAGACTTCACTAGGATTGAGTCTGACAAAGATTCGCTGTGTGTGGAGTCGGACGTCCGTGATGAGGAGCCCGGGTTGTTCTTTTAAAACAATCCCGGAGGCTGGTCCGGTCTCAATAATTTCTGGGGTGCCGAGGCCCAGTATGCAGGTCAGCACGAGAAGGAAAGTGGGCCACATGTTCTGCAAGGCGTGAAACAACTGTTAGGGGTTAGACAGAGACAGAGAAAGAGAGAGTCGATTAGTGCAGCCGAGAAGAGTGTTAGTGAGTGCTGGGCTAATCGTGTTTGAGGTCACGTGGTGTGTTCCTAACTGGGGTTTGAAGTGTGCCCTGCTTGTCCCATGGGGCTTTGTTTGTGTGGTTTGGTTTGGCTGTAACGGGCCCATCTGAGGGTGGGCTCTCTACCTTTTGTGACCTCGATTTGGTGCACTGCGGTTGAGAGTTTGTTTCCCACCCTGTATGGTCTTGACCAGCGGGGTCGCGGTTTCCGGCGTAGTCTGGTGGGGCCGGTTCCCACGTGTCCTGGGGAATGTGCCAAGGTGTAATACCATACCTGGTTTTTGACCTGGAGGTGGTCCTGCGGGTCGGTCCTGTATTGGTTTGTCCTCAGGAGCCGGGGGAGTTTCACGTTCTCGTCACTCCGGTTTGGGGATACGTACCTTAGTATTTCGGTCGCCGTTCGGTCCGTTGTTTCTACCTGTTGTAGTGCCTGACGTGTGTTGTTTATACCTGTTTGTTTCGCGGTAGGTGCGTCATGGGCGTGTGCCAACATTACCCCCCTCATGCTTCGAGGCACCACGAGTACCGACGAAGTGAGTGTATCGGAAGCAGAATCTAACAGCCCATGGCGTATCGGCAGTATTCCTTCATCACGGCCGGAGGTTCCGAGCGTCGTGTCGATCATGACGTCGAAGGGGCGTTCTAGTATGGGGTTGTCGTGTCGGAGGGAGGCTAAGTCCGACCTGTCGAGGTCGGGGGCCGTCCCCCCCCAGTCCGGGTAGTCCCGTTGGCCTAGGGTTAAGTCCTGGCGTGCGTCAGGGGGGTTGCCGTGGGATTGTCCTCCATGAGGACAACCGGGGACCGGGGGAGGTCCCCGGCGTTCCCATCGCGGGTCACTGGCCATTGTGTCGCAGCATATGCGGACGGCCCAGACTTGGGGCACCGTAAGTCGTGTGGTCCATGTAGCATGTTCAGATGTGGGCCAGGGGGGTCGTTGTAGGTTTGTCCGCTATGTTGAGGGCGGGCCCTTTCGTCCCAATGGCTGCAGTCTGAAACATGTCTTGTATGGACGTCAGGTGGGCCAGGGTCATGGGTCGGATAGTCATGTTGTCTGTGTCGCATGTCCATGTGTGTTCCCGGAGGGGCGTCGTGGGGGTCGCAGTGGTCGACGTGTCCAATGTTGGGTTGTGTATTGTTCCTATGACCTTGATTTTGGTCCTTTCCCGTCATGATACTTACCAGTTCGGCCACGCTCCTGCGTTCACAGTTGGACGATGGTTCGCCGCGGTCGGAGCGAGGGGAGTGTGGGCCGGAGGTACTGTCACGGCTGGTTCCGTTCGAAATAGCGGTCCTGATTTCCGCTGCGCGATCAAGATCCATGGTCGCGCTTGGAGTCATGCTCAGTCCCTGTTGGTGGTCCCTACTTACCTGTTGGATTTGTTGTAAGCGGGTCGCGGCGGATTTCCTAGTTTCCGCCAGTTGTCGTTCCAGGTCACTCACTGTGTTTTGGAGCCTTGCTTTCTGGGCTTCGGAGTCGCGCAAGGTTATCCTGGAGATTATGGCCAGTCGTCCTAGCCACTGGGTTAGGGTCTTACCTTGGAGTTTCGTCGTAGTAGCTTCGGATGCTAATATTGAGGTAGCATCTTGTAAGTCAGAGAGTGAGCAGTGCTCAAGCGTGTCGTAGCCCCCTGGGAATAACTTCTCTGTGAGGTCTCGCAGAAAGTTATCCACTATGCCGTGTCCTTCTGAGACACCGTCGTGCTTGCTTGGTCGTGGCGAGTTTCCGCCATTGATTTCCATATTTGTGTGGGTGAGTGTATGCGAGTATGACTTGGAACGTGTGTGTACGACACGGTGGGAGGAGGGAAAGGAGGAAAGCAGTGCTATAGAGAGGGTAGTTTAGCTGTTGGTCGTGTGGTGTTGTAGACCTTGGTGTGTGTCAAAACCGTGACTACAGCGTCCTCTCCGTGTGGCGGTGTATGCGAGTAGGCGGCCTAGGACAGGGGCCGGGCGTTAGTACTTCTTCACCTGTGTGTCAGCGGAGAGCGTTGGGGTTAGTGGCGTTGGCGCACGTAGGGTTAGCAGTGGCGCCAGCGGCAGCAGCAGTATTAGGGCGCGGCGTTAATCCGCAGCGGTAGACGCGGCGTAAGAGACGCAGCGTGAGACGCACCTGCTTAGGACGCACCTGCGTTTGGTGTCGCACTTGCGTTTGGTGTCGCACTTGCGTTTGGTGTCGCACTTGCGTTTGGTGTCGCACTTGCGTTTGGTGTCGCACTTGCGTTTGGTGTCGCACTTGCGTTTGGTGTCGCACTTGCGTTTGGTGTCGCACTTGCGTTTGGTGTCGCACTTGCGTTTGGTGTCGCACTTGCGTTCGTCTCGCACTTGCGTTCGTCTCGCACTTGCGTTCGTCTCGCACTTGCGTTCGTCTCGCACTTGCGTTCGTCTCGCACTTGCGTTCGTCTCGCACTTGCGATTGTGTCGCACTTGCGATTGTGTCGCGATTGTGTCGCACTTGCGTTTTTGGTACGCACTTGCGTTTTGGACGCACTTGCGTTTGGTATGCACTTGCGTTTTGGGCCGCGGCGTAGCTTTAGACGCAGCTCAAGTAAGCAGTAGCAAAAAGGCAGCAGGCTGAGGCAAGGCAATGCAGTTTTAGTGACAGTGAGGGTTAGAAATAGAGTATTAGTTTTGATGTAGTACAATCAAACATAGAGTTTGGCATAGTAGAGTGTTAGTGTCACCACTAGGTGGGAGTGCAGTATCTGTCAGATCACACGCCGATGTGGTTGAACGATAACGCGCATCATGCAGGAGCAGGAGTACAGAATAGGATTAGTTACCACAGCAATGTGTTATTATCAGTGGCAAGGAGGGGGGGGCGGGGGTGTGTGGGAGTGCAGTGTTTGTTAAATCACCACACAGATGTGTTACCGTAAACTAGCAGTAGTGAGTGAGCAGGAATAAAGCATAGAATGCGTTTCACCAGCGACATGCAGCAGAAGGGGAGCAGAGTTTACAGCATTAACCTTGGCTAACGCAGTAATGTAGCCTAACAATTATGCTTAAGAGGAGAAGCAGAAACAGAGTGTTAGCTTTTGTTATGTATAGCAGTAATGTGTTCTAATAGCAACATGCGCTAGAAGTAGCAGAGTTACAGTATGAAACTTGGTCAACGCAGTAATGTAGCCTAACAATTATGCTTAAGAGGAGAAGCAGAAACAGAGTGTTAGTTTTACCAATGTATGGCAGTAATGTGGTTATTGACAAAACAATATGACATGCAGAAGGAGGGGCGGGATTAAAGTATTAGTTTAGCACAATCAAACATCAAGTTTGGCAAAGTAGAGATTTTAGTTGGAACAGAAACAGCAAGGGGCAACAGCCAAAACAGTGTTAATGTTACAACCACGGCCAATCACTTGATCATGAGACGTGGTGCAGGGTAAAATGTCAAGACAGCAGCAATGTGGTCCCGGAAGTGGTGCACCGGGACCGGAAAGCGATTCTGTGTTAGACAATAAAAGAGGTGCGGCTCGTTTAGCAGTGTGCAGAGACGGGTTAGCACTTCATGATCGTCAAAACACAGAATCAGAGTGAGATAGGATAGTACGAGAGTGTAGTAAGTGGTGTTATTGTTAGACAACGGGTAGGCAATGCAGCAGAATGGTATTAGCAGTGGGGATGCGGCTCTGGCTTTTAGCACGCCAGGGCCGGAAGTTAGCCGTATGCTAAAAACAAAGGAGCGTAGCTAGCCTGTAGCTTGCCGGCAACGGGCGTTTTAGCAGCAGTTTAAGCAGTAAACAATGAGTTTTAGTAACCGAATGCAATGTGGTTAAACAGAGTAGCACTAGTTTTAACGGTAGAGGAGCAGCTTATAGTGTGAGCAGTATTATGAGCGACGGCGTTGTCCGAGTGTAGCTTTGAGGCTAGCAGGCCCGAGCGGAAGTTAGCCTTATGCTAGAACAAAGGAGGGTAGCTAGCCGTTAGCTTTCGAGTGCGGCGGGCTATCCGCAGATTAGGTAATGAACAGTCCGCAGCGAGTTATACGTTCGCACAAGCACGTATTTGCAGTGGTGGAATGGGGTTTGTCTGTATGTACTGTAGGGTGCTGGTGTGTGTGTACAACAGCAGGTTAGCAGGCGGAAAGAGTGGTGAGACAGAGTTAGCGGTAGCCACCTTTAGCAGAACAGTAGCATCACATTCAAGCAGCTGTACTTTCACAGCCTTCATACACATATACTCGGTTACAATCCTGTGTGACTTGGGTCACAAAGGGACACAGAGTAGATCTGTACGCCCGTGTTCTGGACACGGTGTACAGTGGGTTACAAGGACAAGTTTCTGCGCTTTCTCTTAAGAGTTTAAGCGGCTTCACACTCCACGCTGCCCGCTGGCCAAGCGGGGCGACACGTTGTAGGAGATGCGTAGTACCCGTACGAAAAGTCGGGATTTGAGACTAAATTATATAGTCTAGTGCATGCACGGGGGCGCTATACGCTAGCGAGGGCGCAGGGGAGCTCAAATTGTTTTCGAATTCACCATAGCAACGGGGCAGAGGAGCAGAGGGGGTGCGGGAGTGGGGGGAAACGCTTTGAGCGGTGGTTCTTTAGGTAGCGTATCCAGATCAAATCACAGAGTACGAGTTGATAAATCTGGTCTATATTCGCGGATCTCACAAACAGGGTACCAATATGTAGGGTAACTACTTATATTGCTGATTATGTTATAAATTTAGTAGTGTGGAGCGGCTAGTCTCCGGATTAGGAACTCGCCGTTCCACCAATGGATCTGTCTTATTTATTTTGGGCACCAGCAGACGGTTGAGAGTCTACAACAGAACCAGGGTATTTGCCTCGATATCAGTCTTATGAATCTAATGGGTTGAGTACGAAAATCTGCCAGGGATATTCCGAAATCTAACAACACGACTCTGATAGGATTGAGTTAAAGGAAAGAGGTTTATTGATTACAAAATGAAGGTAAAAATATAACGAAAAGGGATTTCTGGTCACATTTAGGTAGGAGTCGTACACATTTCATTCAAATTGCACATTTAACAAGGAACAGTCTTACTTTGGAGGAGCGTAGAGGATGTGTTTGATGGAAAGAGGAGGATGGAGATGGAGATGGGAGGATGAGAGTGAAGAATAGGATGGAGGCGATGTCTCGTCCACGTGGTCTTTGTTCGAACAAGGAGCAGGAGGAAGCCGGCAGGTCGGGTCCAGGCGTGGGTTCCACACACGACACGGTCTAGAATAGCGTTGTGGTGGGGTGGTCCAAGGAGCCCGAAAGTGGCGATAGAAGGTCCTCGTCTCCGACAGCGAGAGTGGTTGCTGTCCTCGTGGATGTACAGGCCCGAGATGGTGGCGGGCGTAGGCCGTGTAGGGGACACGTACCAAACGGGATAGTTGTTATGATGAATTCGGGGGAAACAAGAGAAAGTACAATGGCTTGTGGGTGCTTATATTGACTTCCCCAGGGGAGGCGTGTCCATGCCTCCCCTCTCTGTGGACAGACCCCTTCACAACAGACATTTTGCAAAGGAAACACATCGGATTGATGCAAATGATCATAACACATGTACAAACACACACCGTATTTCATTACTTTGACATTGATACACACATGTGAGGTCTGTAACGGTTATCAATCATAATATCACCGAATAATGTCCTTTGAGTGTCCGCCTTGGGGTGTGATGGCGTCCAGTATCCACTGGGGGGCGCCAGAGGGCCGCGGGTGGACCCCTTGGTCCGTGGAATGCATTGTGACAATGCTGATTCGTATCAGATTCTCTGTTGACATGAAAAAGGCACCAGATGGGTATCCCGCTGTTTTATGGGTCCGTCTGGCGTCTGTAATCCTCATGATGGATATCTGCTCCTGTGGTTGAACCCCATGGTTCCTTTGAAGTTGTATCTCTCCATTTGGTCAATGGTAAACAGAGCGGACAGGCTCGGCCCTGTCCTCAGTTTAACCTTACAATAATGTCGGCATGGATATTGATGTGAATAAGTCTATTTAAAGATGCTATACCCGATTTTTTTAATGAGTTCATATAAATGCTTGTTTATGGATTATAATACAACTTGTATGTAGCAATAATATTACTACATACAAATTGTATTATAATCAGTGGCGGCTGGTGGAATTTTCTACTGGGGGGGCTATGAATATGATGACTAGATATAAATGCACCACAGAATTTGACACAGTCTATTATTTTTGATAGGATGTGCCTATTCTTGTCAACCTCCTCATTGTGCTTTCTGATCCCTACCCTGTAGCTTTCATCCAGCTGGGATGAAATATTTATCTTCCCAAACATAGCTAATTTGAGGGCATTTTGCATGTGGATACCAGTCTGCTCATGCTTCTTTGCCTTTTCTAAAAAGTGCTTCAGATCAGTCATACCTGTCTTGATCCATGCTGGGTCAGATCCTGATGTTTGAAACAAGAGGCATGGAAAGCAAAATAAAGCATTAGCCTCGCTACATGCTGCTAGCCAAGATTTGGCGCTGAACCAGGTCCTGGACTGCTGACTAATGGTAATATTTGGCTGATCAGGTCCAAGCTCTTTAACCTCAACCTTCTCCTGGTATGATCTTCTCTCAAACGGTATTGTTTTGAGTGATCTAACTGAATTATTCTTTTTCTCGTTCTCCATTTTGCGTCTCTTTACGTTTGTCTCAAACTCCCACAGCTTGACCTGTCAATCACTGTAAACGGACGTCACAGACAGTGACAGTACAGGTCGCGGGCGATCCCGCCCCCTCAGGGCGCACTTCTCCTGCGCCCCAAATCGTCTTATCTCTTGCATTGAAGAGGAGCTACTGCGCATGTACAACTTTTAACGAGAGTCCATAGACGGCTCAGGGCGCAATCTTTTGCGCCCTGAGGCGGAAATACGTCCTCAGTCCGACACAGACAACGCTGATGAGCTTAATCAATCCAACTCAGCATAAACTATAAAGTATTTCTTCCACATCTGAAATAAAACACACATACATTTCGAAATATTTTAATGTTATTATTTTTTTTAACGTTTTATTCAAGGTAACATGGCAAGTTGTGAGTGGTGGGGCGGCGCCCTAGCGCCCTCTATTGGCCGGCCGCCACTGATTATAATCCGTAATTTCATTGAAAACTTGAGCTCATTGATTCAGCTTGTGTATGAACTCAGGCCGTAAAAAGTGCTGAGTAGCGTGACGTCCGCTCTCCTCCACTCACAGAACAAGGCTGCGTCCTCTAGCCTCTACAGCGCTGCTAAACACAGTAGCATTCAGCAGAAAGTGGCTATAACTCCTCTTGCTGTAACTGTATACACAGCAAAACAGCCCAAACAACACAACAGTGAGGAAGAGAAGAGAAAAAATGAAATCAGGCCTGGGTGAACATAGCTAGCTTACATCGTATCCTTTCGTAATCTTTCAGTTATATATTTTGTTTGCAGTGCGTTGCTTTTGTACCATTTCATCAGTGATTGTTGTACAGCTACAGAAGTTGCGCTAATGCTAATGTTTGCATACGTATCAGATTGCAAATAAAACTAGATGGCTCCATAGAATGAGAGCGTAGGGGAAATGAGAAGCCTGTGAGTGAGTTGCGGGACGGTGCTAAACATTCAAACATTGCAGAAACGGGTATTGCTCCTAAGAAGAAAAGTGTGAAGACCAAGATATCCAGTGTTTTAATTGTGAAAGATTTGTTTTTTGCCAGGATTCTCCTGAAAAGAGATTCTGAAATCTAAGCAGGACTTTCCTGATTCAATAAAAGTAAAATTAAACCGGTAATCTGTAACTCCGCATCACTGGCTGTAGTGTAGTGTACCTCTGGTAGTGTGTTCTTGCTGTAGTCCCAGGTGAGCACATGAAGGAAGGCGGTGTTTAGGACCTGGAAAGGCCCTGGAACAGCTGACTGCTTCCCTTCAGAGGAGCTAAAAACAGACTGCAGCTCATTTATTGCACCTTTGATCCACTGGGTGGTGTTATCAAGTCCCTCTAAAATAATGAGAAAATAATATTATTAGAATTCTTCTTATTCATTACGTTTTTAACTGATTTTAATGAATCAAGTGCTTTGTCACTTACTTGGTGTTTTGTCCAAAATGCTTTGAAATTTTGCCCTTTCATATTCAATACCTTCCTTGAGTAGGACAGGTCGAATAATGTCAATTTTCACGTTTATCATGTCTGCTTTCATCAGGTCCAGAACACGGAAAATCTCCCTAAGCAAGTATAGGCCATTTATGAGGTTTATGGTAATCACATTACATGATACATATTTATACAAGTTCTATTTGTCTTACCTGAAAAGTGTCACAATGTTTGCTGTGTTTTCTCTGAGCTTCTTGATTTCTTCATCCCGTGATGGTGCACACAATTTGCCCATCATATTTATAATATATGTTGCAAGGCCCTGTATGTCTATGACATCATTATCAGCCTGCTGACGGATTAGGTCAATGTCCAGAACCTCCATAATCTGGCTAGACATGCGATTGGCTCTGGCTCCAGGGTGTAGGAATGACAACATTGTCTAATGACCAGACATCTAAATGTTATTACACAAGAACTTTTTGTGTTTTAGTTATCAGTGATTACCTCTCTAATTTCTTCCAGAAGCTTAATGGCTTGTCCATATTCTGGCGGATCATCATTGAGCTCAGCTTCCAGGATGTCCCAGAATGCCTTGTGGATGTTATCTTTAACTAATCTATATAAGCTAAAAGACATAGTATGGCACATTAGCAACTACTTTTGACAAGTGAATAAACCATCAAATGCATTATACCTATCCTTTGGTGGGCTCTTGGCTTCAAAGTGAAATTTTGGATTCACAATAATCTCATGGGCAAGACTCAAATTTGAGAGGTCTCTTGCAGAATCCATGACTTCATCCAAGGTGAGTACTACCGGCGGGCTGGCTTTAGAAGTACAAATGTAAAAAGGGTTATTCAGACAACCTATAATAAGATTAATTTGAAAAGTTTTACTTAGAAATAAAAACAATGAGACTAACAGGATGGCGTGCTTTGTTTGCTGGAGTTATTGCTCCCAAAGCTCCCAGAAGAGCAATCCAGGTCACTAGCAGACGTGACACTGTTGCTGCGCTCGGAAAAAGACTCCACATCGCTCTGATCCTCACCACCGGAGGACGTGGAGCCTGGTTTCTCATCATTTAGAGGCATGTTGATTTAGTGCTGAAATTACAAAGTAATAACTAATCAATGAGTTATAAACACATGCTCCTAACAGACGTTTATGCATCAAATAAACGTTAAAAATATTAAATACTAATTGTTCAAATTGTAAAGGAGAGCAAGAGCATGCTCCAACTTTCTGACTGGACTAAATTAATTCAAATCCTTCCCATTAGTCCAACTATTCTCCTCCAGCAAATCATGTTGTTAGTTCAAAGAGGAAAAATAGTGAATATATGATAGGGATATGGTCAAAAATGTGCAATATTATAAACATTCAATGAAACAGAAGTTATTGACACCATCTTTAAAAGTACTAGTGTTCAATATAATCCACATGGGTGATCCAAAGAGTGGAACAAATGCTGTTCAGTTATCATTAAAAAAAATGCTAAAAATGTGTCACATAAAAACACCAGCTGTCATGCCTGTCGTGAAGATGAGGCTTTTTTGTACCCTCACAGTAGCTCAAATGACTTTACAAAACATCGGTTTTACCTGGAATTGTATGCCTAGACTTCAGTAAGGCTAGAATTTCTTGACAATAAAAGGGGGTAGTAGTCCCATCTAAGATCCAATGTCTCCCGCCTGGCAACAGAGCGACTCAACTGTCAGAAAGAATATCCTGGGTTTCATATGACATCAGGGAAGTGGCGCGAATAACAAACGTGGGACAGGACGTGGTGTATCCTGGAGGTGCAGTCTGCCGGGTTTATAGTAGAAGAAGAAGCGCTGTCATGCCACCTGCAGGAAAATAATATGTTTGAAGTCTTTCAATCTGGATTCAGAGCTCATCATAGCACTGAAACTGCACTAGTCAAAGTCACAAATGACTTAACTACTAGCTGCTGATAATGGACAAGTGTCAGTGCTGGTCCTACTGGACCTTAGTGCTGCATTTGACACAATAGACCACAGCATTCTACTGCAGAGGCTAGAATGTGATATAGGTCTTAGAGGAACAGCCCTTGGCTGGTTTAAATCCTATTTATCAGATCGGTATCACTTCGTCAACGTAAATCAGAACTCGTCGCATTATTTTGGAGTAGAATTCGGTGTGCCGCAGGGTTCGGTACTCGGACCGATTCTTTTCACTCTCTACATGCTGCCGTTAGGAAACATTATTAGAAAGCATGGAATTAATTTCCACTGCTATGCAGATGACACACAGCTTTATCTGTCAATGAAGCCAAATCAGACAGATCAGCTAGAAAAGCTCAGTGCCTGCATAAAGGACCTTAAAATGTGGATGACTCTTAACTTCCTACTTCTCAACACGGAGAAGACAGAAGTGATCCTACTCGGTCCGAAGCGCCTGCGTGACTCCCTCACTAACCAGATGGTTACTCTCGATAATGTCAGTATAATACCCAGTAACACTGTGAGGAATCTTGGAGTCATTTTTGACCAAGAACTCTCCTTCAAGGCTTATATAAGCCAAGCAACTAAAACGGCGTACTTCCACTTACGGAACATTGCTAAAATTAGGAATTTCCTTCCTAAAAGTGACGCGGAAAAACGTATTCACGCGTTTGTCACCTCAAGGCTCAACTACTGTAACGCTTTATTGGCAGCGTGCCCTAAAGCCTCTTTGAAGAGCTTCCAGCTCGTTCAGAATACAGCAGCTAGGATCTTAACAGGTACCAAAAGGAGGGAGCACATAACTCCGGTGTTAAAATCACTCCACTGGCTCCCTGTGGAGTACAGAATAAAGTTTAAAATCCTTCTCTTAACATATAAAGCCATAAATGGCTTGGCTCCTTCTTATCTCCAAGACACGTTAGTGTCGTATCAACCAAGTCGAGCGTTGCGCTCACAAAACGCCAGACGTCTGGTGGTTCCTAAGGTCTCAAAAATCACTGTTGGCGGCAGAGCATTTAGCTACCAAGCTCCTTTACTGTGGAATCAGCTTCCCATTTATGTTAAGGAAGCAGATACGGTCTCCACATTCAAGGCCAGGCTTAAAGCACTCTACTTTAATTTAGCATATAATTAGGTAATATATAATATATGGTGTATATATTATATATATGCTGTATTATGTTATATATTATACAATATATGTATTATGTTTTGTATTGTGTTATGTTGTATATTATGTTATATATTATGCTATGCCATGATATATATGGTATGTATGGTATATGTGATGTATATGATATATAATTAGGTTTGTTTGGATTGGTTTGCACGCCTGGTGTGCAATCCATGAATCTTGGTGCTGTAACCTAGACTAGCCTAGCCGTGGCTGCTGCTGTCTCGCCTCCTTTCAGATACGCTCTCTTTATTCAAGGCTAGGTTTAAAACAGTCCTCTTTAGTTTAGCATATGGCTACTAGGAAGGTAAGACTCAGGGAAGGCTAAACTCCTCAGACTGTCAGTCAAGCTGCATAGGGAGTCAGTTTGCTGGGAGAAGTATGGTAACTTGAGCACTATCCTCTCCTCCTTCCTACTTTATCTGTTTAGCATTTTTAGGATTTTGACTGTAGTTTGTTCATTGCTATTCACCCGTTGTCCCATTGTCTGTTTCATGGTACGATGACGGGATCTCTGAGCCTGGCCTCCTCCATCTACACCTGCGGACTGCCCCGCCCGACCCGCCTGGGAGTGCTTCAGTCCTGCACCGGACCTGTCCACGTTCAACGACCACTTGTCCATGTTCTGTAGCTAGCTTAGGTCCTAGATCATTAGCCTGTCCGTCCGGAGGAGCGGATCCCTTTCTCAAATGGGTCTCCCTCCCTGCGGGTTTCCCTAGTTCTCCCCAAGGTTTCTCACTTTTTCCCACTGGGTTTTTTAAGAGTTTTTCCTTGTCGATGCAGGAGGGTCTTGTTGGACAGTTAGTGTCCAACAGAAAGGATTGGTGATGATCAGGACACTTTCGAATTTCAATGGGAGCAAAACTGAGTTGTCCTACCTCTGCTCATTCGTCCCCTACAGGCCAGTTTAATGAAACCCAAGAATTTCACGAGCCTTGCTTTTGAATAAATAAAAGAACATTTAGTTTCATATGGTTTGAGGGTAATGACTGATCACAACAAGGAAATATTTTTATTTACTATTAGTGTCTGTCTACTATTGGTGGAAGACCTTTGGGTGGCACAGTCTTAATGTATTTATGTGCAGGGTAAGCTCCTTGAGATGAACTTTCTTGTTTCAGCAGGGGCCCTCAAAGTCTGGCTTTCTGGTTTCACTTATCAGCTGCCAAAATGAAAGCCACCCATTTGCTGATAGTTCAGTTTAAAGATAGCACATGTCACATGGGGAGAATGTGACTATCTGAGCCTTTGGTATATAGAAAAATAAAACATAGCAAAAAAATTGTGACATACATTGGCTTTTAGAGGTCATGACAATAAAAATATCTAAACATCTAATGGTGTAAAAAGGATAACACAACCTTAGATCACTATTAAATATAAATATTTAAAAAATTGCGTCCTCTGGATACTGACAAATATCGAACAAAGAAGATGCGAAGAGATTCCACTGCAGTATAAAGTAAACAAAGCCGTGGGCTGTACTGTGGACAAGCTGGCTCTCCTCATTGGCTGCAGCTGCCTATCTGTCAGCCGTAGAAGGAAAATCTTTGGTCACAGAGCAGAGCACATGGATGAAAAAAAATATAGCCACACACAGGGTACACGTGATCAGGATCCGAGATCAAAACAAGACCATGGGCTTCAAAAAATAAAACACATAAAGGCTTTGTGTAATCCTCAAGTATGGACTTTTTTTTTTAGCATGTGTTCTATATTCTTTTTGTGTCTTAACTGTTGATTATCCGATCTGTGTTGGTGATTTCAATGGTTTTGTTAAGTCCTCTGAGATGACTTCTGTTGTGATTTAGGGCTATACAAGAATAAATTGCATTGTATTGTAATCCATACGGAGTGCATTATTCTATTTGTCCACATTAGTTGTTGTCGACGATAACGTACAAATAGTTAACGTTAAACTGCGCAATTGTGTAGTTGTACTAGATGTAATGTAGACTTATATTATACATTCATAGTTACAGTAGTTACAGCTACAGCTTTAAGGTTGAACTTGACTAGTTTCCGTCCCAAAGCGAATAGGCCGAAGACAGTTGTTCAAAAGCTTAAACTCTTTATATAATATAAGTAGATATAACAGGCATGCGTGAATTACCTATTTAAAGTCTCCTCCACAGACGGAGACTTGCCAGAAAAAGCAACGCAAAGCTTGGAGATCGACCGTTGTGCTACTCTTGTTTGTCCGCTTGTTTAAAGGTACTCAGCTCCTCAGCCAAACACAGACTGAACCATTTGCTGTTACAATAGGGGATATACGTCTAAAACAACTCTTACACCGTCTATCGGGGTTAGTTTGTCATCTCTCGGGATATATGTGACTATATAGCACCACGTTAAATATGTTAACAAAGGATATTTAGTACAGTTCGGGATATTAAACGTAAACGTATAATGGTACAAGCCTTTAGCCTTCACGTGGGCTGTCTTTGTTTACGGAAGTGACCTCAACGAATGTCCTGCCGGTAGAAGTTATTGTTATAGATCCATGGGTAGAACACAAACGAACACCAGGGATTATGTGTGATAAACTATTAGTAATAGCCTTTGTACTTCAAGTCGTTCTTAGTATTTTGATACATGCATATGGTAGGCTCTGGCGGACAAGGCACTTAAAACTCAGTAGAGAGATCAAAATTTTATTTATGAAGCGCTTTTCATACAAAAGATGCAACACAAAGTGCTTTACAGTTTGGTTAAAAACAATCCCGCCGACCCATGTCCCCTCCCCCCGACCACCCAACAGACCCATCCCAAACCACAGACAAACACACACACGCTCCCATGCACACACACACACACACACACACACACACACACACACACACACACACACACACACACACACACACACACACACACACACACACACACACACACACACACACACACACACACACACACACACAAGTAAAACAATGATGAGAGACTTGGCAGGGTTCGGATGCAACCAGCTGAAAAAGCGTCCTAGGAGCCGTCTGCACCAGGAGCAGAGAGCCGCCTGTAGCCACAGGGGACGACACAGGATCTAGAGGAGACCCGAAACCGAGGCCCAGGCCCCCACCAGGTCCAAGAGTCCCACCCCCACAGCCATGCCGAATGTCATAAAAATCTTGTATGGCCTGACCTGTTAATGTAGACCCATAAATGAATGTTACTGAAGTATAGACTGAGTATTGTAGTTGTTTTATTATTATAATTATAATTATTATTGATTGATTAGCCTTGGTCACTGAAAGATGTCACTGGCAGAGCAGCTGTCCTCCTGTGGACTCACCACCTGCAGGAGGATCAGTGAGGGGCTGGTACCCCCCCTGACCAGAAATTTATTCATGGGAAGAAAATGGATGGATGGATAATTATTTACTCTCTCAGGTATAACTCTACCTGCTGAGGAGGCTTAGGTCTTTTGGAGTGCAGGGGCCACTCCTGAAGACCTTCTATGACTCTGTGGTGGCATCAGCCTCTTGTACGGTGTGGTCTGCTGGAACAGCAGCATCACAGAGAGGGACAGGAAGAAGCTGGACAAGGTCATCAGGAAGTCCAGCTCAGTCCTGGCCTGTTCCCTGGACACAGTGCAGCAGGTGGGGGACAGGAGGGTCCTGAGCAAACTAACATCTATGCTGGACCATGACTGTCACCCCCTGCAGGACACGCTCTCTGCTCTGGAGTGCAGCTTCAGTGACAGACTAATTCACCCTCGCTGTGTGAAGGAGAGGTTCCGTAGGTCTTTCCTTCCTGCTGCTGTCAGACTGTACAGTACACTAAGAACTGCTGAGCCTGTAAATTTCATTCATCTGTAATTAAGTACATTCCTAAATCATGTGCAATGTGCAATACTGCAACTTCAGAATGTCACAGAACAATGTCACTTTACCTTATGTCACTTTACTTATCTACTCATTATCCTGCACTATTTAACTGTACAGTATATAACTGCACTACTACTACATATATATATTTTGACTGGTATTGAAGCATTTTCAGCATCTACAGCTAGTTATGTTAGCTAAGAAACATAGCTACTACTTATTTGTATATATTGTGTGTGCTCCCTGTGTGCTCTTACTAATGTCCTAAATGTGCGCTGCAACATCGAAATTTCCCCACTGTGGGACGAATAAAGGAATTCTTATCTTATCTTATTTATGATATTGTTAGTAATATTATTATTAATGATAATCTGTAAATCAATAATATTTCACTTTAAATGAATTTTTTGAGTCTTTTTTGTTATTTTATTAATTATTATTTCATCAGACTGACAGGCGATACGAAGATGAGGCTCCTTAGCTATGACAAACCCGGAAGTTGTGTCAGACGCTTGCTAAGCTAGGTTAGCTTTTTCTTTTGCACCTGAAGTCATGAAGGAAGTGACTAAAGTTTGTCAGTAATTATTTGCGAAAGATCTTCTTACGAAGTAGTCAAGCATACGATTTAAAGGCAGGTAACGTGACTGTGTTTGTGTATTGAAAGCCGTATATAAGATAATTTCTGTCTCTCAAAGACAGACGCTACCTCCTCTAGCTGCTGCTGCGTTGATTTAGCTTGTATGGCTAGGTCGCGTAAGCTCAAATAGCTGTTGCAATGTATATTTATTGACAGTTCTGTACATAACATAACCCTCGAGGATTTTTTAATATTGTATTTTCACATTGTGTATGCCAAAGGCTAACACCAGCTGTGCTTCGAACATGGCACGTCACAAATCATGCTATGACAAATTGATGTGAAAACAAATGTGTATTTGTAGAGTCTGGATCAATCCCAACGACAACTTTAGGGTGTTCGATATGAAACTAACTGTGCAGTAGAATAACATTTTATTTCTCATTGTCTATTTTGGTTGAATTCCCACCCAAGGATTATGGACTGAAATATAAACGTGTTGTTTTATATGCATTTGGTCATGTCTACCAGAATAAGTTATGTTTTGATATTTATTAATTTCTCATTTCAGGGTTTTTAAAATGGAATCTATGTTGAATAAATTGAAAAGCACTGTCACTAAAGTGACAGCAGATGTCACCAGTGCTGTTATGGGGAATCCAGTGACACGAGAGTTTGAGGTTGGGAGACATCTAGCTAGTGGTGGCCCTTGCATGTGCTGGAGAATCTACAATGGTACAAAAAAGTCAACTAAACAGGTTTGTATGATTTATATAGATTTTAAATTCATGACTGTAAATATGCTTTCTGTGTTCTAACTTAACCTTAAATTTGCAATGTTTCTCTTGTCCCCTCCAGGAAGTGGCAGTTTTTGTTTTTGATAAAAAAGTAGTTGACAAATATCAAAAGTATGAAAAGGACCAAATTATTGATTCTTTAAAAAAAGGGGTACAACAGTTAACAAGATTACGCCACCCACGTCTATTGACCGTACAGCATCCTCTTGAAGAATCACGGTAATTCACAAACGCACATTCCACTATATCTATTCACAGGTTATCTACACTGTTTGCTATCAATATGAAAAGGAAATATACATTTATGTCAACATTTTTGAAAAGTGTTGTATTCAGTGCTCTTTGGATCCAGATATGCCATATTTCAAAACGTTCCCTGACTGCCTGTAGTGCCACAGTAGGACATTACTGTGCTTTATGAATTGGATCGCCACTGTAGTAATTTATCAAAGACAATCTGATGAGATTAAGTTTGTGCTTGTCTAGTTGCACAATGAAATATAAAGAAAAATAACTGAATGAACACCGTTGTCACTGTGCAATACGGCAGCGTATGTGACGTCTGCACAATAAAGAGAATAGCCACTGACCAGTTTTAACTGGGCTCAACTAGTCTGCTTCATATTCCAGTGTTCAATGTTTGCATGTTCTCCCCATGTCATAGGTAAGTAGTAGTAATTAGTAATCTTTATTTATATACCACCTTTTCACTGCACATCGGAGTCTCAAAGCAGTTTACAATTGTTATTTTTGGGAGTGGGGGTCGCCAGTACAGGAGGCACATGCCAGACCTATTGTACATATTTTAGTGGTAGGGGAAACCGGAGCACCCGGAGGAAACCTACGCAGACCATGCAAACTCCCCTCAGAAAGGCCCTGGTCCAACCGGGATTCGAACCCAGGACCTTCTTCCTGAGAGGCGAGAGTGCTATCCACTCAGCCACCGTGCCGCCCATAGGTAGCTCCCCTCTCTCTGTGGCCAGGACTCTCCTGAAACATATTCTGAAAAGTCAGTGGGACTGTCCTGGTTAAATAAAGGTCAATAAAATAAAATGATCAAACTGGGCAGCACAGGGGCTTTGTAGGTAGCACTCGTACCTCAAGGCAAGAAGGTCATGGGTTTGTTACCATGTTGACCCGGGCCTTTCTGTGTGAAGTTTTTGTGTTTCTCTTTGTGTCTGGGTGGGTTTCCTCCAAGCGCTTTGGTTTCCCCCACCACCCAAAACATGCATCTGTATGAATGGAGTGAGTGACTAGTGATGGTGGTTAGAGGGGCCGATGGCGCAGACAGGCTGCCTTGCTTCAGTCATCAGTGTGTGGAGTGAATGAATAGTGCCTCAGTAGCACTTTAAGACTGCAAGCCATTATTGAAATTGATACTATTTAAAGTGCATGTTCCCTGAAGGTACAGTTTATTGTTCATGTAACCCCTATATTTGACTCATGATCTGTCCAATGCCACTAGGCCCTAGTGTTTTTCTCTTGATGTTGATATTCTGCTTGGTCAGAACCTTTTCTTGAGGATATTCCTGATGGTGAGAGCCCAGAAAAAAAATGTGCCATCCACAAACTAGCAGGATGCATGCATCTGATTATTAAGTTGAAAGTTAAAGATTTGCAAAACTACAGATGCATGAACTTGAAGTCTGTCTGTATTGATTGAGTTAGATTATGACGCAGAATGTTTAATTTTGGAATGGCTGCACATAATGGGTGTTGGAGTTTGCATGTTCTCCCTGTGTCTGCTCCGGTTACCCTCACCACTAAAAACATGCACAATAGGTTTGAATGTAAGAGTGATCGGTGGTGTTGGTTGGGGGCTTTGATGCCAGTCTGTTCGTTGTCTAGCTTCTGTCATCACAGTGTGGAGTGAATGGAAAAATATCTGAACTCTGAAATGTAAATCGCTTTGGGTGACCTTGGTCTGGACAATTCAAAAACTTGAGGGTCTCTGCTGAGTGTATGCACCTCATTGGACTACTGTGATCATTTGATTCTCAGTAACAATTTTTTTTTTTTATATTCTATGAATACTACTAGCTTGAACACTGATTTAGAAGTTCCTAAACACAAATGTCTGGCCTATTGCTGCTATTGCCCCATTGTTTGATTGTTTTGTCCTTAGGAAATGAGTTAGAAAATATTTGACCTGCCCAAGGATTTGTTCTGTAATAGCATGAATGTTTCAGGTTACTGTCTGAATGGCAGCTCTCTATTGAATGGAACCTGATCTGACGCTTTGTTTTCTTCTATGGGCTATGGACTTCATCAATGATGAACCTGATGTGGGGAGTGGTTAGAGTGGCCAGTGGTGCCTATTGACAGCCTTGCATCAGTCAGTCTAGCTCAGGGAAGCTGTGACTAGACTGTCTGATGCAAATGTTGCTTACTCTTTTTATTTTATTATACGGCGCACAAAAAGTAACAGAGAAACACAGTAACTTGAACTAATATCTATCTATCTAACTTGATATTTTGTTAATTTTTCAGAGATTGTCTGGCATTTTGTACCGAGCCAGTGTTTGCCAGTCTTGCTAATGTGCTGGGTCAATGGGACAACCTCCCTAGTCCTGTGCCCAACGACATA
Organism: Knipowitschia caucasica; assembly: GCA_964034765.1. Classification (NCBI taxonomy): domain Eukaryota; kingdom Metazoa; phylum Chordata; class Actinopteri; order Gobiiformes; family Gobiidae; genus Knipowitschia; species Knipowitschia caucasica. The sequence continues at coordinate 20,420,521 of OZ035823.1, forward strand.
AAGGAATATAAATTATTTGATGTGGAAACAAAATATGGCTTGTTACAGGTGAGGGTGGAAATGCATTGTTTATCTTTAGTCTTCCATATTGTCATTTGCATTCAGTTAGTAGCTTTCAGTTATGCAATGTGTCTAATGAAGTGTCTAAAACATTATTTTTCATAGATTTCTGAAGGCCTATCGTTTCTACACAGCGGAGTGAAAATGGTTCATGGAAACTTGAGTCCCGAAAACATAATTCTCAATAAAAGTGGTGCCTGGAAAATCATGGGTTTTGATTTCAGCATTTCGTCTTGCAACCCCTCTGATGCCGAGGTAGGTTGAATTATTGCTCTTTTCTACTTGCAGTAATGATTTAGTCCCATCGATCTTATTCTGTATGTCTTAAGCATGTACAGTATGCATAATATATCGCTAAATTGATGTATGGTAGACTCATTTAGCTCTCCGCACAGCCTAAATACACATGTAAGGAGTGGGAGCCTAACCTCCCTCCACTCTGCCTCCCTAACCCGGAGTACCTTGCTCCGGAGTACATCCTGTCAGTGAGCTGTGACTCGGCCTCGGACATGTACTCTCTGGGTGTGGTCATGCATGCTGTCTTCAATGAAGGAAAGCCTGTTTTCCAAGTAAACAAGCATGACATTTTTAAAAGCTTCAGCAGACAATTGGATCAGGTGAGTGACCAAAAGAAATCCATTATTACATTTGGATATTTATTGTAATCTACTCTTCAGAGCATTTCTCCATTATTCAGTTTATTATTATTAATATATTGCAGCTCACCAACATAAGTCCAGCACTCCTGAACAAAATGCCAGAAGAGGTTCGAGACCATGTGAAGATGCTTTTAAGTGTTGCATCAACTGTAAGACCTGATGCTGACCAGATAACAAAAGTAAGTTTGGTTTCAAATCTATTTGGTGTGTTGAAGAAAAAAACTTTTGCATTTTGATTTATTCAAGAATATACATGTTTTTTTTTCAGATCCCTTTTTTTGATGATGTTGGAGCAGTAACTCTTCAGTATTTTGACTCACTCTTTCAAAGAGACAACCTACAAAAGTCACAGTTTTATAAAGGCCTGCCTAAAGTTTTACCTAAACTACCCAAGGTCTGCTGCTCTTTTACAATACCATCATATGTACTGTATACTACACAAATGATATTGTTACCAGACTTGTCATGTGTTATTTCTGCAGAGAGTAGTTGTATATCGGATCTTGCCGGCTTTGACTTCAGAGTTTGTCAACCCTGATATGGTTCCCTTTGTACTTCCAAACGTTCTGCTCATTGCTGAAGATTGCACCAAGGAGGAGTATGTTCGACTCATTCTGCCAGATCTCACACCAGTTTTCAAGCAGCAAGAGCCCATCCAGGTAAAAATCTGTTTGCATGTAACTCTTAACCCTGGCTGGTTAGTAAAACACAGAGGCTGTGATGCATGTCTAATTTGTCACTTTACACTTGATTCATACATTTACATGGTTTCAAGAATTGTCTGTTTTCATTTTTCCTTCATGCTTCTTCAGGCTAGTAATATGGTGAGTGGGTTCTACAGTCTGACATTTAATAACAACAGTAATGATAATTAACAAAACTACCTCCATTTCCCATATCCAGGTGTATGTGTTTTGTTTTCTTCTAATCATAATTTTTTATTTTTTTTATTTCTTAGATTCTGTTAATATTTCTTCAAAAAATGGACCTGCTGTTGACCAAAACCCCAGCAGAAGACATCAAAAACAGTGTGCTGCCTATGGTCTATCGGGCTCTTGAAGCTCCTTCTGTTCAGATACAGGTATTGGCAAAAACACAGATTTTTAGAGAAGTGTCAGAATATTGATTACATCCAAATGTATTTGTTAAAAAAACAGGAGCTATGTTTGAACATTATTCCAACATTTGCCAATCTGATTGACTACCCATCAATGAAGAACTCCCTTATTCCAAAGATCAAATCTGCGTGTCTGCAGACATCTTCTCTTGCCGTGAGTTTGACTTTGATTATTATTAAAAACTTTTGTTTACATCTTTTTTTTTTTTTAACAATTAAGAATGTACTTTGTCTTCTCCCATTTATAGGTGCGGGTGAACTCTCTTGTGTGTTTGGGGAAAATTTTGGAATATCTAGACAAGTGGTTTGTCATCGATGAAATCCTCCCGTTCCTGCAGCAGATTCCATCCAGAGAACCAGCAGTGCTTATGGGCATTCTAGGTATTTATCTTCCACATCATATTTGCTATTGAATTTGATTTTTTTGTATTTAATTCAATCAATTCTTTATTACAAACTCAAAGTCCAAATATTAATATTATTGTTATAATTATAATTATTTACATTTTAAAGGAATTTACAAGTGCACCTTCAGTCACAAGAAGCTGGGCATTCCCAAAGAGCATCTTGCCACCAAGAGCTTGCCGCACCTTGTGTCTCTCAGTGTAGACAATAACCTCAATCTGAACCAGGTACATCAACTATCCTCCATATCACGTCTTATTTTGATTGTCATTTAATAAGGATTTTATCTTGAACAGTTTAACTCTTTCATGATGGTTATTCGGGATATGCTGAGTCGAATGGAGGCAGAGCACAAGACAAAATTGGAGCAGCTGCATGCGATGCAAGAACAGACCAGGTTTTTAAAAAAAATATCATAAAACACAATATTAACACAATATAATGCAAACTAAAATCTTGTTTTTATAGAAGTTTAAATGTATCCAACCAAGGGATCCAGTCAGAAGAGACAAAATCCATTCCAAAGTCTGGAAACCAGGTTAGATTATGCATTTGCACAAAATATATATGTAATATTGGTGTGGTGCTTTTTGTTTTTCATTGTTATATTTTTCTTCATACTCCTACTTTTTAGATTGATGATATTTTTGGAAGCACAACTGTCAATGGAAAAGAAAACGGGTCTTCAGGATCAGTGCCTAACAGAGTAGAGTATTTTTACATTCCCTATTTTAGCATGATTCTCATATGTAAATTGACTTTGTATTTTGCTTTTCTTCCCTCAGATGTCTCTAACAATGGAAGAAAAACAACGGCTTGCAAAAGAACAAGAACAGGCTGCCAAACTTCGAAGTCAGCAACCATTAGCACCGCAATCAGTCAAACCAGCTTCTTCTTCCTCCAATCAGGTATCTGTGCACACTGTAGGTTAACCTGTTCTCTTATGTTTACCTGTCTATATTTTTTTATGTAATTATTTTTTACAGACAAAAGACCTGACCAGCAGTCTTCTTAATAATATGACCTCTTTGAATAGTCTGTCCTTGGCCAACACGCCTCGTCCTGGTACTGTGCCCGGATCCACTGTGTCCTTTCCCGCTCCAAACCCAATGGTGGGCTCCATGGGGGCACCATTGTCCAATGGCTACAACACAACCATGGGCTTTCAGGCTCCTCCCATTGGGATGGCTTTGTGTTCAACAGGGCCCAGTCTTTATGGTGGGATGGCTACCACCACCAGCACCCCAAACTTTGGTGCCCTGACACAGAACCAAGCAGTGGGACACGCAAATAAAACTCCAAATATGACGGCCCTGGACAATCTCTTTACATCTAATAAGCCCAAAGTTTCACTCAACCAAATGGGCCCACCTCCTGGTCCGGTTTCGGCAAACAGTACTCCTTGGCCTAATCAGTTTACTCCAGCCCATAACTCTTCAATGCCGACCACCCCAGCAAGCATGGGGGGATTTGGGATGCAAACAAACCCCTTTTTCAATCCACAAAACTTTTCTCAACCTGCAGTCTCATCTGGCATGAACCAAAGTGCTATTAAACAAAGTGCATCTGTTAACAACGATCTAAAAGATCTATTTGGCTAGCAACGCAGAAGTGATTAGAAAGATTAATTGCATTTTACTTTAGATAAATATATTTAATTGGAAAATTCAAAAATAGAAAACTTGTATCTTTTTAGTGATGGAATTGGATATTGTCCTTTTTAAAATGGACCTAAAATGTGTTTTTGACATGGAAGCGTTTGGGGAAAATATATTCCATAAAATGCTGGGAATTAAAATATTTTCGTACAATTTTATACTCCAAGTTGGTGTGCGCTGGGGGGACTTTGTATGACAAATTGTATTGGGTCATATTGAAAAGAGGTTTGTTGGTTTTGTATAACTGCTTGTTTCTTGATTTTTATACTCTTCATTCCTGCTAAAGTTCACTGTTATAGTAATTGCTAGATTGGTAAAAAAATAAGAATAACTTGCTTCGATGGTTTCAGGACCAAAACAAGCATTCTGAATTGTATCCTTATTATATTTTAACCTTTTAAAATATCCAAATGAACAATTGACATCAGTATTTTTTGTTTTGTATCATTTGTAATGCGTCTGAAATTCCATCATTTTAAAGATGCATACAAAGCAGGTTTTATCAGTTTGCCTTTATGTTGTATCTATGTCTTTGTGGAGTAACAGATGATCCTGTTACTTTTTTGTTAAACATCACTTGCACTGTTTGTGGGCCACTGTGCCTTTCCTGTGGATAATGAAATGGCTATTCTCACTTTAGAATTCTACCAAAATCGTGCATGTTACTGAAGTTAACCTCAAGTCATTGAGGATTTAAAATGAATGAATTTGTGGCTGTTAAGTGACCAATACGCTCAATTAGTGGATGGATGACTGCCATGTTTTGGCACTTTTCACTGTAGATGAAACTGGGTTCAAGACACAATGACCATGTAAATATATAATTATTAAAACATGGCCTTGAAATGTCGGGTCAGGAGGCCTTAGATGAGTTGTGTGCAATAATTCTTAAAGTAGCAGAAGAAGTTTGGCAGTGACCTTATGTTGAATTTGATGTTTTCTCTATTATCATTGCCCTTTGTAACTGAATGTTATCTGATGTCTCTTTGGAGCAATGTGAGTTTGTTTTATTTTAACTATATAAACAAAACACATTAATGCACTATTTTTCCATCATTCAACTGTATTAGTTCTTTTTCGATCATGTGAAATATATTTGTAAATGGAGTTAACTGAAAGTGTATATGAATATAAAGAAAATACATCAAAAATGATACATTATGTGTGCTTGTTTTGGTAATCGCAAGAGGCCATACTGGCAACAACACATGAAAAGCAAATAGACTTGTACCATAGATTTTATTATGACTAACATCGAACAAGTCTCAGACTCCGTGACAGTAGGGGGCGTCCGTGTGTCCCCGAGAGCGGCGAGTGAGACCTGGAGCCCTCTGAATCAAGTGGAACTCCTGTCTTCATCAAGGACCCTCCGCCAGACCAGCAATATCTCACAAGAATATCCATGGAGTGTCATGACTATACTGACCAAAAGCCTTGTCATAATGAGAGAGATAAAGAAACCTTTCCTCCTGAGTTCGTGTATAAATGTGAGTAAAATGGCGGAAATGCTTGATGTTAAACTACGCACCTAGCTAGTCTTCAACTTCCTAACAAGTGGCTTTGGGCTCAAGGGAGTCCACTTAAGACCAGCGAGTGGGCACAAGCTGTTCCAAGCACAGACATGTTTTACTCTACAATTAAATGTGTTCAATGTTGTGCATTCATTTACTTACTCTTTACATTCTAGTGAGTCCAAAGGAGACGCAGGAGTTGGTTAAGTTGAGAATGTCAAATCAAAATCTTTTTAGTGGAAAAAGAAATGCATCTATGTGTGGATGGAGGTAAGCATTATTATTACATAACGTGATCAATTACCCTCTGCACAAAAATAAAAACTGAACTGTTTTTTTAAAAACATGTTTTGGTTAGTACTATTCTCAGACACATGGGATTACAAGACAAAATAACTCACTATCAAGCAGCCAAAAAATGGGAGAATTTGAAAAAGAGATACAAGGTAATACAGAAACCATGTCTTTTTCTTTGAGATAAGATACGAGAAGATAAACTTTGTCCCCAAGGGTGATTTTCTGTGGGATACAGTGCACAGATCTGCATGAAAGAATGAAAATGAAATGATAAATTAAGTGTTTTATATATACATATTTTCTATAATGTAACTGTTTTCTTGGTTTACCTTTTGTAGGATCTCAAGTATACTATTCAAGGTGATGACAGTAAAGAGCCACAATCTCCTCACTGGCCTCTTTTCACTTTAATGAATGATGCCATGGAAGGGCGACTTGATAACAGTGCTACTGTTCTCACAACGACACAACAAGACAGATTTGAAGTCTTGAACTGTCCCAAACGAAAGAAGAGGCGGCTAATAATGCCTGCAATTTCCTCAGTAGAATCACTGGCTCCTGAATCCTCTTCTGAATTCTTCGCAGGACCAGAAGTTGAGGTCACATTAAATCAAGAGATACCTTCAGAAGGAAGTCTGGATATAGGGCACATCTTGGAGCAAGTGGACAATGAAAAGAAAGTGATGGATCAGCAGAAGCAAATGATGGAGCGTGAGCACCAGCTGCTGCAAAGAGAACGGTCAGCATTGGACAGAGAAGTAGCATCACTGGAGAGAGAGAGAGCGTCGCTGGACAGAGACAGAGCTGCTATAGAGAGAGAGAAGGCCCTGCTCGACAGAGAGAGGGCGTTGGTGGAGAGGGAGAAGGAGGCTGTGTCCAGAGGCCGGCAGGCTCTGGAGCAGGAGAGAATCAGACTGGTGGGAGCAAAGAGCGAATCGGACAATACAGACTCTGCAGACAGAAAGGAAAAATTTCTTTTTTTGTTTGAAAAGCTTATCAGCAATTTTTAATGTCATTTTAGATTTATCATTGTTTGTTACAGTAATATCTATAAATGCTTAAAATTACTTTTTTTTTTTTAATGCTCCACCAAATAGAAATATGAATAAAAACAAACCAAGGCACATGTAGTTTGGAGAGGTCTTCAAAATGCTTTTATTTCCTTGTGGTTATTCCAAACAGAGAGCACAAAAAGTATAGTTGTTAGTTTCACCCGTCCACAATAGTCCCACCCTCTCCCTCTGTCTTCAGTTTTTATAGTGGACTCTGGATGTCCAAGTCTTGAATTTGCATCATTACAATTAATCATGAAATCAAATATATATAATAAATTTCAGCTCTTATTATAAAAAAATACAGTACAGACTTTACAACAAGTGAATGTGTTTAAATGCACATTTTATTGCTTTAATTATATTATACCTACATAAGCTTCATTGCTCATGCTCATAAACGTAGGACTCCGAATTTTCATTAATATCAATAAAATTATTAAAACATTTTTTTTTTACAAAACGTATTTAAACAATGGTAGTAAACACCTGCCAGGTTGAACAGACACTAAATTAACACATGAGCTGTTTTAGTATTTATCTATTAAATTAACAGAACGGCACCTATTCATATCTGCAGTTAATTTGTGGCATTGTTTTGATCAGTACATGCTATGTAATTGTAGCATGTCTTAAGTGTTAATTGTATAGTTGGAATCATTGATGTCATACCAACAATCAGAGAAATATCAGTGCTTGACCAAAATATCAACTCGTGAAGGTGCCTGAACCATAAATATCCACAAAGAGTTCAATCGGTCAGCAGCAGTTAAACCACTGAAATGCAGTTGTAAGTGTATCTATGTGTCGGTATGTACAGGTGGCTGCAGAGTGTGCAAAAGTACATGTTAGTGTGTGTGAAGTCACACAAGAGTCCCGATGGGTATACGGGGCAGGCACACGTACGCCTGAGGGGTCCTGCTCAGGTTGATTGGGTTTCCGTCCAGGCGGATGTCCTCCAGCGCGTTCCTTATGTAGTTGAAATCTTTCAAGTTGCAGAATGTGTCCTCATGCATCATTTGAATGTTGTTACGCTAGAGAAAGTTGATATTATTTATTTGTAGAAAACAGTACACGTATAAACATTTAGTTGGATTTAACCTTTGTGCCGTCCTCTGGATAAATTGAGCCACAGTATTGATACAAAAATACCCTAAATATTTCTTTAATGTGCTGACTTTTGATGATTTTTATAAACTTCACCAGGTCATTTAGACACTAATTTGGGATCATTAAAGGGTATACTTTCACTCACCAAGGTTTGTCTTTATTAGTTTTTATTCCACTATGAGATCAATAACGTTTATCTTCTCTTATTATTAGTAAGATAACTCAAAAAGTAATGGGCATATTTTTACAAAGGGGCTGGGCTGCACCGGGCCCTCAGTCTCTGGTTTAATCAGTTCATTTTAAACATGTGATGGTGACTCAATGAGATTGAGGGATACACTATTGGAACTTGACATAGATCCAATATTGTTATGTTACTGAGATAGTCAGGTTCAAAATTATAGCTGTTCACAAATGTAACTAAAAGATCAAAATCCTCCTTATTATTTAATTGCATGCATTTGGGAAAACTACATCAAATACATAACAAGAAATCCCAGTATATATATTGTGTATCATAATAACTATTTTGTGTGAAAGACTGAACTAATTCTCCTTTATAACCATGGTTTATGAGTATGTGTAGCAAGGAGTCGCCAAACTGAACTGGTATGATTTGACAACGTTCCACAATAAATCTGCTCTATTCATTGTTTTTGCCACAGAAATATTATTTTCTTGATGTTCTATTTTTAACTAAATACGATATTTAGGGGATTAGACCATTCCTTTTTGTGGCTGTGGCCTTGTTGAAAGAGCCGTTTGGAGGGTGTTGCCTCTGCATAAGGCCTCTAACCCTGCCAAGTTTTGTGATTTCAAACTGGTCCATGATCCCAGGTCAACAATACAGTACATAGGCCTGACACCATACTATGAGAAACATCCTCAGATCAAAAGGCTTGCACTACTGTACATTGTGTGTTTAGAGTGCACAGCATGCTTCTCTATTTATTTTTAGGCCATGCAGTTGACATCTTTGATAAATGCTAATTTATAATATTCTAGTATTTTTTGTATTATTTAAGTGATAAAATAAAACAAATACATTTATATTGTAATTTAGAATGTGCAATGCACCAACATAATAATGCTTTGCTTTATTCAAATGGTTAAACATACTGCTATTATTTTGAAAGCAACTCTACATACATAGTCTTTATAGCCTACCTGTAGGTGTAGAGAGCGCAGACTGTCAGGGAGAGGCACAGGGATGTAGTCAATGTTGTTGTCTGTCATATATAGGAACTGCAAGGCAGTCATGTCCTAGTCCAAGAAAAGAAGAGTGTATTAGCAATATGTTGTGAGAGAAAGAGGGTGCTCATTAATGGAAATATATTTACTTTGAAGGCCTCTCTATGAATGCCTTTAGAACCAATGTTATTGTGGCTTGCGTCGATGAGGGTCATAGTTTCAGGCAGGGCAGGCAGCTGTGAGACGTGGTTCTCTCTGATCAGCAGCTCCTCCAGTTCAGGAAGCCCAATGAAGGCATCCTCAGCAATGGATGTGATCTCGTTGGCGGTCAGGTCAATCCTTTTAAGTTTGCCTAAAATATATATGAAAAACCCTAGGTTTCAGTTTTTACTCAATAATAATTCCCAATGTTGATTATTTTGGTAATTCACAAACCCATATTTGCAAAATCTGACTTGTGGATATTTGTGATTCGGTTGTAGCGTGCATAGAAGTGAGTGGTATCTTTGGGGAGAGGAGGTACATTGTCCAGCCTCAGGTCATCACAGTAGACGGAGCCACCCAGACATGTACACAGCAGACAAGTGGGCATACCTACAGCACAGAACACAAGGCTTATACCTGCGGTGCCTGTGCTATTGAAGTCTGTATTTAGCCCACACATTTCAGAGTGTTTACCCTGTAGTGCCTGACTACTGACCTTGGCGGTCAGGCTCCACAATCTCGTCTGTCTCTCCAGAACTCACTGGGCCCTCTACCTCTCCTTTGCCCTCCTCGGGGCTCTGTGTTGTTGTGGGAATCAGCCCCTCCTCTTGTTAGAGACAAGATTAGGTTTGGAAAGGGACAGGTTAGACCATAAAAAGCAAAGCTGCCCTGGCAATCAGTGTCATTGCCATTCTTGTTAAATTAAATTAGCAGTTAATATAGCAAATTATAGAGTTAAAAGTGTTTACCCCCCTTAGTTTTTTATGTGTTTCAACAGTTTATCTCACTAGAGTGAGAAACTGACCTGGAGGTATCAAAGTGACCCCAGGGAGCTCTGGTTCTCCAGAGGCAGAGCCACCAGACGTTCCAGAGGTTCCTGAGATCCCTACGTCCCCGGACTCTTCACCCGATACCCCTGAATTTCCAGACAACTCCCCAGATGTCCCAGATGCTTCACTGGGACCAGTCCCAGAGATCAAGAGCACTTCCTCGCCTTAAACAATCAGTTAGGAGACATAATGTTAATAGAAAAGTTGGCAATAGCTGGTGTTACAAACAAATACAACATTTAACCACAGAATAATGAGGCAGTTAAACGAGAGCCTCTGATACAAAACACATGGAGGCAATGACTCTTGAACAGTATTTTCCAAAACAAATCTGCTCAATTTTAAACTATAACTAGTGAAGCTAGTGAAAACATGTTAATAATTGAACTTCAAGCAATACAATGTTGTGAAAGAGGACTGCAATCTTAAAGCTGCATACAGTATTATTATATAAAGATTTGCAGGGCTGTTTTGGAAAACATTGATCTAGAGCCTAAACGGAAGGATCACAAATCCCTTTGAGCTGTAATTTAGGCAAGATTAGTACTCACCTTCTATTAATGTAATCCCTGAGAAACCAGATTCACCAGAAGCCCCAGAGATTCCAGAGATTCCAGAGGCCCCTGATATCCCAGACCCAGAGAGGTCTCCGGATTCTCCAGATCCCAGCTCGATGGGGATTCCAGAGCCTCCAGACACATCCCCGGAGCCCCCGGAGAGATCACCAGATCCAGAGGCCTCCCCAGAACCAGACAGGTCTCCAGAGAAAATGACATCTCCAGAGAGCAAGAACTCCCCATTGCCTCCTGAGCCTGCAGAGCCATAACCTGACTCCAGCAGCTCCTGGGATGCACCTGAGATAAAGACTATGTCCCCTGAACCCCCTGACCCCCCAGAAGCCGACGTTCCAGACTCCCCGGAAGCCCCAGAGCCCCCAGAGCCTCCAGAGCCCCCTGAGCCCGTGGAGCCTCCTTCATCCCCGGACACATGAAGGATGTCAATGGGCGTCAGACGCAGCTCCACCTCTTGTTAGAGAGAAGATTTGGTATTAATGAACACACTAATGTCAAGAGAACACTGATTAGGTTAATATGACAACAAGAAATACACATTTAACCTTAAGCTGCAAGTTAAATGGAACTCATGCATAGGAAAAGACACAAGAACAGACATGTACCTTGCATGTACCTTTCCCTTTCCTTTTCATCTGACTTCTATCTATTAATATGATTTCAATACAATGTTGATGGGCTAGGCCTGGTCATGCTATTTCAGACCTTTCTGTGTGTCAGGACCCATCAGGACCCCAGACCCTCCTGAACCCTGTGGGATGAGTTGAGGCTTCAAGGGCACTTCCTCCTCTTCCTCCTCTTCTGCCTCCAGTTCCGTTGATAGTGTTTCAACCTCTATCTAAGAAAAAACACCAAAGGTGAGGTAAGTTTGCTTTAGCTGAATACACAAACACGTTGTTTAGCTATCCATCAAAAGTGATATTATCGTGAGACCTATCGCGTGCCTCAATGCAACACTGACACAAAACAAGTACTTAACCATGACATGAAGCAGCTAGTGATGTAGTTTCATTATGAACCAGATGGGGGCAATACAGCCCCATTCATCACTACAGGTATTACCTGGGACTCTGTCAATACTGACACCATGCACCAAAACTGAATGGTCCATGTGGATCCAAGACACACATGGTGACTGCAGAAATCATATTTTATTCCTACTGGTCAATTGAAAACTTACAGTTAGAGTATGCTATTTATCAATAAACAAAACATACACATGTACATCTCTGCTCGAGACAGATTTCAGATGCTGGCACAAATGCTGTGTGAGATACAACAAGGCGGCTCTTTGAAAACATGCATAAGGTTAGCTTGCTGCAGCACTACCCGTCATTTCCCTCTTTCCCAAAGCAAACATATACACCCATGGGAGAAAGAGGCAAACTCTGCAACCAGTAATGCACACAGCCTGGGACAGGTTTTAAACCCCAATCATCAAAACATAAAAATCCATAAATCTGTACTTATAATGCAATTCGGCACTTAGATGGCATCTTTAACCAATTAACCATGTTTAATCAAACCATTTATTAGTAATCTACAATATCATAACAACTGTTAGGTACAGAAGTTCATGAGCAGAACTTTTGTCTTCCCATGTCAGTGTTTGCCACCACTGTAAATGGGATATACTCTGGAATAGTGTATTCCAGTGGGATATACACTATCTGTTACATAATCATTTTCAAACAATTAGTCTATAAAACTAAAACAAATGTGCAATTAAAAAAAATACAGATTTGAGAAAAACATTTCACAATTTTTTTACTGGATCCACCTAAAATACAACAGTTCTGCAGTTTAGTATATGTAGGTTTCAGGCTTCATTTGTGCTAAATGTATGTAGTAGAAGTATCTTAGATTACGTAGCGTGTCTGTATTAAATCCCTTCAAATATGTTGGCCTGTGAAACCAAATGGTTCAAATTCAATATTTTAGTTCTCATTTAAGCTCTTCAGTCTTTGAATATTTTGTAAACAAAACCCAAACTGGAAATTATAGTGTACAGACAGGATAAAGAGCATAAGTAACCATAATTGCATACGTTTTTTTTTCTTTCCTCTGAAGTCATAATGTAATGTGCAAAGTCAATTCAAAATAGTGATGGTTTTATGAAAGCCAAAAATCCCTTCTTGAGAAATCTGTGCTGGCATCACAAACTTTTTCCTCTGTGGGTCTCATAAGGTGTTTCCTTTTTGTTGAGAATTGTTAACTAGATCACAATTCTCGTGGGCCAACTTTGTTTTCCTATTAAGGGATATTTTGTACACCACTTTCTAATAACACAATATATACAGTATATACATCATATCAATGTGAGTGGTATCTCTTTGTATATATATATATATATATATATATACTGTATATATATATATATATATATATTGAGAGCAGAATGAAAATGAAATGAATTTTGAATCAGTAAGGTTCACATGTTATACAGTATTTCTGCCTCACAGCCACAGGAGTCAGCTCTATTACCCCGGGAACACCGTGTAGCCCCACAGAGAGCAAAGTGCTGACACACAGGGATCTAGGCGCAGACGAACGACGCCTGCCTCTTGAAATGTTTGGTGACGCTGGAGGATCTTATAGTCATAGACTATAAGACTATAAGCTGAAGTCAGATGCACATGTTTGGTCAGATACAAGACTTTATGAAAGAAAGTCAATCTGTGTCAGTCCTCTCACTGTTTGATAGCTGTAAGTGGTGGACATGTAATTGAAACATTAATACATGTATATATTGTTTATTTTTGACTGAAGGCCATAAGTTGGAAAAAATGCATGTGTGTCCTAATACGTGTGGCTCCACTTTAGTGTGCAATCTGTTACTGCAGGCACACAAATTTAGCGGACCTCTGGACCTACTGTACAAGCCACAACGATTGCTGCTACGTTCCAAAAGTTAATGTGTCCACATCTACCTGTCCTCTACTGGATCCAGAATGGAGTTATTTAATGCACTTAGACTCATCTTGATGTTTTTCTCTTAAAAGTAATGAGACTGATCTCACTTTTGCTCATAGAGCGGTTCTACGGACTGTAAACAGTAATATTCAATTTAGCATTGTTTAGAAGAACTACTGGTGAATGTCCTTGAGTTCAATTTATATTTTTTGGAGCAGAAGTGACAGAACCTTGAGATACTCTGTTGAAGAAATACAGTATGAACCTGATTTCTGATCTTCAAATCAGATCAGAAATCTAGGAGTAATACTGGACTCAGACTTAAATTTCAATAGCTGCATCAAAACAGTAACATCATAAGCTTTTTGACACCTAAAAACATTGCCAGGATCAAAAACATAGTGTCTTAAGCAGACTTGGAGATTCTTATCCATGCATTTGTCTCCAGTAGGTTAGACTACTGCAATGGCCTGCTCACAGGTCTGTCCAAACAGGCTGTAAAACAGCTGCAGTACATTCAAAATGCAGCAGCTCGAGTCCTGACTAGAACCAGGAAGTACGACCATATTAGTCCAGTTCTCAGGTCTCTGCACTGGCTTCCTGTGGCTCAGAGAATAGACTTTCTGTCTCCCCATGGCCTCGCACCAAAGTACTATAGTGACATGTCAGTCCCATATGAACCAGCCCGGACTCTGAGGAGCACAGGGTCTGGACTCCTGCTGGTGCCATGCAGAGTCAGGACTAAACATGTGGAGCCTGCATTTCAGATTCATGAGGCTAAAATCTGGAACAATCTAATAATAATAATAATAATAATAATATTACATCGGTTTTATATAGCGCTTTTCAAAAACTCAAAGACGCTTCACAATTCAGGACACACACACACACACACACTCACACACACATACGTTTAGACAGACACACAAAACTAAAAATCTAAAAAGCAGGAAAGAAGAGTATAAAGTTGAGACTAAGAGTCATATGCTTGTAGGAAGAGGTGAGTTTTTAGCTGTTTTTTGAAGGAGTTTAGTGAGTCCGAGTTTCTGAGATGAGGGGGGAGAGAGTTCCAGAGAGTGGGAGCAGAGATGGCGAAAGCTCGGCCCCCCCTCGGTTCAGTGCTTGGATTTGACAGTGGGAGTGAGGAGATGTGAGTCTGCAGATCGGAGTCGACGGGAGGGACTGTAGGGCTGTAGAAGTTCAGTGAGGTATGGAGGAGCCTCTCTGACAATGTTTAAATCCAGGTTAAAAAACGGTTCTGTTTAGCTGTGCATACAACAGAGGGATTTTATAAATTTTTTCTTTCTTTTTAATGTACTGTGATCATTTATTTTAATGCTATCTTATTTTGTTCAGCGTTACCTTGTGTATGAATTGTGCTATACAAATAAAATAGCCTTGCCTTGCCTATGAATACAAAAACAGTTGAAAAACCATTGGTTTGGATGGGGCCCGGTTTGGTACCGGAGTTTTCCTAGAGCTTCCTTTTCTATAGGGCATGAAATGTATCAAATCTGCAAATATATGCAGATTACAGTATGGCATCAAAATAAATTAGATTAATCCCAACAGTTTCAATAAAACCTTTTATTGTTTTTAATTCGTTTTGGTTGAAGTATAGTTGATGCATTGAGGTTTCAGCATTTGCATCTGAGAGTCTGAGGCTGAGTTTACACGGAGACAATGTGGCAGTAAAACGGTATAGTTGGATGTCGGTTGCTACCAACCGTTCATACGAAGACAGTGTTTTAGGGGGGTGAAAACGTAAGTGTTCAGATCCAGCCTGCAGAGTGGGACAACTCAGGCCCTGTTTATACTGAGACGCTGCGCAGACGTTTCCAGGCTATTAACAGAAACGACCTGGCTCCTAATGCAAATTTCTCAGCGTTCACATGAGGTTGAAAAACGATGTAGTTCTAGCGCCCGGCCAGTAGTGGGCAGATAAACTTTACAACACTCACACGACCCCCAGCCCCGTGCCCAGCCCCCCCCTCGGCAGTATACTCACTTCCTGTGCCAGACCCTCAGGACGCACCAACATCTATCTGCATTTTAACAGCAGCTGTGAAAATGGGAACTGAACCTAGAGCTTCGCGTGGTCTCGTTTGGACGAACGAAGGAGTAGAATCCTCCTCTGTCCCGCGCTGGAAGCCCACGAAGTTAGTTAGTGTGCGCAGCGCCATTATTGTTTATGTTAGTTCTCCGCTACTGCGCATGTCCAAATTTACGTGCGGGGAGCAGCGCGGAGGTGGGGGTCAGAGCAGAGGGGGATTTCACACCTTTTCACCTCTCGCGGGTGTGAAAGAGCTCCCCGCTGTGCAGCGTATCTGAGTTGTCCCACTCTGCAGGCTGGATCTGAACACTTACGTTTTCACCCCCCTGGAACACAGTCTTCGTATGAACGGTTGGTAGCAACCGACATCCAACTATACCGTTTTACTGCCACATTGTCTCCGTGTAAACTCAGCCACAGATACGCTGCACAGCGGGGAGCTCTTTCACACCCGCGAGAGGTGAAAGGTGTGAAATCCCCCTCTGCTCTGACCCCCGCCTCCGTGCTGCTCCCCGCACGTACATTTGGACATGCGCAGTAGCGGAGAACAACCATCAACAACAATGGCGCTACCCACACAAACTAGCTACGTGGGCTTCCAGCGCGGGACAGAGGATAATTCTACACCTTCGTTCGTCCAAACGAGACCACGCGAAGCTCTAGGTTTAGTTCCCATGTTCACAGCTGCTGTTAAAATGCAGAATGATGCTGGTGCGTCCTGAGGGTCTGGCACAGGAAGTGAATATACTGCCGAGGGGGGGGCTGGGCACGGGGCTGGGGGTCGTGTGAGTGTTGTAAAGTTTCTCTGCCCACTACTGGCCGGGCGCTAGAACTACATCGTTTTTCAACCTCATGTGAACGCTGAGAAATTTGCATTAGGAGCCAGGTCGTTTCTGTTAATAGCCTGGAAACGTCTGCGCAGCGTCTCAGTATAAACAGGGCCTGAGGGTGAACCCATCCCTTTTTGTCATGTTAATGTCTGTTATTGTTATACCACAATCATTGACAGTCCAAACAATGATAATTGAAGATGAAATAAAGCAAAAAATACCTTTTGTTATTGATCTCAGTCGCGATAACTGTCACATGCCTGTTGTTGTGTTTTGTTATTGGGCTTAATTGGATGGGACAGTGTGTATTAATGAACAGCAGGTGCTGAATATACACCAGATTGGAACCTTGGGCTAATTTCCATCTACTCGAATTGTAAAATCACCAACTCAAGTGCAAATTTTCAAATGTAAATAGAAAGAAAACATGTAGGGACATGTGTGTTGGAAGCTAGGTCACTGTTAAGAACGTGTTCTGTATTGAGGAGCTCATGCAACTTGTACTTCTTACCCACGGGGTAGTTTTTTAGCTAGCAGCAACTATACTTTTACTTAAAGGAATATAGGAGGACTTTCTACTTCCAGGTGGATCATCAAGACTATTGGTCCTCCCAATTTCAATCATTCTGGTGATACTGCTCGTCAAATAAGACCCGAGTTTTGTTCAAAAAGTGGCTAGGGTGTTTTTTCCTAAATTTTTTGAAAATCCTTCTATATACCTTTAAGATTAATTTTACCCACTTTAGAATTCACTTTAATCGCTCCTGATAGCTGTACTATAGACTAGTGGTCCCCAATTCCCGGTCCGCAGACCGGTACCGGGCCGTGGGACATTCGAACCGGGCCGCCAAGGAAAGAATACATAATTTCCGTATTTATTATCCGAGCCTGAACGATCCTTTTATTTTGAAAAATGACCGGATTCTCTTTTTCCGTCTTGGTCACGTGACACGGTAGCGCTGAAATGTAAATAAATATTCTCAAGAGGCTTGTGCAGCACAAAGGCTCATGATGAAGTTTTACAAATACGACTAAAGAAGAATCATGCATCTGTGAGTGCTTTAAGAAGAGTTAAGAGCCGAGACAAGAACAGAGGCAAGAGCGGGTTTAAGCTAAAATCACGATGAGCAGAGGAGCCAGGACCAACACAGTGCCCCCTGGACATGAGCCTCACTGTGGCGCCGTCCTGCCTCCTAGTCCTGCCCCTAGTCCTGCCCCTAGTCCTGCCTCCTAGTCCTGCCCCTAGTCCTGCCCCTAGTCCTGCGGTCGGCAGGAATCGTCAGAATCGGGACGAAACCCGAAGTAACAATCCTGCTTTCGAATTAGTTTTAGACTAATAAGTCCTTAAGTGGTGACTGGTTAAGTTTTAGTCGTCTGAGTAAGATGGTTAAGGTTAGGGTTAAGGGCGGGTTGGGGTTATTTTATGGGAATGGCTGGTTATTGGTTAATATATACAGTCTATGGTTAAGTTTAGGCATAAATAGGTAGTTTGTTGTATTTAAGTGTTGTTGGAACTTGTTGACATAGTAGTTGGACTAATGCTCGGAACCGGGTCAGAACTTAATATTTAGAGTCTATGATCAGAACATCGATGGTGGCCGTGTTGCAGATTCTGCCTCGTTCTCATTACTGTCAGTGTGGAGATTACAGTTTATGGGAGAAAGTTACGTATTGTGCACGTGTGTCATGCTGTTGTTTGCAAACTACAGCAATCTGCCTCCTGTTGTTTTAACACTGCCTGTCTGCTTGAGGGGGGTGTTGGGTGGGGAGGGGGTTGGGGGAGTGGGGGAGGAGGGTTTGCTTGTTGGTTCTATGACGTATGTTTTGGCAAAGGTGAACTCTAAACAGTGTCTGATGATGACCTCTCATTTTATGTGTAGAAACGAATAGTTCTTGTGTATTATAGCTAGAAGGTAATGTTAAGATTATTGCCATTTTATTTAATTGATTGTGTCGGGATGTGAGCTTTCTGAAAGAACCGACAGGGAAAGAAAGTGGGAAAATAATTCAGATTGTACAGCATATGGACTGCAGCAGTAATAGAGCAGAAAGTGATAATGTTTAGATGGAATGTAGATAACATAAAATGTTTAAGATTTTCATCAAATCACTCTTGATCCTAATTTAACACAAATTATATCAAATATTAAATTACAACAGCTGGTTTAGCCTTTGCTTTAAGTCCAGTGTCTTTGCACCTCACATCTGTTCATTACACCCCCTGTCACGATACAATAAATAACAAGAAAGAGAAGCCTCGAATTGCTCAGCTCTTTGTAAAATTGTAAAACTCATTACCAACCATCGCCACTAATACTTGATAAGGCCTAATGTACTTAAGCCTTGTCGAGTAATGTTGTATATCTGCATAGTGTTTTACATTTACCATATGTTTGATAATTGAACCTCAGTTCGGATGACTTTCCATAGCATTGTGCGAATATGTTTATGGCCACTACTACTGCTTTGGAGTACAGTAACTTAATCTTCTGAATGGCTGTTATATCTGGGTGCTCATGTGGGCAGTGTGACTGGATTTCTTACCGGTAGATTGGTTGTCAGTTCATAGTCATATTCCCCATTCTCTGTGTCATAATCCAAATCTGTTTGGCGGGAAAATCTTGGGTTGGCCACTGCTGCTTTGAGGACAAGAAGTCCTAACAACAACCGTGCAAGCATCCTCATAGTCCACCTTGAACCAGTAAAGAAATATAATTAAACAAATAATTTGTGCTTTACATCTGTGGAACAGTAGGGTCAAGGTCATAACATAGATGTAGATTCAAATGTGTTGAGTTTGGGTGAAAAATGTAATCAACACTGTCATATATAGGCCTTTTTCAGCTGAACTGCATGACATCAACAGTGTCTGAATTCATTACTATGGTGCAGACAGCTGTGGACAGTTAAATATGAGGGCCTCCTTCTTGCTGCCAAAGGCCCACTGTGAATCAGTTCTGCTTTGGTCAAAGGTCAATAATAAGAACTGATCTGATAAAAATCTTGAAGTTTTCCATGTTCTTATTTAGCTATGGTTTAAAGCAATTAAATGGTCTGTATGGTCATTTCCAACCCCGTTGTTGTATAATCACCAATCAATACAAATATTTTTGATGCCCAAGTGATTTTCCTTAGATGGAAGATGACAGCTCTGAGGTTAGCCATAGAGATGTTGGAGCTCACGGTTGCATGGAGAGAGTGAGATTTGCTGGTACGTTGTAACCAGGGAGCGAGGATTGCTAACGCAACCCCTACACTTTCACAGAGACCCTTTATGAGGACCGGCCAGTGCCTGTCTCAGCACTCAAACTCCAAATTCCACCGAGGTTTGTGGACAGGATGGCAGTGAGTTACAGCTGCAAGGAAAAGCTTCTTTGAGCAGCACGGAGCTCAAACACAAACATAGACACACACTGGCAGAGACACCTCACAGATGTATGCTCTGTTTGGACACACCTATCATTCACACACAAAATAAGAAAAACCTCCACTTCTATATTTGGCAGTGGTATACAATAAAAATGAATCTTTACACACAATTGCCATGTCATCTTTGTTGGTATGCAGATATTAGAATTTAACATCATGTCAGACATATTTTAAAGTATAAAAGGTAGTATTACTACTATGAAATAAACCGTATCTTCAGACAGAGGTGTGCTTTAGCTCAGTGTACAGTGGAAACTTGTGTATATGTGGATGAGTGTAGCCTTCAGACTAGCTCTGTGTTATGCTTGGCTTACCAGGGCATTCCTGATATCTGCTGATTCTACCCCATTCCCTTTACCACTCTCAAACCAGGGGACTGTCCCATGGGTATGTTTTGTACATATATTTGTATCGAAATGATAGACAATGACATATTTACAAAATGAGACATCTGGCTGTAAAAATATGTATTTCAGTTCTTTGCTTTTTTGTAATATTTATTGAGGCCTAAAAAAATCAATTAAAAATGGACACATATCTACTTGTTTAATCCTGTAATCTTTTCACTACCCAATTGGGCAAGTTACCATGCACACTCTCAATATCTGTTTTTTGGGAGGTCACCTGAGCCAGGTTATTTTTGACTTAACTATTGAATCAGAATGAAGATATCTATGAAGGCTTACCTCTGTCTCTCGCTTTCCCGAATGGTCCCTACAGCCGTGATGGAGATGCTGAGGGCTCCGGGACTTGGCCAATGATGGTGGGTTGTGCAGGGAGCCCACAAGAGGGAGGGCGTGTATGGGCTGAGACGTCAAGGTGTGTAGGTCTATGGCTGACCCGAGTGCCCTGCCTCTCATGTGTGACTGTAGGCACTGAGACCGGCTGGACCCGAGCACATCACTTTTGGTCACTCTTGCCCCCACCCCAAAGTCTTCAGCAATGTGCACAAACCAGTACAAGTCTCAAGAATTTAAGATGTAGAAAAGGACCCCCATTAGCCTAATACCTTATTATGCTTTACAAGAGGAGCTTTTATTTTTGTAAGACTCATTCAGAGTAAAATATCTGTACTTCTTTTCCTGAGGTGAACCTCTGGCATGTGTTACTTTCATGTGTAGGGGGGATCTACAGGGGCTGCTGCACAATGGGACCACTGTGAGAGCTTCTGTTAGCACAGTCTTGAGAGGAAGTCCCAGTTTGGTTGAACTTGACATCTCATCGCCCTATCCCTCAGTAAATGGATGCTCCTAACTGATCTGAGTTCACTTGCAAGTGAGACCCAAGACATATAATGTATTCTTTAATGATGGAGCTTTGTGTTTCTATGAATGAACACTGTCAAAACTCGAGCCTTGGTGCTGCTCTCCCGGCGTAGTAACCTAAGATCTTTTGATGTAGGCAGAGACAAATGTCCAGTGTGACTGGCAAAAATACTCTGCACCTGTAGCAACCTGGGTCAGCTATGTGCTTTATACTTCTAACCATTTTTTATACTAGTATAGACAATTGGCCTGAAACTAGAGCTGAGCTTTGGCTGAGGTGGAATGTAATGACTGTGTAACTGTTGAACATAAATTACAGTAATAAATAATCAAAATATATGTTTCAACTTTAAACACATTTTATTGAACTCCTTTAAAATGTACAGACAAAATTATTTACGTGTAAAAATGTTTACATAGAAAATAGTCATATTCATTGTAGCTACATAAAAACAAAGAAATTAAAGTGTATTGATGTTTCTTGAGAAATAAGAGCATGCAACAACATATTACCCTTAGGGTCTTACCATCCACGTACTATCTACACACACATAAGGCACCGCCAAGAGTTGATGGATTGTAATGAGACATAGTTCTTATGAGTGTCATTTTAGATGATGATTGATGAGAGGAGCCGGAAGCATTGGATGATATCACTGGGAATGGGTGGTTTGATCTCATTGCCATCAAGTCTGAGATATCGTAGACGAGGTCCACTTTCGTTTGTGTTGTCCATTTCATCTGCAGAGTCTGGACACACACTAGATCCACTCACAGCTGAAAAAAAGAACATATAGATGTGTGAACAAAGGCAGCTTTTGTACTATTATACTGTATGTTCTAAATGTAAAATTAGATAACATTGTATAGAGCTCATGCAAGTTTCAAGCTTACTTGAGATCATATTGTGGTCCAGGTACAGGTGTTCAAGACCAGACGGGATGAGTGGCATTTCGGTTAGCTGGTTGTGGGACAGTTGTAGGTCCAAAATGCTTGAAACATTAAAGACATCTTTTGGAATTCCGCTGCTGGCGAGCTTGTTGTAGTTGAGCCTGATAAATGTCACCTTCGGCAGACCTTTGAAGTACCCTTCTGGGATCTTATCAATGTTGTTGCCATCCAAGAAGAGTTGAGTTGTGGTGGCTGGCAGTCCAATAGGCATACTGTTCAGTTGATTTTTGGCAAGGTTGATTTGCACCAAGTTGCTTAGACCCTTAAGACTAACTTCTGTGACTGCGTCGTCCATCAGCTTGTTGTTCTGAAGATCCAGGAGGTTGAGTTTGTTCAGACCAGAGAACACACCAGCAGGGATCTTGGAAATACGGTTGCGAGACAGGCGTAGATGTTCCAAGGTCGGTGGTAGTGGAGAAGGCACAGAGGACAGCAGGTTTTCATCCATGTACAGATGTGCCAGCTGAGACATTGTACTCAGCGCTCCCTGCTCTACTCCATTGCTTGTGATTTTGTTTCGGTTGAGGTTGAGCCAACGTAGCTGTGTTGCATTACGTAGAGCATCAGCAGAGAGTACTTCAATGTTATTATTCTGGAGGTAAAGGTACCATGTGTGCGCAGGGATATTTGGAATATAGTTTAGGCCTTTGCCATCGCAGTAGACTGCTCGAGGGAAATCCTGTGGGCAGCGACACTCTTTGGGACAGGCCTGAAGCTGGGCCATTATTTCCTCATAGGACATATCTTGGCCAAAGACTGGTCCAAACAAACATAGGATGAAGAAGACTATTATGGTAACCTCCATGTTGTTCATTTGTCTGAAAGGGAAAAAATAAGCATATTTTAAACAAGAAGGAACCCTGAATGTGTGGTCTCAAACTGATAGAAGACTGATGTCAGTGATGTCATGTTGCCAACCTCTTAGGTGAAGTAGGGCAATGATAATCAGCTGATTTGGGACTTGGGAATTGGGTCATGCTGTCTGTCAATAGAGTAGTGACCTGAAGTATGTGTAACTTTTGTACCTATAGAAGCGTGACCTTGGGAAAACTAGAATATCATTAAAAAGTTCATTTAGATATGCAATTCAACTTAAAGTGTGAAAGGCAAAGAAACTTGACATTCCAAGCCTTTGTTTGTTGTAATTTTGATGATTGTGGTTTACAAGCCATATTCAAAATAATTTTAAATATTGGCTGTGAGCCAATGATCAATATTATAAAAAAAGGCCTGATGCTGTAGGGCTGCACGATATGAGTGTTTAGTATTGCGATAACGATATTATTCCGATATTTTTGTCTGTCACCTAAAATTGCAATCTGCATTGAAACGCAAGAGACAAATAACAAAGAATAAGCACAACATGAATGACATTCAAATGCATATATTCATACTTTTTTGTTTGTTTGTTGTATTTGTTGAATGTTGATGTGTCTGGCTGTTTTTTTGTGTTTTAATAAAGAAAAATAATAAAAATAAAAGCACTTTTTTTTTTGAATTGTGCATATTTTCAATATGGATATTGCACGCACCAATATCGCAATAACAATATTTTTTTTATATATTGTGCAGCCCTATTGACAAGTTTGTGTTACGTTAATTTCAGATTCTGAATTGAATTACAGACATGAATGGGCTTTTTATATTCACATTTTCCGAGTTTCACCTGCATGCAAAAACTATACTTTCTAAACTAACATATGAGACTGGTCGAACTAGTTGAAACACCCCAAAACATGTGTCGTTAATTATTTTTAATGGGTGAAGGCATTTCAAAGATTAACCCCAAGTTAGTTTTTGCAAGTTAGTTTCCCAGACATCCAAGAGCTGAACAACTACAGAAAAAAGTGCCATGACTAACATACCTTTTTCCGACGAATGAGTTAGATCTTTTCTTTAGAATGACAAGATTACACGCGTTGTCTCAAAAGCTCTGATATTCTGTCTCCACCACTATTTATACCCCCGGCTTTCATTCAGAGTGTGCCATCCTGTCACTACTGATGACACCAAAGCTGCTCTTGGCCAATTAGGTTGGACAAGATGAATGGTTAATGTACCTTGGCGTTGGACAGTGTTTTAATCCTTAGACCATGGCCTACTTGACCACATGCTACTCCTAATCTTGTCTAACACATCTCACAAGTTCCATCTGTGCTGACCTGTGAGCTATTTTACATCATGGTTGCTAATAGTGCAAAAAAAGAAAACAGGTGACCCTTGCAAGCTCGGAGGCTGATCTCAAAATTCCAATTAATTTTTGGCTCAAGGTTATCTCCCCTTCTTTATCATATACAGGGTTTGGAATTTGTTTTGTTGGAGTGATATCATATGCATTGATTAAACCAGTGTCCATACTTTTCTCTCATTTAGTCGAGCATGCATTTAGGCTGGTCTCAAGGTAAAGTGTGTCCATGACCTTTTTATACGAGACTGCACTCAATACCAGTGATGACGGAAGTCTCACAAAGTCTCTTATGTGTAGCAGGATAATCCCAGCCCAGTTGTGTGAGGATAGAGGAATCAATTATCCCTGATGAGCCAGACAAGCCTTTTATAGGTCTGTTCATCTGTGCCAAGATCACAAGCATCCGCAAACAACATGTGCAGTCTTCATCAATCTTAAGAAGCATTGAACTGTTATGCAGAATCCACAACAGTGAACCACCAAATTAACACGAGGCTATCAATCATATCTAGATGAAGTTGCCACAATATCTCAGAATGTATTTTGGTTTATTTAGCATGAATCATTGTATATATATTTATTAATCAAACTGCTGAATAATGTTAATGTTCTGTATTTCAGTAGTGATTGCTAATATACACTGACATTTAAGTATATGATATTGTATGTTTGTTATTCACTACTAATGAACTTAAAAGATTTTACTTCTACTGCTTTTTTGCCATCAGCCAAGGTCATGCGTACTGCCTTGTGAATTTACTGTAAAGTTCATTAATGTACACTGTCTCTATCAAATAAAATAACAACTGGACAACAATTAAAGCCTAATTTGTCAAAACCTGACCACTTATGTAAATTAAATATCTTGAGCTTAACCTTTAGAGACATGAAGGTAAGAAATACTCTCACCTCTTTAGTTGTATCCAGCAAACAGGGGTAGTTTGTGTGTTCTCTCCTCCACTATCTCCCAATCCCAGTGTGTGACACCGCAGTCCTCCTCTGGATCCACGGTCCACTATGGTGTTTCTTCTCGGTGGGAGGATGACTGTGACCCAGGCCCTTGTGTTCTCTTCTGCCCAGCTCTTTTTGTTTTGATGCTTCTTTCTGTCTGGTCCCCTTTGCAGAAGAAAGTCACCAGCTGGAGCTACAGTAACAGGCAGTTTCACCAGCCCCCATAAACCATTTGCTCCAGAGGGGAAGATGGCTCAGAGGGTTGAGTGTTTGAAGCTTTTATGGGTCATTTTGACTTGTAGGCCTAAAGGGTGTCAGGTGTGGCGGAAGATTGGCTTTAAGGGCTTTCACCCTGTTGCATTCTGTAATTTCACCCTCATGATGTTTTTTTGCAGAAAACTGAAAATTTTGCAACACATATAATAAAGGAATCAAATTTATATAAATATTTGTTGAAACATGATTTGACAGCTGTGTTTCAGGACGAGCAGGGCAAAGGCTGAGTGGATTGTTATGATTTCAAGGGCAAAAGCCTCAAATGCTTTCAGCAACATAATTTAGGCGTAATTAGCCGAGTATCTTTGTGTCTCCCGGCACTGACATTTGTTTTTATGGCTGTATGTTCAGGGTAAAAAAGTTAACACTTCAATGCACCAAGACATTCTGACATTTGGCCATCAGCTGATGTGCCTCTGGCCGTGTACAGCGAGCTATTGCCCAGACTGGTTTTAAATAAAAGAGACTTTGGTATTATTTAGGATTTGGTAAAATAACAGAGGTATTTTAATACAAGACTGGCAGACAACACGTTTATTTCATATATCTTGTTTCATGTCTTGAAGTGTAAAGTACCCAAAGTATTTCTTCACTGTAGTACATAAACCTGTTCTACTTAAACCTAGATCCAAGTGAGACAAATGTGGCATCACCTGCATGTGCAAGCCAGATCGTGTCAGACATCTAAAGCCAAGCAGGGCAGGGATTAGTTAGTACTGTGATGGGAGACCTTTGGGAACACCAGGTGCCACTGTGGGGTGGCTACGGGGCTGTGTCCTGGTTGTCAGTCTGTCCTTGGGCAGCTGTGGCAACAGTAGTACTTTATAGTACTATGGAGAGTCTTTGAGTGTCCAAAAAAAGCTCTATATAAATCTGATCCATTACTATCCGCACTTTAATAGATACTTTGTAATTTTCCACAGGCATACGCCCTTTGATTGTATTCATTTTCTTTGGGCGTTTAAGCCTCACAGTAAATAAGTACTTCAGAACTCTTTTCAAACCCCAAGAGAGGAAACTCTGGCTTTTAGTGGTGATAGTTATTCAACACTTATGTGTTTATTCTCATTATATGATGAAAATCAGTCATTTGAAACTTGTCTAATGTATTTATTTTTACATATATTATTTGTTAATATTCAAGTGTTTATGTGTGATGGATACTATGAGTGAATAATGCAAATACAAACAAAGGGTTTATTTTACACTATAATTGTCTACTATGAACAGTATTCATAAAGACTGCGTTTTTAAGTTAAAAAAACATTTGTCCGATATCCTCTACCCTTCTGGCCACTGTCACTCACACACTCTTGGAGTCAAAGTGTTTCCTTAGGACACACTACATTATGCGCCTGGCTCAGAGCTGGAACAGACCTGCTGACTTTTGGTTTGTGGTAAAACCTCTCAAACCACAAATGCTTTTTCCAAACCATAAAAAAAAAAAAAAAATCTTCCACATGACTAAACACACAGACCAACAGGGGTTTATTTATTTATGGATAAAAGTTGGACACAATGGAAATGGACGCACACATATACGGTATTGTGTTTCTAGCTCCTTCAACAATCCCTCGAAGTGTTTTAAGCAAAAATGCAAAAGCAGCATAAAAGTACCAGGCTGATTTTGAAACCATGCAAGCAACTTTACACACAAAGTCATTATTGGGAACATGAAGTAAAAATGTTGTAGACATTTTATGTACATCTATAGATTTACCATTTTAACGCTATTTTAATTTAAATGAGAATATAAGCATTAGCAAGAATATAAGCATTTGTAAGGTCACTCAGTACCAGTAATCAGTATTGCTTCTTTAATTTGTGTTTGTATACGAACATCAGGATGCAGTCCTTCTTGCAGATCCTTTGCACAGCAATGGATTATGTGTATAGATGCAAAACATGTAAACAAAGCAACAATAACAACAACTCAAAACACACATCAGGGACAGTGTATTAACTGTCTAACTCATGGAATGCTTAAAGTATGTGATTTTTTTTTGCAATATACAAACAACATAAAACTAAAATTTTGTAAAGTTACATTACTTTTGTCTGTTCGTATTGTCTGCAAATATCGTTGTGTAAAAACGTTTTATCTAAAAGTAAAACTCAGACTTGGCCGTTGGGTCATAGCTTTATGGTACTATCACTCAAACATGATGTCGGAGGCCTGGCGCAGACAGTTGGAGGACTCTGGGGGCATGTTGCCGTGGGTGATGTTGTTAGCATCCAGGCGCAGATGCTTCAGACGTGAATAGTTAAGGGGAGACACATGCTTGCAAAAGCTGGTCAAGTCAAACTCTGAAAATGAAAAAGTTCAATTAGTTAGTGTTGATAGCGACCATAGTCATGAAATGAACCACTCACTGTTGATCTCATTTGCCTGCAGATACAGCTGCTCCAGGCCCTCGTTGATCTCAGGAATGGACTGCAGTTTGTTGAAGGACAGGTCCAGTTCCACCAGAGATGTGACGTTGAAGACTCCAGCGGGAAGGCCTGAGTCCTGGAGCTTATTGTGGGACAACCGCAGATACTGCAGAGAAGGCAGCTTGTTGAGGTACCCTGCTCCAACACTGTCAATCTCATTGTAGTCAGCGTAGAGCATTTCCAGTGAACTGGGCACTCCGGCAGGAAGTTTCCTCAGCTTATTGTGGCTCACATCAATGGACAGCAGCTTCTTTGCTCCTTTAAATGCTCCTGAAATACCTTCTGAGGTGAGCTCATTGTGCTGAAGGTTTACTGATGTCAAATTCTCCTTGTCTGTCAAAAGTCCACTTGGAAATTTGGTCAGCTTGTTATGCATCATCTTCAGCTCATCCAGAGATTTTGAGGGAGGAATGATGGGTTCAGTGATTTGATTGTGGTTAAAGAACAGCTTCTCCAGAGCTGTAAGCTTATCAATAGTTCCCTTCTCTATTTTAGAATTAGTTAGGTTGTTATTGTCCAGTATCAGCCAACGCAGGGTGTCTGTGACATTATCAAAGACTCCTGCCTTTATTTCTTCGATTCCGTTGTTTTGAAGGTACAAGTATTGAATCCCTGTTGGAACTATCGGAACAAACTTTAGGTTGCGGCTGTCACAGTACATGGCACTGCGGAAGTTTGTAGGACAATCACATTCTTGGTTACACTTGGGACTGGGAGGCTCAACTTGTGCAGCAGGCTGGTATTCATAATCATAATATTGGCAAACAGCCATGCCGACCAATATGGCCAGGAGAGGAACACGAAGCGATAGCATGACTCCTGGGGATAGAAAACTAGCAACAAAATAAAAACAAGAGTTAGGACCTGATGCAGGCTATAAAAAAAAACATTTCAAATGCTCCAGAAATTTGAATAGACATGACAGTGAAGGATTGTTGTCTGCTGTCCATACACTTTTAACCTAATTGCTTACACATCTTAAAATAAAGGTAATTAAAATGTTTTTTGTAGTGACATTTTGGTGACCAGAAGTTTCTATTTACCCCAGAAAGCGATGAAACGCTCA
Source organism: Knipowitschia caucasica (assembly GCA_964034765.1). NCBI lineage: Eukaryota > Metazoa > Chordata > Actinopteri > Gobiiformes > Gobiidae > Knipowitschia > Knipowitschia caucasica. The sequence goes on from OZ035823.1 coordinate 20,449,542, forward strand.
GTTACATCACTTTGTCCCAGCAGATGTATCCAATATCATGGATTTGTCTTTTTAGGACGTGATTTTGTTGTTGTTGCTAATTTCATACTCACACAAACTAATGATAATAGTACATAACAATGTATGGACATTAGCCTTGACTATAATCTGCTGTGTTTACATTAATGTTTTTCTTTTTATAATGTCTGTATCACTTTTGCAATCCAATGAATAATACCAAAATACATACATGCAGAAAGTGTAAAGTGACTCTGAGAATCTGCATAAGCGCTGTAATAATGAATCATTGTTATTTTAATATTAACCCCACCCCAACCCGGATATGCCCTGTTTGTTTTTAATAATCTGGTCCCCCTAGACTAAAAATAAATAATTATTTATTACTATTACCATACATTATCTTTATTTTCTCCTTAGCATTCACATACAATTTTAATTCATGCCAAAGTTTTTCCGTGGTTACAACACATAATTGGAACATGTGTGCTTGGTCAGGTCTACAGAAAGCATACATGCTACTCGCAGATCAATCAAAGCAGAATTCAAACACTTTTAAATAAATTCCTTACCTATTCGTTTGTCTCTTGGTGTGCACAGGGTGGAAGGCCAGTAGAAAAGAAAACTGGAGTTCAAAAGCTCAAAATCTCTTGAGAAAAACACGAGGGAGAGGAGAAGGGGGAGGAGAGAGAGGTCTGATGGAGAGACAGAAGGAAAAATTCAGTTTATGGAATGGATCAGATGCTGATGACATCTTTAATCGTTTAACATGTCGTCATGTCTGGATACAAACTTTAAGTCCAAAGAATGGTTATGTGACTGAGGTGTTGGATACCTCTTCATGTGGAAACTTTAGTTAAAAGGCCTCTATTGAACCCACTCACTGATCCTAGTAATTAAGGAAAGTAAATAATAATCAAGGATGAATGTGGAAAATCTGATGAGTTGGCATCAGCATCTTGTGCTGCAACATTGGTAAAAGGTTTTTATTCTGTGTAGATGTATCTTGCATACAGTGTGAATCACATCATCTATGACATCTGTTCTGGTGAACCAATTTGAGATCCAAGATAAAGATAAAGATAATGTTTTATACCCAGAATGTGGTATTCCCTGTGTCGTACATCACACTGTCAGAGCTGCTGGGATGGGACACCTGGACCTGGTCGGTCACACTTATGTCTGTCAAGCTGGTTCTGACCTCTCTTACAGAAGGGTACATGAGGGTGATACATTATAACTTGTAAAAGGATGTTTAATACTATTAGGAAAGACAATTCTTTGAATGTTAGTTGTCTCACTACAAACTAAATATTACCCAAATGTTTTGGGCAGGGAAGACCAATCAGAGGGCCACAATTGTGGGGGCCAGACCCATTTTAATGCAGTTACCACTTGATAGAATGTCAGTAACACATGTTTTCTATAGTCTAGCATAAACATGTTCTATATTTTTTTGGTCTATGATAAAGATTCAAACTATTTCCACTTTTCTAGAGGAGCCACAGTGGAGCACCGAGCAGCAGTGCAAAGGGCTTAATTCTATAAACAGTGGGGAATAGAAACCGAATATGTCCCCAGCTGGGCATTTCCCAGTTCTTGTTAGGGGTATCCGTGATTGATTCAAAATTAAAAATTGCTTCATGGGTTGATGGATCCAGGACACTTTCTATGTAGCGATTGTACAAATTGTTGTCCTCTATTTCTAAGTTTCAGGGCTCTAACTTGTTCCTGTTTTTTAAAATTATTTCATGTAAATTGTTCAAATTCAATGCTCGTTTTTGAGTCTATTTACTCTGAACATTTAAAGGACATGAACCCAAGGGCTTTTTTGTTTGTCCTCAATGCAGATGCTTTAGTCTGGGCCTGGGTTTAGTTGGTGTTAGAGATTCCGTTCTTTTAGCAAGTTCTCCCGGACACCAGCTCACAAAGGCTCCAAGAACTGGTTCGCTCTATTTTGATTATTCCTTGCAGCACTGATTCCAAGTTTCCAACATGAAACCCAGGACCTTCTTGCAGTGAAGCACAAGTGCTAACCACTGATACACTGTGATGTACACTATTCTGAAATTATATATGTTTTATGCTTGTGTTATTGTCATTTTAAAGTATACTGTCTTTGTGCAAGGTCAGACCAGCTTTTCTTAAACTGTGCTGTATGTACTAGAAGAATCCAAATCACAAACCTTCAGTGGATGAATCCTCATTTAGAAATTGAAACGGTTTAATGTGATAGAAGACCTACCAGTGGATTTTACATTTATTGTGGAGGACCTTGTTTAAAAATTCGTCACATTTAAACTGACTGAAATAATCTTTAATGCAGTGCAGGCTCTACAATGTTACTACAGTACTTACACATGCTTATACACAACATTCTTTATAAATCATATTAGAACCAGGCCTAATTACTGTATTGACTTATTGTTAAAAAAAATAATATTTGGAACAATATGTTTCAATATTTCAGTTTTTATTCCTTTTGAACACTGTCAGAATTGAGTTGTAAGGAGTAAAATATGTCACTAAAATTACTAATAAAGTGGTTTTGTATGCTAGAGATTTTTTATAATGCAGTGCCCTGAAAACACACACACACACACACACACACACACACACACACACACACACACACACACACACACACACACACACACACACACACACACACACACCGTGTCTGTGGCAGGATCATGTTATTTTGGGACACACTGGCACAGACACATGTAGGCTTATTAACTCCTGAGACAGGCTCTTCTGTTGCCTGCATGCTGTGGCCATGTGATCCCTCACCGCATGTCTCATGGGCTTCCATGTGCTCCAGATTAAATATATAAACAGTACTACACGGACGCCATATCAACGTTGTAGGTTTTGTGGACACCTATTGCTGTGAATTTTTTAAAAGATTTTGCATGGACAGAAATAAAGAAAGTTTAGCAGCACAAAAGACAACGCAAACTCAGCTTGTATAGAAATGATTTTACAGGCGGTTTTGTCGCCCTTTGGCGTTGCCATGTCACGTTTGAGAGGTTTGGCTGTGTGACCACTATATCTTGCTTTCTCAGCATGTGGGAGAATACACAGTGGACAGAACACACAATCACCACATGGGGGAGACAGATAACTTCATTGACTTGGTGCTACTGGTCAGAGGCACAGACATGCAGACTCCAACTTTTGTTTTCGTTTCAATACTTATTTTTGTATCATTGATGAAATAGTAAGACATGTACAGGGTATATGAGTACTTATTTTACCTAGATATGGTGTTAGGATACTGCAGGTTACAAATGGAAACCTAACATGGAGCCTGGCATTTCACTTACCTATGTTCATCACCACTCCAGTATTATGCTGATTCTCTGCATGTTGAATCGGATATTCAATTCAATGCCTGTGGTTTGGATCATGATTGGGATTTCTAAATATATCATATGTAATATTTTTATCTCATGTTTGACTTATACTGTTTGATTTACAGATGTTATGGCTATTTGATTTATATATGTTTATTTTCTTTATATCATTTTAATTGAAAAGCAACGATGGGAGTTGTTTGTAAATGCCCTATAGCCCTGGAGAAGGTGTAGACATGCTTGAATCTGATGTGAATACACGTATACATGTATCTATGACTTCTCCTGGTCTTTATCTGTGATGCAAACATTATAGCTCCAACTTTGAGCATAGCATTTCAGTACGAGTGCAAAAAGCAGTAGCTATCTGCCTCTTCTTTTGTATGAAAGTAGCTTTCCGATTGAAAAAGGTTGGAGACCCCTGCTATCGACTCTGTCTTGTGTTCAAACATCTGTAGCAGTGATGGGAAACCGAAGGTCAGATAAAAGTCACAATGAGATTGACAGTTTCACAGGTAACTGTGATATTGGAATTCCAGACATTTTTTCTTCACAATAATACTGAATGTCTTGTTGTTTATGGCATTAGAATACACTATACATACATTAATCAATGAACTGCTACTTTTTACATCAATATTTTTATTTTCTTAAAGACACCTTGGTGGGAGCCCCTCCTCTGACAAAAGTGGAACATTATTGAAGATATATTAGTGTGAGCAATGCTAAGTGCTTTTGCCTTCAAGAAATGAGAGATTTGTTTTATACACATACAGCATTTATATACAGCGTCTATACAACATTCACTCCAGGAGGGGTGCTATGGGCACATCTGTCTATAGACCCCATTTTCAAACTCTGAACTGACATTAGAGGAACAACGGGACAAAACCAAACAGACATTAACAGACAGATTTAACAAAGACCAAGTGGAAGTACAAACATGCAAAAACTCTTTAGGCATGGCTTAAAAATGTATATGATTTATAAATGTTTTACCAAACATCATACTTCTATTGCCATAACGGGGGAATGTAAAACAGCAAAAATAACTACAAAAATTATGTTTGAATTTTATCTACATGTGATACAATACAACTCAGATTGTGCAACAACATTCTCAAAATTGTTCATTCTACACAGGAAGATTACATTCGACCAGGAAAGAGATATGAAAGACTCGTCTGCCCTTGATGCCTGCTCTATGGGCCACATAAATTCACTTGCTGTGGGTCCTCCACTCCTTTCCTCATAATTTGTTGTACAGTTAATCACAATTGTGATTTTAGAGCATAGAGTGGTAATTAATCCCTTCAGATTTTTCCGATGGATGTTTTTCCCACAAAAATGAACAAAGTACTTCTTATTCTGTTTACACGTGTGTGGTTACTCACAAAGAATACAACAGAGGAGTCTGTATAATATTTCTAGTTTTATCATTAAACAGCCAAACATTATTAATAACATTTTCTAAAAATGATATGTTTGAAGTGGTTAGTGTTGGTGCTTTTGGTCACTTTTGGTGATATGGTCAAATACGCTCTTTGCACACTCATTTACACTTGCAGAGATCACGACTCTACTTCTTCCTGTAGTTGCCCAGTTGGATGGCTGAGCGGTCAAAGACACATCTGAAGGTGACCGGTTGGATCTCCCAGTAAGACACAGGGTTGCTGAACAGACTGATGCCGGAATACATCGCCTTTTTAGTGTTGAAACCAGTAGGGCAGAAGTCTTCTGTTCCAATAGTAGCAATCTTGTTAGAGTGGAGGTAGACCACCTAGAGGAGAGATTTTCATAATAACAATGTTTAGTCTTTGTGTGAGGTGGCAATAAGGATCATTTTGGTTTCACCAAATAAAGCATAGAAGAACATAATAACAGACGTCTTTAATAAACACTGGGATGATCAGGCCTTCACTGTCGTTGGCCCCAGACAAGCCGCTCCCTATTCTGCGCTCCATTTAATTGTTTTTATCTACATCAAAGAATGATTGAGGCTTATTGATTTTATTCATGTACATTTAATTACATGAAATGTAAATAGATATGAAAAACTCTAAAGACATTGTAAAGTGGCTCAAATTTCAATCGGCTAAAAACCATAAAATGTATGTGTTTTTGACAATGTAATTCACCTTTCAGTAAAACTGCTTTCAGTAATGCTACACGGACTATGTGGTTGTCTGTATTGGTACCATGCTGCATGTACCTGGATGTACTTGTGGTCAGGCAGGCCTGCAGGAACACTGGTCAGGTCATTGTTGTCGAGGTGCAGCTCTCGCAGGTGGGGCGCATTGGCCAGTGTTCCGTTTTCCACTGAGCTGATCGCATTGTAGCTCAGGCCCAGTCTGGAAAATTGGCAAAGACAAACACTGAGTGTTCTTTCCTTTCTGTGCAAGCATTTTATATGAATACACAGCTTTTGAATTATTATTATTGTTAAAATAAATGGTTGTAAACCTACAGTTGTCCCATCTACTAAAACATAATTAAAGTAAGAATTACTTGGCCAGTTGTTTTAGGCCTTTCAGGCTCTCTGCTGTCACTTTAGTGATCTTGTTTCCATCGAGGTGCAGTTCAGACAGAGAGTTAGGCAGACCTGGAATATACAGGGAACAATTTGTCAATGGTGTTGTCTCTTATTGATTCATTATGGATATTTTATGGCCATTACAACCCTTCAGTCCTGTGTACCTTTGGGGATGTCTGTGATGTTTGTATCTGCAATGCGAATGTAAGACACTCGTTTGAGGTCTGCAAATGCATTGGCTTCCACGCCTGCACTCTTCAGGGGATTTGAGCCAAGCTCTGAAAACAACAATGTTATGAAGAGAGAATTACACAAGAAAACGAGGAATGATAAGAACAACCGACATCTAAACACAAAGTCACTTTGTTCTGTGAAACAACTTAGCTAAGTTATGAGTCACTGGTGTTGAGAAACAGAAAGTTTCACAATAGCTGAGAGCTGTGGTTTGGTAAAAGTCTTTTGAATGATATTTGTAGTAACTAAATACTTTGGTACATGCAATGGCAGAGAACATATGGTCACTTCATACCCATGACGATCATGTGGGACATGCCCTGGAAAGAGGCTTTTTTGAATTTGGTGATCTGGTTCTCATGGATCCGCAGTTCCTGCAGGCTTTTGGGCATGTTGGTCGGCACTTCCTTCAGCATGTTCTTGGACAGGTACAGGCGCTGCAGTTTGGTCAGCGGGGTCAAAGCCTTTGCGTGGATCACTGTGATTTTGTTGTTTACCAGAATCAGAGCCTACAATTGAAAATAGAACAAGTTTAATTATTATCTTAGTAATCACAGTTCTACAGCAGGACTTGATTTTCTAACATTTGTACCAGGTGTCAGGTAAGGATGCAACTGTAGCATCTTGACAAGGTATTTGTATAATTTGTACTTTGATTGAGAGCTGATCAGTAGACTTGGGACATTCTTTCCTCATAAACAGACAGTAATATAATAGTGGAAACCGCCCTAGACCATCAGAAAGAGGAATTTATTACAAGTCAAAAACCACCAGTAAGTTGGAGGGCCTGGAGCTGAATAGTTTCCGTGCACCTGGGACCAGTGAATACTTCTATGCCAGAGGGACTTAAAGAAGTAGAAAAAAATGGTAAACTGGAGTCTTGTCTTTCAGCCGGAATGAGCTCTGACTTTATTATTAAATGAGCTGTGAATGGTTTCATACACTTTAAAATGTGGGCAGCTACAGGAGAACAGGTTGCGTAACCACAGAGAGGTTACATAATATGACGGAGAGATGTAAGGAGGAAATTGTCTTACATGTAATCCTTTTAGGTTCTTGAAGTCATTTTCTTTGATTTCTGTTATTTTGTTGTTCTGCAGGTCAAGGAGAGTTGTATCATCTGGAATATCTTCAGGAACTGTCTTCAGACCTAAACGCAAATACATGTACATGTAGCTAAAGCACTTTGGTGGTCACAACATATTCTTGTGTCAAACATCTAAAGAAAATTGGTTAAGTATGGCTTCCCTCTGCATTCTTTATGCCCAGAGATGCGGTGTTTCACTCTGGAACGTTGCATGATTCTATTGTTTTAGAGTCAGAATAATACTGCAGTACATTCTCAAAGTTTAAAGTGATTGTCTGGAGTTTGTCAGAAAAAAGAGAGAGAGGTACATGATTTGAAAAAAACTTTGTTCAGTTTTCATGTAGTTCCAGAGCCTATTGGAGGCTTGATTCGGAGGCTCCGTGAAAACAAACAACTGAGCATGCGCAGCTACGAGCATGCGCAGCTACGAGCATGAGCGCCAATGATTGACAGCATTGTGGATTTTGAGCTATAGCTAAGAGAAGGGAAGGCGGGACTTACCCGTAATATTAGAATTCATAAAATGAACATTTCAGGCCAGGAAGTCAATTTAATACAATTCTTAAAATTTGTAATTCATTTAGAGTTCCAGACTATCACTTTAATGCCATACTCCATCCATGTATGTGATGTAGAAAGAAAGCAATGGCCTTGTTTTACTTTGGTCTATTATTTGATAAAAATGTTACAGTGGAGATTTCAGCAAACTCAATGAATGAGATGAAACATTTTGGTTAGAAGTCAAATGAAAAATTTATGCACTTCAAAATTCCTATCAACCTCAAAGACTCATAACATTTTAGAGAAAGAGACTTAAGACAAGCTTCCTCTTTGCACACTCCATTTACGAAGCTGGTGACGTCGTGGGTCCAGCTCACCCAAACATTTCTGCAGATGGGTTTGCTTTTCTGTCAGCTTTTCCAGTAAGCTTTGCAGCGAACAGTCTTATACCACCACAGCTGTTTGTGGTCAGGTCCTGCACTGCTCCGTATCAAGTATTTCTTCAATACAGCTCAGCTCTCAGAAAGCAAAGAGCCTTTCTATTTGTTTCAGTAATAAAGCACAAAATTTAAATGTAGGATTTTGAATTACAAATATGTGAATCAAGACACATCAGTTGTAGATCAGGTTATATTTCTACTTTTCCTGGCCTGCAACATATTATCAATATGTTTTCATCAATTATCTTCTTATGTCATATATAGACAATAAATCATTCTCCAATAAATCTCATTGATTTACTTGGGAATTTGAAGTTTGATTTGTTGACACATTTACTGGCTGTAGTACCATAGAGAAATAATTGGTCAAGTTGTCAAATCTGATTCCAGTTCTCTCAGATAAAATACGGTCTATAAATGATCAATGTCTTTATGGTGGCACTCAAAGGTCACCAATATTTATTGATTTGTAGTCTTGATTCAAGTTGTTTAATTTCATTATTGTTTCCTTTTTTTCTTCCAAGCCTCGCAGTCTGACTCCTCTGAACTGTCCTGTCTGTTCATGTACACATTCGATCGATACAGATGGGCAACAGATGAGACTTCAAAAGTATTGAGTCAGATGTGGAAAATCCAACACTGGAGATTCATTTCACTGGGGCCAGAGCGTGATGTAATGGAAGAGGTATTTGGCCCTCAGTCTTGTAAATATGAACAATAACAATAAAATATACACCTCATTTTCCTCTGTATTTGGCCAAACTGCTGCCCAGGGTTGGGTTCAGCGGCAGAACCAGTGTGCAGGGAAACCCATTCAATCAGGGGAGATGCACGTATACTTCACACAGAAATGCCCAGAGAGTAGAACCAAGCATCTGTTAGTGAAAACCAAACCTTGCTGATTAATGGCTCTTTAGACCCCATTATCTCATATTACTCATAATATCAACCAATCAATTAACCTTTATTTCAGACTCAAAGAGGGCCATATTGATGCTATGAGTATGGTTTAACTGCAGCCAATCCTTTCTATGTCAGGTTTTCTTCTATGGTCTATAGTGAGAAAATTATATAACAGGACTTTGACAATGTGTGTGCAATGTGTCAAAGTGGGGCCCAACTCTGTCTCAGCAAACGTAAGCAGTATGATCCAAACAGCTGAAGCCATTTTAGTAAACTGTTTTGACTGTTATTGTAAAGACATTGGGCCTCATTCACGAACAGTTCTTAGGAACAGATTTGTACGTAAATCCTACTTACGCGGTTTTTACAAAGAAAGTGGCATTCACAAATATTTCTCGTAACCAGAATTTCTCTTGGGCAAGTACAAATCCTACGAGTCCTCAGGAGCACTCGTACGCATTCTGTGCCAACATGTTCACAGCCGGGGTTGTCCTCTTTGGTGAAGTTGAATAAAAATACAACATTCCAGTGATATGTCCGTCATATCGATGTATGTATTTATTTATTTGTAGTAATCTTTATTAGTAATCTTTATTTATATACCGCCTTTTTCACTGCAGATCTGGCTTACTTTTTAATTCATTTTGAAATGAAATGTGCCAACGCTTTATCAAATACATTGGAAATCTTGCCGTGTATTAGTGACCCCTTCCTATTTATAGGGGGCATTTCTTTATCCACGGGCCACAGAACAACGGCATATATACTGCTGCTGCAGGAGGTTACTGGGTCCGCGCTGAGTCTCTGCGCTGGTCTCTCCTATGGATCTATACGGGTCTGCACTGGTCTCTCCCATGGATCTATACGGGTCTGCACTGGTCTCTCCTATGGATCTATACGGGTCTGCACTGGTCTCTCCTATGGATCTATACGGGTCTGCACTGGTCTCTCCTATGGATCTATACGGGTCTGCACTGGTCTCTCCTATGGATCTATACTGGTCTGCACTGGTCTCTCCCATATACGGGTCTGCACTGGTCTCTCTCCATACGGGTCCGTGCTGCATGCTCCTGGATCCATACGGGTCCGCGCTGGTCTCTCAAGTCTGGTCTATGCGGTCTCGCTTCGGTCCGCGCTGGTCTCTGCGCACCGGTCTCTCCAGTCAGGTCACTCCAGTCTATGCGGTCTCTCCTATAGGTCCGCGCTGGTTTCTGTGTGCTGGTCACTCCAGTCTCTCCTCGGGTCTACATTGGTCTCAGCGCTGGTCCGCGCTGGATCTCCTCCCAGGGTCCAAAATATTTTGAGATTAATCTCAAAACATTTTGAGATTCATCTTTAAAATAATACATAATATATTTTTAAATTAAGCTCATAAGATTTTGAGATTAATCTCATCATATTCTTAGATTAATCTCATAATTTTGCTAGTTCGACTTTATTATCATAATATTTCGCCTTTTAAGTCAACATTTTATAACTTTATTCTCAGTCTGGTAAAGGAAGAAAAAAGGGTGACTATTTTGCTCCGTGTAACTCTGCTTTAGGCCTGTTGCTGTTTCCTCTGCCGTCTGCACACGGCCCTGCAGTCCCTTATATGGGCATTAATGGGCGGTTACTTATGCTAAGTACCTATGCTAATGAAGCACCTGGCACGCGCGCTGTATTTACGAGGAAATGGGATTCATCAATCTGAGAGAACAGCTGCGAACAATTCAGCGGCTTACGAGTGCGTTGATGAATCCCACGTGGGGACTTCTTAGAAATCTACTTAAGGACAACTTGAGAAGAAAGTTGAGTAGTTTCTTACGAAGTTATTCGTGAATGAGGCCCATTGTCAGTTGACCTAGTGAGTCAGCGGTGTCACAATACACATTTCAAACTCAATAGATCTTGATGCTCGTTATCAATTTCAATACCACAATGATGAATTCAATGTTAAATAAAATGTTAAAGGCAGTGTCTAACATGTCCTGGACTGATGCTCCTGTTCACTGGCTAGAACCAGTAACATCTTGCAAGAGCTTCTTTGTTATAACCATATCATTTATTAGTGTATATCATATGGTATCATGGTACGTATCAAATCACCAGATACAAGGTAAAGCACACTCCTATTGATAATAATGATTTGTGTTATTAAGGAGGATTATACAATCAAGCAGACACTGTGCTATTTTCTTAGAAAGGATCATTATGAAATCATTATCAAATGACATATTCTAGTTATTGTTTAAATGCTATATGTTCTTTTGATGTTAGATTGTACTTTGTCAGCTGTAATTTTTTTGTCTTACCCAGGTCAGAGCACTGGATCACCCTCAGGTGGCACTGGCATCTGAAAGGACACTTTGGACCTGCAGTCATCACAGGGTTGTTCACACTTTCGGTTACAGGCCCCAGATCACCGGAGCCGGGTTCGTCCTCCATCATGAAGTCTAAGAATCCCGACTGACGGAAAGGAAGGGCCCAGCAGGCTGAGACCAGCAGCATGGAGAGACAGACCGACCTCATGATGCCACTGCCGAGAGGCCTACAGGAGCAAAGGTAAAGATGTATTCTCTGAGGTTTACACAGTTATCCTGAAATATGACCCAGACAATGCCATTTTAAAGGAGCTAAAGGGGTAAAGGTGAATGATGCCAAAGTTAAAGAGGTGAAGAGAGCATAGGTTTACAGAGGTGGTTTATATGGCCTAAAGGTTTTTTGTGATGCTATTTAAATGGCCACATAGGACTTATGTCTACACATATAATTATTATTCTTTCCCCTTTCAAAGTTTTTTACAGTGATACTTACCTTTTTAAGAGTTCATTCTCAATCTTTCACTTCAACCAAATATTTATATTTTGTTTTGCTTGTAGCAACACATTGCTACAAGCTGCTGCTGTAGCAACAGGTACCGCCACAAGATGCCAAACTGACGCAAAACCTGGATTTAACATAAAATGATGTAAATTTGAACTGATCAAAAGGTATTTATTTTCACAATGTTGTATCTGTGAGGAAATATTCAGTTACTCATGCACAGTGCACCACTACCTACATCAATAATATAGTGTAAATAAAACATGAAAGACATTCAGGAAAGAAATTACAATAATTTGTGTTTAATGCTCCATTTAGTTTGTGTTGACTTTACTTGTATGCCTTGAATGTTTTCTTCACTACTGTACATATGACGTATTTATCACAATTACTGTAGTAAATTATCTATATTATTTATCTTGATGGTGGAGTAAAGTGACAGTAGAATAAACGTTATAGTCTGAATATACAGTTGGAGACGATACATTTGGGTTAAGTCAGGTCATGGGATCTCTGCAAAGCTACAGACAGCATAATTATAGTTCTCATTTCCATTGTAGCTACTGCTTTGACACACAGTCAGCGAGGTCCTGCGGTTACAGTGTGTGCAGTTACAGTACTCCCTGCTAAGTGATCTTCATTCAGCTGGGCTTTGTGTATTTTTTATTTAAAATAATAATTACTAAACGTTTTGCTTTTTTAAAATACAACTAAGAATATGGCAGCATCACCTTCCAGAACCAATAATTATTTGCATTGTAAAACACATTTCTTTTGTGGCTCAAGGATGTCAGGATATTAGAACTTTTCTGAGCAATCATTCTCAGGTGCAGGGCCGTACAGAATGATGAGTATGATGAGTACTTTCATAACATGGATATGAAAGCACTGCACTGTGGGGGTTTCTTTGAACTGTAAGATGCAATATAGATAACATGTGTTATTATTATCATGAATTCATTTGACCTAAATAAGTCAAATTCATTTGGAGCAACATGTGTGGGAAAATGTGCATGTCTACGTACTTCACGTACAACTTCAGGCCCAGAGGACATTATGTTCCCCTTGTCTTCACCGAATGAGTCATTTTGGCTGTGCTGTATTTCCTTATCGCAGACCAACTTTATACTTAATCCAACAAAAACCTTGTCTGTCTGTATACTTGGCTGGGAGGTCTGTTGGATTGTTCAAAGTGCACACTTAGATGTCTTCAATTGTTTATTTTAAATAAGATGATTGCCAGAGGCAATGAAGCCTTTGGCATAACTTGCATATAAAATAGTTTGTCTGCAAAGCTGCTGTTGCCATTGAAGTCGAAAACCATCACACATTTAGAATAACACCTTGTCTTCATGATCTGACCCATGAATACCAACACATAAACACTTATACAAGACCTCCAATGAGGCGCCATCATTTCTGTTCATAAACACTTCAGTGTCCTTTTAACCTGGGCGGCTGAGTGGTTAGTACTCCTGCTTCTCAGCAAGAGGGTTCTGGGTTCGAATCCCAACCAAATAAACAACAAATAAAATAAATAAAATAAAACCTCTTACTATCCACCAAATGTTGCAGATCCTCGCCTGGTGTTTTGCTCTATAAAATCATTGTCCTAAATGCTTGAGTGATAACCCACACCATTGGAAAGAAACTCTAGTTTGGGATTTCCTACTTGATTATAGTGTCTATTTTCCACAGTGAAAAATACTGCAGTTTTTATATGTAACACAAAAATTGTTTATTTGATAAAACAAAAAAATGTGACATGGATATGTTCCTAGCAAAGCCCTATTTCATACAGTTTTATATTTATCTATTCAAAGTAATTGTTTCACATCTAAACATCTGTGTGAGTTTTCAAAGCACTTGGTCCAACTTCACTTGATAATTCTAAATTATGAGAATAATTTCAAATTGCTATATTTTGGTGCAATAAGTGGATTTAAAATAAATAAATTCAAATCTCTAATTAAGTGTTCAAGTCTCAACATACTACAAGTGAGCAATTGATATTTTATCCCTCACTCTGCTGTCTGTTTATTTTGGCTCTGTGCGAACACAATCATCTTGGCTAACTAGCGATGTAGCTATGCTTGTTATGGATTAGCCCCATGAATCCTCTGTACAGAATATTAAACGCTGGTTCTCTTGTGTTGATGAAAATGCAAGACTAACATTGTCAAGCTAAAACCCTAGAAGGTAATTTAAGGGGGTTTATGTTACCATCTTACAGGTTATGGTGAGTCATAACACCACCAGAATGGTTCTTACAGGAATTAAACAAGAAGACTTAAGGGACTATACGGACAAGAATTATTCCAAATTAGTAGCTGTGTGTGTGAGAATAAAGTGGAATTGACTCTAATGTTTAAGGATACCTGCTGGGTCCTTGGAGCCAGGTCCATTTAAGTTCCCTTAATGTCTGAAGTTAAACCTTTCATGAGCCAATTTAATCCATATTTTGGTCTGACCTAACATAATAGTCTTTTCGGTTTCCTTTGTAACTCAGTGCCTAGTTAAGAAAGTGTCAGAGTGAAAATAGAATTTCAAACATGTCCACCTTTTTAAAAAGTAGTCTGCATTAGTCTTTGTTAGAGTTGACATTTCCTATGATGGTGACCCCCTTTTTGTCCCTCTGCTGTGTCCCTGAGCCCTGTTCTGGCCTCTGTATCACTAATGACTCACAGACAAGAAGCACTGGGAGTCGAATGGCTTTCCATTCCTGCTCTTAATCATACATTTTCTTAATATGTTCCATATTCTGTACAGGAGCTTTTCTCAGCTTTTATTGTTTTCAGTTTTCTTGCCTTCACTAAGCTTCAGTCCTCAGAAAACTTCTATTTCACCTACAACCTAACTGCACCCATTTGTTGGTGACTGTTTTACGGTTACTCCGAAAAGTCTGACTCCAGGTCTAGCATGTTATGTGACCATTTTCAACATTAAAAACAAGAACATTGGGTGCAGTCTGTGATGAATTGCAACTATGCAGAGGCAGGCCTTAGACAGTAAAGTCAATAATCCAGTTTCTATCATTAACCCTATTAATAACTGTCTATTAAAGTTAATATACAAAGGGGAAAATAATAATAACTGAACAGATAACTGATAACTGTTAACAACAACAAATCTAAAACAAGCACAACAACCAGCCTCCACATGACATTAAACATCTCAAAAAATGAAATAGTACAGCTGTGACATGACTGGGATCTGGGAATAACAGGGGATTTTGGAGGCTACACGTGTCTCTGAAAATATGCAAGAACATGGCCAACAAGCAATTCTTTTCCTAATGTTCCTGTAATAAGGAAGTTGACCTCGGTAGTCTTAACAGGAATGCTTTTTTGTTCTACGTGTTCCTCAAAAAGTGAATGGTATAAACTTACATAATTACTTTCTAAGATTTCCCACTGTGGGGCAAATAAAGGTTCTCTTTGTATGCTCCACTTACATAGTTGATATATACATTTTCATTTATTTTTAACAATGTGTTGCTATGTCGATAGATAACAGACAATTTTATGTTCTTTAGATTAGTTTCTGGATTTAGATAATGGATTTCCCTATGAAAGTGAGTATTGTGTTAAAAATCAAGAGAAAATGGCATCAAGAGGAGCATTTTTTAATTCTGCTCTAAATCTTTCCAAATCCATATTGGCTTTATTATTATTGAAATACTGCACTATTTGTCCTCTTTCTGTCCCAGGCTTTAGCTGATTTGTGCTCAAAGAGTTCCAAGTTCTGAAGCTCTGAACAAAATGACTGACAAGCTTCTAGTTCAGGGTTCCTCGACTGATTTCCATTAATTACTTTTCTAACCTGGAGATCTGTTGCCTAGATTAAGAAAAAAGAAACTCTGGGCCATACAGCCTTTCTTCACTAATTTTACTTTTCTTTAAAAAACATTTTTCTTAATGGTTTGTGAAAGGGTTAGCCTAGAAATTATAAGTTACTTTTTTAGGGGTCTTTTATGGATAATAGTTATATGATTAAAGGAGTAGGGCTCTATTTTCAGTCTTTGATCTATAAAGGCTTTTTGTGTTTAATTTACTTTTAAATCTTACTAAATTGTAGTCCTTCAATGTAGCCTTCATTTTTGTGCCTTTTCCTATTCTGGTCACAATGGACATTGTCTCTGTTTTGTTATAAACTCGCCCTGTTGTCTTGGTCCATTCTGCAGCTGAACTCTATTAAGATTTTCCCTGCTGGCAAGATGGATGCAATGAGTTAGCTGGGCTGTGTGGTGGCATGCCGGGAAGCCTTAGACCTCTTTGAAAGAGGAAGCTGTGTCATTACAGGATTAATGGTATGTGTATGCCAGGTACTATTTTTTATGTCCTTCTCAAAGCAAAATGAAGATATTTTTGCCCAGCAGCTGTGAAATACATGTCACATAGGGGAAATTCCTACACAGAGAAAAGCCAGATGCACAAATATAAATGCAGATAAGGGTTAAATGAAAATGGACTTGTGGAATGGAAAGTATGAGGCATGTTGAAAAGCTTTTCATTCAGTCATGACAAACAGTAATGAGACAAGCATAAATAAACTGCCTTTGTTGTGTCAGGCGTTTTTCTCATTTGCCAAACAACCACAATGAAGTAAAGCTTTGCAAATGCTAATCTTTTCCACTTGTTTAAGTTTTGCCTCAATCAACCCCACAACTTTGTGTAAACATGGAAAAATTAAACCTTTATGGAACATAAAGAGAAGGTAAAATCAAAACAATCAACACTTATGACCAGATGAGACCGCAGATGCTCACAAAACCATGTGTTGTTGCGTGGTTGGTTAATAGTGTGAGAAAATTGTCTTACTGGCACATATGGAAGAGACAGCATCCACTGCATTGCTACCACACCCCCTTTTCTTTAGCAGCTAGCTTTTCAGTTAGCTCTGGAAAGAATTAAGGGCCTCATCACTAATCTAGAACAACATTTGTAAAATGAGATCTCTATCCACACTGGCAAAGGCAAAACATGTTTATAGTTCCATTGAAAAAGTTAGTCTATGAGTCACACCATTACATTATGAAGTACTGAACTACTTCAACAATACTTTCTGACTAGTTAGAATGTGCAATGTGTTCACAAAGTACTGACATCCTCTTTAATATCTGAAAGATGGACCTACCTGCTCACAGTAGACGCAAGGCAAAGTGAATGAAAGAGTGGCGAGATTCGGCTTGAACGCCCAAAAATCCAGCTGAGTGGGGGAAGAGCCTATGAAGTAGCCTGTGGGGTAATTGGACACAGAGCGCATGCAACCAAGATCAAGCAGGTGTGCTCTGTCACAACAAGGGGAGGAGAGAAAAGAAGCAGGAGAGAAAGAAGGGACGCCGGGAAAGGGGGGCGTCCCAGAGGAAACAATTGGAGAAGAACTTCTACACTTACGATCAGCGTCCTCCAATAATCCGCTGGAGAAGGAGAAAAGAGCAGAACAGAGAGTGTAGCAGAGAGGCAGAAGAAACAGAGGGAACAGAGAAGAAAAGGAGGCAGAGAGTTTGGCGTTCAAAGAAATAAGCAGTGATTGGGCTGCACGCCACACTCACTGTGACATCTGGTAATGATAGGTCCAAGCACTGCACTGCCTGGTACTGCCTCTGTCTATCAGCCGGACACGCTGGGTCACAACTACTCTTTCCACTGAAGCAAAAATCAGCTCCATGTTTAGGTTTTATGGAGAAGTAGAACACAAGCTTTTGGATGTCTTCTTGTTTAATGCTAGAACTAGTTATAAATGGATAGATGAAGCTTACAAAGCAAACTATTAACTATTAACTACTATTAAACTAGATGTGTAGCTTGAATGTATAGGAAGGAAACATGTACAGTAAATGTATGTTTTGCTGGTTCCAAAATGATTCTTACTTATTTTGAGTAGTTACTGTATAATGTTTAAATATAAATGTTCATTTATATTTAAACATATAAATATTAATGTATAATTAATCGTTGATCTGCATACTGCATTATATATATTAATACATATATATGTGTATGTATATGTCATCAGACGTAGAAGATAGAAATACCAGCATCACTTGACACACCAATTGATATACAAGGAGAGATCTGTTCAATGGTGGAAGTGGTAACCTCATCACCAAGAGAAATTCCTGCACAGACACAGGGAGAACATGAACATTCCCAGAATTCAAACCCAGGACCTTCTTATTGAGAAGTAAGAGTGCTCACCTCTCACCTCTCAGCCCCCATGCCACACAGCAACATTTGCCTTTGACACCACCATGCTCAGATTATAAGAATGAGTTGTGACCTCTGGATTCATTGTGTCAAAGTAATAACTTGGTTCTGATCATCAAGAAGACCAAGGAGATTATTTTTGATTTAAGCAAACATAGCCAATGCAACTACAGACCACACTTTATCGGCAAGAGGTGGTGGAGAGGGTGATTCATAGACTGTGGAAGCTGTGGACTAACTGAGCGCTGATGTCACCCATTTATTCTAAAAGAAGCCAATTAAAGCTAGCTCAAACAAAGTCCATGGATGGGTTTTTGGAGCCAAATGCATAGAGGGCAACAATTTAGCAACCAAAAAGACAATCAAGAGCGGCACTCGTCACCCGCTAGCTCACGCCAAATTTGTGGAAAAAAGACACATGATTGGTGTGTCATTAGTGGACATATCTGGATTTACAAAGATATTGTGAAAATATAAACAAATGTAAGCCCAAAATTGTGTGATGGTTACATAGTAAGAGGAGTTTACTTTTCCACCTCAGTACATGGTGGAATCTAGAGAGAAAACCACTGGGACCACTCTCCCAGAGATCAGCACCATTTGCAGTATATTACTGAACACTGCCCCCCCTCCCCCTCCTTACGCTTCCCATGAACAATAATCAGACCCACCCATACAATAACAGTGATCCCAACTTTGCATCCCACTCATAGCCTTTTTCTCACTGAAAAGTAAAAGCCTCTTTCTCTTTAACCAATAGTGTCACACTCACCATTTTGAACTTCAGATCTGTAGTTTAGCGCTCTATGATCCTTGAGTTTTATGCTGATATTGTCTGTGCTATTTCAGAGTAAGATCTGAGAGTTTCTTCCCACTCATGAACACGTTGGAATGATAGTCTATTATCATGATGTTTTGATGAGTTGAACCTTAACATGACTAAGGAAAACAAAACATGTCCTCAGCTGTTAGTTATTAACTGTGTTTTAACATTGTATTGTAAAATGTGATGAATAAATGTATCCATCTGGTTGCTGGTCATGCGTGACGTGAGCAGTGCTCTATAAAGATTACTTACTTATACGTACTTACTTACAGTCTTGTTATGCATTCTCCAAAAGAAAACATTTTTTTCAGATGAGGCTTGAATATGCTGACAGGCACTGGGTCATTAAAGACTTATTTGTGGTTTCTGTAAATGTTCAGTCTTGTTTGTAAATGAAAAGCAGAACTACATGTGTTTCTGTCAGAGGGAAATATATTGAACTTCATCCACTTGCCAAATTTAGTTTCCTCCTGATTGTGATAAAACTGCACATTAAATGTAAAAAGCTAGGACTTTTCCAAATTACTGACCAGATTGAAGCCACAATGTAGACTATAATAAAGTCAATGATTTTAATGTAGACCTCATTGAATCAGATCAATGTCTTAAACAAGATATTAGTTATGAGTGAGAAAGGTAAATAAATAGTAAATAATTGGGAGGACATGATAAAGTGAGAAAATTTAGTGAAGCACAGGCTTTGGACTCACTTACTCTGACTCAAACTTTGGTACAGGTCGTGCATAAACTCTATTATTGTTAGAGTCTGCAGCATTCTGGTGAGGTCGCCTGTAAACGTGTTCTCGCATTGGCCCCCATGAACCTGAACGCCTCGGGGCAAATCTGTCAAAACATAGACTCACATCAACCCTCACCGAAATCGATGGAGACCCTAATCCATTTTCTCCACTCATGACTGCAACTAAATAAAGGGACTTTTCCGACTTTTTTACATGCTCACTCCATACATTACTTTAGTCCTGCACATGTGGGGACCTGTTACATCAGCCTGTCACTCAACATACACAAGTACACAGCACATGTAGAATCCAGGAC
Source organism: Knipowitschia caucasica (assembly GCA_964034765.1). Lineage (NCBI taxonomy): Eukaryota > Metazoa > Chordata > Actinopteri > Gobiiformes > Gobiidae > Knipowitschia > Knipowitschia caucasica. Next base: position 20,469,492 of record OZ035823.1, read on the forward strand.
GTCGGCTGTTTTTATATGGTATTGGACTGATAGATGGGAGTTTCTTTTCTAAAAGTGTGCATTCAATGTGATTACTCTGCTATAACATTTTCTTTGGAGTGTTAAGATAAGATAACCTTTATTCGTCCCACATGGGGAAATTTCAATGTTGCAGTGCACATTCAGGACAGTAGTAGGAGCACACAGGGATATATTATAGGGTAGGATAAAGTAGATAAAGTAACATTCAGAGGATATTCTGAAGTTGCAGTATTGATCATTGCACCTGATTTCAGTTTTTACTATTCAAAGATGACATGTACAGGCTCAGCAGTTCTCATGTGTTGAGGATGAAGATGAGGATTTGTGACATTTGATGTTGGTTATTTTTTATTCATGTACTGAAATGGAAGATATGTACGGATCTTCTGCCTTGATATAACTTCATATATCAAACTATTATTTTTTGATTATATACTGTCAGGTCAGAAATGTGCAATAATAATAATCAATAAGTCAATAAATCATCCATTATAGACCCTTTAAATCAAATCAATTACATTTTATTTGTATAGTCCCAAATTACTACAGTCGTCTCGAGGGGCGTCAACGAACCGCCAACTCCAGACGGCTGGGGACCAGCCCTCAGGTCCAGGGAGTCCAGGGTTTCTAGTCCCACCTGTGCATTCATGGAACAGACTGTGAAAATGAGGTCTATTGTCGATTGCCTAAGCCTGGATGTAAGTTGCGCATGAATAAACTTTTCAGCATCACTTCTTGGCAGGATACCTCTGATTTTGTCTATGTTTCGTAAGTGGAAGTGAGCTGTTTTTTGGCATCACTGACGTTATCCAGCACAGTGATCTGGTCGTCGGGAGAGTCACACATGTTTTTAGGGCCCAATACGATTGCCTCAGGTCATGTTTTTATGTCTTTAACGCAGGCACTAGTCCACCTAACCGATTGGTTTGATTTGGTTTTACAGATAAGTAAAGCTGCGTGTCGTCTGCGTGATTGTGAAAGTTAATGTCATGACTTTGAATTATGTGTCCTAACTTTAGAACAGAGTGAGGTTATCTAGTTCACACTCACAAACTGGTACTGATCAGATAAATAGTATTCAAACTAGTCTAGGACCACTCTTTCACCTGCTACATTGAAGAGCGTCTTCCTAGCGTTGGATTTAGATTTGCAAGAAGCGGTGGGATCTGGTGCGGAGTCCAGGGTTCAGTGTTCCTGCGCATTCAAAGGTTCCGATGAGGAAGCCGGAAAGTCAGGAGAGAGGGCTGCTTAGCGGTTTGAGAGACTTAGGACATGGGCCACAGCGCTTGATGGTTCAACGCAGCCCGTGCACTATTATCCAAGGAACGACAAGTGACCTGGTCACCCCAATGTTCGAGTCTGACCCTGGGGACTTGTTTGTGGGCTGCAAAGCCCTGTTTGGGTTTTGGACATACAGCGGCTCAGACAGATTTAAAGGATGAAGGCCATTAAGAGCTTTAAAAACAAAGTAAAAAGTTAGATTTTCAAAAATTGGCAAGTCTATTCTTGAACTGATAAAAGCGTGAATAGTCCTTTCCTTTGAAAAGTTTGGGCAGGTTTCCCAGTTCTAGTGGATTCTTGATGATTTCCATGATGTGGTTTCATGCACAGTTTAGTTCTGATTAGCAATGACATGTATCCTCCTTCAGATGAATAGGATATACAATCACCACCCACCAGCAGAACCACCATCTTTTGGAAATCACCCTGTTCACTACCCAGAAAGGCCGTACATGCTGCTTGTGGTTAGAGCTAACTCTGCCTGGTTAGAGCCTAAATGTTTCACTTTGACAGTCCATATCGTGAGTTCTTTGAAGTGGCCTGATTTACCATTTTACTGGGATGTAAAAGAGTCCATAAATGTCGGATAAAAAGTAAGATGGCAAACTGGAACCTACCTCATATATGTGTAATTCTTTTTGTTATTGTGAAGCGTGATCACTCATTGATTTATATAGTTATACAACTAAGAAAAAACAATATTAAAAAAGCTATATTTCTGTTTTCTTATTACAACCATTAATGAAAAATGTAACAATATTCCTCCAAACGCCAGCACTATCTTCTCTCTGATTCATTTCCCAGTAGTGAGTGGAGGAGTTCTGTTCCTCCCATCTCGTTCTGAAGAATGTCATGATGGATAAAGCACACTTCCGCATACCAGGCCCACAATTGATCATGATGTGAGACTGGACCTTTACAGTACAGTTTTGTTTTCATAATTTACTAATAATTAAATAATCCGGTCCAGTATGTAAAGCCAACAGTCTGTGATTAAAGTGATTTTTTTTTATTTTCTAATTTTGGTCAGACAGCTTCTAAACCTGCATGGAGTCAACATGATAAGTCCATAAACTCGTACAAGCCTAATCACGTATATGGTTCGAAATAAAAAAAAAAAAAAAAAAAAAAAATATTCCCTTGTATTTCATACATCTCCTGTTCACATAAACATACACCACAACTGTCTCCTAAGTCTTTCCTGTGCCCATGGGCATACTCCACCACAATAAAAAATATGTACACTGGCCACATCGCTCTAGAGGTCAGAGTTTAAAGAACTTGAAAAAAGTAGTAGCTTTTTTTGGTAATTATACAGTAATTATATTATCAACTTCTGGTAGAGGGTCCATCGCCTGCTTGTGCCAACAAATATGCTTTTTTAATTCATTTTATTTCATAGCACCTTTCAAGACACCCAAGGACGCTTTACAATATATGTATATGAAAAAACATCACACATAATTAAAAGTACAAAATATAAAACATTATAAAATTACAAAAATGTCCAAAGAGTCGCAGGTCAAGCGGTAAAGTGTTCCAGAGTTTAGGGGCAGAGGCTGAATGCTCCGGCCCCCATCGTGGTCATTTTGAGTGTGTGGACAGTGAGGAGAGCGTACGGGTGGAGCAGGTCACTCAGGTATGAGGGGGCCAGGTTATGGAGAGCTTTGAATGTGAGAAGGAGGAGTTACTGTCCAGAGTATAATTTATATGAAAAAATAGGTTTAATTATTAATGCTATAAAATGTATTTATAACAGAGGGCGAGCTATAATCAACTGTCAGCTAAAAATCCATCATCATTGTCGTCGTCGTCATTCAAACACAATGCTGACACTGGAAACCTTTCACAGATCATAGAAGTGACTTTCTGAAATAGTTGTGATTTGTGCCAAATTAAAAATTATGATTATTTAACCTTTACTTCAGCTTTACTTTATGCCAGAGTTAAATATCTAATTTTAGAGGGAAACTGTGACTAAAAAAGGACCATGTAAAGGCTTCTTTACATTACATTATTGGAATATAGCTCTTTTTTAGTAGAGTTTAGTCAGATTATTTTGCAGACAAATAGAAAATAGAAAAGATAAGAGAAATATCCACCTTTTAGCCAACAAACTGAATGAGAAAATAGTCAAGAAGAACAAACACAGCTGCCTGAACATGGGCAGCTGCAGGGCATTGAACCACTAGTTAGTTATAATTGTATGTTCTGCTTTTTTGCCTCATGTGTTTCATAAACAATTATAAAGGATGTATGGGGACAAGTGCCCATACATAATCGTCCTTATTTTTATTATTATTATTATTATTATTATTGCATACAGCTGTGCATACAGCTGAGAGATTTTACCTGGACTCTTTTTATTCTGTATGAATATTTATGATTTTAACGCCTTGTGTGTTTGTTTCTCTTGTTTTGTGTTGCGTATGAATTGTGATATACAATTAAAACTTGCCTTGCCTATTTTGAGTTTGAAAATGTTGCAACTTGTCATAACAAGTTGTTAACAGGGACGTGCAGTCAGGGGAGGCAGGGGAGGCAGAGCCTCACCTGCCATTATTGGAAACTAATAATTATTTTAGTTTAAATATATAATTTATATCCACTGTCCTATGCTTTTAATGTATATTCGGCACGGTTCCCATCAGTTTTGATCATTTCTGAAGTCAAAATCGCCGAAATCCCGTTATTCCTATTCAAAGAGACGAGGTGAGGCAGCGCTCCTGCGTGCCTCACCCCAGACCGCTCCCTCACAGTGTGTGTGTGTGTGTCTGAGTGCACTCAGCTCGTGCAGTTGATATATCACCGTTTGTTTCAAATATCCTGCTTTAAAAACATTTTTTAAACTCCTCTTAGTGTTTAGTAGTGTATTGCACGTATGTGTGTACAATTTATATTTAGTTTAAGTCTTTTGATCGTAGATGAACACACAAGGAAAAAGCTTGGCGTGAGGCAGGCGGTATCTGTGCCTCACCGCTAGGGGTGATAGTGAGCATAAAGTTCATACCAGAGTTGCTAACAAACAATCAGCCCAAAATGCTATTTCTTTTGCTGGAAAATGGATGATTTGAATGAAGATTTTTTTTCTCAATTGGACTTTCAAACAAAGAAAGAATTAATATAGACTGGGAGACCACCACTGGACTTACGAGGTTAGTCCGGCTGCGGGGGAGGAGTTTGTTAATCTGTGTTTTATGTTGAACATTGACAGATACCGGCAAAGTAGTGCTTTTCCGAAAAACACTGATTCAAACACTGCTCAAGAGTTCTGCAACTTGTTTAAATTATTGTTTATGTTCCTCGCGTCTCTCTCTCCTCGCGTCTCTCTCTCCTCGCGTCTCCGTCTCTCTCTGCTCCTCGCGTCTCCGTCTCTCTGCTCCTCGCGTCTCTCTCTGCTCCTCTCTGTCTCTCTCTGCTCCTCTCTCCTCGCGTCTCTCTCTCCTCGCGTCTCCGTCTCTCTCTGCTCCTCGCGTCTCCGTCTCTCTGCTCCTCTCTGTCTCTCTCTGCTCCTCTCTCCTCGCGTCTCTCTCTCCTCGCGTCTCTCTCTGCTCCTCGCGTCTCCGTCTCTCTCTGCTCCTCGCGTCTCCGTCTCTCTCTGCTCCTCTCTGTCTCTCTCTGCTCCTCTCTCCTCGCGTCTCTCTCTCCTCGCGTCTCTGTCTCTCTCTGCTCCTCGCGTCTCCGTCTCTCTGCTCCTCGCGTCTCCGTCTCTCTGCTCCTCTCTGTCTCTCTCTGCTCCTCTCTCCTCGCGTCTCTCTCTCCTCGCGTCTCCGTCTCTCTGCTCCTCGCGTCTCCGTCTCTCTCTGCTCCTCTCTGTCTCTCTCTGCTCCTCTCTCCTCGCGTCTCTCTCTCCTCGCGTCTCTCGCACCTGCGCTTCTTAAAGATGTTGTTTGATGCGGAGCAGAGTCAGCAGCTAGATTTGTTGTGAGATTATTAAAAGAAGCTGGTTCTCTTATCTTTACAGTATATAAAGTTTGTGGATGTCATTGCATTGGTGATTAAATACTATTTTATTTGAATAATGATTGTAAATCTGACTTTTAAAGTCAGTGCCTCCCCAATCACAAACCTCACCGCACGTCCCTGGTTGTTAAAGTAGTCTTTATTGTAATTAATAGAACAAAACCATAGAAATTATTATGATCATACCAGCTCTAGTCGAGACCAAGTTCCCCTTTACTTCAGCAGAAAGATGTAAACTCATCAAACAATTTGTCCCATAATTTGGATTTTTGATTTGTATTAATGAGTCACAATGATGATAGTAATAATAATAATAAAAATAATAATAATAAATCATAATTGGCACCATTTTCACAATAACTGAGTCTTTAGTTGAATGAGAGCAGCATTGGACCAAATTTGATATTGTTTTTATTATTATTAATAGCATTACATTCACTTTTTTTTAATGCTCGAATGCAGCTTCTGTCAGTTTTACCCGAGGAACAAAGCACAGAAGTCTATCTTTAATGCAGTTGTAACACTAAAAGATAAGCAGTTGTCTATCTTGAAGTTCAGTTATAGTGAAACATGTATAGACTACAAGGAAAAGTTCCCCAAAAAAAGTATTTTGTACTTTAGTACAATAGTTAATACAATAGTTTTACTATAAGTTTATTTTTGCAGACAGAGGCTGCTACTCTTTTCGCAGAGTTTAGTGGAAACCACCAGAGCAGCTGTAAAACGGAGATGACTTCAGCAGGTGACCTTGGACTCCTGGGTGTCATTTATTTGGGCTGAGCCAGTCTCAATGGAAAACACATCAGTGAACCAGATCACACCAAGTCACAACACATTCTCTGCAGTGAGAAAGGGCGTATGATGTTTATGTGTGTTGAAACCCTGCTAATGTGGAGCGAATATTAGCTGAAGAAAATAAAAATCATACATCATCAAAACATCAAGACTTCTGGTTTTTCCATTGGTAAATTGTTTAGTCGTAATGACATAACCTTTGTTTTAAAAGTCATGTTTTGAGTTGTAGAAGTAATCTGTTATTTCAATGATTTTTTAGTGCAATGCATGATTACATTGGACTGATTGAAATCTAGTTTTCTAGACATGCATCATTCTTGTGCATCTTGGTAAATTTGTAGCACACATACACACTACACATACATATGAACAAGGATTCACAACTTTTGTGTATTTTAATGATAAACATATATTGCATCGCAATCACAGAGCCTATCCCACAAATCTAGTGGGGATAAACCCAGTATTTGCAGATGTTTCCCAATCATCATTGAGATTGAATAAATATGATGTAATCAAAGAACGTTTTACTGGTCGGTAAGTGTTTTATAAATCAAGATGTCTTCACTTATGAAGATACAGAAGGAAGTGACAGAGACTGTAATTCATCATTGAAGAAACATTTGTGTTACACAGAAAAGTACTGTCTTTGTAGTGATAAATCACGTCATCTTTTCTGCTTTTTTCACTCTTTAGAATTGAAGACCCAGAATGGAACTCAAGGTTAATATGATACTTTATTGTCCCCATGGAGAAATGCGCCATTTGCATTTGACCCATACTTCCAATATTCCAGTAGGGACACTGTCAGGAGCAGTGGTCACTACAGTTCAGCGCCCGGTGCCTCAGCTCCAGATGTTGATGCTCTTGGTCAGGACTAAAGGAGCAGGAGGATTTACACATGTGTGTTTTGGGTGGTGGGGGAAACTGGAAGGATCCCATCCAGACATACACAACCGTCACACAGTAGGTATGTGTCGAACTTTTGATCCAAAAAACTGACAAATATACTAGGATGTTAAATAAGTACTCTTATTTTTATAGAGCCTTTCACAGACCAAAGTCACAAATTGCTGTACATTTGTTGTAGGCATTTGTCCTCCACAAAGAGATGGGAGTGGGGTCACCTACAGGAGGCATGGCTGTAAATACATTGGACCGCTAATTTCCATCATCAAATAAACTGACATCTACTGTACTTTAATATCAAAGGGGGAAAGGTTTTAAACATATTTGCATTGTAGACGGTAACAGCCCTCAGAGACATTTTTCAGTTTGAACCCTTTCCTCTTGAACTATGGTTAGGGTTAGAGCTTTTTCACTTGTGCAAAGACTGGTGTACACTGTCAGATCTGCTCCATATACTTTTGTACGAAGAAGCTCATCGGCTAACTGAAGGAGCGCAGAATAAAACATTCTTAGTCTAAATGTAGGCCAGATGGGTGTCCCGGTGCCAATCCTGATGGAACCGCTCCTCTGCAGCTACTGCGTACCCTTTTTCAGACAAAACACTTCCTCTGTTTACATTTGATCCTTTTTCCAGTCGGGCAGACGTGAGGACACGCAGACACACGGCTGTTTGCTTCCTCACAAAGCTCCTCTGGTTCCCTCCACATCCATCATCTTTCGGGCCAACGTGTCCTTTTAGTACTCAATAGTTTATTTCTTCAAAGTGTGTGGCAGATGTGGAGCAATAATACAGGAATAGTGTCTGAAGGAGAGGAAATGAATGAACAAATCTGTTATGGTTATGCCACTTACCTTTTGCTTATGTGAAGGCCTATGATTATTTTCCAGCTATTTATGTCATTCATAACTGCTTTTTTGTTTCATTTGGTGTTAGAAATACATGTTTTTCTCAAGTGTGCTGACCATAAACCAAGAATTACCTTCTTTCTGGCATCACAACTGGGGGAGGGTGAATCTAAATGTATATATCAGTCGTTTTTGGTATGTAAGAAATGCCATATGTATGTATTATCATTATCAATCAACAAATAATAATGTATTTTCCCATCACAGGCTTATGGCGTAAATAATGGGGTATGCGCTCATCTTCGCTATAGAGGTACTTTTCAGTTACACAAGGGAACAGACTCTGTCGAGAAAGTGGGCCAGGAGTGTTCTGCTCATCATAATGAGGAAGGCACATGTTAGGGTCATTCATGATGGATGTCAGAGCAAATGTTGAGCACAGTGAAGAGCTGTGTGAAGCAAAACAAGAGCAAAAGAGAACATTTTGAAGGAGTCAATTAGGTGTTGGCCAAATGTGCGCCCCAGCCCTTCTCTGTGGTCAGCGCAGAGTGTCTTCAAACGGATGAGTTGTGGTCAGACAATTCTTTGGCAGAAGTTTTATAAAGTTCAAACATTACCTCCAGATTTCTCCCTCTTTTTCTTTCGACTAAGATTAGGGCCTGAGTGGATAGCACTCTCGCTTCTCAGCAAGAAGGTTATGGGTTTGAACAGGTCGGAACAGGGCCTTTCTGAGTGGAGTTTGCATGTTCTCCCCGTGTCTGCGTAGGTTTCGGTCGGGTGCTCCGGTTTCCCCTACCACTAAAAACATGGGCAATAGGGTGAATGAGTGTGAATGTGGGACAACGGATGCAAATTAGCTCAATGCTACAATCCGGAGTGATGTGTTCATTAACATGTACCCAACCAAATAAACTATACATAAATTAAATTAAATTAAATATATCAAACAGGGTTGGTAACTTGGCATCAGTTCCTGCATGGGATCAAATATTATCATTTTTATACCTAAAATTTTAAAGATAGCAGTTGATCATAAAGTTGGTTTTGGACTAGTATGTCTTTTTTTTGTACATAAAAATTACATTTTTATTAAATTTTTTGACATTTTTGTTGAAAAGGAATGGGAAATGTGTTTTAACAGTTTAATTGGAAGTTTTTGTAAAGTTTATCAACACACTTCAACTATAATATACAGTAAATGAATCTATATTCAATGTTGTGAAACTGCTTGATTAAAGTAAGAATTAAACAGCCCAGTACACAATGAGGTGAAGTGTGCTCACAATTATCAAACATTTAGTTGTTGCATGTTTCTATGATGAATGTTTTTGCCGGACTGTGTTATACAAAAATAATCAACTGCACTTTACCCCGGACTTCTTACTGACCTGGTTTAAACATGAATAAGTTCTAGTCTTGTTCATAAAAGAAAACACTTACAGCGAACGTACGGAGGATTTGTATAATTTGCTGCTTATTAAATATAATTGGATTTTTGTTGAATCAGCAGAATGCCTTACTTTTTTCTTCTTGTGCCTGGACTTGCCTGTGCGCAGTGTGCTGACAAAGAGGAGCTGTCCCAACACTTTACACCATAGACTCCTAAACACACTATAGTTGTGTAATCTGCTCTGCGATCACAGGAAGATCTCCTCTAATTGTGATGTTGACACCAGTGTTTCTAATTCACTTTATATGTGTGAGATTAGAGACCAGGAAGCAGAGCAAACCTGAACCAGACATTTTGCAGCCTAATGTTTGCGGTCATGGGTAATTTGTTGACAGACATTGTGCAATTTGTAAACGCCCATGAGTAAAAGGTGCTCATGGTATCTAATGTAAAAGTACAGTACTGAATTATGGATTATAATTTAGCGGCACGGTGGCTGAGTGGATAGCGCTCTCGCTTCTCAGAATTAAGGTCCTGGGTTTGAATCCCAGTTGGAACAGGGCTTTTCTGAGTGGAGTTTGCATGTTCACCCCATGTCTGCATCGGTTTCCTCCGTGTGCTCTGGGTTCCCCTTCCACTAAAAACACGCACACTAAGTAAATCCTCCAGCTCTGGTAGTCCTGACCCAAGGCGAGCATCAACAGCTGGAGATGGGTTCTCGGGCACTGTACTACGGCGACCACTGCTCCAGACGTAAGCCTTAGTGGCATCAGGATGGGTCAAGAGGATGACTTGTCCTACGGGGATTAATAAAGTGCACCTTTACCTTTATTTATTTTATTTTGAGTATTATTATTCATCTATAATACCTTTTCCTGCATTTGTACTAAGTGAGATCTCCACAGATCTGACGCTCCAGAGATCTTAAACACAGCTGTGCAAGGCCTGGTTAGCTGTGGATGGGAGACCACTGAAAAACAAGGGTCAGTGGGACAGCTGTGGCTCTAAAGTGGCTCTGTCATTGTAACTTCAGGCAGGACATTTCACCCACATAATGAACCCAGTAAGAAGCTCGTGGCTGAATGTTTGTGGTGGTCAAAATGTCGAATTGTCTTGCTTCAGTCAGTCATACAACCACCGGTATGGAATCAATTAATAATGCTGTTAAAGTAACATCATTTTCTTGGTGTAAAGAAGAGATTTATACAAAAAAAAAAGGTATTATTGTTTTCACATGGTACACAAAGAGACTGTATATTAGGAGTGGACTGACCAAGAGCTAACTTCACTCATAGTGTTTGCTGAATGTGGAAGGGCATTAGTTTCTCCGACGGCGTTAGGTTTGTGCTGTAACAGGGACAGACGAGGCAAGCTTGGAGTTTCTCCAAACCTGGGCTTCCAAGATGTCTGCCCTGTGCTCTTTGGTGCATGCGCACATAAAGAACGTCCCAAACATTAGCGGGAGTGACGCAATGCATGAGCATTCTGACAAATCAGTGCGCCGCTGATCAGAGCAGAACTAGAGTGGTGTCGACAGTGAGTCAACTTTATAGCATTAAAGTGTGAGAAAGTTAAGGATGACAATTGACACAAAGATCCCCACAAAACCCCGATTTTTAAGAAACCTGTAGGTTCCCAGGCAGCTGCGGACGAGCAGATTCTGTGAACTTTAACTAAACATGTGACTTCACAACATCCATGAGTTTCTCTTTTGAATGAAGGCATCCCATTGGTCAAGCTAGCACTGTAAAATTACATGAAAAATTACATAAAATTAGATAAAATTACATCTCATATTTTTCATGTTTATGGTCTTCCAATCCTACTATTTTTGCATTGTCCCAACCTATTAGTATGAAAATAAAGAACATTGTTACACTCTTTGTCTTACTAAAATAACCCTCTAAGCCTTAATACCTTTGTATCTGGCTTTAATATATGTGTGGTGCTGTTTTTCATTTGATATAGATGCTGAAATGTATCTAACAAACTGGCAACCTTAATGAAAGGCACATCTCTGATTACCTGCTTGAAAACTTATGCCGCGTTCAGACCGGATCATGCATTGCGTCGGCTTTCAATGCAAAGTCAATGGTGATGCGCGTTCGGGCGTCAAAACGCACGAGCGTCTTGAGATGCACGCACGGACTGCTCAGTAGAGACGCACGGACTGCGCGGGAAAATCGAAGGGGAGGAGCAGGAGCGGAAAATCGACGCACGCAGGAGATTAATTTTGCTCAACCTTTCCTCGGGACGTTCGTGCAGCGACCAATCAGAGAGCCGCAAAGTGGTCACAGGGACAATAGCGGTCTGAGCGAGCAGACTGAACATACTGTAAACAGCCAAAACAGGAGCTACACCAGGACTAAAACCAGGGTTGACAATGGGGGATATAGTGCTTGTTAACATGTGAGTTTTCATGCTCCCGTGACTTTATGCAACTGCTTCGAGTGTGTTCGCCAATGCGGAAGTACCATTTAATAATAAAATAAACGTATTGCGCACCTCCGTGAACAAATACTACTGTTATATAAAGTCTCTGGAAGGTCTCTGAACACAGACACGCTGCATTATTGGAAAAGATCTTTACACAAGAAGCCGCTAGCATAACTCTGTTAGCATCAGAGCCGGCCGGCTACTTCCGCCACTTCCGGCGTTGGCGGTCTGAAAGCAGATTATGTTTTCCATATTTCTGTTATTTCCCTTTGTCAAGTGCAGATACGTCTGCCTTTTAAATAGACTGTGTTAAGACATGCATTAGAAGTATTGCTCTAGGTCATGTGTGCTGTTTGCAAAATGGAAAATAATATTCAGAGGGGAAACATAGGAATATGATACTTTTCTTTAAACATGTCCTTTTCCTCGTTAATCATTTTTAAAAAAACTAAAAAACTGGCTTTTACCCTAAGCTGTCTTTGTTGATGTGTAATGCTATGGTAATAGACCAGACAGGAAGTCAGAAAACAGGGGAAGCAAGTGCTGCTTTATAGAGTCTGTCCTGGGGCAAAAAAAGAACAAAACATCTTAACAGTTGTTATTTTTGTGAGTGAAGATAGATTTAAGAGCTGTCAGTTTTTATACTGATGTGAGGTTGAAAACCGGAGTCAAAGCTTGGTGAAGACAATGAAAAATATGCCACAGTTTTACAGGCCACTTCTTTACATCGGGTAGACACCTGAGGGCTGGAGGCGGTTTGATTTTCCACGCTCTGCCAGTGTAAAGTGAGGAATGTGCAGGAAGTGAGTGAGAGAGAATGACCCCTGATCCCACACAGGTTTTCCATCAGAGACCCACAGACAGGTAAATCTGACCTGGGGCACTCACATGTACGTCTGGCCATATTTCATTATATTGAATTATATGTTTTTTTATACAGTGATTAATAAACTTATATAGAGTGATACAGAGAGTGTATAGATAGTACATAATACATACAAATACTTTTGTGTTATTCGATAGTTTATTGAGATTTGAACAACAGAAGCTCACTTAAAAAAGAACATCTAATCCCGAGTCCCTCTTGTGGTCACTTAGTGCAACAAAATCCTATGTGCAAAGCATCATCGCCACAGGCCCATTGAATGAGCCTTATGGACCTTATTTATTTTACCCAGCTTGTTTAAACCCGTGTGTGCGGCCGGACATTGTGTAAAAGTTCTGAAGTTGTGCTTGCGTGGTGTCAGTGCATGCCGGCGGTGCGAAGGGCAGATTGCGTCCGTATGCCTCTGTGTCTAGGGGTCCCTCTGGCTCCCATGGTTTCAATCCCTCTCCCCTCCTCCTGGACTCCTTTAGCCCTCCTCTCAGCTGCTTCACGGCTCCACACAGCTCCTCTGAAGTGCCCCCTGTCTTCTTCTATTGCAACTACGCTGTGCTCCTGACTAATTTTAACCCTTCACAGGGACAGCTTTTGAGAATCAAGATTGTGTAAACTTGAGTTGATTTGGATTGTGGCTTGTTTTGGCGAGGATTGGGAAATCAATTGCAGTTGTGAAAAGTATAGGAAGCACAGCCTTTAATAGTGCTGTGTTTATTTATTTACTTACTCATTTGAGAGGATAAACCCCTTGAGATGCGTCATCTCGTTTTCAAGCGGGTCCTCAAAAGAATTACAAGAAAGCAAAAACACAAGACAGAAACAGCAGTACAGGCTCAGAACCAAAGAAAGAAAAGAAACAAATTATAACTAAACATAAACCTTTTCACACTTACTTTCAAACAAGCGACAACATACACTCACACACACACACACACACACACTCACACAGCTCTACAGTAAACAAAATCAGTTACAGTTGGACATTGTAGAACACACATTTCAAAAACAATTACAAGGCCTTTGTAGATATGACAAAAGGGCATTTCTGTACATATTAAAGGAGGTTATAGAGCGGATAGAGGCAGGGAGATTATTCCAGTCAAAATGTGTTTTGTGGTAGAATGACAATTAGCCAATTTCTTTTCTAGGAACAACAAAAAATAATTGATTTGCATGTCTTAAATTGTGACGCCTGTAATCAAACTTATGTAGCCTCCTCTTGAGTTGAAGGCCGATGGGTTCACTAATGTAACTGTGCAAATAGCTTCTTAATAGTTGCACGACTTGCTCTGTCTGCCGTCTGACTTGCTGCTCATCTGGACAGCGCATGTTGGGTGTGGTTTAATATCCGCTGCTTTCTTACTTTTACAGTTTTTCAGTAGCGCTCTAAAGAGTATACATGTGGTCAACACTGGACAGTTTCACTATTCCTTGGATTGAGAGCGTGCATATGTGGTGTTATTTTGATTGCAAAACTTATTTTCTGAGAAGTGAACCAAACATGCACATATCTTGCATTCTATGTCAGTAATGCATACGTACTATTGACATTGGATTGCATGAGTTGCTTGCTTTAGACCTGCACCATACTGGAGCTTGGAAGAAGGGAGGTATAGGCAGGTTAAACACAATGGTATACAATAGTTGAGTGAGGCTACAGGTGCTGCTGCTGACACAGACTGTACTGTTCTTATATCTAATCCTGCAAAGCTCCTCTGGGAAAAGCCTAAACATTGAAGTGCATCCAACACATGAGTCTCCATCTGGCAAATGACTTGTGTGGCAGAGTTAGACTATGGCACATGGTTGGGTTGACTCCCACACACTGCACCACTGTTTAAATCAGTGTCCCTTCTTAGCTCATGAATGATTCAAGGCCATGACAAAGACTATTAGAGTTGTGTAATCAGGTGTATGTGTCATTGGTGCAGTGTTAAGGGTCCTGCAGGACTGTCGGGAGGTGCTGGTGTGCTCCCTGCTTGCTCCTCTCATTGCACATTCAAACACACGCTGAGCCAAAAAGGAGCTTGGATCCATCCTCCCTTCGTCTCTCCCACCCACACCCCCTCCCCCTTCATCCCTGTGCAGACTCAGGGTGCAGTGCCACGTCGTCTCGCTCTCGGCTTATTAAACCCAGAATGAAAAAAAGCACCTCCACGTTGGCTAATTCTCCCATTCCCCTCTGGCTGCCACATGCCCAAAGACAAACATGCTTATTCATGCAAATGTGTGTTTTTCATATTTGCGGGTTTGAGATGATACTGGAGACGTTGATAGTTTACATGGATTCACTTCGGAGTCATACTTCTTTGTGACTTATTACTATCTTACTGGAGTTATTGCTTTATTTTGGGTTTGAAGCCAAGTGGTGCAATTAACCACAATGTCAACAAGAATTTTCATTGGCCACAATCCCTTTATTTACCCACTGGAAATAAGCCAACCAACAGCTACTGCAGGCTGACTACGGTTAAACTGAAAACTGCAATCTGCAACTCTATACTGCAATACAGTACTGCCCTCATGTGGGGAACTGTACGTACTTAAAAATAAAGGCTATGTTGGATAGTTGGCTGCCATGTGATTTAACTGGCATATGTATAGATTTCAAAATATTTATTATATAAGAGTTTTGAAGGCTTTTATTTTTCCAAAGTTTATCTCATTTGTCACTTTACTGAGCTGCTTTTTCCACTGGATAAAACAGCTGTACTAGCTGTAATACATAGTAATTTTGTATTTATTTTTCAACCTTTATTTAATCAGGAAAGTCCCATTGAGATTAAGATTCTCTTTTTTATGGGAGTCCTGGAAAAGAGTCAGCGAAAGTTACACCCAATTTCATGAAATTACAGATTATAAAAACAGTTACATGTCAATGAGGATGTCTCCAGTGCTCTCAATCTGGACTGGAAGGCATTCAATGAAATAAATTCAGATAATTTCCAGTCTTTTTGCAACGCATTCCATGTAAAAGGAGCAGAATATACAAAAGCTTTTTCCCCCCGGTTCTGAGCAGGTAAAGGGAACAGAGAGCAACACAAGATCACACATGCTAAATTCAGTTCATTAGATCTAATATAACTGAAAAATGTAAAAAGTATTTTGTAACTCATCCAGAACCAGCCAATACTCCACAACCCCCTTTGGTGTTCCGACCCACACTTTGTGAACCACAGGGCAACAAAATCATCCAAATCTTTGTAATATCTTTTTTAATAGGAAATTAAAATCAAGTGCAATATAACACAGCGACTAATTTAGAGAACATATGAATCACATGATCATCTCTTTCATATGTTACAATTAGCAATGCAGAATTAGTCTTTGTTTGCAGTGGTTTGTTCTTGAATGCAATAGTTTTATCATTGTTATTATTTATGATTGTCTCAGTACAAGTGAACTACCTGGAATCCCCTTAGACACCTAAAGGCGTGTGTATCTATCTTTGACATATCTATGACATTGTTCTGCAGCTGCACTCGGACCAGCCCACTCAGGCCAGTGTTGTTGCCCCAGCAGAAGGCGTCCCGAGGCACTGCTCCAATGCGGTTGTGTGTGAGACCTACAGAGTGGAGACTTGGGGGAAGCTGCCTCGGGACCTGTCTCAATGCATTATGTCCCAAATCCAACATATGCAGCAGCGGTAGTTTTCTGAATGCACCCACTGCCACTTTGAAAATGTTGTTTCTGGCTAAACTCAGATGTTCCAGGTTCTTTAGAATCCCAAAAGACATTTTCCTGATAGTAGTTATGAGATTATCTTCCAGATTGAGAGTCTTCAGCGATAGAGGAAGATGCTGTGGGATTTGTTTCAACCTGTTTCCCTCTAAGTTTAAACTTTCTAGATGTGTTGCGTTTAGAAGTGTGTCCTTAAAAAGACCTTTATTTGTCAATCTGTTTTTACTCAGGTCTAATACGACCAGCTCAGATTTTCCATTGAAAGTGCCATTGCGAAACTCCTCAATGCGGTTTCCTTTGAGATACAGCTCTTTGAGAGACAATGGAAGCCCTAATGGAACAGAAGTTAGCTGGTTGTGGTCCAAGTTAAGAATTTGCAGCTTGCACAAAGGCGACATAACAGCTTTTGGTAAAGAATTTGAAGCATTTCCAAAACCGAGGCTGTTGTTTTTCATGCTGAGTATTAAGAGTCCTGGACAATGGGTCCAAGCAACTTCAGACATCAGCTCGACTTGGTTGTTATCCAAACGCAGTTCTTCTAATGACATTGGAAGATCAATGGGAACACTTTGTAGCTGGTTGGAGTCCAGATAGAGCCGCTTGAGAGCAGGAACCCCCTCAAAAGCCCCTTCAATAGCGCCATCTGTCAGGCGATTGTTGGTAAGGGCCAGGAACTCCATGGAGATGTATTCGCTAAGGAAATCCAGCTGGATGTGGTCGATGTGGTTGTTCATAAGCAGGATGTAGCGGGAGTTGTAGGGGATGCCATAAGGAACTCTGTCCACGCCTTTGTCTGAGCATTGTACCACTCTGAAATCAAGTTAGAGATACAAACTTTATGTTAAAAATTCTGTTCTCATTTACATTACTACCATTCCTATAATTATACAGTAAATGACACTTCTACTTTGATTGGACTATAATTGTCAAAACGTACCACCTAATAAATTATGGCCTGTAGTGTGCCACTATATCTGTACCATACTCTAATACGTTTGGTCAAAACCATCTTAGGTCCCTCAGCTTTAAGACTAACTACTTTTCAACCCACAAGAAAGTTTCCAAATGTACATATTGTTTGGCCTTTTGTGACTTTAGATCAGCTTTTTCTGACAGAAAAGTTAAAAAGGACTACACTTGCTCAGCCAATCAGCCCAAAACTTCAAGTCAAATGCTGTGGTTTGATTTTGTTCACACAACACTTTCTTTTGGTGCTAACAGATAGTTATGTTTATGAAAAAACGTAGATAACCATTTTATACAAAGTTTGAGAAACACTGCTTTAATATATACACAAAACATACAAAAAATATTTTACCCCACTGTAATATTGGTACTTGTTATTATTATTATTAGTATTACCGTTATTCTTTTAATTAGTATTATTGTACCAGTTTATTAGTATTGTTTGTTTACCTCCCATAGCAGGCACACTCTGGTGGGCAGTAGTTGTCCAAGAAGTATGGAAAATGCATTGTGTTCTTCGTATTTTCCTTCATCCTCCTTATCACAGTCTTGATGTTGGATTTTTCTGCGGTCGTGACATTTTGCTCTTGTGTTTTCAAAGCTTGAGAAGATTTACTTCTGTCTTTGATCGGAGGTATACTTTGATTTTCAGTTAACTTTGCTGATACAGTCGTTGAGGCCTCCGTTACATTTGACACCTGTGTTTTAGCTGAACTTAACATTGCCGCAATTGATTTGTACGTCAAAGCAGTTTCATCAGGTCCAGTCGAAATCCCTGTTTCTTTGATGCTGTCTTCACTCTCTGTTGTATGCATTACTTCCACCAAACTGTGTCTTTTGTTTACTTCCACTGTGAAGCTGTGTGTGGGAGTTGGTAACACCTTTGCGATGAGATCCTCCGTGAAAAACCCAGACTTGGCGTCACCGACCGATGCAGGGACCGGAGGAGGATTTGGTCTTCTGACACTGGACAAGAGGCCGGAGCTTAAAGGTAAATGGGGAGCAGCACTTTGGTCATTATGGGCAGAATTCCTCTTGTCAAGATGGAGTCCTGCCACCAGCATGCGCTCTTCTTCCTCTCGCACTAATCTATGTGTCAGGGGATCATAATTATCTTCCTCTCTCATATGACTAAAGGCTTTGTTCATGTCAGCAATTTGGTCAGCGTTCAAGATTAGGCCCCTCTCAATTATTTCTTCTTCATTTCCAGCCAGGGGAGTTATTTGCGGTTTCCTTTTTCCTAAACACAACATAAAGCAATTACAGTGTATTATTGCCACTATTTAGGGCAATTTTCATCACTATTGAAATATGGGACTGACTTCGTTTTAATAAAAAAAATCTGAATTAAATATGAATGTTAGAAAAGATGTATCACCAACTGGAGGCAAACTAAAGTTGACCCGAATACATTTTCAAGTGACACAATTTAATCAAAAGCTGTAGAAAAGAAGAAATAGTGAATATTTTAAGTACAAAAAGTAAATACTGTATGATTACACTGAAACATGAATGAATGTACTGGTCAAACCTATAAACCTGTATTTTGTATACTTAATGTTTATAATATAAGTGGTTTTTATTATTTGCACCAATTCTTGGCTTATTCCTGTGTCTCTTTTGAATTTTAACTATGCTCCACTTGACTTTGGCCTTCCTTTTCCTCTGTCCTACACATTATGCAGTTAATAACTGTACTCACCAATACGTCGTGACTGTCCATAAACTGCAAAAAGCACCAGCACTAATGGTAAAACATTCATTTTGTTTCTAAAAGACAAAATAGAAATACATAATCAATAAATGATTCCAAATAACTGTATGAGAGTGTTAGTGGTTCAAAGTTATGAGCCTCTTACCTGGGAGTAGTCTGAATTGCACCTGTCTCTGTTGGAGCTCTCTGCAGACTGAAGTCTGGAGAGACTGGAGACAGTAACTTATAATGTATTCACAGAATGAAACTTACACATAGTCCCTAATGAGAGCCTCTTTAGGCTTTTATGCCCAAAGGGAAATCTCACACCTACCCTCCACATCAGAAGAATCTCCAGGATCAAGAGCGAGAAAGTGGAGTAGTGGTCTCAGGTCAGGGCTGGGGTCACATTAGCGCCCTGCTGATTATATTCATGTGACAAGTTTCTACAGCTCACTGTCCTTTTGAGCGCTATTATGATGCTAGGCATGTCAGGAAGTCTGTGGTCTCCTCATGCTAATCACCCAGGAGGAACTAGGAAGCAAATCTTATTTGCCCGATGTTCAAGTTCTCGAGAAAGGATGCACTATTGTCACAGCAAATTATGCAATTGAATATGAATATATCTTGTTTTTTGAAGGTCCATTACTTCAATGAACAAATATCTAACAGATTGATATTATATATATATATATATATATATATATATCTGTGTGTCTCTCAAATCAAACAAAGTGCAAACATTAAAATTGTTTGCACTTATACACGTTTTTATTTCTAAAACATTCAGTCATTTTGCATGAAAGCAGTACAAATTTTCACCTAGAATCCCCACTATTTCAATCTTTTGTTTAACTCGAACAATAAAGTAGGAATTTGCTTTGTCATTATTGTGCATTAACAAATGATACTACAGTAAACATATACTGTAGTTATAATAAGGCATTAATTCTGTTACAATGTTAGTTTTACATTTCTTGTTAAAAGATATGCTTTCTCGTCTAGAGCTTCAAGACTATTTAGCTAGTTATGTTAGTCTTACCTGAAGACCCTACAACTATTCACACATTGTAAGAAAACGTGTATCTTATTCACAATCTCTAACCCATGTGTTTTCCTTTATGGTCAGGTTGAAACACTGACATCTACTGGCAATGACAAAAAGAAGTAACTGCAGTACCTATGTCCTCCACTGGAGGCCAGCAGAGACTGACAGGTGCACTATTGCCCTGCTGCAGACTCCAATTGCATAATGCACTTTAGAGGGTACAGCACTAGCTCAGTCTGTGTCAATGTGAGAGGAGAATAATATATATCAGGATTTACTTTGGTATTCTACAGAAATGATTAAATGAACTTGAATGGGAATAACAGGCCACCGCAATAACAGGGCACAGGAAAACAGCCGGTGTCTTTTACACATATGAACTGGAGCATCTCATTTCCTGTGGAGGTGACGTAATGTAACGCAGGAGAGGTGTCAAAGACAGCAATCAAGAAGGGGGAAGGGAAGGCGCTCATTAGACTTCACACCTGTTTGGGACTAGAACACCACAACACTCATAAACTGTATATTAATCCTTTATATGTCCTATATTGAAATTTGTCCTATATGAAATTTGCAACATCGAAATTTCCCCACTGTGGGACGAATAAAGGAATTCTTATCTTATCTTATCTTATATGTGCATGCGACCATTAGGCTGTTATCCCTGATTATGAATCACGAACACACTCAATCCTCTTCAATCTTTTTCAGACAAAGCTTATTATTTCAAATCTGTCTGACAAAATCATAACGCCCACACACTCCTTATGCTCCTGTTTTTTAGGCTTTTAAACTGCAAAGGCCGCACGATGACTAGCGATAATGTATGCTCTTTGGTTATGAATTTGTTGATCCTGGGTGGAAATGTTGAGGAGGTATGTTTTGTGTATTTGTCACTGAGGTTGAGGTCAATGCAGGTAAGTATCCTCCCAATCCCGTGTGGAATGTGGAATGAAGTATTTCTGGATGTTTAAGACATTTTACAGCCTTGTGTTTTACCGAACCCTGGAGACTGAGGTCCTCACTCCCTATTTAAAGTATTGGGGCAATTTCCTTTGTGGTTCATCGTGAGAAAAATTAAAATGGTTTTGAGTGTTTTTGATTCTTTTCACTAGTTAGCATTACCAAAAGGTCACAGTCCTCAAGGTTTAGTTGTCTTTCAATGTTGTTAATAAAAAGTAGTGTTTTGTTATTATCAAAGACTGTGTATAGGGGAACCATACTAACCCCGAGCTCAATAAAACTCAGGAGATATTGCTTATACGTGCAGTATGTTGTCTGCTTCCGCCAATAACAGGTCAGGTCAGAAGAGTGAAAGGAATGGACAGTACCCTATAAACACTTAAAAATTCTAAATTATATCTACATGTTTTGTCTTTATCTCCAAACAGAAGGTCAACATGTACGGCCTTTTCTGATCTAAATGTTAACGCTAATTATTGATTACAAAAAATAATGTACATGATGTATTTCAGTTTTTAGCCTGATGATTAGCATTGATGTGTGTGTTTATGAGTGTTTGTTTGTGTGTGCATGTGTGTTTGTGTGCATGCAGGCAAGAAACTGGCAGCAAAAGGTTAAATTGTAGTTGTTAAAATGTTATAAAACCAATAAAAAGTAGGTTCCATTTTTAAGTCTATTTAAATTAGCATGCACACAAACATTTACACTGTGGGACATATGGGACAAGAAAAAAAAAAAGATAAACAGGTGACACTTTCCATAACTGTAGAATTGGGTTAGGGTTTCAGTTCAGCTTTCATAAATAAGTAAAATACATATAAATTCCCATGGGAAACATTATGCATAATGTGTAATTAATAGTTACTTAATGTAACTTAAGTTCTACGAATAGGTGCGTAGTCCCTTAGGACTTTGCTAGTGGGATATCACTCGTGACCCCCAGGTCACACGCCAGAGAGATCAAAATAATTTGCTCCAATCACCAGCCACCTTCCTCTATAAATGCCCCTGCACAAGGCCGCACCCCCTCTTGAACTCTGCCAAGCCGGGCTGGCCTGATGGGCTCGTAGCTAAGGGACTACGCACCTATTCGTAGAACTTAAGTTACATTAAGTAACTATTAATTCTACGTCATGGTGCTACGTCCCTTAGGACTTCGCTAGTGGGACACAACGCGGAGGCCGTATGAAAATGTACTCCCAGCAGGCCAGCGAAGGGTGATTGGAGCTCCGCCCGAGCAAGACCCTCACAAAGTGAGAGGACTCAGGGCAGAAGAAACAATGCGTGTTACAGGGCCACTCCTACCAAGGATACCCCCACGTAACACAGATATAGGTCATCCGTAGTCACAGGACGCCTCTCCCAAGGGCTCCTGACGTGGACTACCAGACCGACCAAAACACACATATATGTACCGCACCTGTAGGATGCCTCTCCCAAGAGCTCCTGAACCAGGGCGGAAAGTAAACCGAAGGCCCCCTCAGAGGAGGGACCTAACGGTCTAACTCAGTCCGCTGCACTCAGCACGGAATGGGCCACCGACCGGTCCGACACATCCAAAAGATAAGACCGGACGAAAGAGGAGGACGAAGCCCAAGAAGCCGCACGGCATACGTCCTCGACCGACACCCCCCTGAGAAGGGCCGTAGAGGCCGCCATCCCACGCGTGGGATGCGACCTGAAGCCCACCGGGAGGGCCAGACCCTGCGTCTGATACGGCCGCCGTACAGCCGTGGCAACCCAGTGCGCCAGCCGCTGAGCCGACAGCGGGGCGCCCCTGTTCTTGGGGCCCAGACACACAAACAGCTGGCCACCCAACCTGAATGACGACGTCATGGCCAGGTAATGCCTCAGCATTCTGACAGGACACAGAAGGTGCCGCCGCTCCTCCTCGGGGGAGGCATGCGGTGGCGGATAGAAAGCCCTAATCCTGATGACTCTCGACCTAAAGGCCGACGTGATGACCTTGGGGAGAAAAGCCGGATTGGGCCACAATACCACCATGCCGTCGCCCTCTCCAAAGGACAGGCAAGACGCATGGACAGAGAGCGCACACAAGTCGCCCGCCCTCTTAGCAGACGCCAACGCCAACAAGAGGGCCGTCTTAAAGCGACACACTCGGGACTCGCCTCCGCCGCCGGTTCAAAAGGCGGACCCGACAGCCCCCTAAGGACCACCCTGAGGTCCCAAACCGGGGCGTTCTCTGGAGCGGGGGCCTCCTCCTGCGTGCCCCCCGCAGAAAATGTTTAACCAACGGACGAGAGCGGGCTGTGAACCCCCCGAATCCGTCGTGACCCGAAGTAATGGCTGCCGCGAACACCGCCAAGGTGGCGACAGCCCTCCCCTTGTCAAAGAGCTCCTGTAGGAATCCCAGGACCCCCTCCAGCGGGCAACGCCTGGGATCCCAGGAACGAAAACCGCACCAGTCGCTAAAGAGCCTCCACCTCGTGGCGTAGGCCCTCACAGTGGACGGCGCCCTCGCCCCCTGAGTGGTCTCCACCACCGCAGGGGGAAGACCCAGGTCTACGAGGTTCCGCCTCTCAGCCTCCAACCCAGAGCCTGCGGCCGATTATCGGGCGTGAAAACAGGGCTCCTCCCCCCCTGGACTAGAGCCCCCGGCTCGTCCGGGAGGGTCCAGGGCTCCATCACCGCCATGCCCCTCAGGAAGGGGAACCACCGGGCATGCGGACTGTCCGGCGCCACCAGGATCACCGACCTCCTCTCCTGTT
The DNA here is from genome assembly GCA_964034765.1 of Knipowitschia caucasica. Lineage (NCBI taxonomy): Eukaryota > Metazoa > Chordata > Actinopteri > Gobiiformes > Gobiidae > Knipowitschia > Knipowitschia caucasica. The sequence goes on from OZ035823.1 coordinate 20,493,093, forward strand.
CGATCCTCCGCAGCAGGACCGGCAGGAGACGCACTGGTGGGGAACGCGTACAGCAGGCCCCCTGGCCAGGGGTAATGAGCCAGAGCGTCCACGTCTAAAGGCGGCTGGTCCGCGGCCCTTGAGGCGAACCAGGACGGGCACTGTGCGTTTCCTGCTCTGGCGAAAAAAGGTCGACCACTGGACGGCCGAACCTCCGCCAGATCTCCGCAGCCACCCCTGGGGCCAGGCCCCACTCGTCCTGGAGTGGGCCCCCCCCCTGGACATCCTGTCGGCCCCCACGTTCCGGACCCCCGGGACGTGGCGCGCCCTGAGAGACAGGAGGTGAAGCTCCGCCCACAGCAGCGTCACCGTCGCCATGCGATGGAGAGCGGGGGACCTGGTGCCCCCCTGCCTGTTCAGATAGGAGACCACTGTGGTGTTGTCTGAGCGCACCATCACGTGTCTCCCCTGCAGCTGAGGGGCAAAGTGCAGCAGTACCCTGTGCACTGCCTCCATCTCCAGCAGGTTGATGTGACGGGCTGAGTCCGACCAGCAGCCTCCTACCGAACTCTGGCCGAGGACCCCGCCCCATCCTTCGAGCGACGCGTCCGTGAACATCTCCACGTGAGACACGGCGCCGGCCAGAGTCACTCCGTCCCGTAGAAGACCCGGAGTGAGCCAGAACCTGATGTTCGATGCTGCCACTTGGGGAACCCAGATCAGCCTCCCCCCGTCCCGGGAAGGGTGAAGCCTGAGGCGTGAGAACCACCTCTGAAAATTCCTCATGTGGAGAAGGCCTAGCCGCACCACAGCATGAGCCGCCGCCATCATTCCCAGCAGGGACCTGAGGCGCCGAGCGGGGACTCTGGGGCCCGCCAGAACCTCCCCGGGCAGACGGGTAGTGTTCATCCGTCTGTCCACGGACCATGCAGCACGGAATGTCACAGAGTCTAGCTGCAGACCGAGATAGATCATGCGCTGAGCCGGTTGCAGCCTGCTTCTACGTCATGGTGCTACGTCCCCTAGCGGACTTCGCTAGTGGGATATCACGTGCACCTATTCGTAGAACTTAAGTTACAAAGGTAACTGTTAATTTTCTCCCTGTTAACCACAAAGCCCAGGCGCTGTATGTGGGACAGGACCCAGTGCGTATGACTCACGGCCACTTCCCTGGATGAGGCCAGAATTAACCCGACGTCTATGTAGATTAAATTCTTACCCCTGCTCCACGGCGCGAGTGCGTAGCCCAAGGGGAAAACGACAGTACTCGTAATTCCTCTCTCCCACTGCGAAGCGCAGAACCTCCTGTGTTCCGGTACTATCGGCACGTGGAAGTACGCATCTGTCAGGTCTATGGAGGATATCCAATCTCCCTGCCTGACACACTCGAGGAGCTGCTTTGTGGGCAGCATCCGAAACTGCCGTTTGGAAATGCACTCGTTCAACACGCGCAGATCCAAAATGGGACGCACCCCGGCTGACTTCTTGGCACTAAGAAGTAAGGGGAGTACAGCCCCCTGGTGGCGTCCTGCGGGTCTACCTCTACTGCTGCGCCTAGACTCAGCAGAGAGGAGACCTCCGCTTGCAGTGCCTCTAATGACCCCGTACCTGAGAGCGTGCTGCCCGTACGCCTCGGAATGGTGGTGGCTTCTGGGAGAATTGCAGTGCGCAACCCCTGCGCAATGTTCTCTCCAGCCATAGATATGTCAGCCATCTTTGCTCCCTCCAGATGCTGTAGAAGTCTGTGAGGAGCGGAACGGGAGCTGGAACACGAGACGTCACGGCCCCGCCCTCTCCTGGTGTTCCTAGCAGGGAGGGGGGGTGGACGAAAGGGCCGGGGGGGCACCCTGCGTCACACCGTGAGCGCCGGGGGCGGTCACGTGTCCTGCAGGCCCGACGTCATAAGTACGGGACTGCTCATCCCACGTGACTCGGCTGCTGTGCCCCCCCCTGGCTCTTGCCTCATGGAGGGGGGGGCGAGCCCCTGGAGTGGGAAACCCCGTGTTAGCCTTGTAGCTCTGCTCACCACACGTCACTCGGCTGCTGTGCCCCCCCCTGGCTCTTGCCTCATGGAGGGGGGGGCGAGCCCCTGGAGTGGGAAACCCCGTGTTAGCCCTGTAGCTCAGAGATGCTAACACGCGTTCGGCCGAAGCACACACATATCACTCACCAGATCCCTCCGCCTGACCTCTCCCTGGGAGGGCATAGTATGGATCAGAGAAACCGGAGCTCGTAGTTCGCGTTCCCCTCTCTGGGGCTGCAGGCCTAGCAAAGCAACGTTATGTGCCCGGGAAGTAACACAATCAGAATTCACAATATTTGACATGTTACATACCCCCAAATCAGACTCAGAAAGTAATGATGAAATGCCGGTCGGCCTTTATTGAAGGAGAAATTTTTCCACCCCGGCCTCCTCTACCATAGGGAGGTCGGTGGTGGGTGCGTTGCTCCCGCGAGCCACCCATGGGTCTGTCTGGACCCGGGGGCCTCGTCGAGGGGGGACGATGGATAACAGAGCGCGGATACGGGTCAGGATGCCTCCCGGGCCAACGCTCTCTGCCTCTGTCCCGGCTCCGTAATGGCTGGTGGGCCTCGCGCCTCGGTGCTAGGTGCGGGGCTAGCCTAGCCGAGTCCTTAGCTGCAGACTCCAGTCTCGCCACCCAGGCCTGCATGTCCGGGCCGAAGAGGGACATCTGAGAGGTGGGCAGGTCCAGCAGCTGCCTCCACTCCGCCTCCCTGATATTAGCCAGCCCAAGCCAAAGGTGCCTGGCCCGACTTGGGCTGCTGCCATGGAGCGGCCACCATCCACAGCTAGCGTCTGGCACATGCGCAGAGTCGCCGCCGAGGTGGTCCTCGCCTGTGACAGGAGGTCTCCACTGAGCGCCTGGTCAGAAGAGAGCAACATATCCAGGGCCCCCGTGATGAATGCCATGTAGTTAGTCAATGCGAGGACCTGTGCTGCAATGGCATAATATCTATCCAGCCTCGGCAAGAGATCCTGTCCCGCTCGGAGAGAAGGAGAGGTCTGGTGCCGGCCACACGGATGCGGAGGGCTGCAGGGCCATGCGGACTGAATCCTCGATCACCGGTCCAGGACCAGTCCTGCCCGCTGCAGTATATGTCGTACCCCAGAGCAGGCCTCTTGGCTGCTAGGGGCTTAGGCCACTCACGTGTCGCGTAATGGACGAACGGGTCCATCCGCGGGCACAACGTGGGTTGCATCCTCCTCCTTCCTCGAGTGGTGGCACCCACAGAGGTGAAGTCCTCCACCGTCTGGATCCAGTGACGACGTCCGACGCCGGAGGGCGAAGGGAACTCGGACGAACAAGGAAGACATCTCAGAATGAAGTAAGTACTGTGGTAGATCTCAAACGGCGCCAGAGTGAAAAAGGGGGTGCGGCCTTGTGCAGGGGCATTTATAGAGGAAGGTGGCTGGTGATTGGAGCAAATTATTTTGATCTCTCTGGCGTGTGACCTGGGGGTCACGAGTGATATCCCACTAGCGAAGTCCTAAGGGACGTAGCACCATGACGTAGAATGGTTTAGGTTCGAAATGCTGTTCATGCAATGTCATCATTTATTGTCCATGATTTCTTGTACCAAGTGGGTCTTTGTGTTTTACTTCAGCTGTTATGAAGCTATTTATTTCAGAATAGCGCTTGTGGGGCTGCACTTTTTGCCTGTAGCGTATATTGATTTGACTTATAGTAATTACACACATGATTAATTACAAAATTAACGCCTCTTGCTTCTTCCCTGCGAGCGATCTTACAGCACAGTAAACACAAACACATTTCTCAATCTCAACACATGCACCACTCACATAGAGCTTATTGTAGAAGACACTGGAAATGAAGGCAATATTTCAGCGCTGGATTGACAGGACGGCTGTGGTTGCAACACTACACCCCTCCCCCCAGAGCGTCCCATCTGCTGTGACCCGTCTGAGGCCAGTAGCCACAGCGGCGGAGGGGGCTAACAGGGCAAAGGTCTCCAGACTGCGATCAATTTGCTGGCTCGGAGCGTCAGAGCCACATTTGTGTACTGTGCATGACTCCGAGCACACAATGGGGGACGGACTTTGTACTTTCGTTATCTGTGGAGACCAGGATCCCTGTGTTGTAAATCTCGCACCATGTACCATATGTATAGGCTTAAAAATAGTGTACTATAGAACTTTGTCCAAGGCCAAGGCTACACCCCCGTTTGACAGTGAAGTATACTTTTATGCGTTTCAATCACATATACCTTATTATGTGGTTTATGATATATTGGAAATACTTCAAACTGGAGTACCTCACTGTGAAACCACAACATATTAACAATGTAAACAAAACCGTGGCCCTAGTTCCTCGCTTTCAAAACAGTTGTCTTCATTTTCCCACAAATATATTTTTGGCCTCTGTCGCATATTTAGATAATCTGCGTCAGTGAAAGAGACCAGCCCTCATTCAGCCAATCTCATTATGTAAAAGCTAAAATGTTTTCCAATAAGATGAAGACTGCATGTTCACAATATGTTCACAATATTATTAGCATCATATTCTATTAAAAATAACACATGGTGGATTAAAGTGGGCTTGTAAACATGTCCAAGGTGTACCTCAAGGCCAGAGTGTTGTTTAATCCCCGACCAGAATAGCTTCTCCAAAATAAAATCCTTCTCATGTTCTCAAACATTTTCTGTGTGACTTTTTCTTCTTCTTTTTTTTTTCTTTTTTTTAATATTGGGCAATGAAAAAACTAAATCTTATCACACGTAAATGGGTCAGTGAGAGCTGAAAACACTCAGGTTATCGTTATCAATTCAAGGTCAGGTCAAAATGTTCAAATGGATAATCAAGCGCCCATTGAGGCTTTTCAACATTACTTAGTAGTTGGATAAATTAGCTGTAGTGAAAAGAATGGGACAAAAGTTAAAAATGATAAAGACAAAATACACAAACAAGAATAAAAAAACGATACTAAAACACCATTAGTGAGTCTATAATTACAACTTCTACATCTATCGCTGTAAGATGTAGAAGTCGCATACAGCATCACAAGATTACCTTCATTAATCCAATTTACAGTATTTGGTCAGTGTGTGTGTGTGTGTGTGTGTGTGTGTTGAAAATGGCCAGAAAAGTAGACCGAAAGCAACAATGGGATTTTGGTATATTGAACGATTGGCCATCTCTGGTGCACCAACAGTTGTCCTTTGTCCTTTCATGGAGCCTATTATTCCTGCTTACTGATTCAGAAACTGGGATCTCCATTTAACCATAATGCTAATATGGCATAATGTGCTGTATATATGCATGTATGCATGTGTGTGTGTCTGAAAAGCAGCTCATTTATTAATTCTAAAAGCTAAAAAATGCACCATATACTGTACCACGCAATGCAGTACATCAATGCTTTTTGAGTCTTCCCTGTCAAACAATGGCTCTATCTAATCATTTTTAGCCGAGTGCTTTTTGGCATAATGCACAAAGCCACAAGTGTGAAACTCGTGGGTGGAAATCTGTAAGCTTGAAATGGTTAGTGCTAAAGGGACAGATGGGCAAACAACATTGCGTTGGTGATTTGGGTCAATGGGTCTGGTTAACAATTCTCCAGCGCTATTGGCCAATGTGTCACCTTGTGAAAGGAACAAACTTGAGCTGTGTTTTGTCTTCAATGTAGAGCACTCCTGCTGCAGCACTAATACACTTGGAGCAGCTGCTGTTTGTGTCAGATAATGTTTATGTGGGAGAAAATGTTATAGCTTACATGGTCTACAACTGTAATGGTGGTGTGTATACTGCACTTGTTGCAACGAATCCATTGAAAGACACATTCTTTAAATGGCGTCTGTTCACATATTGTCTGTCCTGTTTTGTTATTGGTAACAAAAAACAAACTTTGAGATTCATTATTGTCAGTGTTGCTCACCTTTTGAAAGAAACGTTAAATTTCATTCACTACATCTGTGTATAGGCTCTACTTTTGTTGACTAACTTGAGTGTAAATATTAAAACATGTTGCATGCACTTTTATAATCTATAAAAATAGTAAACACAATCCTAAGTGTTTACAATCGGTGTCCAAAATGGCCCCTGCCCAAACCTTGCCAAGCTCCTCTACTTTAATTGAATCCAGACTTTTTGTGCCTCTTTGAGTGCGATCAGCGCATGGTGAGGGGCCCTTGTTATTATGGCCCGCTGTATTTCAATAGAACAGCTGTGCAAGGTTCCAGCCGCCTCCAAACTCTGCTCATACTGCCTGGTAACTGCGCGCCCATTGGCCACCCATACACTCCTCCCGGCCAATCAGACGAGCCATAGCTATGAGGAAGTGAATGGGGGAGAAAAACATTACTCTCCAAAGCGGGGCCATTGTGAGAAAGTTAGTGGTGCAAAAAAAGTTAAAGAGCAAGTCTGGCATATGTTATACGAGGGGGTGAGAAGACAAAAATAGAAACTGGAGAGGCCGTTATTATCATGCTCTGTTTGAAGTGTGCGTCATGTTTAGAATTTGAGGTTATTATTTTTCAGTTTCTTTGTTGCAAGAAGACTGCCCCATTGTCTGTGCTTGGATTATTGCCCTCATGATAACAGCAATCATGGCTCAGGATTTTCACATATTGTCCATGGTACTTTTTGACAATCTATTTGTCCGGGCCTTTTGAAATATAGATTCAAATAACCTGTGTAACTGAAACTTATTTAACTCTAAACATGAAACTAATGCAAAAATATGGTTTCTTTGTTCCACGTTTGCAGCGACAACAAAAGGTGCTGACGTGTTGTGTGCGTGTGCGTGTGTGTGTGTGTGCACGTGTTAATGTAGTTGTCTTTGTGCGCACCAGGCTGTGACATGCCAGTGCAGGACCTGCGTTTCCAGGGCTCTGAGGGGGCTTATGGGATTTGAGTCATCTCCCGAATAATAGCTGTTTGTGCCGCTGCGGTTGTGACGCACATGGTTGAAAGATAGTCAGGCAGAATAGTGAGAATCAATCAAAGTTTGCAGATTTCTGAGTGCAAAGAAGCTAAAGTAAATGCACTTCATGTTGTTCCACACTCTGCAACAACACATTTAAACTCGGGCTGTGATGAGGCCCGAGCGCCACAAGCTGGGGAAGGGCCTCGCAGTCTCGTAACTGAATGCATCCCAAGTGCGGAAAAGTGTGCATGATTTGTGAAGTGCTCGTAACAATGCATATAAATTTGAGGTTCTAAAATGGAAAGCGAGCGGAGCCTGGGCAGATGTGGCTGCCGCGAGTTATGTCCCTGTCAAACATTGACTAACACACCAAACAATCTGTGCATGTGTTGTGCTCAGAGATTATTTATTATTACAAGACGTAGGAATGTGTGCACACTTTCCAAAAATGTACACCCAACGTCCACCATCTTGATGGAAAATTCTAAATTGCATATTTGTTATTTTTGCTCATGAGTAATGTGGCTTAAAATTGCTCAAAATCATCAATGAATCAAATGATAAGTTAAGTTTGTTCAAGCTGCTAATGCACTTATTTTAATATAGGGCAAAAATAATATTTTACTATATTTACTTTTCATAAAGTCAATGAGACTCATGCCATATTTCTTACCTTGTTGCCGTAGCAATTGCGGGGACCATTATGTGTTAATCGGACATTAACACGAAATGGGGGGTGCAGTCTGGTGAAGGCCGTTCATCTCCACTTGCAGCTATATTTAACATTTAATTTGATAATCGATGAGTTGGCCAATTATTCCTTTAATTAACCAACTCCCTGTTGAGACCCTCGAAGGTCTGTGAATATGGGATTGTTTAAACATTTGACCAAAACAAAGCTCAAGTGAAGCTCCTGGAGAACATCTTCATAGAGATGACTTGTAACACATGAGTTTCATTTTGTTCAGCAGACTTTACAGGATTACCAGTGGAGATTGTGCTTCACAGCAGGTAGGTCTGGGGGTTCGATTCCACCTCCAGGCCTTTCTGTGTTGAGTTTGCATGTTCTCCTCATGTCTGTGTACATTTATTCCGGGTACTCCGGTTTCCCCTACCACTAAAAACATGTACAATAGGTCTGAATGTAATGAGTAAGTGAATGGAGCATGTGACTTGGGAACTTTGATTCATCATTCTCTCTTCCGTCATCACCATGTGGAGAGAATGGAAAAACATCTGCACGCTCAACAATTGTTTTGAGTGACCTTGGTCTGTATAATGCACTATATACATTAAGATTACTTACTTACTAGATCTATGAAGTTTCTAGATTGTGTTTAAGATTTGTGTTTATGATGTACGTTTTTCGATAATAGGCCCCATTTTAAACTAGACAACCGTACCCTACTGTTTAATCCTTACATACAGCCAAATTATCCATCTTTCCCATACTCTTTGATACGGTGGGATTGGAGACAAGTGGGTCGGCTCGGTGCCTGCATACAGCCAGTAATTACCAATCAAAGAGCCCTGAAAGTCTTTGAGTGGAACACGAAATTTGAGGCATGGCTCATCTGTCCCTTGGATTTCAGGCGTGGTAATAAACTCTCAAATTAAGCTTGGGGTGACCGAAGCAAATGTGGAAGGACATGAGGTTGTAAACATGATGATGAGAAAGAAACCATATAAGCGTTGTTTGTCTTGCAGATCAGAGGCTGGACACCTCTCTGGTACAAAGCTGTTCATAGTGTTTTTTTAGCATCTTAAAACTAATACAGTAGATAATGTCCTTGCATTGTCCTTCTATTTTCTTTAACCACACTGAGCATCTTTTCCCAAAAAAGTGACAAATGAATGACTGATAAACTAGGTGCTGTTTTCATCCTAATTAAATTATACAGGATCCACATTCTGTCTATTTCAGCCATTCCCAAATGTAACGATGTGGGCTACAAACACTCAAAAATAAGAAATAGTTAAGGACCACTGTGGATAATTGGAGCCTAGTGCCTTAATCCCAGGGGTGTGAAGTGTTTTTGACCAATGACAACTCAAATCAATAATCACCCCAGATTTAGGGCAGTACATGTGTGAGAAACAGCTTGAATCTCTCCCACTGTTGTGCCCAGACAGTCCCAGTTTAATCCCCAATGCCCAGTCCAGGATTATTCTGTCTGCCCTGCCCACCAGCTCTGCATTATACTTGAAACAGGATTATTCTGACTTCAAAGGACAAAGAAGAAACCCTGACCAAAAACACTGTTAAGTTAATTCAGCATATGGCCTTGACCAGACATGTTTGTTGAAAACAGCCTGTTGTTTTGTTAGGCTGAGCAAAAGAATAAAAGTACAGGATTTCTGCACACAACATAAAACTGACCAGTTTCTAAAATGTCCTTTAATGTAATTTGTTCTGTGCATAAAAAAGCTGTTGCCATAGAGATCAGAAGATATACTTTTGTAGACTATTATTGTGCTATACTGAAGCTTTTCCACACAAACAGATACGTTAAAGAACCTGTATTTGTCCCACAATGGGGACATGTCAGTGTTGTAGTGCACAGACAGGACAGTAGTGAGAGCACAGAAGTAGAACTCAAAAAATACAGAGACTAGCTGTAAATGCTTCAATGGCTTTAGGGACTGATGTATAGGCCGCTTATATCATCATATCAATGATTGTTGTTGTTTTATTGACAATCTATTAGGTTTTAGCCACAGTCTGTGGCTGCTATTGACTTGCAATAGCAGCCACAGACTGTGAACTCGTCTAACTCAGCAACTGTTTGTGTTACATTCACCATTTTTATTATTTTGATATTGTCTTTGTGAATCCAGATATGAGCCATAAAAAGATTGACAATTTCCTCATTTGTGGGGGAAACTCCAGCTTGCCCTAGCAACCATCGTAGCAACATATCCTCCCCTGTTACACCACAAAGCTAACGTTGTCAGGACAAATGTCCATATAAGGAAAATGGCTCCAGAAAGCTTATGTCAAATCACCTTTTTTCCGGATTCAACACTATGGGAGACACTCATCCACTCCTATTATGCAGTCTGTGGTTTCAGCTCAGATGCCCTGATATATTTGATATATTTGCTGTTTGCACCTCCTGTTTCTACCATCCCCTGATACTTCAAAATCAGACAGAATGGAAAAGCGGTTTGTGTCCCTGTCTTATGTACTCTTCAGATCAACCTAATTATAGAATGCATTAGAGTCTAATGATTAGACATAAGCTTAACCAGAATACTAAGTCCCCTTTCTAGAAAACCTGGTTGCAACAGAACAGGAGCAGTATTTGACTTATAGTGTCTTGTGTCTATGGAGACTGCTTTCATTGGAGAAAAACTATTAGTTCACATTTTGGAAAATGTTGCTGTGTTGGATCTTTTGTAATTCTACCGTCACTTTTGTCAGCGTTTCAGCCTTGGTATTTGCTATAATGAAATGTTCTGAAAATGGAAACATAAGACTGACATGCAAAAAGATAAAATAGGTGGTTTAATAAAAGCAAATGCAAAACCAAATGCAGAGCAACAATACAAACATACTAAAAGACACATAGAAAGGCAGAACAGAAAGTAAAAGACTGGCTTTTGATACAGAATGACTAATGACAGTTGATACCAATGGTGTAGGTTTGGTTCCAATCTTGGTGGGGACATTCACTACGACCTGAGTCTACACCCATTGACACGGGGTCCAGAGTTTCTCCCCCAGAATTTGTTGTGTAATCACACACTATATTTGCAATAGTGTGTTGCCTTCTACACTAAACTCAGCTGTAGACTGAATGAGAAGCAGTTAAGGATTTTTTCTAATAGTTAAAACAAAATCAATTGGATCAGAGCTTCTGAGTTTTGTGTTGCGTTCATTCTATACTGACTTAAACCTAATCCAAATCTACATAATAGCCCTCACCTGAGGCTCTAACAGTTCAGGAACTGCTCTCGATACTTGAAATAAATCATGCTCTGATCTTTCAATTTCCTATAATAAATAAAAACAGAGGAGAAAATATTGAATTAGAATCTACAGTGAGTATCTCACTACATTGTTTGACATATACGATCAATCTCTAAAAACAATTCATAGTCCCATGCATACCTACAAAATTCCAACCTCACCTGATGCACTGAAGGGCCTGTTGCTTCTACCTCAACATTCCCTATATTGTTCTCTCTTGTTGGTTGAGTTTCCTATGTATGTTAACAGAAGATTAATCATCACAATTCATAATTTGCTATTACTTGTGCTTTCTCTTACTTACTTTCCAACTGTTAAAAAAGCTCCTGATATCTTTTATCTTTTTTTGTGGAGGTGGCATTTTTTCTAAATTATATAAGAAGGTATAGACAATCAAAAACAGACATTCATATACATGAACTGCAGAATCATTTATATAACTTGGCCAATGTCAAAAGTTACATAGTATTTCTCAATACAATGAGTTAACAAGATTTTGGCAATAAGTAACAGTGTGGATTTTTCTATATTTTCTTTTTTTTTATTCCACTCTCAACCCAAAAAGGCAAGTAATGACTCACAGGGCTCTCAAGTATGCAAAATAAAAACTTAAATGACCTGTTGTGGTGTGTTTTGCGCACAACCAGCATGCATCGTTAACGCAATGGAAAATGTACGTATCCGAGCTTTAATTTCGGGAGCGCTGGTTGCGCTTTGGGAAGAGTCAGGGGAGAGACATGTCAGAGACACAGGGGAGAAACGCGGGAGATACGAGGGAGACCCGCACTTGCAACATGGTTCTGTCTGCATATGGTCCGAGCTCGGTACCATGTTAGAGCTGTGCTTTCACTGAGCGCCGCGGCTGTCATTACAAAGCGGCAGCAGCTGCACCAGGACGTGCACATTCGAGTGCATCGCTTGAATGTGCTTAGAGCAAATAACAGCAAGTGCCCGCTGTCACACATTTCACAGAAATCACATTATCAGCAGATAAAGGTTGTAAATCGTGGATCCGTGGAATATTTTTATCCCTAGTTTATCCTGATTCACACAACACACCCACTTATACATTTTGGATAGTAAGAGCACAATAAGTATTTTTTCAGCCTTTCACCAGCTGTTTCTTTATTGGAGCCAGTTCTGTTCTGTCTCTGTGCCGTGTGAGCTCCTCGGAACATTAAACAGTGCGCTGACAGATTAGAAATAACGTAAGTACTTTGAATGGTAATTGATCTACAGTACTTTCCTCTGATTACTCACGTGCTACAACGCTCAGGGAACGAAAAAAAACACTTGCTTCACGCTGGCTAACTTTTAAAAATTAAACAGTTGCTCAGTGCTTCAGTTTGGCGCTGAAGAAGACAGCCAATCACTGCAGAGAACGGAACGGGTCACGTGCTGCTGCTGCTGCTGTTGCTCTGGAGGCGAGGAGGAGGCGCGACGTATGCACAAACGGAAGACATGTGTCCCGGACCGTCCGGGTCCCGGGACATCATGTCATTTTGGTGGGGACTTTTTAGTCCTCACCAAATATTGGTGGGGACATGTCCCCATGGTCCCCACGCAAACCTACGCCCTTGGTTGATACACATCTCAAACCAGAATAGCCGGGCATATAATCAAACAGGGAGAAGAACTAAGAAATAAAACTAAACCATAAGTGGATGCTGCTCACTGAACACCATATTGTCACAAAGGTCTAGGCCTAATTCTACTCTTGTATATTGTGTCTATATTGTACCAATATCAAAATCAATTACATTTACAGCAGTTGCCCCTGAAACCTGCTGACGTTGGTACGACCTCATCAACATTCAAGCTTGTGTACAGTGTGTCCAGTGTGTTTGCATAACCCACTCAGGCCTGATTTCATAACTGCTGTTTTCATGGACAATGCAGCCTACTTCCCACACAGATGAATATTGATGATGAAAGTCTCAATAAAAAATGTTCCAAATGTGCTTATACAATTATTCTATAAAGGGACATAGGATGGTTTATCTCAAGATTATTAATTAAGGTCTTATCCTTCAAGAATTAACACTAAACTATTAGCTGTATTTTAAGTATAGGAGTGTAGGTTTTACAACAGCATATCATTATCACATTTGAAAAACGCAAAACGAAAGAATAAAAAATCAAGAAGGATAATGAATCAAAGCGAGCGCTACAGTTAGAAAACAGTTTTGATTTCCTTTTCTCTCCGATCAGATTGAAAACAAGAGCGAGAGGAAGTGCTCTCCACTGACTTCTGAGGAACGAGATGTTGTCGTCCTGCGGTGTATGTGTTGTGTGTTCATCTCAGCAGTGGTGAGGGCTGCGTGGGCCTCGGCTGTGCGGTTGTTATGACATACAATCCGCAAAAAGATCTAGGTTCCATGTGACAGGGCTTTGCAGTGCAGTGATAATTGCTGCAAACCTGAATGCAGCTAGAACTCAATAGACATCGTCAGCTTCATTAATCCTTCTATGTTACATGAACCTGGTGCAGAGCCACACAGCCACCTGCGGCTTCATGACTGTGGGCCGGACATACAACTGTTGCCTGCAGACCTGTGTTGGGCAATTACTCTAAAAATATGACATATAAACATAACTAACAGAGATACAAATGTACAATTTTTACATCTATTGTTATTTTCAAGATAGAGATTTTATACTTTTTATTGATGCTAGAAGTTAGAGGTTTTGTTTTATTTTAATGAGTATAGCTTTTGTTGACTTATCGTGTGCTGTGTGCTCCTCTTTCCTTCTGTTCTATAACTGGTAATGCAACACTGAAATTTCCCCACTGTGGGACAAATAAAGTATCGTTAATCTTAATCAAATACATTATATTTGTATTACATTATTGCTGTTATGTAACTGAGTTATGCCACTTTGAGTTAAGATAAGATAAACCTTATTCATCTCACAATGGAGAGATGTACATGTTACACATTTGGAATAGATAGAATCACTCAGATTGTGCAAAAGAGTTAAAGCACAGGTTAAAAACATAGTCTGTGCAGGATAATTATGTACAATTTTCTGTTACTTTTAATCTTAACATTATACAATGAAATGTCAGAATGTAACATAATTTTTATACAAGTTGCATGTAACTATTTATTCTTTTTCAAATAAGCACACTTTCATCATCTATAGGGATATATCTGGGTGATGATCAGTATGTTTCCTTGGTCATCATTTGTTTGGAATATAACGGGGACTTAATTGTAGTCGGTGAAAAGCTTTATAGTGTTTAACAAAGCCATGTTATTTCATGTTAACATAAGTTACACATAACATATATCGTCTGCATTTTGGCCACTTGCTGAAAAACATGAATCAGCAAGCAAATAATGAAAATGTTTTATGATTAGAGGTTTCACACAAGTATATCAACATTCATTCTTCAGTAAGCAAGCATAAACATGTAAACCTAACTTCCCCGTGTGATGTCTCATTTGGAGCCACAGTGGGGTTTGACTCTTGTTATGTAATGTCTGCCTGGGTAGTTGCCATGGTGATCTGCGCAGGACCACCACCTTTGTGAGAAAGCTCTCCACCCACTCTAGCAACCACATGACATTCAGAAAGGTCTAATAGGTTTACTGGACCCCTATAGCCCCTGTGTTTCTCAGCAAAGATGAATAAAGGGTCATGCAATGTTGGAAAACTACGTTGTATCTGTACAGTGTGCTGCCCATTTTAAAGGAATTTATTTTACATTAAGAATAAGATAGAATATATGTGGAACAAGATCGACTTGTTCTCAAATAACATGTAAATAACATCTCAATATCTTTCATATCCATACGTATTTATGTTTGTAATAGTCCTAAAGTCCTTTAATTTTTCTGTGTTTTTGTTTTTAAATCTCACTTGAATGTGTATTTTATGTGCTTTGATGTGTGAAGCTCTTTGTGATCCTGGTCTGTGAAATGCGCTATAATAAACTTTACTTACTTACTTACTTAAATCACAACAGCAGTCATCTTCATCAAGGGCAGATCAGAGAAGCACACAGTTTGAACACAGGAAATGCACCATAGGGGGCGGATGACTAATGTTCATAAATGTTAACAAACGTGCGTACATGTCCAGACATGTCCTTATGTCCCGGATCATCACTGTCCTTAGACCCTCCTCATCAGCAAAGAAAAAAACAAAGTGGGAAAAAGTTAGAAACCTCGGGGAGACCTACAATGAGAGAGGATCCAATAAATTTGCATTTGGAAATAGGTACTGTTAATTCTCAATTTTTGATCCAAAGGTCTGCTTAGTCATTAAAAGGCTAAAAATAAAAACAAAACAACAAAAAACGGCCGAACATTTTGTGTCGCCAAATGAACTGTCTGCAACAATATTAAGAATAAAACAATGCCCCAGTGGGCTCAGAAGTTTCAGAAGGTCCAAATATGATGTGGGTGTCAGAGTGAAGTCCTTCGGTATGTTCCATAGTTCAACACCTCACTCCGGGAGGTCAGTGCCAGTGATTAAGAGAAGACGTCACCACAAGATGGAAACTACTGTGAGCTCAGTCAAAGAGAAGTGTGTGGTTCATTTTGGACAGTCCACTCTTTCCACTCTTTCAAACAGACTTAAACTAATCTGCATTACACGACAGAAACTGTGGCTGAAATCACAACAAAATGAATGAATGATTTGTAGACTTGGTTTTTTATGTGTGCATTAAAACATGGAGAAATGCATCTGGTTTCTTCAATTTATCAAATGGATGACGGTAAAAACAGACTATAGCTGGATTTATAAGATCTAAAACAACATCCTACAGACAGACAAAGATCAGAGTGGTGGGAAGAGTAGAGAAGTTGAAATACTTAAAAAGTACGAGACCCAAAAAGTAAATTCATCAATGAAACCTTGAAACATGGTGATAGTACATGGGCGTGGATGGTGCCAATGTAACTGCTATTGAATTTGGATACTTCTGGCAAAATGTGTTTCCAAAAACAGTTGTCACAGGGAATATAGACAACAGCTCAACACAAAGTTGTAAAAATATACAGAATAAAGTTATAAACTAAACCAAATTTATCATTTCACTTGCTGAAGACAAAACTGAAGGGAAAATATCCCATGTACACACAAGAACTAAAGCCCATTGCAAAAGCCTGGCAGAGCATCACCAGGAATGAAACTCCAGACTTTATACTTTTTTTGGCATGCATTTATTGAACACTATTGCTCTATTCTTATTGTGTTGTTCATTCATAATCCCTTTATTTAAATTATTGTTTTTCAGTGTGGAGAGACAGTTACACATCTCACTTACAGCCATCACCAAGCAAAAAATGGCCAATAGGATTGTTTCTAAAGTCGACAACAGGCATCATTATAATCCACTGTTCAGAGAATCACAAAAACTTCAGGACTGATGAACTTAAAACCAAAAAAAACTGCTCTATATGAAGTCAATCTGGAAACTCTCAGCCACCTAATGTGCAACAAGTACAGTATGTATTCGATGAAAGAGACGCCCAACATAATTACAGACTAAGAGGAATCAAAAAAGTGTACTGTATGTGCCTGACATTAGAACTATTTTAAATCTATGTACTATCTATTTACCAGATGAACAAAATAATATAATAAGATTACAATCCAAAATGTAATAAAAGTGAAGGAAAGAGAGTGAGACCCTCAGCACAATTGATGGAGAGAGGTGTATGGTCATAGAGTGTTTGGGCTTGTGTCTTGTCTGAGTGTACGAATGCTTTATGTTGTATGAGTGAGAGGTTTGGAACCCTTCGTCCAACCCTTTTTCTAACTACAAACCATTCACAAACCAGTATTATAGAAAACAAATGTCTAATGGATTTTGTAAATATGTCCCAATACTTTTGAGTCGCCAATGATGTGAAGTTTATATTAACACGACTGTTATTTTGAGGTAAATATCTAATACTAAAAATATCCTCAATAATAGCGCCCGCTTTTCTCAGTTGTGCATCGAAGTTGGGTGATGGCCAGGGCCGTTCATTGCTGCTTGCGACTGTATCTTATAAGGAAGATGAGGAATAAGGAAGATGAGGAATAAGGAAGAACAATTTCGCATTTGATTTTCTTACAAAATTTGGCAGAGAACTTGTTAAACTGACCTTTCTGGCACAGGCCTTGTTGTGGTACAGTTCAGCTCCAGGATTACAGATAAACCCTTGGAAGCCTGCTGTTATGTCATACTGTATGTAAAACTATCCCGGAAATCTTTATTTATATTATTTTTGTCTCTATTGCATAAAAGAGACTGTGCATATGTTCTAGTTCTAGTTTTAGGCAAAAAGCAAAAAAGCAAGGACCAGTTCCTGTACACACCCTGATGGAAGTTAAAACAAGCCCAGTCCTGGAAGAGCATCTACTTGTTTTAACTATTGTTTTATTTTGTGCTGGTGTTTTATGGTGTGTTCACATGCAGTCCAAAGTGAGTAAGTAAATAAGTAAGTAAGTAATATTTATCTATATAGCGCCTTTCCCAGACCAGAGTCACAAAGCGCTTCCCAATTGTTGCGGGCATTTGTCTTTCACTTGTCACAGAGATGGGAGCGGGGTCACCGTACACGCACATGCCAGACCCATTGTACTTGTTTTTAGTGGTAGGGGAAACCGGAGCACCTGGAGGAAATCAATAAATCTGATTTCACTTTCCTTTCTAATTCAATCTGATTAAAAAAAAGATTGTGGAGTTTTTAAACCATCCAACACAAAAGAAGCTTCACGTATTTTGAAGCAGTTTTACGGCTGTTAATTGGTCTTGTTCAGTTTGGGGGGAAAATACTTCTCAAAATCTCTTTCAAAAGATGTAAAGTTAAAGTGAACCAGACCAAGAAGTGTGAACGTGCCCTAAATGGAGCGACCTGCAAGCTTCTGTGCCTTTTCTTTTGTTGATAAAGCCTGGTTCTAGTTTGTTTGTCCCAGTATACAGAGAATAGGACAACAGAAAGGTAGAAAGAGGTCAAATATTCTTATGAAAACAATAAGTGCATGCTTTATCTTTCATTTCCTTTGCTCCAGAATTTCAGAATTTAGATACAGACTGGTCTGGACTCTCAGTGCTTCAGAAAGGCCATATACAATATACATTTTCAAGACAGGAATAAGGTAATGGAAATGAGTGTTGAGGCCATTATCATTTCATGGTTGACTGCATACGACACTGCTGCGATAGCGATATAATTAATCTCCATGCACACAAATGCCATCTATTTTTAACCCAATGTGGATGGAACTTCTACCACTTTGAAGAACAAATAGAGTATAAAGTCTTATTAAAATAGAATAATGAATAATGTGTGTAACATCATGCTTTTCTTTCAATATGACCTCCACGCGCTTTAAAGGTCTATAAACATGTGTAGAAATATGGTAATACATTTCCAACGGTTTGGTAAAATATTTTAGTTTTCATACTGATTATTTAGACAATTAAAAGGTATTTTTACTTATTGATAGGAGAGCAGGACCTTTGTATCTTTATATTGTTTGTTTTTTGTTTTAATTTAGATTCCCATTAGCTACTGAAATACACAGTGGCTATTCTCCCATGTCGCGTGTCAACAAAAAATATGCTAAAATGAAAAAAATACAGAAATGTAAAATACGTATATATTCACACTCCCCCCTACACACACACACATTTTAACTATCCAACCATTCAAATACAACTCAAAAAATACAACAAAATAAGAAAATTCTAGTGTTCTGCTATGGGTGACTTTGCTCTGGTTCCTGTATCTATGGTTCCTTCGCTCACCTTGATCTCTTAGACACGCCCACTCACATCCACGCATACACGCACACACACACACACACACACACACATAAACGCACACTTACACACATGCAGGCAGCACACACTGTCAGGGTCTATAAATTCATTTGCACCTCTGTGGCTGACTTCATCAAACCGTTTGAGGGGTCACAGTTTTGACCTTGGAGCACCACAGCTACCATGGCAACGAGAGCGACGTCGAGCTGCCACCACAAACAGCACACACTAGCACACTCGCACATGCACAGGCGAGTCTTTCGTTCGTACTTCATTTTTTACATGCTGGATTTGAGAGAGCACCCAAATGTTATTCATCACGTAGGCCTGTGAACTGTATTTTTTTTGTTATTTTGTTTCTTAACTATAACAGCTTTGGATTACACCTTCAGCTGTTACGGAGATCCTTTGATCACATCTACTAAATAGCTGTGGATGGAGTAACATGATATTCAGTTTATATATAGACCATAAGATTGAAGGCTCTCTCACATCAAGAGTGTTTGCAGTAAGTGAATCAGCCCGAGTTAAACAGTACTGTCGATAAACGGATTAACTCTGTTACTTCTTGTGTTTTGAATGTTCTGGATACTATTTCCATCGGTTTCATTGTTTCAACCTTTTGTTTTCCCAAAATATAATGTAACACAAGGAGTGACAGTGGCTCAGTTGGTAGAGCATTGACCTGAAGGTCGTGGGTCTGAGCCCACCACGAGACCTACTTCACAACTCCCACTGCTGTCTGCTGTCGTCGTGTCCTTGGGCAAGACACTTAACTTTGCCTGAAGCCCTCACTGAAAGATCAAGGCTCCTGTGGACTCACCATCTGCAGGAGGATCAGAGAAGGGCTGGTGCTATGTGTACTGGGTGCAGCTCTGACTGCCACCTCCCAACCCCAGAAATGGATTAAGGGGAAGAAAATGTATGGATATTATAACACAATCAAAGCCATTAAACTTTTTAATAGATACTGAAGATAGATAGCCTATTTACCCAGTACTTCCTGGACTATAAGCCGCTACCTATTTCATATATGTGCAATATACGGGAAATGTATGTATTTTTAATTTGTGCAGGGGTGTAGGGACGAATTTGGACACGACTCTAACTGTTGATCTCCAGAGCAGCACAGAGGGACGATACAAAGAGTTAATGGAGTTTGTTTGACTCCATCAAGTACTAGTATAGATGTGACACATGGTGGTGCAGTGATTAGCACTTGTTGGCTCTCACTTCACATTAGAAGGTCCTGGATTTGAATCCACCACCAGACAGAATCTTTCTGTTAGGAGTTTGCATGTTCCCCCCATGTCTACTTAGGTTTCCTCCAGTCACCCCTATCACTAAAATACTGTATGTACAATAGTTGAAGGTGAATGGGTGTGTTTGTGAGTGCGACTGTGGGACAATAGACGCAAAATACCCCATGGCTACAATCCGGAATGCTTTGATCATCACGAGTGAACAGTGCAACACCTCGTCACTAACTGATGTTGTGTCCAGTTTCAACAGTAGTCTATTGTCTTCATTTTCATCTGCTGTTGGCTAAATTTTACATAACAACATGAACATCTGCGGCTGATTCTCAAGTGATGCCTATGTGCCTGTGGGGGTTATATACATTTAATAGTACAGCAGCACTGTACATACATTCATCATTTGTTCCTTTCTGTTTTGATGGTATGTCAGATTCAAAGGTGAGGGTCACTATGGAAACTGTGAACCGGATGGCTTCTTGCGTCACTGTTGAATGTACCAGAAATCAGGATGTGTTGAAACGAATCAGTTCTTTTTTTCTCCATAGCCTTTATGTGTGATATTATTATGTGATTTCCTGTGCACAAGAAAGTCATGTCTAGCATTTTCTGTAAGCAATTTACTACTAAATGTATTGTTATGTAGTCCAAGGATTTCTCAGAATTGGAAACTGAGGGATTTCTGTATGAAACAATTGTAAAAAAGTAATAAGAAAGACATATAAAAACACACATGGTAATTCATAATTCATTCATATAGTTTCTTAGTATTTTTCCACACATTTTTTAAATAGAAAAGCTTTTGAAATGTGTACACACTAGAGTAATATATACAGGTATATGTGTGTGTGTGTGTGTGAGAGTGACAGTGTTAATATGTGCATGTATATATGTGTGTATGTCCTTTTAAAGAGCTGTCGTCACAGGCTGCTGCTGCTGCTCAAAGCCATAATCATATGATCATTATTATAGTCCACACAATGCACTTACACTTCAGTGCCTTAACATTGCTGATCTTTCTTTGACCAGGATGGTCTCACCGAGATCCAGAATCTGAGCCTATTGTACATCTTTTTAGAGGTGGGGGGAACCAGAGCACCAGGAGGAAACCGATACAGCCCTAGGGGAACATGAACATTGGCCTATCCTTTCCAAATAAACTGAGAGATAACCATTTTATCTGTCACTCCAGAAACGTAAGAAACAACTAGACTTATACTTGGTCCCTGTACAGTATATAATGAGTACCATGATTACAACTTTGACAGAATGTCCTTTAAGTCTTTCAGCACAGTTGTTTGTTTGTTCAAGATTCATTTACACAAATTTGTTCTGTTAGAAATACAGGTCACTGGTACATGTACAAAAAACCCTTGAGCAGCACCACTACAGTTTGACCCTTGACTGGCCTATATCTGTTAGACTGTTGAGGACTACCCTTGTTTCTGAAATAAGCCTATCAAAAGTGAGGGTTAAATTGTGTCTGCATAGTAACAGAGGAAAAACACAGGGGTGCAGGGGCTGCTGTCTGCGGCTCCGGTCTGTAGGGGGGTCTCTTCCAATTCTGGGCTTGCGGATATCATGTAAACAGGAAACGGGCCAATCACAAAGCAGCATGTGGTTGCCACCCATTTCTGGGTAGTAACATCACAGACACATGCACAATGATGTGGACAAGCAGACATGGGGTGGCAGGAGACATAGTATGGAGCTTTCTCTGGCACTATGTGACCTGGTTTTGGTGAAGTGTGTCTGGAAAAGGGGGAGGCGGCTGCACGCATCCATACGGAAGCAGTGTCTTAGTCTAGACTCCAGACTATATAGAGACCATGCCTACAATACTGTTCATGTTTATTATAATATATAGGCGATACAAACATCTACATCAAATCAACTCATATAAACGTGAACCAGACAGATTATAGATTCAACTTTATTGTCATTAAAATGTCAGAACAAAGCAATAAAATTGAGTTTAGCATGTAACCAGAAATGCAAGATCAGATAATATTTAAAACACAGATGAATATATATGCATATACATGTATGTGAAGCAAAATCTGCTATTGCTTATATACTGTATACCCAAATTACACTACGTTACATTAATGTTTGTAAAGTGCTTTAGCAGTGTGAGAGTTCTAGACTGTGACCACAAAAACAAAACAACTTTTAGCCTTGTGGTCCTGTAGCGGCGGCCAGAGAGCAGAAGGCTACAGAGTCTGTGTGCAGGATAAGAAGAGTTTCCAGTTGTGCGTATGCATTTAACAAACACTTTTACATTGCTAATACTTGACATTATTAAATACAGCCTTCTCTGTTTCTTTATGCTGATATTATTATTAACAATTGTATCATTTTCAGTTCAAGCAGGAAACTAATTTTGTAGATTATAATGCTGTAGTTGTTTAGTTGTTGCTTTGTTGCTTGTTCCGCACCATGACACATTATGGGTCCACGTTCAGAAGACATTTCTTACATGAACTGCACAGTAAGTTTACACTGTCCCAGTTCTTTGGATCATTCCTTGTTCTCCATCATGTTTTTTTGGAAGGCTGCCATGTTAAATCTCATTTTGAGCCATTCAATCCCCCCTGACCCCCTGTGTCCTTGTCTGCTGTGAGTGTAAAACAAACATTTGGAAACTTGCTTGTTAAAGAATGTGAAAACCGGCATTTCACTCAAGAAAGTACAGAGTAAAAGTGAGGATGACGTATTGACTTCATAAATCATGTTGTGCCAGTTCCATTTGATGAGAAATTATATTGCAAAAGTCAGTCAACAAAATACGGCAATGGCTGAGATCATCTTCATATTTATCAATCTTTATCAATCCATCTATCAACTTTTATTTGTAGAGCGCATCTAAAGCGGGTATAGAGCCAGTGGGTGCTTTTCTCTCCACTCTGCATTACAAGGGCATGTAAAAGTAGCAATGGGACAAAAGGCCTCATGGTCAGGTCCATTTTTGTTTTACATTTGATTTATGACGCAATGTAGATAGATTGATTCAGTGCAGAGATGGAGGCATAAATAACAGCAGAGGTGTTACTTTCTTCCAGGGGGGCTCATATAGACACAACACACCTCCATGTCTGCACAGGAGGCAGGCCATACATCAAGTAAAGTGCACATGTCAGTCCACAATCAGGTGGGGATAAGACAAGCAGATTGCATCCCTCATACCTCAACACTTCCGTTAATGGAGAGGAGATTTCAAGCTGCTGAGATATGCATGAGTTTCCAGCTGGTTTGCTTAAATGTTATATGTGATTCAGCTTGGCTTGATTTAGTGTTTCTAAAATTCTAAAATTAAGAAATAGACTCATGATACCACATTGATCATCTATACAAACAGTGTATATTCATGGACAATGATAGTTATAGGTAGGGCCAGTTTATTTGTATGGCACTGTTCATATAAAAGGGAACTCAAAGGGTTGAACTAAACAAGATAGAAACAGTCAAGACATTAAGATAATAAACAATCACAGTACATTAAAAAGAGTGAAGATAAAATCCCTCAGTTTTATGCACAGCTGAACAGAACTTTTTTTAACCTGGATTTTAAGCCTGTCTCACATTTTCAGGAAGATTGTTCCAGATTTTAGCTGCATAAATCTGAAACACTGCCTCCCTACAGCATTATGGTTTAGTTATGGTATTAGTTTTTTTGAATGATCAAAGAATAAAAACATGAATTTTTTTAATTATTATTTATTAAGTTGTTGTTTTTTTCTGTATGAATACTCTGTGAACTTGTTTTGATACAAGTTTTAGTATGGATTATTGTCAAATGTTTAATACTTTTGAAAACCCTAGCTTGAATATCATTATAGTCAAGGATACAAATGAGACTTTTTCTAATTTTTTTGTTAGAGAAATTAGAATAAAAAGGACCATTTAGCATTTACAATGTTCCTGTGGCTCCCCTTGTAAAACACATGCTAAAAAGTACAACTCAGTGTCTGGCTTTCACTGTTAGCTTATTTGTTCAACCACTGAGAAGTTTGTGCACTAAGCCTTTTTCATGTTTCTCTCCTTCCCCTGTAGGGTTGCTTGATTAAGAAAATGAATGCATGTTGAGTTTAAAATATTCAAATATTAATGTGGATTAGTGCGTGTGCGTTCAGGCTAAAGCAGAAGAGATTGTTTTTTCACAAGCTGCATGAATACAACAGAAAGGCTCTCGGGATATTGTGTGAGAGCTACTTCCATCTGGCACATGTGTCTCCAGCTCCTTTCATCTCCAGGTGGGCCGCTGTGTGCCCACCGTGTGCATGTATTAGTGTCTCCTTGAGCTGAGCCGACCTTCTGACGCCCTTTCGTTTCCATAGCAGCGAGCGGCCTCGTCATGTAACGTTAACATTAGCCGAGCCGTGGCGTCTTAGAAGTGCCATTGATTTTGTGTCCTACATTTATACAGAGCAGCAGCACATTCAATTAAACAAGGAGGGCGCTCATAACGGCTACGCTT
This sequence comes from Knipowitschia caucasica, assembly GCA_964034765.1. Lineage (NCBI taxonomy): Eukaryota > Metazoa > Chordata > Actinopteri > Gobiiformes > Gobiidae > Knipowitschia > Knipowitschia caucasica. The sequence continues at coordinate 20,517,455 of OZ035823.1, forward strand.
ATAAATGGTATTAGCTCTTATACAAAATGCGTGAAGGAAAGAGTAAATGCTCATTAATGTAAACTATTGAAGTAACTGGCTGAGATTGTTGAAAATGTCTATTAAACTACTCAATTTCAACTATTACACAAACAATATATTGTGATAATGTAAAGTAGTCGTCTGGAGAAGGGCCACGTCACGTCCTTGTGATGTTTATAAATGACACTGTAACTACATGTTGCACTTTTTTGAGTCTTTTGAGATGTGCATGGATCTATCAACTATCTCCAAATAATGCCACTGTTTATTATGTAAACAAAATAATGTTGCAACATTGAATAAGTTACATTTGAACTTATCCTACTAAATCTTGCATTGTCTGAACAATTGGCCTTTTTCAATCAAGCTTTAAAATGAAATACTCTCCAAATAGTCTCCATTGCTTCTGAATGGTCCTTTGGGGCTCACAGGTGTATTGATTTATAATTTACAGAAATACTTTGACTAAGAGGATTAAAAAATCCATTCAGACACTATCAAACAAATGGTTTGATCTCAGTGCCTTCATCTTCAGCACGGCTCTGTTGTTTCCAGAAAAGTGCTGGATCCAACATTGGGCAGTCAGGGATCAGATGCAGATACGTGGACATGTCTAGGATTATTTGAAAGGTATACTGTATACACTATCAATCAAATTAGAATTATATATTATATCAAATCTGAATTAAATGAGATTTCAAATGGAAAATTGTCAGTATACACTGTCGGGCAGCTGTTCTGGAACAAAATTTTATTCACTGGCAATTTTCTGTGTTCACAGTGTTCACTGGCAATTTTCAGTTTGAAATTTGATTTAATTCTGGCAGGTTCTTGCT